>PUFA01000093.1:5257500-6457500 GCA_003508835.1 Eonycteris spelaea | reverse complement strand
CCGGATTAGACAACGCTTCCCAACATCAATAGGCCAAATCACAAACAGAACGGAAAGCCAACTTGAAGATAATTGTCCCTGAACGCTGTCAACCACATTTTTTAGAGTGTAAAACTTCATTTACTTACTTTGTAAAGAAGTTGCCATTGCTGGCAGAAATTTATTTTGTAATCAAACTGTAACAATTTTAAGTACATACTATTTTTAGTTAAATGTCATCATAATTGGACACACTTACCTGCTTGTGTTTTATAAAATTCCAAAAGAAACTACCAGTTTAAATATCTATTTACAAATATGTAGGTATATAAAACCAAGCCTGTTATTCAGGGGGAAGTATACAAAAATGGAACAAAAAGCAGAGTGACATCTGAAAGACTTATTCATAAAAGAGAAGCTTCTTACATTAAGAAAAGAACAAACACTATATGAAACACAATACATAATGGGGGCGGGGTGACTTTTCCCAGGGGACACGTTTCATATATACTGCATATATATACATATCTAAACACATATACAAGTAATTAATTAATTATTACTTCCTTCATAGAACTTTCTCTAGTTTGACTTTAACTGCAGACTCGGCCCACAGTTGGTGCTCAAGTTCACGGACCAAAGTTATAAATTTTAAAAAAAGTACTTCTTTCATGCATTTGATTTGCTTTTTAACTATTTAAAAACCAACTTCAAGACAAAATGAAGAACACATTTTTCAGTCACTGAGAAGCTGGTTCAAATTAAAACGAACCTATCCACTGCAAATCTTAATCCGAGTGATAAATTAAAGATCAGTTTACAAACGCAGGACTTTTCTAACCAATAATAATGAATTATCAATGCTACCTGAATTGATGCTTCTCGCTTCATTTATTTTTAAAACCAGTTCTATCATTCAAGAAATAAACCACATCAATCTAATAACCCACTCAATGAAGCAGAAAGCACATTGACTTGCTCTGCCAGAGCATGTTCCGCCTACATAATTCAATTGAGCATGTCCTATTTTTTAATATCATCTTGGACTGGTACTACATACATCACAGCACTATTAAGGCATGTCGTGAAATAGTAAAGGAACAGGAAACAAACAAAAAAAGAATGGATAAGACGACCTCAGCACATTCTAAGAGGCATTATTGGTACATTAGTTCATTGCACAGTGTGACATTCAAAAGTCCTTCTATATTATTTTTAAACCCATTAGATTTAAATAAATTGCAATAGCTAATAGAGAAGCAGGAAAACGAGAGCAACTTCTCAGTGCATAATGTTATTATCAGGCAAATATTGGGAAAGAGGTCATGTTTAAACATTCATTCTAATATCGGCAGTTTCATTATAAAATATAATTTTATAATTTGTATAATCCACACACACAAAATTCTTAAGATTTATATGCAAAAAAAAAAAAAATTCTCCTTACATATTTCCTTTCACTTCAAGTTTCAAATACCACAAAGCGTCTCTTTGACTTCAGAACAGGTACCGAGTATTCTTTAAAACTCAGAACCAATGTTCACTCATTGCCAAGATCAGCTACAAAGACAGTTATCCTTTACCCCCTCAAAAGTTACAGGTGCAGAAGTGCTTCTCTGCTCTATGCAGGAGTCGAGCTGCTAAAAGGCCTCAAGATTTTTGAAAGAAAGGACCCCCATGGCTACAAGAAAGCATTGTGCTCTACAGCAGAGTCAAAGGAATCTAATATGCCCAACTTATTACTCACTGCAATAGAGAAACTACTTACCACTTTCTAATGTCAAGAGTAATAACCAACCGTGAACCTGTCTGTCAGATAATATTAGGACAAATATCAAAATACCCAGTGCAGACTGAGTTTAGCCCACCTCCCAAGAGCTTTCCTTTTTACCCAAGAAAGCAGTGATAAGTCTAATTAAGCAATGGGGCAGGGGGAGACGAGAAAGGAAGGGAACATAGGCAAATGCAGGCACATGTTTGTAATTACAATATGTTTCTTCATGTTTGTGATATTACAAGAGCTTGATATTCCAATTTAAGTCAAACAAGACGGTGGTGTGCTGTCAGAGGAGAAAACAAAAATGAGCATCTACTCTGTTAGGCATGTTCACACCTTATCTCAATCAAAACTGAAAAATCTACTTCTTAGTGTAGGAAAAGGAGGACAGGAAGATGGAGGGAAAACAAGCAATGTTTCTTGTAAATAAAAACTGCTAAAATAAATGTTCTTAATACTGTTTTCCCTATATATAAACATCCAAAGGAAAACACAATTACTTGAGTATGAAAAGTACCATTCACCAAGGGAAGGGGCATTAAAACCCTGATTTAAACATATTTTAAGCATCATATTTATAGCGGAGTATCTTTCAGCATTAACTTTATGGGAAAACAAGTCATTAACCAGTTACTAACCAGCTTTCTCTCTACAACCTGTGTCTTTGGCTATGGAACTTACTTTGCAGAGGGTAATTTTCCTGTTTTCTCCCCACCCCACCCCCTTCTCTTGCCTACACAAGCTCTTTCAGACGACCAGCCTCAGCACAACCTCGACTACTGCCACATAAATCGGATCTTAGACATGCAGTACAGCTGATGAAATGTAAATGACCTCATTGCTAAGGCAGGGGGTAGGGAAGACTGTGCCAGCTCTCCAGATCAATTCCCAAGTTTATATTTTCACAAATCTTTTTATGTACAGTTTGATTTTTTAACATTTTAATGAGCAAAAGAGTGAATCTATAGTAGCCAGTCACCACAGTTAAAGTGCAGGGCATGAACTAGGTCCCAGGAGGGAACCAGTCCACCATGTCACCACTGGCTTTAGGACATTCGCCACCTGGTTCCATGTCCCCAGGTTCCAACTCTTTTCATAATCAAAACACTGCTGACATTATAAACCCCAGACGGGTTTTCTAAAATCCCTCCCAATCAATACATCCAACACATAACTTATTGGAGACAACACTGAGCTCATTGATTAAGGTGAGTTCAGTAGCAAAGTTTTCAAAATAAATGAGACAAGAATACAGCATTCAACCCCTTTGTGTCACCAGACAATTTATGAAATAGGCAATTTCCAAAAGGGCTTTCCTCCTAACAAAATATACAATACTTCATGTGGGAAGAAGTGGGAGCAGAGGGGGCAGGGGAGTGTAGATGACAGGCAGTCAGTCACACAAACCTTTCAGTTATACATATATTAAACAGCAGATTGCACAGGGCAACATCTACACAGCTCTGCCCACAAGGAGATCCTAAGCCTCAGACCGAACGAAATATGAAATCAACGCCCTTAGCACTGGATTCACTTGCAAATGAAAATCGAAATGAACTCAAGATTCGGCACCCTCTTTTTTGGATTCATTTCACCCAATGTGAATTCTCTTCCAGTCAAAAGGCCCATCAAAGGAATTTTCTCCAATCTGGAGAAAGTAGATTGTTATGCTGAAACTGAGCCATTCTCTTAAAAACCTGGTAAAGCTTTAAAGATTTATAATCTTATTCATCATAGAATCCTATCTGGAGGCAAAACTTCGAAGAGTAAATTCAAGGTAGTGAACTGGGATTATCAATAATGAGAAGGCCAAACCAATTCACCTGAATTTGGGGTGCAGGGTGGGGAGGGTATAAGAGATCCTCCAACGGCCTGATATCAGTTCGGATGTCAAATACTTTTGTTTTCATTGCTTCACTGAAATCCGTGAACAAAAATTAGTTATATTTGGCAGCTGAAAACAAACGGCACAGGCATATGCACCCCACGAATGAACGCCATGCGAAAGACAAAAGCGCAGGCTGATTATGATGCCCACTGGGGTTACAGAATGTTGGGAGATGAGGCATGTACTCAGTAGTTCAAAAGGAAAAAGAAGATACGTGCAGGAAAACATTTAAATGAAGGAAAGAGATAGCGTGAATAAATAAATACATTTTAAAATATGTAAAGCTACAATCAGCCTCTTTGTAGCTCACTGAAAGCTAGTGCAGCAGTCAATAATTTACCTTTGTCCAAAAAGAGAGTGAAGGAGGGAGAGGCGGGCAGACGGGAGGAGAACATTTCCTGAGTTTCCTACACCTAATTTATTTGTTCATTTCAAAATGTAGATGCGTGATGAAAAGATCAGTGGAGCTCAGATTCCGAAAATACTCCGTTTCTGTGCTTAAACATTTTTTTTAATAGCACGAGGGAAATGCTGACCCTCTAAGTCCTGCAATTGAGATCAGTGCAGCTGACTTGAAAGAAAAGCCTTTGATTGATGATCTTAAAACTCAAGTTGAAAGTTAAAAACAGAACACACACAAAATTCAAACATACAAAAAGCTAACAAAATTTTGACTTTAAGCCATTTCCAGTTAAAACCTGGAACTCCAAAGGAAAGCTACCAGAGGGTTTTCATGCTTATGATTAAGAAAGGGTAAAAGAGAATGCTAAGAAGGTCTTTTGGATGCTTAATTAGCACCAAGTTTAAGAATGTTGATCAGAAATTTCCTATATATGAAAACAGGAAATATAATTTTTCTCCTTCCTTATAAATGTCAAATTAAATCCAAGATATAGTAAAGTTATGACCAAACTTTTTTTTCCCAGTGAGAAAAGCTTTGAATAACGGATTTTACAAAAAAGGACTTTCAACACCTAAACATAAAAGCTGGGTCAAATTTCTAACAACGCTGCTTTAATGTTACAGAGTCTCCTTTCTTTGGTATATTTCAATATTTATTCCCAGTTCACTTTCATAAACTTTATTTTTGAATAGTGCATATGTTACAATTATGCTAATTTGTATAATACTTAATATGCACAATTTTATAATCAAAGATAAAATTACAATAAAATATAGAAATGCATATTCTATAATGTATCATATAAACTTTAAATCTAAATTATCAAGTACATTAAGTATATAGGTAGAAAGTTTACAAAGCAGAAGAGGCACCTCTAGAACTACTTTTATATAAATCTTCATGATCTTTGAAGTCCAAAGTAAAAATAATGGAACTTATTTTAAAATTTTTAATTTAACAAAGCTACTTTATCTTTTTGTATCCCTTCTTTTCTTTGAAAAATTACTAAAACGAAGTTGTTCCCAAATTAAACACTATATAAAATCCTCTGTTCTAAGGCTTCATTTTATTAACTTTAAACCTTACAGCAAAGAAGTTGAAAATGTGAGAGCTGTATTTATTAGGTCAATGTTAAACACCAATAAACTTCTTGACACTTGTTTTAAATATTTTCAAACGAACAAATAATTTAGTTGGAATCTCTTAAAATCAGCATTAGATGGCATCAGTCCTTTGGCTTAACGTTATTACTCTAAAATATTTTGCCTTGTTCATCTCCTTAAACATGTTAAATCCTGGTATCTGCACATTTATGTTATCAATATATCTAAAAGGAAGAGAAGTCAGGGGGGGAGCAAGGGGGATATACAAGTCAGCACATACCAAAGGAACAGGGTCCCAACAGTAAAACTGCAAACATGGTTTCATTGAAGCAGCAGCTTGCCCTCAGGAAGATGGTATTAGGAGAAAAAAAAAAAAAAAGAGCACTGATAGAAATACTATTTTGTAAGCATATTAAAAGCTGTCAGCTTTTAAATATTTTAAATGCACACAAAAATGTGCACAGATGGGCAACTTTTCTGCTCACATTAGTCTAGAAAAAAATCTTTCATTATCAAGCTCAAAGTCCTTGAATTTTTTAAACTTAATTGTGCCTCTATTTCTTAGAATTCACACCCCAAGGCCAAAGCTTTCCTGCCACCAGTCCTTCAAATCTGACTTGGACATTACACGGGAGGAGGCTCCAAGCCTCCCTGAGGTCTCACTCCTTTACAACACACGAAAAAGCAGTCGATAATGGGCCCATGCTGAATTCACTGCTCTCCACGTCTCCTCCTGGGACACAAGCCTAGCAGATGTGATAAAAACTGTGTCAGAGAAGTGGCTCTAGTTTGTGCCTTAATGACAACTTAAACCTCTAAACCAATACAACCAAAGGACTAACAGAACTGGCTGTTACCTCTCTCTCCTGCCAATCTTCGAATATCTCTGAACTAAATTAGCACCTCTACCCACAACATCCCCTGCCACCCCAGCAAATCCATTCTAATTTTAAAAGATAAATGAATTCAGCAAACACATCGCAGCAAGAGTGTCTGGGCTGTGTGTGCATGTGTGTGCATGTGTGTGTGTGTGTGTGTGCATGCGTGCGCACATGTCCTATAATTAAGCCCTACAAATATTTCCTGTAGTTTTTATTTTCTCAAGGTATGATTGTGCATTCAGATGTCTTAAAGAACTGCCTGGTATATTCCCTCTGATCACCACCCCAGTAACCATATTAATACATACAACTGGTAGAGCTTGGGTTGCCAAAAGGTGCCTAAAGGTATAAAAAATTATTTTTAAATATGTTCCACCATAGGAAAAAAAAGAGATATTCTTAAACATTCTAATTATTAAAATTCATACAGGAGAATTTTTTAAACCATAGGTGGTTATATTTTTCTTTTAACTTGTAAGAACTCTTTGTCTTACCTAATGATATGGTACCAAAAAATAGGTTTAACTGTGTACTTCTGATAACATTTTCTAAATTCTATAATTCAGCCTTCAGATGATAGGCCTTTTTACCCAGTATCTTGAAAGCCTATTCAGTCACAATTGCATACCCACTTAATCAGCAATCATTGTTCTGGGATGCAGGACTTTGTTGTCAAGACAAGCACCAGAACCTTAAAAAAAATTTTTTTTTTCAGAACTGGCATAAAAAAAGTGATCTTTGTCAGACAAGGACAAATTTATGCAAATCTTTTATAAACATTCACAAACATTTATTTAGCTTTTGAAATGTTGGCCTCATTTGAGAGCATGAAAATGAGGGGAAGTAGGAAAACGCAAAGGACAGCTTAGAAGCTGGCACGCTACATAAATATTCAGAAGGAAGATTATAGGATTCATGTTAGGCTGTCTTAGGCTTCTCCAAAGTCCACACAGAATAGCAAAGAACAAAACTAACGAGAAGTACAGCAGATGTTAGACAATGCATCAGCCTCTTTTCCTCTCTCACTTGGCTATACTTGGACGCTTTTATATTTTCTTTCAATATGGTTAGGTCATTCAAGGATTCTCCTATAGACTCTGTATTGTGGCTACAGATCTATAAGCTGGAGGTCTGTCAGCTTTCCAAAAGTTTCCAATGAAAAGGCATTATGCAAATTCTACCTCTCTACCCTCTTTCAGGAGGGAAAAAAAGCCTCCAGTATGCAGTCATCGGAGTATTGGAAGCCCCAGCCTTCATTTCTGTATAGCTGTGTTTGCCTCAGGGCCACGCTGCTTGTTTTGACAGTGGATCCCCCTAGATAGTTGGGATTAGTCGAGCTTGTTTAGATAAACTTGAAATCAAGGCCTTCTCTAGGTAGACAGCTAGATGTAGCTACCGAGTTTCCAGCTGCCGCCTCCTTTCATCCCCAAACAACTGGAGATTCACTGTAGCTATCACAGCCACAGGCTATGTCACATACATAAGTACAAAATTAAAGGCTGCTAAAAGAAGCCTTTGTAAGTCTTAGTGCTAAAATAAGGAATCTGTACTGCTTGGTTTATACAAATTATTCTAGCACGACCAGTATGGAACTGAAATCATCAGTTAACAAGGCATATTAATCAAGGTTCCCAGCTTCTTTGGATAGACAGGATCGTAGTTTGATAATATACCTAACCTTCTGCTTCTTAGCTCTTGTACGAGAGTAATCGCTTAAAACGTTGAAAGGGAAATAATGGGCTTTATTTATCCAGTGGCAGGGGATGTCAGACACCATCAACAAACACTGTGAGCAGAATATGAAAATCAAAATGTAAATACCCAACCTGCTTTTGAGAGAGAATTAGTTAGCAATTGATTAGACAGGGCCTCGCTAAATAGTCATCTCCAATTACAGCAGTTTCAAATCCAACTTTTATTTCCCACAACTTGCAGATTCTGAAAGAATGACATCAGGACCAAGAACTATGGAAATTCATACTCAGAACAGACCGATGACATCTCGTTACAAAGGCAGAAGGCAGGTGATACGAAACACTATTGAAATTTAAAAATTCTACAGTTCGAATAGTTTTCTAAAATCTAATACTCAAGGGTTTTATTCTTTTGCAACTAAAAAAAAATGTCTCTTCACAGGGCCAGCAAAACGCAAGCCGAGAAAATGATTCAATTCCACATCCATGTTTTATTGTATTTTATAGATCTTGCTCCAACAACTAGATGCCAGGGTTTACCCGAAGCTGCCCGGGATAAACCAAACACAGCAATGGTCCTGGAACAGGTTTAAACATTCTCCAGAACAGTTCCACGAGAGACCAGACAGGACACAAGGATGTCTGCCCCCTGACCACACTGTCAAGTCACACAAGGCAGTGTTTGATCAAGTTCACATATCACCAATGACAATGGATTCTCAATTCAACAGCTAAGTTACTACTTAAAAGGAATGCTCAAGACACATGCAAGACAGTCTGGAACTGCTGTCATCAATCTGAGGTTTTCCTATGAAAGTTTTGGTTCATTCCATGCACAACTCACAAACTAAAGAAGGGGTCAGAAAACGTTTGCTCTAAAGGGCCGGACAGTAAATACTTGAGGTTTTGTGGCCCACTTAGGATCTCTATCACAGATTCTTCTGCATTTTTTTTTGTTTTGTTTTGCTTTTTGCTTTGCTTTGTTTTGTTTTTACAACTCTTCAAAAAGGTAAAAACCACCCTGGCTCCACAGTCGCACAAAACCAGCCCTGGGCTGCATCTGGCCAGCTGGCTGTAGTCTGCCGACGATCCCCGATCTAGAGCATCAAGGAGCATGGTCACACAATGTGACTCTAACAAGCTTGCCAACACCCCAAAACTCAAATTTAGAAATTCCTGAAAGGTATAATGCCAGCCACGCTGGTTCTCTGATAACCCAGCAACGCACATGTAATTACTGATGAAAGGCCAAATGTCTACAGCGTACAGATGTGCCCTTTTTTAAAAAAAATTTTTTTAATTTAAAATACAAAAAAGAATACAAAGAATTCAATATAAAACACACTTGCACTACTCAGAATATGCAACTGTTTGTGGCCTGGACTCTTCAGAGAAACAATCCTTCTTACGTTAATAGTTCACTACTGTGGGCAAAGTCCAGGGTTTCTTGACAGATAAATGGATTTGTGCTCTCTGGATTCTTGAGAGCTCTTCAATTTGAGAGTTATTTTGTTTATAATATTTTTAAAAAACAATAGTAAAAGAGAAGAAGGCCTTTTCTGGTGCTTTACTCACCACTCAAACACACATTACATGCCCAACATTCTGTGGGATGTAGGACGGAGAAGGGCCTCTTCCCGCCTCTCACCACTCGCTTTTGCCCCATTTCAACTACGTTCCCTTGAATGTGTTGTTTCCCAGGACTTTAATCTTCCTTCTCTCTCTGCAGCCTCTGCCTCTCCTATCGGTAGTCTACGTACATTTTAATTTCAATTGTCATCACTAGGTAAATGGCTCGACTTCAAACTATCACTCCTGAAGAACATCTAGTGCCAGACCTCTATTTCCCAATGTCTTTTGGAGACTTCTGCCTCATTGTCCCACAGGTACTTCAAGCTCAACACGTCAAAAGTCCAGATGCATCCACTAGCTCCTGGCACACTGCTGCTTGCTAATCCCTCTCCCCCGCCCGAATGAGAAAGAATCTCAGACCCCCACTAATACCTGCTGGGAGACAGATGTGTGACTTAGATTTGAGTATTTGCTATGGTTATTGAATTTCAAAATAACTGTGAAGAAAAGCTTCCGATTCCTTAAAACCTTCCCCAAGTGTTAATAAACACAGAACAAGGTCAAGGAGCCCCTGAAACCAAGCATATTTCCGTCATCTTAGAAAACAAAACAAAAGTAGTTCCCTAAGCAAGGGAATGTATTTAGAACCAGACAATATGCTAGAGGCCCTGTCTGCATGAAGCCTGCAATCCACTTGGAAAGGCAGATGCTATGGAAATGCGTACACTAACGCATAATTTGAATTTTGACAGAAGCTGTGAAGGAAAAGAACAAAGTGCTTTAAGACAAAATGACAGGTGCCTGAATTTAGATGGAAGGTCAAGAAGGACATCACAGGAGGTGACATTCTGAGCTGAGACTTTAGGAATGAGTTGGCCACTCACCAGTCAAAGACTGGAAGAGGGACAGTGAGGGAACGGCCAACAATAAAAAGTAACGGCATAAGCAAGGGCCACTGAACGAAATCCCTTGACACAATCGAAGAACTAAAAAAGGCACGCACGTTGCAGGAGAGGAGGTGAAGGAAAGGTGGCGGAGGCTGAGGTCAGACGGGTTGGCAGGGGCCAAGTCATGGGGGCCCTGTAGGGCATGTTAAAGAGTCTGGACTTTAGTGTATCAGGAGTCACTAGGAGGGTTTGAATCTTTTACATCTTGCTTCCATGTCACTTTCTAACCCTCCATCTATCTGCGAGCCTTCCAGACTCCAGGAGGACTCAGGCACTATTCTCAGTGAGCTCCCACTGCCAGTCCCATCATCAGAATGACCATAATCTCAGAACCCTAAATTTCCACAGGAGAGAAAAGACACACGACTAGGTGCAGGTCAGGCCTTGGAGAAGGAAGAGGAACCTCACACGGGAGCCCGAATAACCCGGGCAGCAGAGAGGGGCTGGGCTAAAGAGAACGAAGGGACTGTAACGAATGTGAATAGGACCAGCTTAAATCTCCCTTCAGAAGCTGGTACTTCTTCTGAGCTCCCAAAGTCCATTTTCCTATATACAAAGAAAGTACGACTTTTTCTTGCAGTAATCTGCTGCATGCACTGCATCTAAAGAAGCCATTGATTGATTATAAGACTATTAATTTTCAGTACCACTAGGGGAAAAAAAAACTGCAAATGGAATGATATACTATCAACTGTAAGATGCATCCCAATTTGAGAGATTTTAAAATACGAAAAAATGCACATCTTAGACTCGATGAAATATATTTTATAGGTCTGTCTTCCCTACTAGACTAAGAAAGGTGGGGATCACATCCACCTCCAGTGTCCAGTAGAGCACCTAGCACAGAGGAAACGTCCAGTGAATGATGGTGCTAAATGACTGCATGATAGTCTGGAGGCGGGGGGCGGGGGGAGAGCGTTAATTAAGCACCTACTGTCGCCGTGCACTGAGCTAACAGTCTACATGTCTTATTTAATCTCAATAGGGAGCAGTGAGATCACATGGGGCAAAAGAGATTTTTTATCAGATAATCAATATTTATTCTTGATATAGAAAATGAAGAGAGAAAACTAGTAAAGTTTATATAAATGTAATATTAGTTATTTTTGCCAAATGTTTACCATTTATGCTTAGTAATGTAAGAATTATGTATATAATTTAAAGAAGCCTCTCTCCCACCTCACCTTCCAGAGGAATGAAAATTTTGTGTTGTGTCCAAGGGTTAGGTGAGGGCAAGCCTATATGCCAGCTGCCGAGCACATCCTGGTTATGCTCACCGCCTCTGTGTAATCACGGTGCCCTCTTTCACTCTCAGAAGTGTCCTGGACTGGATGCTATCATCAGAGTCTAGAGAGAGTTGAAAACCCTGGCTTGTCGGGACGGTATTTAAAACATAGCTGTTCCATCTGCCTTGTGATGGGAAACTGGGGAGTGGTGTTAGAAGAGTAGTTTTGATCACTTGATTCCAGGCTCTTTACCCATCTTACGGACTAATGTACATACAGCCTATGGCTTAATGCAACACCAGACATCGTCAATTATATGGAAGCAGTAAAATCTTCCCTTTGCTTCATTTTCCTCATGCTATGACAAAACATGTATCTACACTAATTCGGGTATTGTGTACACATCACGCTCCACTTCTCCTCCCAACTGCACAAAATTAAGTATTACTTCCTTGATTTACAGATGGAAAAAAATGGAGGGTTGGAAAAGGTAAAGCCTAATGTCCAAAAGATAAATCTCATAGAACATGGGGATCCTTGCCTTCGACTTTTCTTTGGTTCAAACACACAAAAAAAGAAAAAGACGATGATGAAGAAGACAAAGAAGATGAAGAAGATGACAAAAAGACAAAGAAGAAGCACTTAAAACTTTTACGGGGGATGATATTTGTTAAGAAATAAGCAAGACTTGAATAGTGAAAACTGCTTTAGCTGCCATTAAATGATTATTATAACAGATACATTTTAAAAATTCAGAAATACTTCTCAATTAACCAGGGGTTTAGATCTCCAGAAGTTATAAGTATCTGTCAGGTTGGAAGAGTTCTCTGATAAAAAAAATAATGTTCTCAACAATTTATAGTTCACACTTATAAAACCAAATGTTATTAAAGAAGCATCACGTTTTAAATAGATGCAAATACAAGAATCTTAAATGCTTCTGGTTAAGCCTCTGCTAGGTAAGATGCAATTTAATAAATGTCTGTTTTGGTTTGTCCTATCTCGTTCAAATTATGAGCCCAAAGATCATAGTGTGACTATTATTCTGTCATTTATTATTATATACCAAATATTTGGCCTCTTAATATCCAGGTCCAGCACCAGGTCCTAGAGATATGGACACGAAGCAGGCAAGAACCCTGACTTCCTGTCTGGGGAGAAGAGGATACGTAAACACATATGTGCAGCAAAGTGTTTCAGGTTTTCCGGCAGAAGTATGGTCAAAGAAAAATAAAGGTACTGTCAGGCCTACCCAGGGGATGTAAGACTCCTCAGAGGCAGTGACAGTTGAGCTGACTTTTGAGAGATGAGTTAATATTTACTAGACAAGCAGATTAGATAGCAATGTTCTAGGGAAACGAGCAATGTAAAATAATATTATATTACATGCTTTACAAGGTTGATATATAAGTAAATGATCTTTGATATGCTCAATTTTCTTCAAAAGACAATCTAATTCTTTTATAAATACCTTTTAATTTCTAACCACCAACCCCACCTATTCTAGGCGCGCGTCTCACACACACACACACACACACACACACACACACACACACGTCCACAGTCTGGGCTTGTGTTATAGCACATCTGAAATCTGAAACTGACCAAAGTTAGAGAGTTTCAAATTATGGTAGCCAGAGGTATCTTAACTCTACTGCATATAAGTATTTTTAAAATGAAAGCTAACATAATACTAAGTACTACATGCAACTAAAAAGGCTAATTTACAAGGATAGTAGGACCTCTTACTAAATTTCAGAGGTTTTGAACATGGAAAGTCTCAAGATACAGATTTCACAACTGAAACAAAACAAATTTAAAATAGTTATTTGAAACCCACTTCGTCGCCATTTAAAGAGTTTCTATACTTTCGTTACCTTTTAAACACAAATATTCATGAACTGCTTCTGATTCTCTCTTCATCTTTACTCAACAAAGTACTCTCTCTCACCTTTATGACTTCTTCAAAGTTTGCTCTAGGGAAATGTAGAAAGGAAAGGTTGTCTGGAATTCTTCCTATTACCAGTCTGAAATTCTAGGTTATCACACACAAACACCTGACAAAACATAAACACCAAAACCAGGTTACCCTGCTCCCTGAAATCTACCTCTAAAAATATCAGACATTATATAATTATCCGTTATTATTAGATGCCAGGTATTATCCTGAGCTCTCGGCACATTTCGAATCATTTAACCTTCACAACCATCCTATGAGGTCTTTACTATGATTATCTCTAGTTTATAAGTGAGGAAATGAAATCTTGAAGGGTAAACCCCGGTAAATGACAGGGCTGGGATTCAAACCCAAGCAGACTGACTCCAACGTCCACACTCCCAAAATCACCACTATCGTGCCTCTGCGTTCTCCTTTCGGGATCTGACCTCCTTAAAAGCAATTATGTCTGTATACTGCACACTTCATATTCACCATTATTCACTGGCCCCTAATTTATCTTGGCTGCTTAAAGACTTTAATACTGACTACAGTCATTCATATACCGAAAGAGTTCGCAGACGGACAGACAAGCCATACAACATAAAGAGCCAAGGTTCCAAATGCTGAGGACAGAATGACTAATTCGGTCAGGGCAAGTTGCAAGAGAAAGTGATACAAACAGGGCATTTAATGCCGAACTGAACTAAAGTATACTGGGGGGTGAGGGGGGGAGGAAGGCATTTTAATTATAAAAACAAAACAACGTGAGCAAAAATACAGAGGTGGGAAAGAGCAACCCATGCTGAGAAAGCTGAGGTGTTCTATGTCTGGTCATAAAGAGAAAGGGTAGGAAACCAGCCTGCGATGGGCCTTAAATCCAAGCGAAGAAATTTGGGGTAGATCTCCAAGGCACCAGGGAACCATCAAGAATTTTGACTCAAGAGAAGTGCCCGATGACATGATTTGATTTAGGTTCTAGAAAGGTATCTCTGGCCACCTTATGAAGGATGGTTATTAAAAGGTCGAGTTGTAGGCCATTAGGAAGAGCCCACAGGAGAAGCTGAGAGCGTGAAGGCAGAGGGAAACAGAATAGGACAGGCCACGGAATGATTTCAGAGGGATAATGAACAGGACTCAATGACTGCAGGTCTGTCGGTACGTCCCAGCGAGCAGCGGAGACCGAGTACGTGAGGCTGAAGTTAAGATTCAGTCTACAGGTCTCAGAGGCAGCCCCAGACTACGTAGTTATAATCACTGGGTAACTCACCAGAAACACCACCATCCAGTAGTGTTTACAGATGTCTAAAATTTAGTGGGGCTTTTATGGAGCCAGAATGAAACCAGGAGAACACTTCTAATAAGAAAGTGTAAGTAAGGACTGCGTGATTACCATTTCCTGGAGTCAGATTCAAGTCAGTAGTAGCGCAACGTAGCCATGTAGCTTGGTGTACTTTCAGAAAGAATCGCTCACAAAGAATCTGTCTTTTTAAAGACTTCCATCCATACAACTATAACAGCTAGGGAGCAACCAAATTAGGAAGAAATCTTCAACTTAAAAGAAAAGCCTTAAATCAGAAAATGTATCCATTTTTCAATTGAGTTTGGCTAAATGTTTAAGGCTTTGAAACAGTTTGATTAAAAAGCTAGTCCAACTCCATCTCATTCCTAAATTCACCCTTCTCAGGAAATGGGGGTGGGAGGAGAAGGGTATAGATATGACAAATAGCACCTCTTATATACACACTGGGTGTTTTTTTTCCAGTTTGATTGTTTTAGCAGTTTAAAAAGTAGCAACCTGACATTTGTGCGAGTTGATAAATTTGACCTATAACAGCAAGCAGGAAATAAGAAGCAACATAAAATAGATGATTTTTTAGGATTATTTTTTCACCCATCCATGAGCCTGTAATTTGAAAAACATTTAAATATGCCAATCATCGGGAACAGGACACTTTTAAACATATACAAAGAAGCAGATGTTTAATCTGAGATGCATTTATACATCTGTAATCTATCAATGAATCTTTTCGAAATCTGTAATGTGGTCCATCAAAATGGCTACATTTGGTAACAATCACGGAGAATGACTCACTACTGAAGAAAGCTGATTCAGCAGGGTGCTTTGTTGCTATTATGCTAAACAATCACCTCCCAGGTTTTAGGATCTGAAGAGACTGAGAGTCTGTATTTGTGGATAAGAAAATTATGTTTCCACCTACAATTCCAGACTGCCAAGTTACTAAGAAATATGGAAACGGACCTTTTTGAGCAACAGGTCAAAAAATCCGTGAATCATCACTGACTCTAAGAAGAGTACACATCTAAAACAAACCTAAAAGATAATTTTTAAGGGCAGCTCTGAGGCTTCCACTTCGGTTTCTCAGTACCTCTTGTTAACTTTACTAACTTCCATGGCGTCATAACATAAAGAACAAACACTGCACAAATGCGACTCACATGGTGACATCACTACCCAAAAGTCCTAGTTTTCAGAGACATCCGCAATTTCAGGCCATGCCATTGTTCCACAAATCATCAAAACACCGTGGACATGCACTGCCCGTGTAGCCTACTAGACACAAGGTCCTTCTGGGAAAGGTGGACTCCACTTCTTCTCTCCTCTTCTTCACCTGGGATAGTGTCTGCCTCACATTGTGCAAACGCTGCACTTATCAATCCCTCAATCAGTTAAGGCGTGAAATCAAATCTACTCTCTCAGACAGTTTCTGCCACCAAGACCAGACACGAGAGGGGAAATATCAGCAGATGCAGCCACTTAAAAGTTAGTCTTGTTAAGGCCAGATTGTGGAGCCATTTTAAAGTGTGATCCATTTGACCCTTATATAAGTAAATCCTTTGGATGAGATTCAAATGAACTGATAAATTCTGTTCCTTGGTATTTGGTGTCATAAAAAGTTTCCAGGACCAAACTTGACCTCGCCATTAAAGTGGATCAAATCTGAACAGACTATATGAGTAGGCTGGAAGCATGACAGCATCCACTTTGGAGAAGAATGGGGGAACAAAAGAAAGCTCAAAAGTTTCCAAGAGAAATGGGATACACACAGGTCTGCTTCCATTCTTTGTGAGCTTGATGAATGCAAGGCCAGTGGACCACAAACTCCAACTCTCAATTCCAACTTAAAGACTCTACGGCTCAGACAAGTCACTATAAAATGACTGGCAGCATCTCTGTGGAATCAATGTCACATTTTATACAGACCAGGTACTCTGCTGCTTAGGTTTCTGTGCCTAATAATAATGGGAAAAATCAAATTATATCATTTATTTTACATATTGTATAAATATTATACATGCATATCAATGTTGGTACAATGAGGCTTTCTTTCATAGTAACAAAAAATTTAGGGGCTGTGGATTATAGCTGTCATTTTCTTATTAGATAGGATTCTTTCAATGAATCAGGGCGTGAACAAGTTTTGAATAGAAACGTTTAGTCTCTGGCTCATCAAGATTTGGAAGAAAATAACATGAAAGTTTTCATACATAGGAGCTCCCCCCAAAAGTGAGGTAATCACCAACAAACAAGTAGCAAGTCTTCAGTAAATATCATCTCTGTTGTCTTTCTAATCAGAATCTCCCAATCCATTCATTCACTGTGAGTAGCTGTGAGCTTAAGAAATGTTTTCTTTGAAGCATACCTGAAGCATGAACAGATGAAAACTCCATATTTAAGCAATTACATGCAACTCAGAAATGCCAATTTCCATCACAATTAGCCTAAGTTATGCAACATATTTTTGTTCCTTTTTAGTATATAGGTGATGTATGTTTTTATAATTTGCTTAACTGCCTATAGTGAAATTTTAAATCACATAGACCATATAAAACCATAAAAGAAAGAGTACCTTTTTATTTTTCCCAATGTACCATGTTTCTACCTTGCTTATAGAGCGTGTACAAGAAACACTGTTCATTTCTATATAAAGATTTCCATTAAATTTTTATAGTTTCTATAAATGCATAAAGATTGTTGGTTTCATTATAACCTCTGTTTCAGAGCCAGTGGAAAGAAAAATTACCTGCAACTCTAAACAGCAATCTACATATATGGGGGTGGGGGGTCGGGGGGAGGGGAGGGGAGGTAAGTGTGCTCAGACCTCCGTTTAAAGAGCTCTAAGAAAGACACTCGCTGTATTTCATCAAAACATAGATTACACTGGAGAAGCAACTTACAGCATACTAAACTCTACTCACCACTGTTAGAACAAACAGGCTATAAAAAGTGCAACTGTGAGAACAAATTATTAATTCTACATGTTTTAGTATAACAAGTAATCATATTATAACTAATACGTTTTAAAATGGTATGTGTGATGCCTGATATATTTGACACATTACAAGGCTATTTACAGAAGTCCTCTCTCAGATAGGTTGCTATAGCTTTATCCCAAATTATCCCATGCTACATGGTATAATTACTAAAGGCTCATTTTTTTATCTGAAAAATCATATAATGTTTTGAAGCAAAAGATGGGATTTTGATGAGAGTGGTGACCAAAGTTTGCTAACATGTTAATTTAGCTATCCTTTTCTCCCTTAATTCAATTAGTATTCATTAAAACTGCACTAATCACAATGAGTAAAGTTTTACCAATTATTTCCATAATTATGAATGAATACAGTAAGCATAACAGAATAATTATAAATCCACTTAATTAACTAAAAGGCTATTTCCGGTCAGGGAAAGATATTCGTGTTTTGTTTTCTTTTTAATGCTAGATTGACATGTTGATATCTTTGAAAAACCATTTCTAGAAATGTAAGAATTACATTATTATTGTGATTCTGCTTGAGAAAAAATTTTCTATTGGACAGGCTGTATTAAGAGCCACATTATCTAAGGTTATAATAAGAGATTGAAAAGAATCTGGTTTAAGCTACCAAAATCTAAGTAACTCAAAAATTGCATCTGTACTTTAGTAATCTTAATCCTAAAAAAGATTTCATCACATTGAGCTTATGAGAGATAAGAATTTTTAAATTTCATAAGGAAAATTTTTTTTAAATGCAAGGTCCTTTTCAAGTCAGGATTCTACCAATGTTGGTGTTTTAGTATTTAAACTAGTTGAGCATTAAACAAAAGCAGATGAATAAATAATGTGAACTCTGAAAAGACCTTGCTGTCTTTCCTGTTGTTTTCCTTTTTAAAAAAATAAAAGCATTGTGTGTCTTTCTGAAATTAACAAAGCCTGTACTTCCAGGTTTAAAGACAGCCGGCTTACCAGATTTTAAATGAAATATTGAGTGCTACAGTGATTTAATGGTTTTAAACCGTAGATGTCACTGCGGTCTGAGGGTGTCACAGACAACTTAAGGAAGAAAAAAAAAAAAACGGGGCACAGAGAAATCACTTTGTCAGTAATTACAATCAAGAGCCCTAAAATGTGGCCCAGGCTGCTCATTACTTCTTCCTGCTGTATCAAGACCCTTATTTACATTTCAGATTACATTTTTTATGAAACAGTAAGATCTATCAGAGCTGAGAGGACTGAAATAATGAGGGGAAAACATTTTAATAAAACGTGTTGGGTCTGCATTACTTCCGTGTCAGAAAGAAAGGCGACTTCTGCAGTGATGGATCATGTATTCTGCTTTTAAACGAGAAGCAAAAAGATGAAACTGATGAACTTTTACTGCCCATTTGTCTTTAGCAGACAATTAAGACAGAGAAGATCAAAATGGATTATCATACCACGCAGACAACTGGCCCAACAGTAATACATCTCCGGGACCACAGATTTGTAACTCTCTTTTATCCCTCCCCTTTCTTCTTACTTCTTTTTCCACTCTAAAGGCAGTGCTAGCTTTGTGGCTCAAGGAGAGCCAAAAGGCTGGTCGTCATTATTCAGTCACAGATGTCAATCTAACCTCCCTTTTTTCTCAGTTTCTAAAGCAGTGAGCCACAATAATTTGTGACAGATTCTTTTACTGTAAGGTACAAAGAACACACAGAATAAAACATCTAGCAGCAGCAAGCGTCTCTGATCAAGTGTGCTGGTACATGGGAAACACACAAATGTAAAAACAAGCACTGTTAGTTAAGGCGAATGAAGAGAAAATGGGGGGGGGGTGTGTGCACGTGTAGTAATATGTCCTATAGTTTGTTTGAATTATCTCAAATATTCCTTATGGATCACATCATAAATGTTTGAATACGAGAAATGTTGTCTAGATTAAGTGCATATTCAGCAGTTAAGGTTTGTATGTAATAAAAATATTTCTAAGAATTCTTTATAATAGCACACCGAGGAGAAAGAATTTGGTTTAATCCAACAAATGCTAAGAAGAGAAAACATGTAAGATCAGAACCCAAATGATAAAAGGGTATATAAGAAACATGCAGGTTTCATTTCCTTTACCAGTAAATCAGCTCTCAAATAAATTTCTGGGAATTTAGAGGTAACTTCATCAAAAAATAAAGCAGGTCTGTCATTCATCCTTCCTTCTTGAGTTACATGCAGAAAAGAAAACCATGTGTCGAGTCAAGTTGGAGGAGATGCTAAATAAGGCAGTGATGTGCACACACCTTCATAAGGCTACATCTAGCCATGTGCATCGTCCTCCAAATTTCAAAACTATGTCACTGATCGAAACAAAGAAAACAAACTATCTAACCAGTGAGCACATTAAAACAGCTGAAAGTTATCATTATTTTTTAGGCTCTTATAATTTTAAATAATTCCAATCAACATATGAAACACTTATAAGATCATCCATTAACCAAGGTAAAGAGAACAAAGTTGATAACAATATCTAATCTAACTAGGCTCCATAAGCAATGACAGAATTAATAGTAGTCTATATTTCTCTGTGTGTACACAAATACACTATATATACACATAAGTATGTCCGGTACCTGAATATATACACATATACTCTTCTCAAACACACACACATTATATATATATATATATATATATATATATATATATGTGTGTGTGCACACACACACACACACACACACATACATACACACGCACACTCAGAAATAAACATGGAAAAATAAACTCCAAATTGTCATAGTGGTTATCTCTGAGTAGTAAAATTACAGATGGCCTGTATTTTCTTCCTTTTCAATCTTTTATTTTTTATTTATCTATATTTCCAAAAAAATTTTATCATGAACATATTATTCATGTGATTTTTAAGTTATACGAAAAAAAAAAACCTTGATGCCCACAAATGTTCAGATATAGTAAGAAATGATGTTTAAAGGAATAGATTCAGATGTTAACCATGTTATTTTAAGTTTTCACCTACAAAACTTTCTCTCACTGGGTAATTCGGATCATGGGACCACGAAGGTTATTTACCTAGACATGAAATTTTAGAATAATGATTTTTTTAAGAACTGTGCCTCAAGTCTATTCAAAATAATACTTTAATATTTTTTCTACCCTTTAGAGATTTTTTTAAGGGGAAAAAAATCAACATTCATTAATAAAAAGATTCTATAATCTTTGGATTGTGTAGTTTAAATCCAATGGGCTCGATCTCATGGCAATTGAAGGCAAGATAAATTTAACTCTCTAGCTGGAAGATGAAAAAAGGGATAGAGTGAGAAAATTAATATTTTTTAAAATCTCACTTAAAAGTCTTGACATCACACACAAAGTACACTACACCAGTTCTCGTGGGTTCTTGTACAATAAAATTCATTACCAAAGCATCGCATAGTGATAACCAGTTGTATTCCTGGTCACAATATGTCCCCTGAACTCAGAGAGATGTATCAGATACTTTGCCCTCTACACAACAGGCCACACTGCAAAGGTGTTACTACTATTGTCCTGGATATTTCTATTCCGTTCTACTGATCCTCATTCAAGGACTTTTTTTTTTTTAACGAAAAAAGTTAAATGTACATACTTCAGAAACGTTTTATTGTGTACAATATTCCACATGTGAAATAACTTCATAAAGTTGTTTTATTCAGTGTAATCAAGAATGATTTCATTGCCAGCCTGCTTTAAAAAAAGCATACCAACTTGCATATCTGAACTGAAAATGTAAAGTGCCCCCAAAAGCTGCAAAACATCTTAAATGTGTCTTAAGATAGAATCTGGAATCCAGAATGTATAGCCTGGATCTAATTATCAAGAGCAGAGCAGCACCAGAACGTCAACGGTAGTTCATGATTCAAATAGTTCCTTCCACTCCATTCCACGCTTGCAGAACACGGGAAAGTCAAGATGGCAGCACCAGTTGGCTGATCGTCACTTTCCCTACCATCATGACAACTACCCGCACCCTAACAACCCTTCCTGCACGTGTATCTTCTCCTTCGAGTACTACCATAACACAAAGTTTCATGATCTATTTCAAATTTCAGAAAATGTTAAAAACTTCCCTCCTCCCTGCTTTGCTACACTAGTTCCTGATGCTTAGATTTTTTTAAAAAAAAATGGTTCACAGGCAATCCAAAAAGAATTTCCTAATGAACCGCAGACTGTAGCATAGCTCAAAGTAAAAACTAAAATTCGTGAGAGGTTTTCTCCATTACTTTCTGTGCATTTTTCCCTGAAGGTAACACCCCAAATGTAGCACCAATATTTTCAGTCCTACTTCAGTATGTTTTACTTTTTGTCTCGGGTTCCTAATTACTGTTTTCTCTTCCTCTCTAAAAATTCATTTATCTCTTTCAGTAAAAAGAACAGTAATAATATGTTGAACAACTCCGAAATAAATTTTGTCATGTAAAAAATTAATTACGCATTCCGAACCTGGTCACCGTAGTCCTCCGGGAATTGCCTCTGCACCTCAGGATCTGTAAATAATTGACAGATAATATTAATTGGCTTTGGATTAGTGAGCAAGCAGAGGATCACACATTAATATTTGATCAGAAGATGATAGCAGCCCTGGCAGGGGATCCGAGGGGGGCAGCTGAGGCCGCTATGCTGATGAGAACAAGGAAGGACTCGGCAAGGCACTCCCCTGCCCTCCTCCAGAAATAGAAAAAAGACAAATCTTAAAGACCTGATGCTACTGTTAACTTTAGACCATTACCTAATGCAAAAACCTTGCCAGCTGCTAACTGCCCTCAACATATTTTTCCGGAGAAAATGTCTTAAACCTGCTCGACTTTTCTTCCCTCTTCAGAAGCCTCTTTCTCATAGTTACAGATGTAGGCTTGATAAACCTCCTTAAAAACCAGTTTCGGACAGGGGCCGGAGGGGCTGCTGGTGAGGGAGAGAGAATTCTTTCAAGGAACAAGTGCAAAATTCCTTGCTTTTAAGAATAAAATATATCCTTCCCAAAATATTAATGAGTTTTGAAAATACAGATAAAACTAGGTAACATCTTCTTCAAAACAGAACCAAAGAATACACTTTTAGCTTACAAGACAAAACATCATGTTAGAGATGTTCTAACATAATTAGACTTGCTCAGAAACTATAAAAATACAGAGGTGAAAATACTTTTCATGACCATCTGTTTAAAATGGAATTACTAAAGGGGTCGCTTGATTCTTCCATCATAATTGCAAAATAATCTAATGCCATTGTCTGAAAGTCAATATAGAAGTGTACTAATTAAAAGCTATTAGCACTCCATTTGCTATCGATTAGAAAAACATTCAATCTTTTCTAATAAAAGATTTGGTTCCTCAGAGACACATTAAGGAGAGTGATCAGAATAACATCTATTTGAGAAATTATGTATCCATGCCAAAAGCTTATGGAAAAGCACAATATTTGCAGGTCACAATATATACTATTCATACATACTACTCATTTTTCACATCTACCTTTTAAAACACCAATTTACTTCTCTGTGAAAGTGAATCCATGTAAAAGTTAAAACCCTTCAAATCGCAAAACAAAAACGTAGTTAATTCTTCAGTAGGGAAGAATCAAAAAAGGAGAAAATTAAGGACCTATTTACATACTACATTTAAATCCTAAAAATACTAGTTCTCAAGTCATTAAAGTCAATGGATGTTATTTTTCAAAGCCCAAGACTAATAACACACGTGGAATACTCAAAAGGTCACATCAAAAGCCAAGTTTCCCAAAATGGATAGTGCAAAAATGTTGAAAGCATCTGTAGAACATTTCGGCTCCTTGAGGTGTCTTCTGGTTGACTTAAAAACTGGGGATCAGTTTCTTTTTTTACCTTGATCTTCAAATGCTAGAAGAGACAAAAGGCATGTCCAGTCCATGCCTAGCAGAATTCCGGTGGAATCCCGGATGCAGCTCTGTGCGGGGCTGCCCTGGCAGGCCAACAAATGCCCCCCATGGCTGCTCTCTGGCCAGAAGGGCTGAATCGCACAAGGACTTGGTCCTCAAGACAAGAGGCCAGAGGGTGCTATGGCGTGACGTGAAAAGCACTAGGTAGGTCTGCAGGGGAAATTAGCCAGCAGGATGCAAAGAAAAGGACAACCTAGATGGCCAACAAACTTCTAAAACTGGGGAAGGGCAGGTGGGGGGAGGGAGCCTAAAAAAAGACAGCAGTGCCTATAATTCCTAAAACACACATAAATGATTTGGTCTAGGGAAAAAGAAACAGTATTTTAGGATTTAAAATGTGGTCCTAAGAAACCCCCACCCCCCCAAAAAAAGCACATTTCTAAGTCACAGAGGTACATAGTAAAATAGGCTGGGAAAGCCACAAAAGAATCTAAGGCTCATTCTTCTTCTTCCAATGGTCTGTCACATGGTTAACACCCTTCAACCAGAAAACTTCAGACAGAAATGACGCACATAGAAATCTTTAATATCATGCCCTCTTTCTTGCAGTAGTTTGCTTCTCGGGTACCACAAAATACCGATGGAAAGAAAGATGGAATAAAACCAAAGATTTTATTTTTTATCACCATTTTGTGAGGGGATGAACATCAGAAACCGAAATTTGTGGTATAGTCTTCAATTTAAAAAAATTAGTTTCTTGAGATAGGTCGGAGGTTTTTAAATCTCTTTAACCAATTATGTTAATAAGAAATTAAATGAATAGTTCACTTGTCACTTCAAAAGGTATTTTATTCACATATACGACTAGCAGAATTGAAAAAGAAGAGAGAAAGAAATATAGATAAAAAGAAAAATCAACCTATTTTAATCTACTGGAGGTAAACATGACCAGGGAATGCCAAGATGGGGGTCGTTCAAGCCATATTAGTCTATTCACTGCCTCGGTGGTAGATGACATCATCAACATCAACTACGCTCCTTCAGATCTCCAAAGAATTACCCAAGAATGAAATTCCAGGTTTTAACAGAATCATGTTCCAAGATAATACGTGAATTATCATTTACTATGATTCGAGCACCAAACTTGCAATTTCCTTTCTTTAAGGCCCCGAGGTTTACAAAAGCAAACTTATGGGTCCTTAACACTCTTCTAAAGCAATTTTCTAAAAAGCGGGGTCGAGGGGAGCAACGCTTTTTAAAGCCCAAGTGCAACCTATAAAGTTCCATTCAATTAGCTCAGAGATCCAGTCTGATAGTTAATAAAAACTGTGCAAGCCATTTTGTAAAAAATTAACGCAAAACCTGAAAATAAGTCCTTTGACTTTTCTTAGAATGTCCACTGTACACAGTAGGTCGAAATCCTTGTTCACATTGAGTGGATCATTAGGCCATAATGTCACCGAAATATCGACACTGGAAACATCTGAGTTAAAAAGGTCTGAATACAATCTGCTTTTCTCAAGCAACACAACACCCGCCTCACTAACAGCTTCAGCATGGCGCACGTACAAAACCGAGCACCCTGCAGTTAAGCAAACCGCCTTTAAATTCTCTGTCTGGCAGCCATCCACTTGCGTGTCTGTATGTTTTTACAAGAACGCTATGATTTCATTGCATCAGCTGCATTTCTTTGAGTTTTAAATGGTCTGGGAACATTTTATGAAATGTTCTATATCTTTATATGGAAAAATAACATACACTGGAAAACTGTGCATCGGTCTAATATTTTATATATCTATGTCTTTATCCACCATCCAGTGCTATAATTGCTAATGTTCCCAAACACCTTCTCACATTCATACCCTCACCGCCAAATGCAGTGTCACCAAACAGCTAACTTTAAACACAAAAGTCTGCAGAGGAGAGAACTACCATGGAAAATAGTAATGATTTGCTTAGGCAATTGGCAGTAAGAAGAGCGCTATCGGCATATGTCAAGCTTTTTCTCTAAGATAATCTCCCTCTGACAGGAAATGAAGTACATGATACAGTGGTACACAGCATACTCTCCATCCTTAGCCTCCTCTCTCAGCAACTTTCACCCGGTTTAAGTAATACATCATTACAAAATTAAAAATCGATCTCATCATCTCCCAGGAAAATACTTTCAACAATAAAAAAAAAAAAAAAAACCCTGGTTTTAAAATATCTTGCCAACAAGATGGTATGGTGAAGTTCACGTCTCTTAGCCACATAAGCCTGTAAGAGGCAGTCGGCTCTGCCTCTTGTATCAGTGTGACAGCCACTACCTTCTCCCAGCACCATGGCCCTACAAGAGGCTGTCCCCACACAGAACACATACACCACTTTCACTGGAGGCCACAAGAAGCGTTTCCACATAAAACAGCCCTTCCACAGCACAGACGCCCAACAGCACAATCTCATTCAGGCAGAGAACATGACCGTGCTTAAAAGGCTACGTCTTCACAGCAAAAAAGTGAGATCTCAGAACAAGTATGTCTTACTTTTTTTTACAAAAAAAAAAAAAAAAAGAAAGGCTAATTTTCTTCAATCTCAATAGTCCGTGTTTTCTAGTCTTCTATTATAACATACTTTTAAATCTTTAAGATACACCAGATTGCCACAGGATGTTTAATTAATAGAATAAGAGTTTGGGCAAGACTTACTAGAAAGGTGCTATAAATTATTTTACACAGGCTCCAAAACCTTGAGTTCTGCCTTAGGCTGAAATTTCCTAGAAAACGTGGTAGACAGATCTTTTACAACAGAAATGCAAAATAATTCATAAAAGTACTGTGGTTATGTATGAGGGCTCATTTGTAGATCGGTAACTAGTATACACACGCGCGCGCGCACACGCACACACACACACACACACACCCTCACCGAATTATTTTCCTGTTTTTCTCTGTCACACCAATGACTCCATTTGAAGAGTCAAGGCATGACATTTTAACTGATTATTGAAAAATACACTGTCTTCATTTTCTGTGAAAGACATAACAACTGCACACTCACCAAATGTTACAATTTGGAAATTTAGGAGAAACTGCAAATGTGGCCGTTACAGAGGGTACACTGCTTTCACTTTTAACATGTTAGGTTATCAGGGCAGAAAACATTACTTTAACGTCTACTAAATTTACCCAGTCATTATTTCTAGCATATTTCAGTCAATAAGAGACAAAACACTGAACACATTTAAAGCTTACAATTATAAAAAATCTGCCCTTTAAAAGCGAGACTTTAAAATTAGCTATAAACGATATAATCTCATTGTTCAATTTCATGGAGTTTAAGACACTATCTTCTCCCCTACAACCACAAATGTTAATCCAAGCTGTAATCAGATTTAATTTTCCAGATGAGAAGATGAGAATATGCTACAAACGAGTAAGACTCCATTACACCGTTCTTTCCCGAATGACAATTTCTAATTTTTTACACTAAAAATGTAGACTCTCAGAGAACAGCCTGAGAAGTTGTACATTTTGAGGACAAGGTCGATCTTCCCCAAAACACACTTAGAAATAAACTTTGTTTTACTCTTCAAGAAGAAAAGTTAAAGTTTTTGATAAAATGGAATTAAATTTTCTTGACTGTATGATTGCGAACTGGACCACACCAACCTAATAGAGAGCTTCAAGGACACTACCTATTAAACCTATTCAGCGATGAAAAATCAGCTCCGCTTACTTTGTATGATGAATTCCTGAATTATTAGTTTAGCATTTTAACTAAATACAATTATTCTAGTAAATTATTCCATTTATGGTCATTAAAATTTACTTATTAAAAATAACATAGTTTTGAAAGGAATGTTTCAAATGTTTTTATAGTAAAACAAAAATAATCAGCATGTTTTTCTTTTCCTCGACAATAAAAACAAAATTGTTTGTTTCTTTCTTCCTTTAAGTGTTAGTTAAAAATTACTTGTTTCAAAAAAAATTACTGATTCCAAAATGCAGATCTTATCCTGAAAGTACAAAAGAGTATAATTCACTAATCTAAAAAAATCATTTCAAAGTACTTTAAATGAACATTCAGTTTCCATGTACAAATGAAATTTCTCACTTAAAAAAAAAATCTATTCTAGGTATTTTTGCTCTAAAACATGAAGGCAGAAACACATAAAAACCCTGAGTCATCGCCAGTTTCAAACCATGCTTCTCCCTATTCTAGCCTTTTCTCTCAACACTGGCATTGAAAATACATTCAAAAACTACTTAATGGCAGCCAACCTGATAATGCAGGCACAGTTCACCATCTACACCTATGTACAAACCCAAATAGCATTATCAGGGCAGGAGAGCACACCCCACCTCAGCATGGCAAGCAATGGAACCGTTCATGTGCCAGAATCCTCCTGAAACTAACATATTCTGCCTTTCAGACAAATCCTCCTCCGATGTGACTATTTATGCATAAACAGCAGACACTGACCTATTGTTTTCAGTTGTTGGAGTTATGAATGTAGCACAGTTACCAATTAAGTGAATCAACAAGTCCTAAACGCATCAGCTGTTCTACAAATAATGAGTCCATTGACATGATGCAGTAAAATCTAAAGAGTTTCATCTTTCTTTCTAGAGAATGCTGGTATTTTGACCAGCCAGTGCCATTACTTAAAGATAACTTGAATATTTTTCATAACTGATTTCATCTGCAAAAGAAACATCATAAATCTCATTCTTAACTAAATTTATGTCATGTAAACCAAACATTAGGCAAATTCCAAAGGGAGCTTTAAATGAAAAAGAGAGGGTATGCTGGACAGAAAAAAAAAATGTCAATAGAGTATGTTCTTACCTTTTTCCCTACTGAATATCCTAGTTTTCAACTTTCATTATTATTTAAGTATTTAGGGTTTTTTACATTAGTTCAAGTTTGGAACTAATTCCTAAAATCTATCAAACTGAAAGACTGATGGTCTTTTTTTTTTTTTGTAATGGTTCTAATCTCAGGCTTCCATTTAATTTTTCTACAAATTAGGATTCATTTTACCCCCTCCTTTTGTACAAGTATCATGTCAAATTGTTATTCCAATGTGAATAATTACTTCAGATTTAACCTAAATGACAGCTGTGCCCTTTACGTACTACAAACGTGACAGCACTGCATACGGTCTTCATAAACAGATACGTCACATCTGTCAAATCTGGTGAAAAGAGATAACTTAATCATTCACTCAAATACAACGACTGATTGAGGACCTACTATGTGCCAGGCACTGAGACCAGCATTTTATTAAAATTTCAAGTTTTATCTTCAACACAAAGCTATGATATTGGGACTATCATAATCGATTTTATCATAGTTAAAGCAATCGGTGATCACTTGTCCAAAGTTAGAAAATCAGTATTTACTCATGGCACAAATATTGTGATGTGACTGGACTAGTTGATGAATAAGACACAGTCTTTGCTTTCAAGAAGTTTACAGTCTAACCCTAATGGAGAGTACAGAGATTTAAACAAGCAGTTACCACATAGCTTGTTAAATTCTATGCTAGGGATTAGTAGAAGGGCATGGAGCCTAGTACTGGCCAGGGCAAAAAAAGGCTTCCGGGGAGAACTGGCAGAGCCAGAGACAGCGTCCAGGACGAGAGCCGGATTCATCTCCTGCTACCACACGGCCCTTCTGATCAGTCTGGCAGTGAGTGAAGCCAGGGCTTGTGTTCTACTTAGCTTTGTCTCCTACAAAATATCTCCTCTGTTATAAATACCCAACAAATATTTTGGCATAATAAGAAAAAAAATAGAATAAACTCATTAAATACCCTAACTCTCCAAATGGATAAAAGGCCAATTTCAAAATATCTAGTTGAAAACGAGCCTTTGAATGCTACAGACTTCCTACAGACACACTGGCATATAGTAAGCACACAATAAATATTAGTTGTTGTTATATTATTAACCCCAGTGGAGAAATAAGCAAGCACAAAAAATTAGATGGCTACAGATGTATAGGTGTGCCTTAAATTGGAAATACATGTGTTCCTGAAATAAACTTTTATAAACCCAATTAAAATTTTCCCATCGCCTGCCATTACTTACTCAGATATGTTATAACTGTATCAGAAACTGATTTTCTCTTCATCGGCAGTGGTTCAAAAATCCTTAAGCTACAGTTTATTTGCCTCCTGGCATCTGTTTGTTAATGATCTGTAAACATCAAATGCACTAGGGAGTCTCCCAGGTTTACAGAAACCCTGAGGTGAATCTTTGTATAAATTGAAGGACCTTTCCGTTAATTCCTCTGCTAAGTTTGCATTCTGGGTTTCAGAAACAGAGTCCCATTAAACATCTTTGTAGTAATAATTATACTACTACCGGCCACCTACCACCTACTGAATCCCTAGGAATACCAGTTATTGCCACAGGTGGTTTATTTTATTATCTGATTTAATCATAATGAGAACTCTGCAGGTAAGTAGATGTATCCGTATTTTACAAACAAGAAAAGCAAGGCTCACCAAGGACAAATTCAGAGAGTTAAGTGACAGAGCTGGGATTCAGCCTAGACCCGTCAGACTCCCAAGAATCCAACACTGGCTTTCTTTATTGGCTTTATTTATTTATGTCCTCCTGTTGATCTGTCTTCTCATCATTATTGTGACTCAACAATAAGAATACAGCTGGACAAATAACTAAAACATGTTGTCATGAAACAGGCCGCAGCAGATTATGAATGAGAGCTTTCCAGTTTCTCTGTTTAAATTCCTTTGCCAAGTTCAGGATACAAATAAAATGACTCTAAAGTAACTAGCACTTAATTCAACTAGTAAATACAATATTTAAAAGATGAATTCACATTAAAAACTTAGAATAATTTTAAAGGCTAGAGTTTATTCTTGTACCATCTATGAAAATGATCATTTGCTAAAGAGAGTAAGAACATAGAGAAAATGTTTTCCTACGTAAGAAAACGTAGGAAAAAAACAGAGAACCCCAATGCTAAGTCCAAACTAGTGCGTACAATATAGGTAAAGCTGACAGCCCAACAAGGTAAACACACTATGCTTGTCAATCAGAAGACTTTCTGATACCAAAATCCTGCCTCTCTGTCCCTGGAAACAAGCCATTGCTGCCTCGTCCCTGTCTTTACCATCAGAGAAGCAGTGCCTAGGCCCTAGACTCTCATACCACTTCTGTGTGTAAGGGCAGAGGGAGACACATAATATAAAATTTGCCATTTTAACCATTTATAAGTGTACAAATCAAGTGGCATTAAGTACATTCACATTATTGTACAATCACCACTACCGTCCATCTCCAAAACTTTTTCATCTCCAACTAAAACTCCAAACCCACTGAATCATTGTCCCCTCCTCCCCCCAGCCCCTGGCAACCACCATTCTACTTTCTGTCTTTATAAATTTGACTATTTTAGGTACCTCAGGTAGGTGGAATCTCACAATCTTTGTCCTTTTGTGACGGGCTTATTTCACTTAGCAAAATGTCCTCAAGGTTCACCCATGTGTAGCATGTGTCAGATTTCCTTCTTTTCCTTAAGGCTGAATTATATTCCATTGTACATATGTACCGCATTATATTTATCCATTCATCTCTCTATGCACAGAGTTTCTGCTACCTTCTGGCCCCTGTGAATAATGTTGCTATAGACATGGGTATACAAATATTTGTTCAAATCCCAGCTTTCGCTTCCTTTGGATATATATCCAGAAGTGGAATTGCTGGGTCATACGGTAATTCTGTATTTTTTTTAAAAAAAAAAAAAAACCTACACCACTTTTAGCACGTTTTAAGATCTTTTTAGTATAAGGCTGGAACTGTCTATTCTCAGCATCTCCTAAGTCCCTTCGCATGCTCACATTCTTACTGCTACCGAACGCTGGCTTCCTCTGAGCCCTCTCTAGTGGCGAATGCTTCCTCCCCACCCCGCACTGGTCTGGAGCTGGTCTGTTTCTTGTTGTCACTTCTAGACCATTCTTCCTCCTTTTCCAAATCCCCAGACTTTAACCTCATGTCACCGGACTACACTCCCCTCTCAACTCTGCTCTGCCGTCATCTACTAATCCCAGGGTTACCCCTTGTTTCCTTGCCTCTTGGGGGTACACTGCCACTCTGCGCGCCTCCCACCAGTCTCTGCGATTCTACCGCCCACACAACGACCCTTCCATCCCCTGAGCTCTTGCTTCCTTAGCCTCCCCCTTAGGCCCCGGCAAAGATCTGGTCCTCTGCCCAATCGCAGCTGCTCCGTCCCATGGTCCCTTGGTGCTGCTTAGTTTGTCACCCTCACCTGGCAAAAACCACAATCCTCGTTAAGTCCAACTATTCACTTGCAGCTCTGTACCTGATCGTAGCTGGAGAAAAACACAACCATGCTGATTAGTTTTAAATTCGGTTGTTCACTTTAAGTGAGCTTCAATGCAACTTAGAAATTACACCACATTTTCTTAATTCAGCCACTCTTCTCTCTCAGTGACTTTTCAAACTTTCTCCTCTCCCCTCAAATCTCCAACGCTCTCCATCCTCAACTGCCTTTAATTGCCTTATATGCTCCCTCACCGAGAAAACCAAGCAATCAGAAAAGAACTCCCACAAGCCTCCACCACGTCTACGCACTTATTCTCTCTGACTCCATAGAATCTGCCTTCATCCTATTCCTGGAGGAACTGTCTGCGCCCCTTGCAAAGGCCCCTCCATCACCTGTGAACTAGGCTCCCCTCCCCTCTCACCAACGCAGACACTGCTCTACCAGTTCTCCCATTTTATTAATTGCACCTCTCTACTGGACCTTTCCCATCAAACACAAACATGCCACCATTTCTACAAACATGTTTTTAAAGGTCGAGCCCGCCCCCACCACTACCATCCCATTTCTCTCATTCTCATTAAAGCTATTTCCTTCAATAGTTCTCTGACGTCACCTGTTCCTCTCCTCCCACACTCTCTTCAACCCATGCCAATGAAGCTTCCACCCCAACACTTCTCTGATACTACTCATGTTTCAATGACCACACCAATGGCCTTCTTTCTGCTCATCGATCGATGATCAATTCTCAGTCCTCATCTTCCCTGACCTGGAAGCACCACTGGATACCCTCGATCACTTCCGCCTCCTCAAACCCCTTCCTTTCTTCATGCGGCTCCCACGGCATCCACTCCCCTGCCTCGCTGCTTCTACTGGGGCTCCCTGCTCCCTGACCTCTCTCTCCTGAAGGACCCCAGAGTCGTCCTTGGACTTCTACACTGCTCTTACTCGACGTCCTCTTTGTTAGTCTCTTTTAATCTCATCTCTTCGAATACAGATGTGTCCTGTCAACTCTATATTTATTTCTCTAGCTCACACTTCTCCCAACTTCAGACTCATTTTATCTAACTGTCTACGCGACATCTTCACTTGGACGTCCTAACACAGATGTCTCAAATTTAACGTGTAAAACGGCACTCCTGCTCTTCTTTTGCATTTCAGATCCAATTTATCAGCCAACTGTGTCAACTAAAGCTTCGAATACATTCAATTCCTGACCATGTCTCTCCATTTCCGCCGCGACGATTCTCCGAGCATTGCTCTTCATGCATCTGTTTCCCGCCCTTGGATCACGACAAACAGACCTCCAAGCAGGTTTCCCTGCTTTCTCTGCCATTGATTCCCTAAGGACTGTTCTCAAACCAGCAGCCGGAGTAGCACTGCTCAAGTGAAGGCAGGTCCTCCTTCACAGTGTCTTCCCTCCACCAGTCACTCTGACCTCACTTCCTGCTGCTCTCCCCTCCTCTACCTCTGTTCCCACCACGCTGGCCCACTTGCCAACCATGCTTCCATGGCCTTTGCCATTACTGTTCACCCCATCAGGTCTATATCAAGAAATAAGGCATGTGCCGTCGATCTTCATTCACAAGCTACTTTCCTCATGTGGTCTTCCTAATCACCTGATTTAAAATTATAATTTCCCCATCCCGCCATTCCTTAGTCTCTTTTCCTGTTATTTTTCTGCTTAGCGCTGTTTACCATCCAACAAACCACCTACTTTATTATGTTTCCCCTACCAGCATGTATGCTTTATGATGGCAAGGACCCTTGCCTATCTTGTTCGCTACTAGCTCCCTAGACCTGAAATAGCGAACAAATACTGAGTGAATGAAAGAGGAAACAGAGGAAGAAAGGGAGCAAAAATTCAACCACTTCTTCCAGCAAATAATTTGGCAATATGTTTGCAAAGTACGAAGTACGTCCATACTCCATACCTTAAAATCCCACTTCTCAGACTCTATCCCCAGGAAATAATCGGAATTATAAATGTTTGTTTCAAGTATCATTTCAAAAATTAAAAGGAGAGCATTAATAAATTCATGTGACCTAATACTTACCACTATTAAAATTAGGCTGTGTCTGTAATAACATGGAAAATGCTAACCATTGCATTATGAAGACTTAACCCAAATAGAATATAAACATTTATCACACTGCGATAGGAATTTATTATTGTTTTTGAATGTTTTCAAGAGACTATTAGGAAGCCCACCAAACCTTCTAGATATATCTTTGAGTTGTGGAATTATAGGTGATTTTTTCCCCCTTATTTCCTGGCTTTTTCACATATTTTAAACAAGGTTCATAATTGAAAAAAAAAAAGAGAAAGAAAAGAAAAGAAAAGAAAAGAAAAGAAAAGAAAAGAAAAGAAAAGAAAAGAGAAAGGAAGGAAGGAAGGGAAGGAAGGAAGGAAGGAAGGAAGGAAGGAAGGAAGGAAGAAAGGAAGGAAGGAAAGAAATATGCTCCTGGGAAATTAGACTTAAGTGGCCCACGACATTGATAATGTCCCCATCTGCCTCTTCCAGGAACCTAATCCTGACTACTTCTGCCCATACTGATCTCCTCTGAGCCTCTGTAGAATTTCCTGTTTTGGAAGCACCATAAAGCATTAAAACCTGATTGTACAGCTAATCGTTTACTATCTTAGACTGTTACTTCTCTTGTCTAAGTACTCGTCGTCTCTATAAATAAAATAAGCAGCTCCCAAGGCCGGGATGCACCATCTGTGCTCGTCCCAAAACCCGAGGCCCCACAGCAGTGAGTCCCAGCAGAGCACAGAGCAGACTCTGCCCCCTCCACACTTCTGAATGGACTCTACTCTGAAACGCCCTGACGACATTTCCTGAGGAAGATTAATGTAGGGCCCTTCTAGTCAAGTCTCCTCCAAAGGACTTTATGGAGTGCCTATTCTGTGCCACATACTGTGAGAGGCACATGCGATGTCATGTAACATAAGCTTGACAATGCTGCAAGGTTAGGTGTTGTTAATCTCCAGAAGACCAGGAGAGGGGACATCACTGGCTCCTGATCGCACAAGGGAAATATAAAGGCCAAGACACCAAGTCATAGATTTAACTCAAACACCTATAGGTTTTCATCGTGTTGCTTATACAGCTTACAATGTCCCCACCTGCCTCTATCCCTGACATAGGTCTTCGTCACTGTGCTTACACAGCAGATTACCGAGCTTTGGCATGAACCAAAATCACCCAAAAGGGCTTCATTCGGTTTGTTTCAATAGGTCTGAGGTGGCACCCAAGAATTTCCATTTCTACCAAGTTCCCAGGTGAGATTGATGCTGCTAGTCTACTCACCAAAGCGCCTTAGAAAAGACAAGACATCTCCAATGCTATCCCAAGTCTCAGCACAGGTCTGCTTCTCAGTGGAAATTCTCTGACTCATCCCCACCCCCTGCAGGTTACATGCCCCTCTTATGTGTAGATCCTAAACATTCTGTAGACTGGCTTACTCTCCCGTGAACATTGTTACTAGTGTGTTCCTATTACATTTAGTGTGTGTGTGCGTTGTGTGTGTGTGTGTGTGTGTAATTACATATAATGCATGTTCCGCATATTCTGGGTATTACTATTAGATTATTACTATTATTTCTACTATTTTATTATTATTATTATTATTATGACACCTATTACAAGCCCCTTCTGTGGGCTTTTTAGTATTATAAAGGCTGAAAACCTAAAACTTTTTTTTCCAAAGGCCCTACAACTAAGATATCAGGTGTGATTTGTGTTCTGCCAATCAGATCCACCCAGTGGGACTCGGAATCAGAGCACAGGTTAAGTGGGAGCCAGGAAGTAACACAAGAAACCTATTTTTCTGATGTAGAACTAACAGGAATGGCATGATGGCTCTACAGGCAATAAGCCTGATGGAGACTTCCTGACCCAGACAGCAAAGGTGGGAATATCCTGGGCTGACATCTGGCATGGCGGCTTCCAGGTTCCCCCAGCTTCCCGAAATGGCGGAGGGAGCAGCCCTTTTGGCGTGCTACTTCTGCAGGGCTGTTCTGAAAGTCAGTCCGAGAGATTCAGCTTGCGGCCTATTCCTCGACTCTTTCCAATGATTCCGTAAGACCGAATTCTCTGTATGCAAGCCTTTTTCTGATGGAGTGGTTTCTCTTTCTGCAATTGGACCTTGACTGATACATATGATGTGATATATCCTATGCATGTCTATATCCTATACTTATCACACTGGGCTATAATGTTCCATTCACTTGCTGAGCTTCCCTACCTAACCTCAGCTTTCTTGACAGTAGAACTTTTATTTATCTTTGTATCCTCTCCATCTACACTAATATGTGACCCGCAGCACACGACCATTTTTAGTGAGCTTTTAGACAATCTCAGCAGCCATTATAACATGAAAGGGATGTCATGAATGTAAAACATCAGACTGGGATTCTGCCACTATGTGATGAACCTGAACTCTCTCAAAATTATGTTTCTTGCATCTAAATTCTATCGTTCTATGAGCTAAAATCCTTAGACCACCCATTGCTTTGGTGACGTCCATGTGTCTAAGGACACTTTAGTGGAAAATGGCCCTCAGGAAAGCACTTCTTCGGGGCTTCCCTGTGGCCGACCACCCTATAGAGCTAACAAGACTCAGAAAAAGACAGAAAATAATTCTAAAGGCCTTTCAATGAAGTAAATTCTAAATTTAAGCAGCAGTGGCTACTTAAAAGCCATTCTATTTATGCCTTTCAAATTAAGGATTTAGAAAATCTGAACACTGAAATACATATTTCCCATTAAGGAGCAATTAACTCAATAATTGTCCTAAACTAGACCTACGCACTCGACATAATAATGAGAATTTTAAAGACCCCTTTCGTCCTCTTTGCCTGGGTCCATGACCTGGCTTGTATGGTTTCACTTCATCATCTGAAGGGATTTCTTCCCTCTTGTCATTACTCTAATACCTGCATTTTGTAAAGGCCCAGCCTCCATTTCAAGAACCAATAAAACCTTGAAGGGGTCTTAGCTTGGGGTAATTCTATGAGGTCTTTCCCCCTCGATTTGCACTTCCTCAATAGCTTTATAAACACCATCACCTATGTGCTTCGTGTTACAAGGCAACTCGGGTGGAATCTGCCAAGGTTGCCCTAACCTCTGGACTCTGCATCCACGTGACTGGAAAGTGAGGGCGGACCACAGCTGGGGCTTGAGTAGCAGGGCTCGTGGGAAAGGTGGGCTGTTTTGGGGGTGGTGCTGTTGGTGGGGAGCAGTTATGACGACAGTCGAGGCCATACACACAGGGAAAAGAAAGAGAGTGGGACAGCGCGGTGGGGGTATTAGGAATCGGAACTCCGTGTACCGAAAGCTGCAGTGCTCAGGGAGCACTGACGCCGAGCTACGGCGCCAAGGGCGGTCTGCTCATCGCTTCGCTCGGACTTGTTCACAGTCCCTCACCTAGATGTTTTTGAGGAAACAAGCAATTCAGCCCTGAGAAGAGGACTGGGGCTTCGTCATGGCTGCCTCCCCCGGCTGCAGGCTGGGGACTGGGCCGCTGAATGTACTGGAGTCATCAAACACGGGCTGTGGAGTGCCGTCCCAAGGCACTGATGAGAGCCTCCTCCCACACACCCTCGTCAGGACCAACCTGCCTGGACCCAGAGCAGCACACCACGGACCATCCCGGGGCTACACGGTCCAGGCGGCTTTCCTTCCTCCAGCGCCTCGCCCTGTGGAAGACAACTCATGCGCTACTGCCGCGACCGCTCAACGTACACAGCCAAGTCCAGCTACGCTCCCCCTGGAGCCCCCCGGCTCCTACAGGACTACACGGATGGCGAAAAGCAAGGTGAACCCTGCCTGCGCCTGAGAGAAGCCGAAGACTCGCAAGGCTAATGCGCTGGCTGGAGACCACATGGTAAGATCACTAGAGCTTATGCCCAGAGCAGGAGCTGGTGCGGGTGGGACTGGGCTGGATTTCAATACTGACTCTTTTGCTAGTTAGCTGTGTGACCTTGCAATGGTTACTTAACCTTTCTGTGCTCGAGTTCCTTATCTCTAAAATGGAAATTAGGAGAGCATCGATTTTGTAGGGCTGCTGTGAAGTTTTAAATGAAATAATACATTTAAAGAAGTTAAACTAATCCCTGGCATAGGGTAAGCTGTTTTTTTTTTCATTTTAGGCATTATTATCATCTTTCATACTCTTTTTCATAACAGGGTGCAAGTGAGAAAGAGAATGAGCACTGACGTCAGTCTAAATTAGAATCTTGGTTCAACTACCTATCAGCTGTGTGATCGGGACAAACCAGTTTTTCTGAGCCCCCATGTCCTGATCTGGAAATTGGGCATAATGTCTGCTTCACAGAATTTTCAGGATTAAGTAAAATAATGAGTGTGAAGCACTTTGGACAGTGGCCAGTACGTAGCAGATGCTGAATAACCTTTTTTCTTCCAAAGGCCACTTACATGTAGAAGGCATTAAAAACAACACACGGCCTCTAACGTAACCAACCACGCAGTTCCTCTCTGTGACCTATGGCTTGTGCAGAACGGGGTCGTTACCAGACTCCAGTTCTGAGCAGCACTTAAAATCCTGACTCTTCCTCGTCTGCCCCGCCATACTGTTGCTCCCCGTCCCTCCCAGCGAGATGCCTGGTCTTTCACATCCGTCCTGTTATCCTGGTTAGGCCAGAGAGGAGCTTACTCACTCATGCTAGGCTTCTGGCCTGTCCTTGGCCTATACCATCGCCATCTCCAAGAAGTTCCAGTAGTATGAAGCGTCGAAATCCCCTTGCAAGGTGAAGAAAACAGTCCACTGAATCATTCACTGTAAGACTGTTTTAACACGCCTATTACTAGTAGTGTGTTAGGCACCACTAGGAGAGCATCAAGAGACCTGAATTGTGGTCTCTCACCAGTCAGACAAAATTAATACTCTCCTGGAATTAACCACTTCAACAGAAATTAGGGCAGTTTAAAGAAACAAAAAAGTGACCAAGTGAATCATGTGCCTTCAGAGCTAATCAAATGAGGTAAGAAAGGTAGCAGCCCCTGCCAGAGAACTGTACCTGCTTTTCTATCCCATGCCAACATAGTCTGGAGTTAACGAGGTGGCCAAGATTTCGATTTGAACTTGAATTTTGTATCCTTCTTGCTTGACTAGACCCTGGCCTCTCCTTCCCCTCACAGCCTCCAAAACTGAAGGCACTTCCCGAGGAAATGGGACACCAGACCCCAAACGTGACCATCCTAAAAGATGCCAGAAAAGGTTTGCAAAGAGGTGCTTTCTGTCCCCTGACACAGCCCTGCCCGAGCTCCTGTTATTTTTCTCCCCTCAGCAGATGAGAAAAGGTAAAAAGCATGGGAAACATGCGGAGAGTGAAGCACCTGGGGAAACACTCTCATATACTTGGTAATTAAGAGTGCAGGTGAATGGAAAGTAATTCTGTATAATTTTTCAGCAGCACAAACAGAATCAATTTTAAATGCCCATGTCTCTTAAACCACCGTCTTTACTTCTAGGAAAGCATCCACAGAACTTGTAGAAGTCATTGTCTTCTACAAAGAGGTTCATTCCAGTGCTGTTTAAAATACTGAAAATATGAAAGCACCTAAGTATCGATTGACAGGGCAATGGTTAAATAAATCATGGTAAATCCATGCAACAAAATATTAGAGTCATTAAGAGTGATTTAGGAGGATGCGGAGCATCTGGAACTCTCATGTACTGCTAGAAGACAACAAATTAGTATAACTACTTTAGAAATCGACAATATTTAATAAAGCCCACCTTATGACCCAGCAGTCCACTCTCAAGTATAAACTCAAGAGAAACAAGTATATATGTTTATCAAAAGACATATACAAGAATAACCATGACGGCTTTATTGCTAAGAGTAAAAAAAAAATGTGTCAATCGACAAAAGGATGAATCAATTGTGGTATATTCACACAGTGAAGTACTATACAGCAATTAGAAAGAATGAACTACATGCAACAGCATGGATGAAGCTCAGACACATTTCTGGATGAAAGAAACCACTGATCTCATTTATATGAAGTTCAAAAACAAGGAAGACTAAGATATAGTGATAACAGAACAGTAGTTATCTCTGGGGGCCACATATGAGGTTTTCCCCCTAGCTCTACTGAAGTATAACTGACAAATAAGAACTGTACAATTTGATATGTTGATATATGTATACACTGTAAAACAATCACCACGATCAAGCTTTTTTAGAGTAGTCAAATGAAATCGCGTTCATCAAGGTATGTGCTTTTTCATATCTTACTTAAGAAATTCTTTCCTATCTAGACCTCTACAAAGTATTTGCACATTTTCTTTGAAAAGTTATAAACTTTGGCTTTTTAGTGTTAGTCTTTAATCCAGATGTCACTTATTTTATGAATCCTGTTGAGCAGGAAACTTTTTTTGGTATGCCAAAAGGACCTATAATTAAAATCAAGGAAATACAAATAAAAACCATGAGATACTATTTCATACAGAAGAGTGGCAGAAAATTTTACAGTTGGTTAATACCAAGTGTTGGTGAGAGTGTGGGGAAGCAAAAAGTGGAAGGTGCTTATATCCTAGGAACCAGCAATTTCACTTTTTAAGTAACTAATGTAAAGAGATTCTCACATGTACACAAGGAAACATCAAGAATCAAGCATCATTTTTTTTTTTTTGGTAACAGAAAAATAATGAAAGCTTAAATGGCCCTCAATGGGGGAGTGGCTAAATTATGGCATTCATACTTAGAGAATTTGATAGCAGTAAAATGAATGAATCCAATCTACTTGAAACAAAATGGACAAATCTCAAAAATATAAAAAAGAAAGTTATCAGATTGGAGGGAAATTTTTGTGAAGCTTATGATCCAGAATACCTATTTGAAAGAAATAGAAAAATAGGTAAGAAAATATTAAATAGGCAAGTCACAAAAGAAGAAATCCAAATGGTTAACAATCATATGAAAAGAGTACATTACTAAAAAGCAAGAAAAATTTTTTTTCAAATGGATAACCAATTGTCTTTGGTGACAGCCCTTTTACTCCTAAGAGCAGCTGGCAAAGCCACTCTGATCAGCGCCCCTTCCCCCTCAAAAAAAAAGGTTTGGGGAAAGGGCTTAATATTTCTTAACAACCTTTAAATATGACAGGTCATAGCTAGTGATATTTGTAGGATATAATATAACAGAATATATTGGGTCAATCTGTCTTACAGTCAAAGAAAAAGACTTGATATGCCTTTCTTTATCCGGCAAAAGTACAAAGAATCCAGACAGACACCCGACCATGTAGCAAGTGGAAATATTAGGCAAAAGCAAAATGGTCATTTCTACCAGCTTTCTTTACAGTCATGAAATACCACATTTTAAGAGAGTTTCACAGGGACACAAATCCAAACTTTTACCTAGCCCTGAAAATTCAAAATCCCACAGCTTAAGCTTAGATTTAGAAAAGGGTCACTTACATAATGCTTCTCAATAGTTAGAATGTTAAGAGAATAAATCCTTACTCAAAGCTGCTGCAATCATCGTTAATTTCATTCACAGTGATATTCTTGCATAAACTAACAAAAATTATTTCACAGATATAACTAACTCCTCAAGTAACTAACTAATTTTTACATAATGTTACATCTACCATAATAATTTACATAATATAAGTAGTATCAAGCAGCTAAATTTTCATTCTTTGTTCTCTTGAAAAGGGAAAGAACACTATTTTATGTTAATGATATGTTTCTGAATATGACACTATAAGGCATTCTTAGGAGGTATGTAATACAGACATTGATAATTTACAAATAAATTCACTGTGATCAATTCTTTTATAAAAATTCATGGAACTGTTAATGAAAGCAAATGTTAATTTAATATTTTTTACCCATTCCTTCTCCATCTATTAGAACCTAACTTATTGAGAATGTAATTTTTAACAGTATTTCTTTGCATATGCTATACTGCAAATGCCATATAATTATCTTCCAAGCTGCAAATTTTCAGCATTCTACATTATTGTATATTTCTCATATACTTAAAAATGTAAACTCAATGGTCAAGTAAACAAAAAAGGTACTCTTGGTTTAAAAATTCATCAAGCATAATAAATTCAATTAGACACAGTATGAGGTTTTTCCTCAAAGCCATACAATAATAATACAAGCATTGTATTGTTCAAATATTCTCATTGTTATACAGGTTGTCACATTTCACTTTTAATAGGAACTGACTCAAAGAGACCTTGGAACAAAAGTATCCTAACCAAGTAGCAGTTCCCAAAGTGTCATGCTAAGAAAACATTGCTCTCCAATTCACACAATTCAAACAATCAAATCAGAGAACAACACCTCTTTATGAATGGAACAATGCACACTAGTTTCCTATGTCAAGTGATGCTACCTAAAAATATATAACAAGAAAAACTACAGGTACAATACTAGAATAATATTAATACCAATAAACTATTTTTAAAACTGATCAGTTAGATCTTATGCACTAAATATTTCTGTGAATTTACAATGATCCCAACTTTAGCTGAAAACAACTGAATTGAAATTACTTAAAGTTACCTGATGCTGACAATCTTTCATTAAAAATATAAAACTAAAAACGACTCAATCGACAAGACCAAATCCCACTAGAAAAGAAGCGATGTGATTAGGTAGGAAATTAAATATTATTGAAACTAAGATGGTAAAAATAAAACAATACCTCACAACAAAGATATCACAAACAGCTGTTATTCTTTAAAATTATCCGTTCAAGATATAATTTGCTCTCCTGCAGTGTCAGATGCTAATGCAACCAATTTTGTACAATCTAAGCACTATCTACAGATGCACCTTCTGTTTTTAAATCAGCAGGAACCCTTGACCAGAATAAGCAGTATTCCTACTAGATAATCAAAATGTGTAAGTCTCGCACACCCCCAATACACATTTGATCATATAACTGCTTCAGTAAATTCGCATGGTTACAAACAACTGCAACACACTAAATAAATCTAATTCAAAAAGGATCAGAAAGTCAGTTATCACAAATAGCCACTGCGCTGCAGATCAGGAACTGATCTGCCCCCAACAAAAAGGAGGAAATTGTTTTAATTTCTTAAAACCATGCTTTCTATTCCTAAAGACATACATTGCTACAAATCTAATTTTCCAATCTGACTTATTCTCTTGTACATCCAACAACCAAGAAGACTAAACATATCTATAATTTAGTCTCTCAGGACAATTTAGCAATCTGTACAAAAAAAACAACAAACTATTGTCGTAATTCAAAAAAGAATAGGAAAACTTAGAGCAATATATTAAGAGGATAGGAGAAAAGCAAATAATAATTGAGGACCCATTTGGCAATGGGCCCCAAAGTGACAATTTTTTTTTCATCTTTAATCAACAATCCTATGATGTAGGCACAATGATTCTTAATTTACAGATGAAGAAACCAAATCTTTGAGGTTAACTGATTTCCCCAAGGTCATGCAGCTATTAAGTGACATAACCAATATTTAATCTCAAGTTTGTAGAACTCCAGAGCCCAAATTCTACAAATTTAATACAACCCTTTCTTATGATGGGAAAAAATATATCAAAATATAGCAAAATATCAAATATATCAATACATCAAAAAATTGTGACAAGTATGTATAATAAAAATCTGTAACAAATATCAGAAAATAATCCGGAAGAATATAAATAATTACCTGGCTTCTCTAAGACTGCCCTAGAGGGCCACCTGAGTGATTCATTTGAATAATCTCTCGAATACAGCCAAACATCATATAACTTGAGTTGGCGAAAAATCATATAGTTTGCAAAGAAACATGCTTTAGAATTCAAATCCTCAAAACAATCCAAAGAAAAAGTTAAAGAAATATAGTGGATACATAAACGAGGAAAATAGAGGTTTTGTAAACACAGACAGTAGTACCCATCGGTCCCCTGCTAACTCCATCACCACCCTTCAGGGGCAAAAACATAGCTGTTAGGATGGAAAAAGCTGACTGGTCTCCTGTGATGCTCCCTCAAGTCTAGAAGGAACAGGTCACTCACTGCTGGCAGAACTCCATGGGCTCCAGCAAGAAAATCTGCCCTCCTCCGGAAAGACCCAATATCTCTATATGAACAACACTAGGTGTTACTCTCATCATTTCAGAGACGGCACAGCTGAGGTTTAGAGCTTAGATTATTAATGAGGTCACAAAGTAAGTGGCAGGGACAAGATTCAGACCCAATCTTTGGCCTTCAGGATCAGAGATTATTACCTTCCCTAGAACTGCTCTGAAAGATAACTCATCTTTATACCAAATTACAATAGAAAATGTAAAATTACAGAGTTTCACTGTAGATTACAAATGATAAATGGCATGTCAGTCCACATGTTTGGGAGGTTTGAGAAAGAGTATTTTTATCTGAAGACATATACTTGAAAATGCTAATCATCCAAGTGAAAGATGTAACAATAATATGAGTTGATCAACATTTTAATACATTATAATTTTTACATTTAAATGACAATTACTCTCACAAAATAATAACCTTAACAAGGCAATACATTATGTCGATGTTAAATTATTTGGGGAGTTCCCTTTGGAGACTTCCCCAAAGACTTTGGAATGTTCATTTAAATCTCTCATATTTTTCTAGTTGGAATACAATAGATAGTCTTCTGGAATATGACTAGGCATTGTATACTAAAGCCTTAAGATCGTGCTGACCCTTTGACCAGGTATTCGAGGAATGTTAAAAGGAAATGCTAGTAAATGTAGGTAATGATGGTCATTACGGTATTTTCTATAATAGTAAAGCTGGACAGTCCATCTTACAAGGATTAACTAAATAAATTATGATGCATTTTTGTGGTGAACTACACTACATCCAATGAAAAATACTAAAGAACAGAAGTTCTCAAAGTGTGGTCCCCGGGCAGCGGAATCGTCATCACCTAGACACTTGTTAAAAATACAAGTTCTCAGGCCTGTATCAGACTTATTTAATCAAACTCTGGGCACAGGGTCCAGCAGGCTGTTCCAACAAGCTCTCAGGTAACTGTTGCACATTAAAGTTTGAGAACTATGGCAGAACAGTATTTAACAACAATCTACTGAGACCACTTCTCCATCCCAAAGTTTAAAGAGCAGGATTACAACATCCTCTAACTCCTTTGCCTAAACTTACACACCATACAAGCACATGCACACACGGTGTACACATATACACAAATATTCTTCATTATCCAAATTCTAACCAGTCTAAGATAAATGTTTGGATGAATCTCTCGCAAGAGTCTTCCTATTTGTCAACCAAAAATCAGGAACCAAATATTACAGATTCAGGTAATGTAGTAGCCCTTGCCATCCAAATTCAAGTAACAAAGAGATTCAGAGAACAAGAGATAGCCGATAATAAAATGAGGTATGCGCACGTCTGTTAACATCCCAGACTGCTACCAATAATTATGCCTATGGATTAAGATTAGAAGCTATTTTAGTTGTTGTTGTTGTTTTGTTTTTTGTTTTCTGTTTTGTTGCTTTCCTGAGTTTTACAAATAATCATCAGTGTAGGTATTCTAAATTGAAACAAAAAATTATTTTAAGAAATACATTACCAATGTCACCTAAAAATAAATAAATATAACCACATAAAAAATCAACCAAATTTATTTTTAATGGATTATTGCGGTATAATTGAAAATATATAATAAATTGCTCATATTTAAGTGTATAATTTATAATTTTTAATATATGTATAGACCTGGGAAACCATTACTGAACTTATCATAAAGAATATCATTTATCCTCAAAAGAAAAAAATTTCCATTGATCAAACTAAATAATACAATATTATTTAGTACCTACATACGTGGTAAAATAATCATGAATAGCAAGAAAGGGATTTTTAAAAGTGGGGGGCGCAGTGGTTACCTGGGTGTGGCAGTGAGGAGTAACAGGAGGGCAGATTCAGGGAAGGATCACATGAGCAGAGGGCTTCATGGCCTTACAAGTGCTCTAGTTAAGCTAAGGGTCATCTCAAAACTTAGCATGGTAGATTGTCTTCAAACACATCACCAACAATTAGTCCCGTCCCTTTGGCACATGCCACCTCTCCCGACCAGCGGAGTCTGTTTCCCCTCCCTTCACTCAGCTGACCGCGTGACCTGCTTTCGGCAACAGGACGCAATGGAGACTACACTGAGCCACTTTGGGGCCCAGGCCGTTAGAGGGCTGGCAGCTTGTGCCTTCATCCTTTTGGAATCTGGGTGCCATGTGTCTCAGGCTGGACTTCTGAATGAAGAGAGGTTACATGGACAGAGAAAGTCCCAGCCTGGACCCAGCTGTTCCATCCCCCCAGGTGAAGCATGGGACACATGAGTGAAGCCATCCTGGATATCTGAGCTCCCAGTTGAGTGAGTGACACCAGCTGAAACCTCAGAGAGCAGCGGAACTGTGAGAGTGAGCCTGGCCAGTCCACAGAAGCATGAGAAACAATAAGTCAGTGTCAGCTGAGTTCTGAGATAACTTTTCTAGGCAACGATAGATAATTAAAAAATTTTTTTTTAATTTTCTTATGTTTTCTATATCTTACATGCGATATATGGTCTTTTGAAAGATTAATCTTTTAATTTGTAAGTCACTTACCTTCATAGCGAATAACATAACATTCTATATACAAAATACACAAAATTGATTTTCTTATGGAATTTCAAAAAATGGCTGGAGCGATAGCACTGCCGAGGATGACCTACGTCAGTTCCCTGGTCATATATAAGAATGACCGTACTTTCTTTTTTGTCTTATCTTTTTGTCTTAACGTTTTTGTATTTAGGTTATAACAACTTAGTAAAGTGAAGGAGCATGCCAGCTGAGAAACACAGCTTAGAACGGTTTAAACAGCAGAAGCATCCTTGCAAAGATGTACCTCGCCAAACCATCTGGAACTGGCAACTTTTTAGGAATAGTATTTAGACAACTTTCTCAAATTCCTCTGTGAATATTACTCTAGCTAAGTTTTCTCCCTCTTCTTCATTTATTTGGTAACATATATTTTCCTTTAAAATAGTCATTTCATCTCAAATTTATCAGAAAAAAATATACACAGTATTCTCTTATGTATAAATGGACCACAGAACTGAAAAATATACATAATAAAATAATAGGAATTATCTCTTGAGTGTTGGGACATTTTTGTTGCACTTAAAATTTTTTATTTGCCAAATATTCCAAAATAAATGTCACACTTTTAAAATGAAAAACAATGAAAAGAATAAACAGGAAACTATTGTTTAGCTCCTTCACTAAGAACAGGACAGCATCTAGCTCCCCAGTCTGCAATGGCTGACAGAAATCAGTAATAAAACGTGAAAACTGAACTCTGTGACTTGACCACAATCTTTCCTTACGGAGGATTAGAGGGAACAATTGGATTATTTGAGCATTTGCAGCTAATACCTACAAAACAGATTAACTAAGGAAGGAGACAATCTATGCTTGCATGAGATTTCATGAGAGCCCCAGAATAATTTCGTTCCATCAAGTCTGTAAGAGTTTCAAACAGACCACTTAACGGGACTGCTTTGTCATGCCTTTTAAAATTCATTGTTGTCTCCAGCTTTGCAGGGGACGGGATCTAGTTCCTCAGCCCAACAATCTGCAGAGGACAAGCACACAAAATACCATCCCAGTGGACACAATAATGCAGCAGCGACCACAAGCTCCAGCCCTCCCCTGGCCTCTATTATCATAATTTATGCATCCCTGGAGACTGGAGCATAAAACAATGATTAATGCAGAAAAAGCCAACAGCATCAAAGGTTTGAGACTGACCACTGGCCTTAAAGAAGAAAATCACAGCTCAGTTATACAAATGTTTATCAAACCTATATAAAAAATTCATTTAAAAATGAAATCACTTACTAGGCTAATGCTGTTATTGTCTTAATCCTTAAATGCTTTGGTTTCTTTTTGTCTGGGGCTGTCTATGACCCAACATATAATCTGGGTTTTATATATCTGCATACACTTTAATTTATCAAACTAATACTACGACTCTATAAAGTCAACAGGGCAATAAATTTAATAAGGGCAGTAATTTGAACTGTTAGAGAATGTCATTATGACAGACATAATGTTAACGTCATCATTATATATTTTACGTAAGACATATGTCACCATAATAAATATTAATACTGGAGATGTCTTTTCAATGGAGTGGGAAAAAGCCATGGTATTCAACATATGGAAGCAAAAATTACTTTCAAAAATATACAGGCCAAAAAGAGACACAGGCTCTCCCTAAGGGGGAAAAATTGGTAATCCCAGAGGTTTTGGTGATGCTGCTGGGGCCTAAGGAGGATTCTAGGGCCTTGAACACTCTGACAAGTCAAAAAGGGTATGTGGAATTACGTTCCTCGAAGAACTGGATGTGTCCTCCAGCTGCCGTAACATAACCACGGTGTTGCCTAGAAGCTACGCTGCTCTGTGCCACAGCTACCATGGTGGCTTTCAAACCTCTTTTACCCATGATCCGCATTAGGAAATATGTCGTATCTCCACCCGATACACACATACGCCTACAGACCAAAAGTTTTGGGAACAATGCTTTTCCTTACTACGTGTTATTTCTCTGGTCATTGTTATTCTATTCCATTCATTTTTTTTTAATTTACTTCAAGACTTACTAAATTGATTTCATTAGCCAGCAGAGTGTTACAATCTATCATTTGAAAACTACTGGTAGGCCTTTTTTAATGCTTAGGACAGAAGGGAAAAAAGAAGAAAGAAACGAATACTAGACTCACTATGTACCACATAATATACAATAAGATGCCATCTATGTGCTAATTTAATTCTCACACCAATCCTATGAGGCAAGTAATGTTCATTCATTTTAACAAATATACATCTTACCACAAACGTCTACTTATGGGTCAGGCAGTACTGTGCTAAACTCTGGCAATAACAGTAGTAAACACATACAGTCTACACCTTCAAACAATGAGTCCGTGGAAGGAAGATATTAAACAAGAGGTAAACACTACAAAGGAAAAGCATAGCATGTATGAGAGTACATAACAGAGAGACCCAACTTAACCAGATGTAAGGCTTCCCAAAAGAATTATCGCACAAGAACCGACTTCAAGGGTGCAAAGTAACTGTATAGACAAAAGTGAGGAAAAGGATAGTGGAGTGGGCAGAGGAACCAGCACTGATTAAAGGCAAATGTGAGGCAGGAAGGACTTTGAGTCAAAAGAGGAAATAAAAGAAGGCCAGCGTGACGATCACTGAGCACAAGGCAAAAGAAGCTGGAAGAGGAGGCTGGTGCCAAGCCATGCAGGGTCTCACAGGGCACTTTAAGGACTTTGATCTCTATTCAGGTTTAAAAGGAAGCCACTGAGAAGTTCTGAACAAGGAGGAGTGGGAGGCAGGAAAGAGGATCAGCTATGTTTTCCAAATATTACTCTGGCTATTCTGTGGAGAGCAAAATAGTCACAGATGAATTAGTCACAGATAAATACCACGTTTAGTTCAGTGGCCAGAACAGTCTGAGAAAGGGTGTAGACTTTGATACAGGTGGTGGCAATGGAAATGAAGTTAGCAGACTTGAGATAAGAGGTCCAATTGGACACAAAAGGTATGTCGGTGAATGAATGAGTGAGAAGCAAGAACAAGGCAGAGAGGGAGAATGGCTCCCAGGTTTCTAGGACAAGCAACTCCAAGATAAAAAACCGGTAGAAGGGCAAAATTTGGGAGAAAGATCCTCAGTTTAGTCTGAGATGCCTGCAAGGAGGAATTTGGGAGGCGCCGTGGAGAAGACAGAGCGGAATCACACCTGTCAAACGTCAGTGGCAGCCCTGGAACCCTGCCGGGTCTATCTGACACAAAATCAAGTTCTTTCACAACACTGAAATGAAGGTGAGAACTATGACAGTGATAACGAATACAATGCAGCGTCCCCCAACAGCTACTGAACTTCTATAGTGGCTGGCAGACCACCCCACTGAAGAAGCTGACGCTTAGAAAGGTGAAGTACCTTGCAGAAGCTGACAAAGGATCAGCGTCAGGAGTTAAAATCAAGACAAACAACAAAATGTACACTCTTAACATCTAAACCACAGTGTCACATGAATCCAGAATGAGGACACCAACACTTTTAATTCCCAGTCACCCACCAACAAGAGGCTGAAAGGTCTTTGAAGACAGAGCACACAGCTCGAGTCACTTCTGTAAACTCTCCGCCTTGTTGCTGGTTTGCCGAATGCGATGTGAAGAGTATGTACTCCATTTGCTGTTAAATCAGTTTTTAGATTTGCAAAATCACCCAGAGACTGTATGTCATTAACTTTTTTTACAATGCATGTAATTTAAATCAGAACACATATGTAATTTCAAAACTGAGAGGGCCACAAAGTGGATGAAAGAAAGATGTCAAAATGGCAAAAATATGCTTCCAGATGGGTTCTTGTATATTATATCCAATTTTTTTCTGACACCAGCTAACCTCTCAATCTCTAAGGTACTACTATAAACTTGTTTCAAAAGAAAAGGTTTTAGCCACCTATTCCAATACAAAATAATTACAAAATAAAACGAAATTCATCTCCTTACCAAAAGTTTGCCCTTTTGATGCAAAAGATTACCTTCACTGTAAGGCACTAAATGATGAGTAAAATGTTAGCTGAAGAGCACTGTTATTATGAATCCATCTTTTATAAATCTTATTAAAACTAGAATAAAGTTATTTCAAAGTTAATCACAAGGTATACACTGTAAGAAGGCCTTCAGGAAGAAACCTTGGCTCCATTTACCCAATAAACATTGAGCGTTTTTTAAATATGCAAGAGTGAGTTACCATATTTCATAAAATCTAAGAAGCCATTGAGAGTAAAATGTATTATGAGCCCATTACTACCTCTCCCGAAAAAGGGGAAGAAGGGAAATCAGATTATAATCCAATGGTTTCTTTTTATATATCTGTATTTTATTTCTAGTTTCAGGAATAAAGTCCATTGGTTAGACATTTATATAGTTTGTGAAACAATCCCCCTGATTACTCTACCGCCCCTCTGGCTCTCCACCGAGCCATTGCATTACTGCTGACCGCATTCCCTACGTCATGCTCCCCATCCCCGTGACCATCTCTCAACTACTGATCTGTACTTCTTAATCCTTCACCCCATTCTCCCAGTTCCACAAACCTCCTCCCTTCTGGCAGTCACCAGATTATCCACTGTATTTGAGTCTGTTTTTGATTAGTTCGTTCTTTTTGTTCCTTAGATTCTGCATGTAAGTGAAATCATATATTTATCTTTCTCTGACTTATTCACTCAGCATAATAACCTCGAGGTCCATCAACATCATTGCAAATGATAGGATCTCATTTTTTTTATGGCTGAGTAACATTCCATTGTATATATGAAGCATAACTTTTTTATCCAGTCATCTGTTGATGGGCATTTAGGTTGCTGCCATATCGTGGCTATTGTGAATAGTGTTGCCATGAAATAGGAGTGCATAGATCTTTACAAATTTGTGTTTCAGTTTTCTTTGGATAAATACCCAGGAATTCAATTGCTGGGTCAAAAGGTATATCCATTTTTAATTTTTTGAGGAATCTCTAGACTGTTTTCCATGGCTATACCAATTTGCAGTCCCGCCAACAGTGTATGAGGGTTCCCTTTTCACCACATCCTCGCCAACACTTGTTTTTTAACTTATTGATGATAGCCATTCTGACAGGTGTGAGGTGATATCTCACTATGGTTTTAATTTCCATTTCTCTGATGATTAGTGATCTTGAGCATCTTTTCATACGTCTTTTGGCCATCTGTATGTCCTCTTTGGAGAAATATCTATTGAGGTCTTCTGCCCATTTTTAAATCGGATTGTTTGTTATTGTTGTTGTTGTTGAGTTGTATGCATTCTTGATAAATTTTAGATATTAACCTCTTATCAGATGTATGTATCATAGGCGAGTATCTTCTCTCATTCAGTAGGCTGTCTTTCGTTTTGTTGATGATTTCCTTTGCTGTGCAAAAACTGTTTAGTTTGATGAATTCCCATTTGTTTATTCTTGTATCCTTTGCCTGAGGAGATATATCCAAATAGAAATTACTATATTCTATATAGTAGCGATATCCGAGAGTTTACTATGTTTCCTTCTAGAAGTTTGACAGATTGGGTCTTACATTTAAGTCTTTAATCCATTTTGAGTCTATCCTTGTATGTGGTGTAAGAAGGTGGTCCACTTTACTTTTTTTTTCCCATGTATCTGTCCAGTTTTCCCAACATCATTTATTTATTAAAGAAACTGTCTTTATCTAAATGTGTATTCTTGTCTCCTTTGTCATATATTAAATGAGCATATAGGTGTGGATTTATTTCTGGGCTATCTATTCTGTTCCATCGATCAATGTGCCTGTTTTTATACCAGTACCAGTTTTGATGACTGTAGACTTGTAGTATAGTTTGATATCACAGAGTGTGATATCTCCAACTTTGTTCTTCCTTCTCAAGATTGTTATGGCTATTCGGGATCTTTTATGGTTCCATATAAATTTTTGATTATTTGTTCTAGTTCTCAGAAAAATGCCATTGGTATTTTGATAGGGAATCTATAGATTGCTTTGAATCTATAGATTGCTTTGGGTAGTACAGCCATTTTAATGATGTTGATTATTCCAACCCATGAGCATGGTATATGCTCCCATTTATTTGTATCTTCTTCAATTTCTTTTTACAATGACTTATAGTTTTTTGAAAACAAGACTTTTATCTCTTTGGTTAATTTGATTCCTAGGTATTTTATTGTTTTTGATGCAACTGTAAATGGGATTGTTTTCTTAATTTCTCTTAATGAAAGTTCATTATTGCTGTATAAAAATGCAACTGACTTCTGAATATGTATTTTGTATCCTGCTACTTTACTGAATTCATTGATTGGTTCTAACAGTTTTTTGGTGGAATCTTTAGGGTTCTCTCTATATGGTATCATGTTACCTTCAAATAATGACAGTTTTACTTCTTCCTTTCCAATATGCATGTCTTTTATTTCTCTTTCTTATCTGATTGCTGTGGTGAAGACTTTCAATATAATCTTGAACAGAAGTGATGAAAGCTGGCATCCTTGTCTTATTCCTGATCTTAAGGAAAACACTTTTAGCTTTTCCCCATTGAGTATGATATTAGCTGTAGGTTTGTCATATATGGCCTTATTATGTTGAGGTATGTTCCTTCTATTCCCACTTTGCTGAAAGTTTTTATCATAAACAATGCTGGATTTTGTCAAACACTTTTTCTACATCTGTTGATATGACCATATGATTTTCACCTTTCAATTGTGGTGTATCATATTGATTTGTAGATATTGTACCATCTTTATATCCCACCAGGAATAAATCCAATTTGATCATGAAATGTTTAATGTAATGCTTAATTTGGTTTGCTAATATTTTGTTGAGAAGTTTTGCATCAATATTCATAAAGGATATCAGCCGATAGCTTTCTTTTTTTTGTAATACTCTGTATGGTTTTGGAATCAGGGTAATAGTGGCCTCATAAAAAGAATTAGGGAGACTTCTCTCCTCTCGAATTTTGTGGAACAGTTTGCAAAGAATAGGTATTAATTCTTCTTTGAATATTTGGTACAATGGGTTTTTTTTATCATATAAAGTTAACTTATACTTATTGATTCAGTTCTTTAGAATAGATTTTTTTCCTAACACTACTGTGCATACATAAAAAGTAAAAGATAAGCACAATAAATTAGTGTAAGTTTCCTAAAACTTCACATTCAGAGCAACTCTTCTGAATCACTTTTGAACTCAGAGTCCTCCCTCAAGGTTTTTCCGCACAATATCATCCCTGTGCTACCAGGAGCACGTGACGATGCAGCTTTTCTTTAAAAAGAAAAAAAATTAAATACTACACTATTGCCTCTGAGACCTTTCCCAAGCTGCTGACACCCATTCTGTGGTGGATACTGATCTTCCTACAGGATGTCAGCAAAAAGTTTCCGGGTGGTAATCAGGCCTCATATTCCTTTCTCTTGAAATGTCAATAGTTGCAGGTGCCCGATAGGACCCCCCACGACTGACAGCCAAGCTCCCCCAAGCCTAGGCAGTGACATCAAAACCAAACCACTGAGCAGCTGGCAGCGGCTATAAGACCCAATGAATTATAAGACACATCATGATTTCAGACATTAAACTTCTGGAGAAAACGTGTCCTAGAATCAATGAAATAACGTAAATGGCCCTCGTTCTATGGGATTGTACCCTTATCACATGAAAGTCTCATCTGAAAAGGAAGATGTGAGTGGTTGTAATTTTTAAACCCAATTTTTCACTGCTACTTCCTGGAGAAAATTCGACATCCCTGCCTGCGGGCATGTGACTTGCTGCGACCTTCTCTGTGGAAGTCGTGGCCGAAGAAATGTGAATCAAGTGGCCTGTGCCAATGTGCAGCCGAAGCTTTACAGGCCATCGCGACTCCATCATTTCTCCTTTCCTTCCACCACGAGGAAAAGCATGTCCAGAGGGGAGCGGCTCCTACAGCATGGGTCCCTGACTGAGATCCAAAGCTGATCCTGGAGCAGGACTACAACTAAAATGTACAGTGGCAAAGTCACAAACGTTTGTCCTCAGCCACTGAGATTGTCGGGTTTCCTTCTGTTTTCATCTGTTAAGGCAGCATAACCTACAGAACATTTATTAATACTGAAGATTCTTGAAATGAACTCTGGACCGTGAAAAAATATTTCCCAATGTCTGGACCAGAAAGGCTCCTGTAGGCCACCATATGCTCCCCGTTACCCGCCAGCCGTTGCTGTGGTGCACACGTCCTCCCCTTGACCTTACACCCAGGTAAGTCGCATCAAACCATTCCTCCTCCATATTCCCTGCTACTCGTGATTCCCTTGGCTACGGTTCTCTCTCTTCTTTTCATCTACACCTTGCCGCTCAGGCTTGGTTCATGCCGTCATCTCCCCTGGGCTCCCCATGTAATCTATTCCTGTTTTCTACCATCAATCCCCAGAACCCTCCAGCTATGGCACAAATACTGTGGACAACCATTTCATCCATCCTTCAGATGTGAGGCTTAAACACTGACTAGATTCTCTTAGTTGGAGGTCTGTCAAAAAGTACTTTTAAAATTCCTTTCGCACTGATGATGATCCAAAGCAGTATGAAAACAGATAAAGTATTAAGTATGACTCTAGAAATATATAACGATTTAAACCTAACTTAAACCTGGAAAATAATTTCTATAATTCTAACAACCCATGATTAATCATACAGTATAGATCGAAAATTACACGTAGAGAGAGATTTAACAAGAAATCAAATCTTGTACTGTGTGGCAAATACTTGGAAAATAATTTTTCCATTGAAAAAATAGCTAAATACAACTCAAATGATTGTGTGGGAGAATTCACAGCCAATTATTCATGCATACAAAATTAATTATAGGTTTTCTGTAGTCTAAATCACATATATACACCCACATAATAATACTCATCCTATTTGGACTCATTTCTATATCATTTATATTTCCAGTGTGCCTGCCATATAATGTGAAGGTACTTGTTATCCTAAAGTCCAATCCGTGAAAGAGAATGCCTAGAGCAGAATTATTTATAATTATTTATAGTGCCTCAGGGGAAAGGTTATGTTGTGACCTCGGACAACTTCATTAGCCTACGTAGGCATCAGTTTCCTCATAAGGGAAATGGGGATAGTGCTGTCTTCCTCACAGAATTAATGTTATGATTATGAGACATTCTAACAAATTTAAACCGCTGCCTGAATGAAGGATTCCTTTCAAAATGCTAGCTGGATTTCTGCTCCATTTCAAGTGAACTAGGATTTAGATCAAGGTTCCTATCCAGGAAAAAAACAGAACAGATGAATAAAATATAAAAAAGAACACCTGTTCAAAGGCATCAAAGAACTACCAAAAAAAAAGAAAGAAAGAAAGAAAGAAAAGAAAAAGAAAACTAAAATTAAACTGAGCCAAGATCCAGGAAAAGAAATCTTCAAAAAAAACTTATTCTAGCATTAGGGGCCACGCTTCTCCTAAAGGTATGGGCTGATTCCAGGAGAGGCAACTACGAAGCTAAACGCTAATCAGAGGTTTCAAATCACCGACATGGCAAAGAGTACAAATCTAGAATTTAAGACCCACAAAAGGGAGGAGGTTCCAGGAAGCACCGCATACTTTGGGTTTGGATCCCCAATAAATATATCCCATAAGGAAAAGTGAAAAGGAAACGAATGAAACCTCACAGAAACTGAAGCACACCTTCGAATCATCTAAATCCCTGATTGGGAGAGAAGGAAGGATGGGGTGAAGACAGGGGAGATCGCCAGTGCCTAAATCATAGCCTAAATGCCAAAACACAAATCCTTACCTTACACTTTCAAGTAGATTTACAGTTCTGACTACTTAATGACTGGCACTGGGGAAGAGCAGAGAAGGCGTGATTTTTTCCCAATTAATAGTGCGAGGTCCACTGAGAGTCACATGGCAAAAGAGTAAGAAGAAAAAGAAGAAGCAGTAAAAAAGAAAAAAAAAAAAACCAATTCCAGGTACATTGCAGAGCTACATGTGAAAGGTAAAGTTAAATGTTAACAATTTCAGAAGAAAATATAGGAGAAAAATCTTTTAAATCTCTGGGATAGGGAAAAAGTTTTAAAACAGGACACAAAAGGCATTAGCCATAAAGAAAATCATTAATACATCGGGCTGTATGAGAAGTAAAACTTTCTATTCAGCAAAAGACCTCATCGAGAGTCAACAGCTAAGCCATAGAGTAGAAGACAATTTTGACACATGTAACTATCAAAGGTCTTATATCCAGAATATACAAACAGCTCCTAAAACAATAACAAGATAGCAAAATAACCAATAAATATACTAAAAGATACTCAATTTCACTGGTAAGCAGAAAAATGCAAATTAAAACCAAAATGAAATACACTACACAACCACTCAGAATGGCTAAAACTGAAAGGACTTTTCGTATTAATTGTTGGTGAGGACGTGGAGCAACAGGAACGCTCACAGGGTAGATGAGGTGCGAGCTGATTCAAGCACACTGGAAAACGACTAGGCACCTTATGCTTAAGTTAAATATGCATATACACCATGACCTAGCAATTTCACTCCTCACTGTACAACCAACAGAAATCTGAGTATATAAGCACCAGATATATTCATAATATTGACGTGTGGCTGCATTATTAAAAATATCCAAAAACAAAGGGGAAACATAAATAAATGTCTTTAGACAGTAGACTAGATCGACTGTGGCATACTCATGTAACACAACACTGTATAACAATGAGTAAAATGAGCAAACCACAGGACCACACAACAAGAATAACCTCATAAATGTAATTTTCAGCAAAAGAAACCAAGTGAAAAAAAATCCATGATTCTATTTATATAATTCCATTTATATATATTCAAAAATAGGCAAAAATGATCAATGCTGTTAGAAGTTAAGATAACGCTTGTCTTTAGGGAGCGGATGATGATTGGAAGGACACATAGGGTGGCTTGCAAGATGCTACTAATGTTCTAATTCTTGACCTGGGTGGGGGTTACATGGGTGTTTTAACTTTGTGATAATTCCTCACGCTGTTAACGATTTCTGCATTTTCCTGTCATGCCCAAATAAAAAAAGATTTTCTAAACATAAAAACAAAAATGACTAGCTAGAAAAAATTAGAATGTTACATGTTTGGCAGCCAATTTTCTAAAATCCTTGGGGGAAAAAATATGAAATTTCCTGTAATGATCAAATGAGGACCCTATTAATTCTGAATCACCAGGATATACTCTGAGCTTAAAAGGCATACTATATAGATTTCAGAAGTAAGTTAGCAGAAAAAGTCATCACCAGCAGTGAAGACTCCTGAATTTGTCTCCATGTTTAATTGGAGGGGGCAGGGAGTACACATATTTTTCTGCACCTAAGCATCCAGGTGGGCAAATAAGAGAAATTCATCTTTTAGACTTTAAAAAGTTCTTTTTTATTGATAACTCATATCAATGCTCTAAAAACCAGCTTTAAGTTGTTTTGTTTGTTTCATATTATCACCTGTTCAAAGAACAATTTGCTTGATTTTTATACCCTTAACACAAATTAAGAGATTTGAAATTCCTATGCCAAAGAAAAATGAATGAAAGGAATCTATCTCCTCAAAAATTTTACCAAAAATTGTCCTCAAAATTTAACCAAAGAAAATTAATTTATTCAACACGTAAGTCATCATTTACTGAGTTTTACCACATGCTGGGGACTTGTTAAGCATTTAAGATACTCACTATATTATAACACCACCACTATGAACATAGGATTATTTCCCCTGTTTTACAGATGAAGAAATTGAGGCTTAAATAAGTCAAATAATTTGCATAGTTCACACAGTAAGTGGCAGAGGGGACATTTAATCAGTTCTTTAGTTTGGTGTGAAAAATCAGTTTCCTACTTATATTTTCTATTTTGTGTCATCTTTTTATCCTGAAATATTGAGCCTAAGTACCGTGCAGGGCAGGGAACATGCACATATATGTACGTTCATACACACTCATAATGGTTTTTGAAAAAGAAAAACTGTACTCACATCTGCAAGCCCCCCCGTGTAGCACTGCGGCCCGAACAGAGCTTAGGTTTGCTCCAAGAAACAAAACGGGCTTCTCAATGATAGACGAGCAAGCCAAAGCACTGCATATAGTAAGTCTACAAAGCATTAACTGGATTAATTAGCAAGGGACTTGAGAAGCAGCTTGGAGCTAGGAAACCAAAACACTAAATTGTTTAAATACTTTGGCAAAAGATCAAGGTTTCTAGGCAGCACTGGGTCTCCTTCCATCCTTTTCATTCCATGTTTTAACACATTTAACCTGTCTGAGGTACTTTTTCGTGAGATATGAATGACATTGTCAAAATACCAAAAAGAAAAGTGAATTAAAAAAATACTGCAAGCTGTTACCAATTCTGCCAACATGCGAGAGCCCAGGCAACATTAATTACAAATTAATCGCTTAGGACATAAACAGCTCTTATCACTGGTAAACTCTCCCTGTAAAATAACTCGCCTTAGAGAAAAACAACAAAGCAAATGTCTCTTCTATTATACTTGGTGACCTAATCAGGACAAAGAAACAAAATAAAACAGGAGGAAAAGCACCAAATGGCAAATGTGAAAAAGGAATCCTAGCTAGATGAACGTCTGGAATGCTACAAGAACAGCACTATCATTTAGAAATAATGAAGAGGAAGTGGTCAGGGTAGGAACACTTACTGAATGGGTTTCTGGTTTCCAGGAAGTAAGAATTTTTACAACGCAACTGATTTTCACAAACACATATGGCAGCAAAATGATAAAAGAAAGCTTTCAACTATACAATCACGGAGCGAAAAAAATCTGTTGTCCCTCTAGCTTTATGAGGCTCAAACACACATATCACACTCCCCAAGCCCCACCGCACACAAATATCCAATTATAATAATAAACTCGAAAATCAAAGGGTCCTTCCAAAAGTCTAGTATATTGGACATCTCTGAATTCACCTCTTAATTTCCACTAAAGATTAGAGAAAATCTAAATACCTTTCTACAGCCAAAACTCTCAAAATGCCATTCCTCTACAACACACTTCATTTATTCCAAAGGGGAAAAAAAAAACTATGTAGAAGGGCAACAGTAACTTCCCATCAAAATACAACCTGATTTCTACCGGATCTACTGGGTTTCTACAAATATAGGTTATAAAAATTGGGGCACACTCCAGCTAGGAAGCCTGACAAAAACAGTGTGGTTGGGGGCAGTTTACTTTGCCTCCACAATAAAATGAGGAATATGCTTCATCTTGCAGTTATTAGGATTAAAGATCCTATTTATCAAGTATCCAGCAGGGTGTCTGACACACAGTAGGTGTTTAGCAGTTACTATTATTTCTTCTTGGCTTAGGCACATGGTATATTAAGTTTCAAAGATAATACAAATTCTTTGCTGCAACAGAAATTTTATTGACGATTACATAAACAGGCACTTGGCAGAATATGGTAGATTGCTATACGCTGATCATGAACGAAATTTCCCCCAGGTTTATCCAAGGCACTGTGTCTCCAAAGAGTCCACAACACTCTCACATTAACTGTGCACTTTCAAAAACTAACTGTGAGGAGAGGCTAATGGGCACTGATACCCCTGGGTTCGCATGTGAATTAACAAGACTGAAGGAAATCAGAGAATTAGTGCAGCCAAGCTCATGTAAATTTCCTGACTCTGACTGTTTTATTCAGGAGATCTGGCTGCCTGTAAAGTAACACAAATTTATTTTTTCAAATAAAATTATGAAGAGGAAAATATGGTTAAAAAAAGAGCTAATACAGTTCTTTAAAAAATTAAAAAGAGAGGATATACGAATAAAATTTCTCAAAGAATAGTGGCCTAAAAGACAAGGAGGGAGGTAAGATGAATAAATATACTTTAGGTCTAGGATTTTTAACACTTCATGTTGTAGGATTATTTGAAGTGACTTAGTATCACACTATTCATTTCAAATCTGATGAAGCACTAAAACACTATTACATTATAATAAATTTCTATATAAGTATACATTGCTTTAAAATAATTTTTAATGCTATCTTATAAATAAAACTGTTGGTTATTCACAATATAAAATGTACCAGACTTTTTCAAAAGAAGTTCCATTCTGTATCATTTAACAGTGGCTAATTTACAAAAACAGTAATAATATAAAATGTTTAGGAATATTTATTGCCCAAAACAGGCTACAAATATACTTCTGTTGTCTTTTATAATTCTCTAAGCATTTTCTAAATATCTAATATGAGTAGGGCATTCTGAATACCTCATCATTAAATTGCTTATGCCATTAAATTCTCAAAAGAACCCTAATAATTCCATATTATTGATGAGAAAACTGAAATCCAGAAAAAATTAAGTGCCTTGCTGAGTCAAGTCCGCTTAACTGGCCATCGAAGGATGAGATTTCAACTCCAAACTGAGTGCAAACCTTTGCATGTACTATGCATGCTGTTTTTCTGTATGACGACATTCTCTGTAACTAAAACAATCAAAGAGTACAGCACCCCACAGACACCAGTGTCTCATCACTCAACAAAGATACTCCACAACTAGCCCCTCCCGCCTGCTCCCAAAAGGATGGAGCATCTTTCAACAAACCAGGTCAAGTTAAAGGGGGCAAAAACACAACTTTAAAATAGTTTTGTTTTATCAGCAAAATCGAGAAGTGACCGGACTCTCCTATGCAGGGGTAAAAATATGGACCTAAACACACACACATATATGGCTTTTCAGAGCACTGAAACACTAAGCTATTTCTAAATGATCTTTCAAAACTATATTATTCCTATAAAGAAAAGCTGCGAGCACAATTCCTGCCCTATCAGTGCCAATCTCATCCCAAACCTCAGGGTCAGAAACTCTCTTCCTAAAGACCTCCCAAGAAAAGGCAAAAAAGTTGAAAATTTAGTCAAATGTAAAGACCAAGAAAAACAGCGTTACTCTACTTTAAATTCAGTTAACGTAACTTGGAGGCATAAAACATACAAACCAATGCAACATGTATGTATTCTGACACCTTCTTCTCTTTACCAATTGCCTATGAGTGAATCTGCCTTACAGAAACACATGTGACAAAAACAAGTACTAATTCCTTTATTCCTCATACCAAGTCTTTAGGATGGGCCTCATGAAACAATCCCATTTTACAAATAAAAAAATAAAAATAACTCATGCAGCCTATCGTCCCATGGCTTATAAACAGCTGTATCTGAACTACAAGTTATGCTTTTAACTGAACCATATGAAGCAAAACCTTGTTCTGACAGAGAAGTTGAACATCCCAGAACACAAGAGAACCGTTATCCTTAAGCAGAGATATCACAGACATGGGCATATTCTTTGGAGGCGGCACCATACAGGGGGAAGAAATAGGCCTCAAACTGAATCACCAATCCACTACTTACTAGCTGTATTTCCTTAGGGCAAGTTACTTAATTTCTCTGGGTCTTAGTTCGCAATAGCTATCAAACGGAGATAATAATTCCTATCTTATGAGCTCTAAGAAGAAAAAATACACACGTGTGTGTACATATATGCACATATATAGTTACAAGAAAAATGATGATGATGATGATGACTGTTGAGGAGCAAATGCAGAAACGACTAGTACTTTAACCGAGTCATTAGAAAATTGAAACATTGGCAAGTAAAGAAATAGCCATAACAAGAGACATTAGTAACAATGGGACAAATCCAAAATTGCAAAAACTCCCTTACACTGCATTAGATAGTTCTATCATTCAGTGCAGCACCTGGAAGAAAACTCAACTAAGAAAATTTATTTTCCTTTCTAAATGAAGTTTCTTTGCATGGTTGCAAGCAGGATCCAATTATGGATTTGGACCCTCAGGGAGTCCTACCTGAGGAATCTCATTGCATAAGAAAATCATGTCACCTGCCCTCAAAGGTAAACCCAAACCTCCCCACCATTTCCTCGGTTCCCAAATACCACAGATGACTGAGGTAGTTTATACATTTGTATCCACAGGGAAGTTCTCAGCACATTAAGCTGAAATTCTCTTTATGTGTATTATCATCTCTGCGAAAGGCTACACATGGGCAAGGGCCATGTCTTATCAATCCGAGCTTGTTTCACTCTCTACCCACTCATGGCCCCCAGAAAAGGAAGAGCAGATTAACACCCGCTGACCACAGGGTTTATCCAAGTCCTGGCCTGAGCCACTTGCTCTGTGCTGGGAAAGGACAGAAAGTGTCTGTTAGCTATGCAAAGGCAAACTTGAATGATCATATAGTCTGCGCATGCCAATGGGAACCATTACCAAGATAAGTAATGACCCAAGGAAGCCAGCAGAGAAAAAAAGGAGAATGAGCAAAGCCATGACGAAAGAGAGGAAGTCACCGCAGTCCACAGCCTTCCTGTTCCGGCCAGTCCTCATGAAGCCCGTTACATTTTGCCTCCTGCTCTTCCCTGCACAACAGACCTGTCCACCTCCTCCAACCCTGCCCCTCATGAGCTGGTTTTACTGAAATTCTACTCCTTGCATTCAAAAAAAGCCTTAACAAGGGCATTAGCCCATTGCCTGGCACACAGAAGGGATTCAATTAAACACAGGAAAAAAAAGCAGGAGTACAAATCTTATAAAATACCTGATGTTAGATCAGCACTCCCATAATTACAGTTCCCTCAACAGACATGCCAATTTCCCCTAATCCACTTACCAAATTATTGTTGAGGAAATAAACAGTATTTGACACAACATGACACTTTATTCTAATTTATCATCTAATAATAATTAAGCATTCAACGCTTACAATGAAAGCACAGCTCTGCAGTTTGCATTGTTCTTTTAAATTGAATAATTTGGAAGCCTGTGAAGAGTTCCACCTTACAGCATATTCCCTCATTCTTGTGCAAATACAATCTGTCTATCAACATATTAGCATTTCAATCACCCTTGCTTTTTTCATAACTGGGAGAAGCTGTCTTCATTTATTCCTATTGAGCATATACCACCTATGAATTATTTCTAAAGCTAAGCAGTAAAATTGAATTTAAATCCAAGTAAATGAGAAACTGAAACATTTTCAAAAGTAAATGTAGGATACTGGTTCCAGTTACATGCTCCCAAATATTATAAATATGCTCTTCAATGATTAAGCTGAAAATAATTTCCTCTGAATTAAGCTGTCATAGTTGGAAATGGAAAACCAACTCCACATTTCAGGAGGGTTTTTTTGTTGTTTTTTTTTGTCTTCCTATCTATTGTTTTAAGAAGTCTGCAACAATTTATATTCCAGGGGTAAATATATCCATCATTCAAATAAAAAAAAAAATTTTAAGTCCCCTTTAAGCATCCCTTTAAGGCACTGACCATAAATGGTGTAATTTGCCCTGGACATCATTAAAATGTAAAGTTAATGAGGATTCAGCTGAAAACAGAAGGAATGTAACCTATTTTCAGGCAAAAGTTCTAACACAGCAATCAGAGGAAAAAGCTCTTTGATGTTTCTTTGTCTCTTCTCATTAATTTTTTTTGTCTCAAAAAAAAAAAAAAGACTAAACTAAAAAAAAAAAAAATGCACCAAAGTTTAACATGATAATTATAACAGAACTCCAATGAGGTCGTTAATTTTTTTTTTTATGAGATAAACAAGAGTCAGTCATATATACGAGGGGATAACACCACCTACCTGGCAGAGTTGTTATAAGGTTTAGAGATACTGTAAGTAAAGTGTGCAGCAAAGTACCTGACACATGGGAGGTACTCACTGATATTCATTCTCTCCCCTTTTGTCCCTCTCTGGTCCCTAAGGGCCCAGTACAGTGCTGGCACAAAAACAGTGCGCAAAGACGAGCAATTATTATTATCACATATGATATATTCTTTTTCTCCTGCTGAAAAAATTCACTATATTAACCCTAACCTTCTTTTTAAGATTTATGCAAGACTCAGCACCTCCTGTTCCTAGGCAGGTGGGGCATTATCCAAATAACCAGCATGAAGTAAACAGTCCCGTGTGACATTTTATCATGTGAAGTGCCTGCGCAGGTATAAATATTATATCCTCTCCGGTTTTATTGCCTCATTTTACAATTATACTACTAAAGAGCGAAATAACATGCAGAATGTTAAGTGGCATTCTGCTGCTTGGAATTTCATCCCAAGGCTCCATTCAGAATAACAAATGTGGGAGCTATTTCATCTGCGCTCTATTGTGAAGAAAGTCATCACCTTTACTTGAATATATACAAGGATCTGGCTTTCTGCAATCTATTTTGTGCTAAGTGAAATCTTAAACCAAATGTGATAATTACCAAGAAGGTGTCATTTAGGAAGTATTACTATAGTGCTTTCCAGAGAGACTTTACTCTGTGCTTTGTTACTGTTATACCAATTCCATAATCTCAGTTAAAAAAAAAAAAGAAAAAAAAAAGCCTAATTGGCAATATGCAGATCTAGCCAAGATGATCCAGCCTTAACTATCACTACAATTTAGAATTTCTCTATACCCAACAAAAAATTGTAAATTCAATAATCAGTTTTTCTAAATGTTAATAAATCATCAAAATAATGTTTCTCTAGCAATTTTTATTTTAAAAACGTTTCCACATAAGTTATCTCATTTGCACTAGCTCATTCATCCCATTAATATTTATCAAATCTTCTTAGTATTGAGCATGGTCACACAGTGGTAAAGAAAACAGTGGGTAAGCCTACTCTCACCAAGTTGTAGGTCCAGTGGAGAAGCTCAGACAAACTAATAACCGTATAAGTAGCTTAATTACAAACTATGATAAGTGCTACCTGAGCACACAGTATAAGGAACAAGTTGACTCTGGTGATCTGAAAAGGTTTCCCTGAGGATGTAATGTCTAGGTTAAGATCTGAAGGAATGGGAGTTACCTAGTTAAAAAAAAAAAAAAAAAGTTTTAGGATAGTGATGAAAAGAAATACTTAGTTTTGAAAGATATTTAGGTAAACCAATCAAATCTTCCTGATGAATATGGAGGGTGAGTGGGACGGTAGGTGACCAGGAGGAAAGCAATTTTCCCGCCTGCATGACCAGCTTAAAAAAGTGTTGCTCACTGGAAGGGGACAAGATCCTCCCTAGGGTTAATGAGATCATGAGTTAGAATTCAGAGATTCTGAATTTCAGATGCCTCTGAGGCATCCTAATGGTCGGGAGCTCAGAGGAAGGGTTTCACACCTCATTCATTCAGTCAACATGCAGCTCCTCAGAAACAATTATGTATTGGGCCCCATGTTACTCGTGAGGGAAAAGTAAAGGAACGGGATGCTGAGCTATTCTGTGTAAGAAACAAACACAATACAGAGGTGCAGAAGTACACTGATGTTCCGGGAAGGAGAAACAAAGTCCACCTGGATGGCCAGGGAAGACCACGTGAAGAACACTATGTTGAAAGATAAATAGCAATTCCTCAAACAGAGACGGAGAAAATACATTTTAGACAAAGCAACAGCATCCCAAAATGGCAATTAGTTTGCAGTGGCTGCAAGGATAAAATGTGTGAGTAGTAAAAGAAAAAAAATAAGGACCAAATTTGCAAAAATAAAAAGTATTATAAGAGAACTCTATGAACAAATGTACACCAATAAATTAGATAACTGAGATGAAATGGACAAATTTCTAAAAAAAACACAAACTGCCAAAACTGACTCGAAAAGAAATAGAAAGTCTGAATAGACCTATGACAAATGAAGAGATTGGATTACTAGTTTTAAAACTTCTCACCAAAAAAAAGTCCAGATTCACATGAATTCTACCAAACATTTAGATTAATATCAATTTTTCATAAATTCTTTCAAAAAATAAAATAGAAAAAAATTTTTTCCAACTCATTCTATGAGAACAATATTAATACAGATATCAAATCAAAAAAAATACATCATAAGAAAGCTACAGAAATGCAAAATTTCTCAACAAGATATCAGCAAACCAGAGTAACACATAAAAAAGAATTATACACCATGACCAAGTGAGATTTATCTCAAGAATGCAAGGTTGGTTTAACTTCTGGAAACAGATTAATGTAAAAAACCATATTGAGAAAATAAAGAACAAAATAATATGATCACCTCAACAGACACAGAAAACACATTTAAGAAAATCCAACATCTTTTCAGAATAAAAAGCATTCAACAAACAGAAAAGAACTTCATCAAACTGATTAAGGATACCTATAAAAATCTACAGCTACTATCATACTTGATGGTGAAAGACTAAATGTTTCCCTTTAAGATAAAGGAACAAGACAAGGATATTCACTCCAGGAATTTCTATTCAATAATGTATTGGAGTTCCTAGCCAGGGCAATTAGGCAAGAAATGGAAGTTGTCCAGATTTAAAAGAAAGAAGTAAAACTATCTCCATTTGCAGATGACATGATCGTGTATTAAGAAAATCCTAAGAAATCCACTGAAAACCTATTAGAATTCGTAAACTAGTTCAGCAAATTGCAACAGAATAAAAAAATATACAAAAATGAATTACATCTCTATACACTATCAATGAAAAATATGAAAATGAAATAAGAAAATTCCTTGTATAACAACATCAAAAAGAAAAAAATACATAGGAATAAATTCAAAAGAGAATTGCAAAGCTTATACTCAGAAAACTATAAAACATTTTAGGAAGAAAATAAGATTACCTAAAATCTAAAGACACAGATTGGAAGACTTAATATTGTTAAGACAGCAATACTTCCCAAATGGATCTATAAACTCAACTCACTCCCTATCAAAATACCAGCTGGGCTTTTTGTGGGGTTTTTTTTTTCTTTTAATGTAAGGGAACCAGAATAGCCAAAACAATCTTGAAAAAGAATAAAATTGGAAGAGTCACATTTCTCAATTTCAAAATTTACTATAAATCTACAGTAATCAAGACAATGTAGTACTGGCATAGAATTGAGTCCAGAAACAAACATTTACAATTGTCAATTGTAATTGTCAAATGATTTTAAACAATGGAGCCAAGACAATTCAATGGAGAAAGAATAATCTTTTCAACAAATGGTGTTGAAACTAAGAACAGGCAATGGTACAAACAATCAAAGAAAAAACAGATACAAAGAACTTCATCAAAACTAAAAACTTGTGTTTCAGAGAACACTATCAAGAAAGGGAAATGGTAACCTACAAAATGAAAGAAAGCATTTACAAATCATATATCTGATGAGGGACTTGTATCTAGAATATATAGAAAACTCTTACAACTCAATAATAAAAAGATGAAGAGCCCAATTAATAAATAGGCAAAGGACCTGAATATATATTTCTCCAAAGTTATACAAATGCCTAATAAGCACATGAAAAGCTACTCAACATCATTAATCAAGAGACAAGTGCAAATAAAAATGACAATGAGATAAGATACCACTTCACACCCACGAGGATGACTATCATAAAAAAGACTATTGCGAGTGTTGAAAAGGATGTGAAGAAACTGGAACTCGGACATTGCTGCTAGAAATGTGTTTAAGGAAAAACCACTCTCCTCCTGTGCCCCCTTTATTGTTATACTACGACCATACTCACAACATTTCTGACACCAGATGTGTGGGTTCTTCCCTGTCTCCCAAGCAATTCTCTGTGCCACCAACTAGGTGTCCTATAATTTAACTCAGTTCTGGCACTGTCTACCTAGAGATAGATAACTTAGTCCACAAGTGAAGGGCTAAGTCCCATGAGAGAGCCCACTACTTCATACGCCAATCACAAGCAGCAGATCCCCAGAGTACCTCCAACTTCTGTTTAATGTGGCTACAAATCAGAAGTTCTCATGATCTCCTCCCCCTTGGATTCAATTAGTTGCTAGAATGGCTCACAGTACTCAGGAAAACACTATGTTTACCAGTTTATTATAGCAAAAGATATGCTAAAGGATACAGATGAACAGCCAGATGAAAAGATAACGGGCCACAGTCTCATAGGGTCCTGAGTGCAGAAGCGTCTATCCTGGTAGAGCTGGGCATGTCACCCTCCCATTGTCACCACCCCAGAAGCTCTCCCAGCTCCATACTATTAGGAGTTTTATGAACACATCATCATATAGGCATGATCAATTATTAACTCCATTTCCAGCCTTTTTCTCCTCTCTGGAGAGCAGGGGTTGAAAATTCCAAGCTTCTAATCACGGGTTGGTCTTTCTGATGACCAGCCCCCATCCAGCAGCCATCCAGGAGCCCACCCAGCCAGAGGTGCCACCTTAGAACAAAAAACTTCTGTCACCCAGGAAATTCCAAGAGATTCAGGAGCCCTGTGTCAGGAACTGAGGTCAAAGACCAAATATTAGCACTAAAGATGCTCTTAGAAAATAACAAAGGTTTGGGAAGCTCTGTGTTGGGAAGTGCGATCAAAGACTAATGTTAGAAATAAAGGTTCCTGTAGCACCCCTATTTACAGGTTTCAGGAGCCCTATGTCATAAAATGAGAGCAGAGACCAATATATATACATATTTCTTATTATTTCAAAGACTGTAAAATGGGTGCATCTGCTATGGAAACAGGCTGACAGTTCTTCAGAAAGCTAAAAACAGAATTACCACACGATCCAGAACTTCTACTCCTAGGTATACACCCAAAGGAACTGAAAGCAGGGATTCAGATACTTGTACGTCACTGTTCACTGCAGCATTATTCATAATTGCCAAATGGTAGAAACAACTTAAGTGTTCGTGTTCATCAACAGATGAATGGGTAAACAACATGCGTTATATACATACAATGGAATATTATTCAGCCTAAAAAGGAGCAAAGTTCCGATATATTCTGCAACATGGACAATCCAGGAAAACATCATAGTAAGTGAAATAAGCCAGACACAAAAGGAGAAATATTGCATGATTTCACTCAAATGAGGAACCCAGAATAGGCAAATTCATAGAAATAGAAGGTAAATGTTACCAAGGATTGAGAAGAGGGAGAATTGGGCGGTGGGGGAGAGGGTGGGTACTTATTTCTTTATGGTTACAGAGTTTCTGTTTGGGGGATAAGGAAGTGTTGGTAATCAATAGTAGTGACAGTTGCACAACAGTGTAAATGTAATCAATGTCACTGAATTGTACACTTAACTGGGTTAAAATGACAAATTTTATGAGGGGGGTATGTGTATGTATCACAATTTTAATAAATAAGTTTACATAATATACCACACATCATCAAACACCATCAAACTGTACTCTTTAAATGGAAGAACTATATGATATGTGAATTATATCTCAATAAAAATGTTGAAAAATAATTAAAATTAAACACTAAATTGGTGGTTTTAACAGCAATTAGACACAGCTACCGAGAGAACTACTAAACTTCAAGACTTGAAGAAATTGTTGAAAAGCAGCAGAGACAGGTTGAAAACACAAAAAAAAAATGGTTCGAAATTATAAAGGACAAAGTGAGAAGGTCTAACACATATCTCATCAAAGTTCCAGAAGAGGAGGAAGGAAAGAAGGGGGCCAGTGAGAAACAGAGCTATAAAGAAGACCCCAATCCTCAAATTCAGAGCTGATTCCTAATCAAGATATATAAGAAGAAAAATCCACAGCTAGACATACATGTATTATTGCTAAACTGGAGAATAAGACAAATTATCTACACAAAAAAAAATGGTAATTAGAATGGCAAGTGACGTTAAACTAATATAATAATGTCAACTCTAATTGAAAAATTTTGAAAAATTTAATGTTTTATAGGTTTAACATAAAATACACAACAATAAAAGCATATAAGCCAGGAGAGGAATAATTAAAGTTAAAACAATATAAGGTATTGTTCAGGAGGAGGGTAAAAACGCCAATTAACTTTGCCAAGTTACATAAGCATGCTAAAATATCTCGGAGTGACTGTAAATTTGTATTAGTTGATATCATGGACTCTGAAGCGCACACCTGGGTCGCAGAGTAGTAGAGCAGCAGCTCTACTACTGGATAGCTGTGTGGCCTTGGGCCGATTACATGACCTCTCCATGCCACTTTCCCCATTGTAAAACTGAGACAACAGTATCTCACAGGGTTTTTGTAAGGATTAAATAAGTTATAGGTAAAGCATGCAGAACAATAAATGTACATAGTAAGTCCTCTGTAAGTCACAGTTGCCATTATTTTCACTGTAACTATTAAAAGAAAAAAAAAACAGTATTTAAGTTCCAATTATGGGAGGGGAGTTAACAATAAAAATTGCCTGATTAATCCAAAAGAAAGCAAGAAGGAAGAAAAAACAAAATATTAAAAACAATATTCCCAGTGAAAGATACGGATAATGAGACTGGATTTTAAAAAGATCTAGCTATATGCTACTTACAAGAGACATACTTCAACATAAAATTGAAAAAATAAGAACATAAAAGAATGGAAATGTACAATTTGATGAGTTTTGACAGATATACTCACTCATGAAACCATGACCACAATCAAGTACTCCTAAAAGTTTCCTTCTGCTCCTCTGTAACCTACCCCTCCCTTTCCACTCCCACCACCTACCCCTAGGAAACCACTGATGTGGTTGGTACCGTCACTACAGATTAGTTTGCACTTTCTAGAACTTTACATAAGTGGAATCAGACAGTATGTACTCTTTTTTGTCTGGCTTCTTTCACTCAGCATAATCATGCTGAGATCCATCCATGTTCTTGAGCATATCAATACTTTGTTCCTTTTTGTTACTTACTGGTATTCTATTGTATGTATACAACTCAATTTGTTTATCTATTTTTAGTCTCTCCCATAACAGATGATGTTACTATTGAACTGGGTAAAGATCAAATCCAGGGCACCCTTAGAGTAACTGTTTAAAGATGTAACTGAGGGCATAATTTTAAAATTCTCTGTAAGACTTCCTAAAGATCCAAGGTGGTACTGTAGAGAACCACTCAATTAAACAACAGGGCTTATGATAAGCTTTAGAGTGTAGTTCCTCAGTGGTCTAATTAGAAACCCGAGGTACAAAAGGGCTTATGCAAAGACATTTGTGGATATGAATTTTATTTGGAGTAACTACAACAGATCCATAGGAGAACCAAGAACTTTTCAAGAGAATCGTACTGGCAGAACCACCGCCAGCTTAGACTAAAAAGAGCAGAGAAAATGCAAAATGAAAGAAAGGGATTTGAATCACCAAACTCTACAGGCTACTAGCAAGCTGTGAAAACTGAGGGAACTGCACACGCAGGTTCCCTTCATTTGAAAAGGAACGAAGACGCAGAACCCAAAAGCTAAGAAGGTGGAACTAGGGGCCACAGAGAACCGTTTTCAAGCAGGGGCAGAAATGACCATCCCTTAAGAACCTCTAAACGTTTGTCCAGCTGTGTCTCAGAGCTGCTAGGGAGCAGAGACTTCTGTGCCTCTTATGTCCCCATGCCCCCTTTAGTAGAGGAGTGTCTACGGTATTTGCACTATACCTGCCCCACCTTCGTACACTGGGAAGGGTCGGGTGGGGTGGCAGATAACCTCTCTTTAGTTTACAAATTAAGATCTGTGCTTGAGCAGCTGTGTTTAACGAACTCTACCTAAGGTGCCTCATTCTCACCTAGGCCTGATTAGTTCAGGATATTGAGGGGTCTGAGCTGATGCTGAAACGGGATGACACTTCATCCCATTGGGTGGAGGGGTCTCGGGAGAGATTGAGTGCACGTATGTTTCCATAGCATGGGTATAAAACTGTTTGCTCTCTGCTCCCTCTACTGAACTCCCGTAGTACTCTGTGCCTGTCTCTAATGTATTTATCCCAAATATTTACAGTTACTGGTTTACTATTTGTTTCCCTCACCAGATTTCAACTTCTAAAAAACAAGTGTTTATTTTATTTATATCCATACCATTGAATGGTCCCTCAAATACTGGACCCTGCAAACCCACAGGAACTACATCACCTTCCCAGTGCACCTATGAGACGGCCCCAGTGGACAGGTTAGAAACACTAGGCACTTAAAGTAAGAACGTTCACTTCACAGACCGCAGCAGTATACGGAATACTGAAATTAGGACTGATTCTCCAGACACCCTGAAAACTTTTCCTAAAGAGAGTGATGTCAGAAACATGGCAAAATAAGAGACACTCCCTACAGAGATAAATTTTTAGTTTTACTACAAATAATCAGTGATCGGTTATCAAAGGGCAGAGTAAAGCTGACTCCCAGCTGTTGTGTGAAAGAGGACAAGGGAGGGAGGGAGACAAGGATGCATTTCACTTTAAAACGACACGTTCATAAAAGGCCTTTCATGGAGGACACTGAAATTATGAGCTCTAGCTAGTGTACTCTGCTAACACTCAGGTTCAGGGAACAAGTCCTTCTGTGAGGTTTCTGAGAGATTCCTTTTTTGACATAGTAAGGGCTCAGTGACCAAGTTTGAAGAAACCATTCAGCATCACTCCAGGAAGCACTTGGAGACAACTTTCCGTCCTGAGAAGCCAGCTTCTCAAAAGACTTATTTTCCTCTCATTGGGCTAGAAAATGTCTCAGATTTAGAAGCACCTCTTTCAGGTAATTATTACAATACTCCCAAATGAGCAAGAATATCTTCTAAGATATTTTCATGGAAAAAAATTAAGTATATTACCTTCACCTTCGGAAAGTCACTTGTATTGTCCAAGTATATAATTTGCAATAAAAAGGAAAACTTGGGTGAAACAAATATTAGGCAACCATAACTGAGGCTTTTGAAAATATTTACACATTAAAATATGTTCAGTTTGTTACGTTATCCCATTTAGGCCTGATCATTCTTGGTACTTTTCTCCTGACACACCAACCCTCCTGGCCCCGTCACACAAGTGGCACAGTCAACATTCACTCCAGCCCTCAGCTAAACCCCCACCCAGAACCTGAGACCCTTCTCTGATCCCAGGCACAGTATTCCAAAGAACGACTGGTCTATGGCCACGCACGTCACCCTGAACAAGCCCATCCCATCTGATCTTGGAAGCTAAGCGGGGTCGGGCCTGGTTAGTGCTTGGATGGGAGATCACCTAGGAAGACCAGGTGCTGTAGGCGTTAAAAATAAAAAAATTTAAACTGACAAGGTCCTTGCAATCTGTGAGGTCAACCAAGGTTGCCTCACCTAAAAAAAAAAAAAAAAAAACAAATTACTTGAGGTTTAATACTTTACCTGAGATCAAAAATTAAAATCCAAACTGACTCAGAAAACAAAATAAACCAAAAACAAATCAAGTGATTTAACCAATTTAGGCAAATGTTTCACAAGCCAAATGAAGCCTCTCTCCTGTCTCTTGAGCATATCTTTATCTTACCAGCTACCTAGACAGTACTGGACACTGCACAGCCTACAGCATACATGGTGATATAAATGCAGAGGATGGGACACAGAAGTAATGCCAATCCTTGAGACACACTAAATCTATTTTCCACCCAGCTAGGAAAAACAAGGATAAGTCCCTGCAGATATTCTAGGTGTAAATGTAATTACAGGTAAAACCCCACTCTACGAAATACAATTATAGTGTCCAATTCTATGTAGACGGAGCTATTTCGAAAACCTCACAAACAAGTGTTACTGATACTGCTTTGCTTATTTGGACAAAACAAATTCCAGTGAATGAGAATTCTCTAAAACAGAAATATTTTTAAAATGCTTTGCATTTAGCTCGCTACCTACTGAATAGGGTTATCCTTTGGGAAAGAACTTAAGCAATATGGTTCCTGCCCTGAAGAAGACGACGACAGTTACAACACAATATGCAGGGTACCAAAAGGAAAGTCATCTAACCAAGTCTGCGTGGGATGGGGGAAGGGGCAAGGTAAGGGTACACCAAGGGATGAGTAAGAAAGCCTTCTAGAAGAGGCGCATCCGATCCGCGTCTTAACGGACAATGCAAGTAAACCAGGAAAAAAAAAAAAAAGAGAGCAAGAAGATGGTACAGAAAGGGAAAGACCAGGCGAAGGCATGGAAGCAGAAGAGATTAAAGTGATCCAGCCAGAGTACAAAGTCAATGGCGGCGTGGTGAGAAGAGAAAGGCGAGGTCGTGAAGGGCCTTGCATGTCACGCTAGGGATATGAGGATCGCCCCACAGGTAACAGAAAGGCATTACAGAGCTTCAGCAAGAGACAAGCATGATCACACCCGTTCTCCAGAGCTCACTGACAGCAGGATGGAAGATGGATTGGAAGGAAAAAAGACGCCAGCCAAGGAAACCGATTAAAGTGGCAGCAATCCCGGAAGCAAAAGGAAGGCCAGAACTAAGACAAGACAATGCAGCTGGGTGACAAAAAAAATAAAGATAGATCAGCAAGAGATCAAGAAATGAGACTTCCCTTTTCTCTTCCCCTCTTCCTAGTCACCAGTTTAAGCCTAAAGCGAGGTACACAGCCACACTTGGTGAGAAGCAGCCACAGTGGTCCAGAGCGGGTGAAGAGTGGTACCCACACAGGAGGGCACCAGCGTGGGGAGGCAGACTCCAAGTGATACGAGGAGAGTCTCCATGCTGTAAGGAACAAGTCGGCATAGAGCCTGAGAAGAGTAACACAGGTTCCCACACAGGAGGGTTGCCCAGCACTGGAAGTCAGTGCCCAAGCAGGGAGCAGAGGGCATCCACAGGGAGCAGCTGCCTGGTATGAGGTGTCTGAGCACCGGGACAGGGTAAAGGGACTTCCGCGCAGAGGCCACCTGATACGGGCTGTAAGAACCTGAGCAGGATGAGGAGGACATCACGTGGCAGAGGCCGAATGTCATAGGGTAGCAGAACCCTAGCGGGTAAGGAGGGCATCATGGCGGACAGAGGATGGTGACAACCATGATGAGAGACTGGCCGTGTACAAGGGATTAATAAAACATATCAAGGAGAATAGAAACCAAGCTGTTCGCTGTCGAAGACGGATGTTACAAATACGAAGGAAGAAACCTAGAATGAATCTCGTGGTGTTGGACTGAGACTGAAAGTACCAGTGGGAACTCACATTGTTCGGTATACACAGACGGACGCAGAAAGGCATGAATGTATGTGAATCCGCAAACACGTGTCCTCTAGTTCTGTCCACCAAGAAGGCCTGGAGGTAGCAACGCCCAGGAGCAATGAGCACACCGAGCATCCAGATTTGGGCTTTTCAATTGTATTCGCCACTAAGAGGAACAAGGCTCCTTGGAGAAACGGCAGATTTCAGGGCTAAGAAAAAGAGAAGCCCGAAAAGCAAAACACCCAAACGAGGAGGCTGTGTCAAAAGAACAGGAACTCCGTCAAACTGGCTCCGGCTGTTCGAGCTGGAACAAAAGGAATAATGCAATTTACTCAACCACAGTAACGATCTGAGAATTCAATAATAACCTTGAATCGGAAATGATGAGTCCAAAGTCAAGTATACAAATAAACTCAAAGTATAATGAGGAATGAAGTATTTGATTTCCAAGTAGTTTCCCTCCACACACTGATGAATCACGACGTAGTAAAGAGTTAGCTTTGCAATGAAGAAGTCCGGCAAACGCTACCGTAATCAGGTGGTCCAGTGATCGTCAATAAGGGGACAAGCTGACACTGTGCGCTCTCTGATGATGCAAAGAGATGGGGGCACAGCCTCATTTCTATGACTCTCCTGCCAAAGGTGCTCAACCTAAACCTACTCTTAAGGGGCACCGGGCAAACACAAACGGAGGCCTGCAATTCTCCCACGTCGAGGTCATGAAAATCGAGGACAGGCTGAGAACTGTTCAGACCAAGGGAGACTAAAGAGACATAAAACTGAGTGCACTTCGTGATCCTGAACTGAATCCTTTCGCTGGGAGCGTTACGGGGACACGTGGCACAACTCTGAGAATTAGATGGAGTACTGACTATCAAGGTTCATTCCCTCATCGAGAGGAGTGCCGTGTGGTTATGATGGAGAAACACCTTGTTCGCAGCAAATGCTTATTTAAGTGAGCTGCGAGACTATTCTAAAATGGTGCAGGGGGATACATTTCTTTGCAGCGTAATTACAACTTTCCTATAACTTTGAGATCGTTTAAAATGTTTTTAAAACTTTTTAAAAACATGAAAAAAAAAAAAAAAAGGTGGTGGCTCAATAGTGTAGTGGTTAGCACGTCTGCTGTATACACAGAAGGTCCTGGGTTAGCGCCCCAGGTGGAACCACAAATCATGCCCCGGGTGCACCAGGCACCCCGCCCCTGCCCCCTGGCGTGCCACGGGTGCCAGGCCCCAGGGGCATGCCACATGCCGCAAGCTTGGGAAGAGATGCCCCGCCTTTAGAGATCTTCTTAAGGGGAGACGGCAAGGGTGGAAGTGGGGAGGGGGATTAAAGAGGGGAAAAGGAAACACTGCAGTTTAATTTGATGAAAGGAGAGTCGAGGATGACTTTCAGGTTTCCGATGACTTTCAGGTTTCCGGCATGAGCGAGTAAATGGGTACTGATGCAATTCAACGAGCCCCTGTAATACGTGGAACATTCAGAACTGGCTTTCCAGTTTTGTTTTCCTGGGTGGTCACAACGAGGGTAGAAGATTAGGGGGCAGGTGATGGGGAGGGGGTGTTAAATTCAATTAAAGTAAGCCTTGGGCACCCAAAAACAGCTACTGACAGACAGCTGAGGATCCAGGCCTGGCACTCAAGAGTCTGGCCCACAGACTCACTCTGAGAAACTGTCCGCTGTAGGTGACAGAAGACATGAAGGTGTAACTAAGGTCACACGGCCAGAATTTATACCCTGCCACATTCTGTAAACAATTACAAAAGAGATGCCTTGCAAAAATACAAATAGTTAAAAGGGAAAAAATATAAATGTAAACTAAGGAATAAGGACAAAGGGAAAATAAGAGGAAAAACGAAGCCAGGCAAAATAATACGCACAATACCAAAAAATGCAAATAAAAATAATAGCTTACCGAAAAATCTAGGTACAGCTCGCAGACGAAGAGGCAAATACAGCCCTAAGCTTCTTGAGCGGCAACCCAAGCAGAACCTACAGCGAAGAGGAGCCTGGACACACTGCATTTGCACGCTCATTCACCCCGCAGCGCGTGCTTCCCTTGCAGGTCTTTACTAACAGTAAAAACCTGACACTTTCCTTATGAAAGAAACAAGGGTATGCCATCCTGAGTACTACCAAAATAAGCTTCTATTCTCACATGATAGGACTAAAACAATTGTAGTTTGTTCCAGTCGTTAAAACACAAATCTATGTCTAACCAGGAATGCTTTCTTTTCATTTATAAAACCTGAAATAAGAATATTAACCACAGTAACTAACATTCGCATGGGGTTGTGCAGCTCGAAAAGGATGTTTATTCACCGTCCATTATTTCCTTCAGTTCTCATCCCATCAAGCGTGACAATCAAGGCGGGCACAGACTTACTTTTACAGACTGGCATACGGATTCAGAGAGTTAAACTACTTATCCGAAACTACATGGCCAGTAAGTAGAGTTCTGACTGCAAGTCGTTTTCTGACTCCAGAGTTCATGCACTCATTTATTCATCCATCCATTCAAATATCTGGTGAGCACTGCTCAGAAAAGGTCGCCCATGCTGTGAAGATCCAATAAAAGAAGATGGCACTGTTTACAAAGTGTAAAGTCTGTATGAATGTTAGCTATTTTCAAAGCATCGTTTAAATACATTAGCCCTCTCACGTTTTTGGGAAACCAAACAGGACATGGAAATGGAACACATGCATGAAATACGGTTGGGACGCACTGGAAAGTGTATGTTTAGGAGGACAGGTGTGGGCTAAGATGAAGCTGGGAAAGGTAAAGGACAGATCACGGCCGAACTCATTGACCCTAAGGAGCTTGACCTTAGCTGGTGGAGATAAGAGGACACAGAAAGGGGTGAGAAAGGGAGTGTGTGGAATCGGTGGTGCTTCCGAAAGATCCCTCAGATGACAGCATTAAATATGGATGTGAAGGAAAACCGTAAATGCCAGTCAGGAAGCTTTCATCGTCAGCTAGGGGGAAGAAGGTGTCCGCCTAAGCTAATTGAAAGTAGCCACGTAACTTCATGCTAATTTTAATCATGCTATTTTTATGTTGTCTCTGGTCACTATGGACCCTAGGGAAACTGAGGCAGGCCAACAGGCCCTCGGAAAGAACAGCTTTGAGACAACCTGTACAATTCTGCAGTGGACAACTGAGAAACTAAAACAGAATTATCCCTGGGACTTTGTTTCTACAATGGAGTTACACAATATAATTACCATTCTTATTAATCTACAGGGAGCCCACTTTAAAGTCACTAGTTCATTGTTTCTTTTTAATCTCAATGATTCTCAGTAATTAAAGTTGTTATCAGTTCCAGAATTCTCTACAGTGAAATAGAAGGGCTGACTTCAGATGCATTCTGCTTTATGCAAAACCTAACACTCATTAATAAGATTACCTGTCGTGATTAAATAAATACAAACTGTTTGCAAAGTTTTTAAATGAATAAACAGCATAAAGGTAAAACTTACCACTTAGCACAAACTTTATTTTTTTTAACTCTCCAAGCCCACAGGAAACGGCAATCCCTCATTTTTCGCTGTTCCCCATTTCCCCACTGGGTTGCCTAATAAACATTTCTACTTCCCTTCCTGCTGCTTTAACTTCATCAATTGTATCTGCTAATACTGTCTAAGCATGTTGAACAAAACAGCAGCACATGAAAGCAAGCCAGTGTCCTCTGCTCTACAGCGCTCTGCATGGCACAATAGCTTCTCATAGTGCATCAAGTCGTAAAAGTTGTACATATTATGAAATCTCAAGACAGCTATTTTATGGAAAACACATTAATTACATTTACCAAAAGCTCTTAACAAATCCTTATTTAGTAAAGGCTGCAATTAATTTATGAAGCCATGAAAAGACTAAAAAGGCTATCAGTGATATTAGAAAAGAGAAAAGCGTTTCATCTGGCCTTAAACTGCAAAGTTCATGTCTAATTTGGCTGGTAAGAGTCAGACCACAGACTATTTAGTAAACTTGGAAGGGGTCTTCAAGGTAATCCAGTGCCCTTCGCGGGCAAAAATCCCACGTGAGACCCTGACCAGTGCTTATGTAACCTATTCTGCCATCTTGATTTATTTAAGAAAAATTCTTCAAATATTCGAGTTTCAATTTGGCAGTTAATTTCAGTCTGCAGTTAAAAGGCACTAGCTGTCAGTCAGATCTCTCACCCAGTTCCCTCCTGAAAAGAAAAACTGACAGATCACAGGAGCTTTCTTTTGTAAACCAATTCTGGAACTTTCATGCTTCTTATTTGTTAGGTTAAAGGTTAAATTGCTGACCTGTGCCCTCCTGCTTAGCGGCCTTCCCCTTTTTCTGTAAAGCTTTATTTTGGGGCTGTATTTACATGGATTAGTCCCTTTTCACGCTAAGAAGGAATCTGTTCACAGCCAAAGCCTTAGTTCTGGTTGTACAAAAAGCAGCCACAATTATTCACCACCAGACAATGACCATATTGTGGATTTACAAAAAACCCACCCCAGCCATGGAAAGATCTGTTCTTGCTGCACAAAACAATAGAAGAAAAATCTTATCAAGCATTCAAGAGAAAGCAAACAAAGCAAGCCCACTGTGAACTTGATGAAGATGTCAAGCTCCTTTAAAATATATATATATAAATCAACAAAGAGGGGTTTTCTTGTAAAGTCTTGGGAGTGAGACTTTTTCTACTCTGAGTTTCTCTTCCTGGTTAAACGCAGTCAGTAGCAGCAAGACACTGACAGCCAAGCCCAGCAAATGCTGCCACTTTCTAAGCATGCTTACACTTTTTTAAACACACAATGCTGAGAGGCTTTCCTCTCCAAATACAGCCAGTGCAAACGCCAGGCAAATTGTTTTCAAGCTAGTCTCTTACGACACAAGTTCTTTCAGCAAAAGCAAGATTCTTGTACCAGTCCCTAAGGAACGAACACAGCCTGCCTCCCCAAGCCCTAACTTACTAGTTCCTTAAAAAAGAAAGAGAAGAAAGAAAAGGCCATTGGGTTTCATTAAACCATAGTTCCAACAGGATTTCTTCATCTGACAGCCATGAAGTATAATATACATCCTGTTTCTTTGGGGTGGGTTTGAATGACAGTCCCAAGTCACAGAAAGAAACTTTCACTGGGAACATTTAATGTAAGGTGAGGACTTCACAGCTGCTACAAAAGCTAACTCCAGTCCAGGACACAGCTGTCTAACAAGACATGAGAGCAAATACAAAGCATTTCTCCCACCAATAACTCTTTTAGGTAGATGGTTTCTATTCTCTTTAGGTTAAAATGACCTAAATCTACTAACAGGAGAATGTCCCTCAAGTAAAATAAGCAAGTAAAACCTAATCAGTGATAGAAGCAGGCATTAAGAGAAACCTAAGAATCCCTACAATATAACTATTTTTTTTTAAAGAAACGGTACTTTAATGCATCATAGAGCATGACACTAATGTAAATACTATTTAAAAAAAAAAAAAAAAACCTTCTTAAGAGGTTCAACTTCATACAAGTTTTAGACCTGAAAAACATTTCCGTCAGTAGTAGTTTTACCTTGAACATCGTCCTTCTCGGCCCTCAGTTCCTCCATATGCCTCACCGTCTCAACCCCTCCCCATCCCACCAGCCAAAAAGAAAAGATAATACCAAAGATTTGGTCACCAAAGTCCACAAACTTGAAAGCAGTATTAATGTCTTGTTTAAGGGGCTGAATTTATATGCATAATAATAGGGTACTGGTTCATCGAACTGTAAGACTATGATGGAGCCTTCGAAACTGATTAAAATGTTTATGATAAGCATTAAGGTCTTACTTTTTGTTCATCTAAAACTGTATGCCAACTGCAACTCTGTCAAATGAGAATATTCAATTTTTTTTAATGGGATGTGCTGGAGGTGATTTTATTCTCTTTTAATCTGTAATCGTTTATCTTGTTATAGTATTTTTTAGTGTGGCAACCAGTGCTACAAAAATGAGACCACTCTGGCCATGGCCCTACTTACAGGACTGTGACAACTACAGAAATCATTTCCACGCAAAGCCAAGACACAATGTCTCAGAAGTTTGCTTACTTTGAGTCGGAAATTTATGATCCCCGAGAAATTAGGATAGGACTACGAGGCCCAGAACACAAAGTAGGAAGTACTTAAACTCCTCACCAGCTTCTAGGAGGAACGAGATTAGGGCACAAGCAACACTCAGAGTTGATTCAAATGTAAATGCTCGGCTTCCTCTCAAACAATGATAAACTCCCTCAGAGTTAATAGTTTCTCCCTAAGAGATTCATCTCTCTTTTCAACTTAGAGGTAAGTATTAGAGAAAAGGAAGAAACACAGGGTGGGGCTTAGAGCAAAACCTTTTAAATTCTTTGTCATAAAAGCTGCAGAGTAAACTGCATTTCCTCTCCTAATCCTTCGAACACTTGTTAAACGTAAGTGTGCTGACAACTTTGCCACTGCAATCCCATTTGGGTTTCTAACAAGTTAAAAAAGTAAGAATTTGGTTGTACTAACTTGTATTACCATCTTCCTTGAATAGCAAGTGAGAATTTATGCTGCCTTCACAAACCATTGAAAGAAACCCTCCCTTGGGAGAAATTACTTTCGGCGTATTGCATAGCAAAGCTGAAGTCACAAAAGCAGCCTAAAATATATCTTTCACCACACATATATTTTCATTCTCATCCCCCCACACACACACACCCCAACACGCAAACACAAACACATGCTGTACATGCATGCCAACACGCAAACCCCTTATATGCGCGCACACACACACACACCACACACACACACACACCCCAACATATAAGACAAATCCGTGCTATACCCTCTAAAGGAAGCCAAGTACCGGCACAGGAACCGGCACAGAAGACTCTCGCTTTAAGCTCATATTCTAGGAAACTTTTAAAGTTTTTTTTTTTTTTTTAAGCAGCTTCTCCATGTCTTTGAAATACATTAACAAACTCCACATTGCTTCACCAAAAAAAAAAAAAATATATACAGAAAATCATTATCGAGCGTTTCAAGGACTTCATAGTCCTCTACGCTATGAAAAATAACATAGGTGTTCTTTTGTGGCAGAAGGCTAAAAGAGTGGGAAGCAATGCTTTGATGTGACAGAATAAAGAAAACTAACTAGGCACCGTTAATTATTTTGTAGTTAGTATTTTTTTAATCCTCACAGCAACCCTAAAAGATAAGCATTATCAGATTCATATTTGCAAATGAGAAAAGTCAAGAAAAAGATGAATAACTTCCCCAAGGTCAAACTGCTATTAGTTGCAGAGCCAGGATTCAGACCCAAGCCCAGGGCTTTTCCCACTACACCCACTGCTTCTGCTAACAGAGAGGGTGGGGAATCAGCTTTTAGTGAGACAAATTCCCATGATGCCAGACCACCAGGCAGTTTCCCAGGGGTGGCAGAAAAAGCCTAAATGCAAAAAGTATGGGCTGCCGGGCCTGGGGTAAAAGCCTCATTGTACTCTGGGAAGTCTGATGGACACTTACTAAATGAGGAGGAAAAGGCGCTCGGCGCCTAGTGCGAGGACCGCGAGCACGCCTTCCTCCAGACTTCTCATCCTGAGCACATCTGCTCATAAAAAGGGCAGGAAAGTATCTTCCAGAAAATCCCTCCAGAGAAAACTGTAAGATAAGTGTTGCTTCTAACACAAATGCCCTCCCCAGGATTTCCATTTAAAAATAGAATGTAGCAAACTGAGCTGCCATTCAACCTACTGGAAATGAGGTGTTTTATCAACAATAAAACTGCAGAGGCTACATATCGAGGTTCGCTGCAATCAGCTGGAATTGTGTCAATTCATTCGTCCAACAAATACGTAGAGTGCCTACTCTACACCACGTACTGTTCTAGGTGCTGGGGACGCATCAGTAAACCAAGGAAGCCAAGGTCTCTGCCCTCGTGAAAATGAGTCAGAAGGAGCTTGATCACACAGGGTCCCCTCGAGCTGATCATAAGCTGACTAAAAGTCACATTTTTTATTAATAAAAAGAGAAACAAACTATTCCTCCATGGCTTTGCAAAGGCTTGCCTTCTGTCTGCAATGTCCCCCACCCCAGCACCTATCACACGGCAGGCCTTTATGAAATATTGCTGATTGGGTGAAGTGTGATAGAAAAGGGGGAATGTAGCAGTGATCAGACCTAAATCTCAACTTAAATTGGGTCTAAACACGCGCACTTTTACCCGGCAGCAGGTCCAGACGAACCCGAATAAAACCTGAGTCAAGTCAATCTCCACCCAGCCAACATGAGGGAAAATGGTTCAGCTTGTTCCAGGGTCAATCCCAGGGACCAAGAACCTTTTTAAAAACCTAAACTGGGCTTGCTGGGGGTGCTGGAGGCAAGAAAGAAACCTAGTCAAGCCTTCCAAAGGCCCTGGGCCTAGGCCTGCCTTAGATCTGGTCCCAACGTCCTGCCACCATGCGTGCAGAAGGAAAGTGCCTAAAATGGGAACAGGTGACATTTCCCCACTTCAAATCTCTGATGAGCCACTTCTAGTTTGCAAATCCAACTTATTTTTCTTTAATGTTAGTTCAAACTGAGTGGTACTCTGTGCCATTCCTGTGCTTAATTCTTTAATATTTTTTTTTTCTCATTTGATCTTTACAATAACACCATGAGGTATTATCCTCATCAGCCCCATTTTACGGTTTAGGAAACTAAGACAAGAGAGATTAAGTAATTTGCCCAAAACGCACAGGGACAAAAACCATAGTGGTAGTGTTGAAATTTGAACCCAGATGGTCTGATTCTTGAAACCATGCTCTTAACTAGATTTTGCTAATTGTACCTTTGAAGTTGGGGGTGGGAGGGAACTTGTATTAACCAAAATATTTAGTAAGAAGAGGAAATAAATGTTCTGCTCAGCTGGCTTTCTACTTCATTGAGAGCCATGATGAAATGTTTCAATGCAGTTTTCGTAGAAAATCTTTCCCAAATACTTTCGTCAATTTTCCTTTCATACTAAACACAACCTACCAAACTAATGGAATGCTCCCCTTTGATGTTCTAGAAGCCGATTCCATCATTCTGAGTATCAGTGATGATTACTACTAAGGACAGAAAACGGAACTAAATATACGCTAACTACTGACCATATTCCAGAAATAGGCTGTTTTAATAAATCTCTGATACCAGCTTATTTTCTTGGCATCTGGCTCTTCTCACAAGTAGACAGCTTAAATAAAAAAATTCTGGTAACTGAGGATTGATCGTTGGGTTCTTAAGTTTAATGATGCCATGTAAGCAGAGGGGGAAAAATATATATATTGATCATTTGAAATCATCCATGTGTCCAAAACGTGCTTTTCTGGAAACAGCTCAGAATTCTTCATTTTCCGAAAGAGAAAACTGGTCATTCGGTTTTCTTTTCCTCAGCAAAGTTTCATATCTTCATCTCACTATTATTCTAGCATTTAAACCTTTCGAAAGAATTCTATATCAGAAGGATTTAATATCTTAACAAAATCACAATGCATAAAGTTTTATTGTTTGCTTTTGGTTTGAAGTGGGGCTTGTTTGTTTGTTTTCCACTTAAGAATGATGTTGAATTAAGCTGCCACAAGAACGTCTAACTTGTACCAGTTTCTATATTAGGCATTTTAATACATATTGTCTCTAATTTACAAAATAACCTGCCAAATACATGTAAGTCATTTAAACAATAGGCAAACTAGAATTCAGTTTAAATAACTTTCCCGAAGTCAAACAATTGGTGAGTGGCAGAAGAAATGATGTCAAACCCTACGGTCTTTCCATTAGATTTTTTTATTACAAATTACCCATAAAAATACTTAATGACATTGTTATAATCTAGACGACAATTCATCTGTACCTACCTATCTTCTCTTCAAATGTGGCTTTGCGATAGCACAAACTTCTAATGCCGAAGCACACATTAAAGGTAGGGGAACTGTCTTTAAATCAAACGATTTATTAAAGTTTCCTGCTGGGCAAAGCGAGCTCGTAGTGATATCTTCAGCAAAGCTTTCTTTTTCTAATGAAAGCCTTTGAGCAGACTGCATGTTTTCAATGTAACATAAAGCAGGGAATGCAAAATGTGTTGTGAAATAATACCAAAAGAAGTTCAAAAGCTAGAATACAATTTCCTAAAGGTTTAAAAAAAAAAAAAAAAAAAAGATCTCCTAAGCATGTGAAACATGAGGTCTAGTTCCTGTTTTATCAAGCTTACACCTCACTTCCATAGAGTCCAGCAGAGCTGAACCTAACTGAGTGTCCTAAGAACAAGTGATTAAAGAACTTTAACTAGAAATTAGATGTATGAAAATAAGACCTCAGTCATATAGACTCCTGGGGAAATCAGGTTTATATGGCAGTTTCTGAGAAAGCTAAAGGCTTACATTTTTAAGTACTGAAACTTAATCATTTTGGTTGTAAATTTTTCCAAACTAGATTATACATCCCACTGCGTTTTTGAAAAAAAGTATCTTGAATAAAACATTTTCCTGGTGACTGCAGCGGATGTCTGCTTTGACTGACTGTCCAGCATCCACCCTCCCTTCTCTGGTAACGGCATCAGATTTCCCTCTGAGGAACTGCCCGCCCCATTCTCAAGCCATGGAATCCAGGTGGCATGGAATAGGCCCCCACACACATCCTCCCTGACCCCCAGTCAGCAACTCTGTCACCCACTCAGAATCATGTGACTGGTTCACAGACTGACCTATGACCCAAACAGGGCCTAGTACAATCAGCCCTGGGACTATGGCTCAAAATAATGTAAGACACTCTTTTTCCACTTGGGTAACTAAACTGGCTAAAAGAATATAAGCTTGGATTTGCTACTGCCTTCTATGCCATTGTATAAGAAAGGAGCGCTTGTCCAAAAATTAACCCAACACCGAAGACAGAAAACCAAGAGATAAAGAGACAACAAATCTCTGAAAATGTTAAGTAGGACACCTAGACCCAGCAAAACACAAAGACAGTTTTATCATGCATTTCTCAGCATTGAGAACCAATAAACTTCCTGTTTTACTCAAGCCAGATTTCACCGGGCTTCTGCCACCGAGAACAAAAAGAATTCTAACAACACATGATCAGTAACTTCACTGAGCAATATTATCAGAATAATCTTCAAGATAAACCAAAGCATTCAGGGCATAAACTAAGGATCTGTCCAGGAATAAAGGAGTTAAGTTTGAACGCATGGATTCTGAAAAATGTACTTTGGCTAGTTAATGTTACTTCATTTCCTGTTTTTCAACCAGGTTAGCTTGATAACAACTGCTAAATAGCAGAGTTCTACACAGGTAAGAACTCTTACCTTACACAAAAACAATAATTTGAAACAACAGCTACTTAGGAATAAATCTAACAAAAATATGTACAAGAACTGTATGAGAAGAGCCACAAAACTCTGAGGAACAAAACTGAAGAACAGAGAAGATATTCCATGTTCACGGACAAAAGACTCAATATCGTCAACGTGTCATTTCTTCGCAACTTGGTCTATAGATTAAATGCAATTGCAATCAAAATACCAGCCAGTTACTTTGTGGATATTGACAAATATTCTAAAGTATATATGGAGAGGCAAAAGACTCAGAATAGCCGAGACAATCTTGAAGGAGAACAAAGTCAGAAGACTGACACTGACTTTAAGATTTACTATAAAGCTACAGGAACCAACGCAGGACAGTATAGGAAAAGAATAAACAAAAAGATCAATGGGACAGAATAGAAGGCCCAAAAATAGACCCATAAAATAGTCAGCTGATCTTTGGAAAGGACAAGGACATTATAGAGGAGCAAAGATAGTCTTTTCAACAAATGGTACTGGAATGACTGGACATCCACATACAAAAAACTGACTCTAGACACAGACCTGCCTTACACCTTTCACAAAAATGAACTCAAAATAGATCATAACCTAAAGGTAAAATACAAAACTATAAAACTCCCAGAAGATAACATAGGACAAAACAGAGATGCTCCAGGGTATGGCAATGACTTTTTAGGTACAATACCACAGGCACGACCCATGAGAGAAACAACTGATAAACTGGACGTTGTTAAAATTTGAAACTTCTGCTCTGCCAAAGACAATGTTAAGAGATTAGAGGACAAGCCACAAACTGGGAGAAAGTATTTTCAAATAACATTTTAATAAAGAACTGCTATCCAAAATATACAAAGAACCCTTAATACTCAAAAAATAAGAAAACAAACAGACCAATTAAAAAAATGGGCCAAAGATCTTAACAGACACCTAACCAGAGAAGATGTTAGATGGAAAATAAGCATTGGAAAAGATGCTCCACGTCTGTCATCAGAGAAATGCACATTATAACAATGAGATACCATTACACTCCTATAAGAATGGCCAAAATCCAGAACACTGACCACACCAAATGCTGGTGAGGATGTGGAGCAGCAGAAACTCTCATGCATTGCTAGAGAGGATGGAAAATGGTACAGCCACTTTAGAAGAGCATGTGGCAGTTTCATTCAAAACTATACACTTCCCATAGGATCCAGCAATCATGCTCCTTGGTATTTACCTGAGAAGTTGACAACATGTCCACAAAATAGACCTGCACACAGATGTTTACGGCAGCTTTATTCATAACTGCCAAAACTTGGAAGCAACCAAGATGTCCTTTTATCACACCATGATAAGACAGAGAGAAATCTTAAGTGCATAATGCCAGGTGAAAGAAGTTCATCTTAAAAGGCTACATACTGTGTTAGCCCACTTATATAACATTCTGGAAATGACAAAACCATGGAGATAGTAAAAAGATCAGTGGCTGCCAGCGCTGGGGGCATGGAGGGATAAACAGGCAAAGCAAATAGGATTTTCAGGGCCCTGAAAACCCTTCGTGTAATACTATAAGGATGAGTACATGTCATCGTACATGTGTCCAAACTCGCAAAATACACAACACCATGAGTAAACCGTGACATAAACGGACTTTGATCATGATGTGTCAATGCAGGTTCGTTCCTCAGTTGTAACAAACGTACACTCTGGTGAAGGATGTTGATAACGGGGGCAACTGTGCATGTGTATGGCAGGGGGTATATGGGAAATCTCTGTATCTTCCTCTAAATTTTGCTGTGAACCCAAAACTTTTTACAAAAAAATTAAATGTTTTAAAACAAATCTTAAGTAACAACTGCTCCCCTTTATTAGGAACTTGCCATGGCCCGTGCACTGTGCATTTCCACTTGACCCTTTCAACCCCACAAAGCAGGCCCCATTAGGGCTCCCGTTTTATAGTTAAGAAAATGAGCCTCTCAGGTTGGCTTTTTGATGCTTTTTAAAAAATAAAGTCAACAAACTGGCAGCTCACATGGATTTCATCGTTAGCAGATCAATGAATTCTGGGTCCACCAACAGGGCCAAACACCGAACACAGTGAACCACAAACACAGCAAGAAGAACCACACTGTCACGAGTTACCAAAAGTTGTGAGACTCTCCGATATCATAACGTATATCCAGATGGCCCCTAAAATGCACACTTTAGGAACAGGAAGAAATCTGGAATCAGCTTCAAATAACTAAACATTAAATAATAAAATATATGGCTCACTTTCTGTTACTTTTTAAGAAGTAATTCTAAGTCATTCTATATAACCAATTTAGAGCATCAGCACAGTGTATTAAAATAAAAGCATGAGCTTCAAGCCGGAATATATAATTAAGGTAAAACTCAAAATGTGATCTCAATAGACAAAGGCAACTTGAGGGGGCACTTCGAAGATCAATTTCTTAAGCTGAACAGCAGGTACATGCACTTTCACTTATTCATTACAGTGTACACATACACACACATATATTATATAATTTGCATCACAGTTTTCCTAAGTTTGTTTAAAGAACACAGTCAGACTGGAGTTCAAACTCCAACTCTGTCCTTTAGACAAGTTGCTTCCATTCTCCAAGCTTCCCTCATTCAATACTTGAGGGCCTACAACATACCAGGTATTATTCTGGCTGTCGGAACATCCAGGTACAAGAAAGATATCACCTCTGCCCTCAAAGAACGCTATGTTTCTTAATTGAGATAATATTCCTACTTCATTAAGTGGTGGGCAAAAGCTTTATTACAATGATCTCTCACTAGGCTCACCTCTAGTTTACAGAAATAATCATTTTAACAATCCTTAGAAAAGAAACAAGGCACATCACAATTCTCAAAGTTGCCCCTTTTTGAAATCAGCTTAAAAAGTACAGTGAGATGAGGTTCCATAACTCTGTCCCAAACGAGGTATTTTCTAACTAGCATGACTAAGTACTTAAGAGTCAGGGAAAAATTACAAAGGTTTTTAAGTAATCCACATCTTCTGAGTGACTAGTAAAGTGTCCCTACTACACAACTATAAATCAGGGCCCACACTTAATCCTCCATAATATGGATTTTCACTGGAAAATTCAAGAGAAGAAAAACAAAGCTAAAGTAAACATGCTAACTCATCCAAGATTAAAAAATATGTAAGAAACTCTTAGAGTTCATGAATGAAAACTGCCTCTCCCTTGGTTTTCTATACAAAGCTGATTTCTCTTCCCCCACATTATCTGCTTTTTCTAACTACTGCATGTGCAAGTTGTTTGGGGGAAGATGCCACAGAAATGAAGTTAATATCCTGATTTACTACTTGGTGGCTGTCCAACCAAAGAGGCAAGTAAATTAACCTCTCTGAGGCTGTTTCCTCAAAAACAAGACCCGTCTTAGAGGGCTTTCAAGATTTAATAAAGTCATTTTAAGACAAGTGAGTGGGGCATAAAACTCAATAAAAATTGGCCATTTTACTATCGTTCTTCAAAAGTTTGTTGTGATTTATTATTACTGAAAATAAAATTATTAGTTAATACCTCTAAGAATATTTTAATATAAAGTAAAACAACTCTTAAAAGGGCTTTTTCCCCCTTCCACTCCACTTCTAGAGACACAGGATAAATCGTTTATTTTTTTAAAGGACCTAATAACGTGGCGCACCCTCTGCGATCACAGATCCAGGCAAAACTAGAATTGGAGTCCTATGAAGGGAAAGCCAAAGTTCAGACTAACAACTCCGGCTCTCAACACCTTAAGCTGGCCAAGACTCAGTTTTCTTCATGATAGTGCTAATAAAGAAATGTGAACAACGTTTAAGAGCGATTTTAAAGCAGGGGATTTGGGGTTTGGGGTGGGTTTGTTTCTTTTTCTTTTCTTTTTTTTTTTTTTAAGATTACTGTTAAACACTAAGGTAGCTGAAAATCTCAGCTCACCAAAGCACATGTCTAGAGCACTCTTTTCACAGAATTCTCATAACAGTCTCTCAACTTGACCACCCATTTCTTTTTAAAAGGTAGCCATTGGACTAATGCATTAAAAATGCTGGAGGGGAGCTGACACAGGAGGAAGCTGGCCTGCCAAACGGCCTTGAGAACCTGATGCTGCCACTCTCCCAGTGCTAAGCGCCTGGCCAAGAACAGTGCCCGCAGCAGACTCAGGGATGCCAGCTGTAATGAGACACTTGTGTTTGAAATGCATTACAGAGTTTCAGCACGGCCAGTACCAGCTGATCATGGGACCGGGCAAGCCCATCCCTCTTGCAAGAGCACCCTCTTCTGAGACCTTCAGCCAGACAGACGAAACACAGCTCAGGGAGCCTCCACAGCACGGGATGACTGTATCGGTTTCTGTGATCACTATGTAAAGGTGGGTTCTTGAACAAATACACAAATTAGGATGCACAAAATGGGATGTGGCAAAAAAATAAAGCATAAAAAATTAACAGAGTAGATCAAAGATCTACCCAAAATGATGCAAGTTCTTTTTAAAGCATTAAAGTCACATACTTAAAGTGTAATCGTTATACACAAAGATGTTCGCTGGCATTAATTTCAACAGGAGAACTGTGTAAGCAATCTAAAGATCCAATTATAAGTAAATACAGCTCGCAAACATGATGTAAAATTCATAGCGAGTGAAATGATTTTTACAAAGCTATATGAATAATTTTAGGAAAAACTGGTTAATTTGGGGAGGGAGCAAGAAAAACACACACATATAGGAGGAGAAGTTTATATATTTTATTTACACACGTACACAAAAGACCACGAGGAAATAAACAGACCAAAACATTAACAGTAGTTATTACTGAATTATGATTTTTTCTTAATAAATTTTCAAAAATTTTAAATTTTATACATACTCAAAAACTAATCAGAAAACAAACTACGAAAAATTTAAAGATAATAGAAAAAAACACGCCAGGATAACCTGCCAATACGTACTCAAATAACTTGAGAAAATTTTTAGAATTTTTTTATTTACAGTGAGAACATAACATACCACAATATAAGAAAAATTGTAAGAATGAAACTCCCACAGAAGTTTATAGAACAAAATGTATACTAAATCCCCCAATTAAAGACCCGTAAAGTAGTCTCAGTGCTTTCTAACCCACCTTCTCACAGCAGGGAATTAATCCCTCTGGGGGATGCAAACGAACTTCAAAGAGAAGATTATGCCCAGACACTAGTACTGTATAGCGTAAGGTTTATACCTAAATTTGCTCAGATACTTTGGCAGAGATCAGAGATGCAGATCCAAGGAGCAAAGACTAATTTTAAGGCAGATTCTTTGCAATCATTACAATGGCAAAAATAATGCATTAAATAATAGCAGAAAAAGGCAAATATGACAAGTTTTATTAAAACTGAACAAGAAGGTTTTAGAAGCAGACAAAAGGTACCTGAAATCAAATATTAAGTGGCAGTTTATTTACCAGTAATAGCAACTAGGGAAATCTTACAAATTCCCTAAGAAAGTAACCAGCACCATGAGTTCAGTTTGTATACCCAAATACTATTTGCACAATGTGTGGACGGTATTCCATTCAGTGTCAGAGGTCTTGATGCAATGTCTAAGTAGAACTGACAGATGACATGTCTGTTCCACGGATGTCATGAATGCTCTTCAGAACACAGAGCACATGGGAGTTTACAAAACATGTCTTCTGTAGTACAGACATTGAAATTTACTGATAGAAAAAAGAACTATCTTTAAAGTCTAGTAACATTTATTACTGGCCTTTCTCGCATGTGTCATTGTTTTATTGTGAGGTAATTTTTAGGTATGATTTAGAAGTATGTGTTCATTTCATAAAGATATTTTTTAAGTAGAGTAGTAGTGTATCTTAGTAATCTGGCTTTTTTAGTTTCCCAAATTTTTAAAAATCATGGATAAGGAATCAAATATAGAGTTTAACTTTTCTGGATATTAATCATCTAATAGAAAACTAAAGTTCCTGGTGGATTAAAGACTAACCATGAAAGGCAAAACTATAAATTTCTTATTAGAAAACATAGGAAAATATCTTCATATCTGTAGAGTAGGAAAATATTTATAAGTTGTACTACATTAAAATCAATAAGTTTGACCAAAGGTACCAAAGAGTGAAAGACAAACAAGAGAAGATATTTGCAACATATACAAGCAGATAATTAATATGCATAATATACATTTCTCCTAAATCAATAAAGAAAAGATAGAAAACTGAATTTAAAAAACGAGCAAGAGACTTGAACAGGCATTTTTTTTAAAAAAAAAGTTATTCGGGAGGCCAATAAGTAAATGAAAAGGGGCTCAATCTCATTAGTCATCAGGAAAATGCAAATAAAAACAACAAAGAGATACTACTACAGGACCATCGGGTTGGCAAAAAAAAAAAAAAAAATCACCAAAGACTGATGAAGTAGTAGAGCTAAGTAAGGACTACCAAATGCTGCTAGAGGGAATGTCGACAAGCATAACCAATTTTGAAAAAAAGTTTAGCAAGATCCAGTAATCAAACATAGTACGTATCCTATAGAAATATGTGTATGTGCTCTAGTATTCATGTACAAAAAAGATCCAGCAGCACTGCTTGTAATAGTCCCAAACTGAACAACTTCAAGGGTTTTCAACAGTAGAATGGATAAATTGAGATATAATCCTATAGTGTATTACAGTGCAATGAAAACGAATGACTACATCTATGCACAGCAACATGGAGGACCTTATAAACATAATCTTGAGTAAAATAGCAGCAAAACTTCACACACAATAATTCTATTTCTATAAAACTCAAGGAGGTATATTTGTGTGTTAAAACTATAAAGAAACACAAATGATAATCCTAAAAGTCAGAATAGCAGTTACCTCTGGAGAAAGGGAGAGTGACCTCTGGGGCACCGGCCAGCCCACCTCTAACATTAAGAGGGCCTGGGCGAGAGCACAAATAGAGGCCACGTACCAATATGTCTAAGTATTTAAAAGATATGAAATAAGCTTACAAACTATTAAATAAAATCTGTTCTATCGTCCTATCATAACAAATACGTATTTATAACTGCCTGGAAGACTAAATTCGTACTGAGAATCTGGGGATTTCTTAGAGTTCCATGTGAAAATCTGGTGGTACAGGGGAAACTGACCACTGGCCCACTGCCCACAGCTCCCTTCTCCATCCGATACTGCCAAAGGACCTTGCACACAAATGTGCCGTCACCTCCACTCAAGTCCAAGTTCCATCTCATACCCTACTCCCCACAAACAGCCACTCTTGGGCCATCCCTTGGTCCTGGGGTGTATACACCGGCAGCCCAATCTCACCCTCAGAAAGACTACCTCAGGAACAAACTCACACAGGCTCTGGAAATAAGCTCAGGGCCACTAGGCAAGAAATTCTGAGATCCTAGGTACTCAAAGCATGGTCTAGGACAGACAGGTTCAGGCTCCAAGTGGGCATGTTCCATAAGCCCCACAGACTCCTTGTCCCACGAGAAAAAACTAAAGTAGGGCTGTTTAAAGCAGGGGTCCCCAACCTCTAGGCTGAGGACCGGTACTAGTCCGTGGCCTGTCAGGAACTGGGCCACACAGCAAGTGAGCAGTAGGCCAGTGAGCGAAGCTTCATCTATATTTGTAGCCGCTCCCCAGCACGAGCATCACCGCCTCAGCTCCACCTCAGATCATCATCAGGCATTAAATTCTCATAGGCGCCCTGGTCCCTGGTGCCAAAAAGGTTGGGGACCACTACTCTAAAGCACAGGATCCCTCAGTATTTACTTAGAACCAGGCAAGACGATATTTCTTAACCCAGACAGCAGTAACAAGGGTATCAACTTTATAATTATTTAAGCTGTATATATATGTTTAATGCACTTTTTCCAAAAGTAATGGGCAGACATCATGTGTCTCCTGGTGGTGATACAAAAGATGTTTTAGATACTCCTGCCAAAAACCCATTACCTGAATCTAATATTCAGGATACAATCAGATCCAAATTTGTGGACTTTCTATAAAAAAAAAAATCTAGATTCTTCAAAACTATGTCATAAAAGGTAAAGAAAAGCTACAAAACTACTCCATACTAAAAGAAACTAAATAGATGTGAAAATAAATGACTGCATGATCCTGAATTGGATTTTGAGTCAGAGGGGAAAATGCTATAAAAGACACTACTGGGACAACTGATTAAATTTAAATACGAACAACTGGCATTTTATCAAGGTTAAATTTCTCATCTCAGTAACTGTTCTAGAGTTATGTAAGAAAATGTCCTTATTCTTAGGAGATATATTCTGAAGAATTTAGGCTAAAGGGCTACAATGTCTGTAACTTATCCTCAAGCGATTCAGCAAAATTTACATGTATATACATGTGGAGTGAAGCAAAAATGGCTAAAAAGTAACAACTGATGAGCCTAAGGAAAGGGTTCATGCACTTGACTATTCTTGTAACTTTTATGTTTTACAATATTTTCAAAATAAAGTTTTTAAAATTAAAGTAAAAAGGTAAGCAAGAAAGGAGTTGTCTGCAAGAAGGGAGAGGAATTAGATCACCGGGTTAACAGAAGAAGATAAAAACCTCGTTCTGTTCCTTCTCCCATCTTATTTGTACTTTTTTCAAATTTTGTTCACACTTTTTTAAAAATTCAATCTGAACATGTGGGGGGAAAACATCAGCAATTGCGGAAATAAGAAAATTGTTGTCCTTTAATTTATCTGCCCAATGGGAGCCAGCATCCAATGGTTACTCTGTAAAGTCAGTCCACACAGGGGCGGCCGCATGTGCACACCCAGTAACCCTCCCAGTCCAGTGGTTTGCACCTTAAGAGGTAAAACTTCACAGCCTACTTCTAGAACCATCCATTTGCAACATGCTTCACAGCCTTCATTAGATAATCCAGAAAATGGAGCACACACAATTATCTCCCATTTGCCATCAAGAGAAATTCATTCATTTTAACAAACATTGGTGATGTTGTGTACAACACGGTCACAGTCCTCAAGCCGGCAACGCAGCAGAGTGAAGAGTATCTGAAGCAAAACTCCTGGCTACTCCACACAGTAGCTATACGATCTTGGTAAGTTATTTGACCTCTCTCTCTGAGATTCTATTTTCCTCACAGGTGTAATGGAAATGCCACCCCACGACATTTAAGGGCTGTACTGTAAGGACTGACTGACTATACATGTCAAGCATGCAGGAAAAGAAGGTATTTTCATGAGTATTATAGTTTAACTGAACAATGAAGGAGAAAATATGCCAAAGGGTGGTACAGCCAATTAAAGATATAACTACCATTGATACCTGATTACCCCAAGTTTCTAATCCAAGTAAATTCACTCTCCCTAAACAGCAAATTACATATGCAAACTGTGTGTGTGTGGACCAAGAGCTGCTCCCTAACATGCCTTCGGCAAAAGCACCTCTCTCTCAGGAACCAAGAAAAAGAACTGGGTCACAAGGATTTTAGGTCAAGACGTGATATACTCAGCCTGCGCAAGATACTCTCACCTGATCTAAGACTCTGTCGTCCTGGAATACGTGTCCAAAGTAGATTAGTCTGAAAGCTAAAGCCAGAGGAGGTGTTTCCTTCAACTAATTTCCAGACTTCTTTTACCAGCAGACATAAGATTTACTAAATTAAATCCAATTCAAACATCTTCCAGTTTAGTAAGAGCTGTCCTTATTACATCCCTTAACATAATATATATAATAACATTAACATAACCATCATATTATTTTGTAACCTAATTCTAAGCCTTCCTCATTAGCAAGGTGATAATATTTCCTCCTAAACAGGTGACTTCCAGGCATCTGTGAAAGATACAAACCAAAACCTAATTATTACAACAAATAAAGTCATACTTCAAGCCTGTTATGGCAGTGACTTAAATCGTTCACTCCACATCTGAGTTGATGTGGGCACTAATCAAAGGGAAAGACATTTAAACATACTTACAGTTAAGAATATTCCTGTGTGCATGGCTATTTCATACAATAAACAAACACATCATACATAATCGAACATTAAATACCTGAAAGAGTGCCCCCTGTCCTAGGATAGGCCACTTCAACGTATACTTCAAACGTGGTCTCTGGGTTTTGCCTACAAAAAAAAAAAAAGAAAGATGGTGATTACTGACAAGGACTGAGGCAGTACGCCTACAGAACATGCAGGCTGTGGTATCAGGCAGATAAACCTGATTAAAATCATTAGCTCCACAATCTAACGTCTGCGGAACTGGAACTGTAGACAAAGTTACTCAACTTCTCTGAGCCATGCCTTACTAATCTATAAAATGAAAACCACCAACCACAAAATTATTGTGAAACTTAAAAAAAAAAAAACTGTCTAGGTACAATGTCTGGCACATGAAAGGCTAGCCATTTTTACGGTTTCACAGATGTCACATTTCCAGTTTACACAGCTGGATCTCCAAAGCCATAGGTAGAATTGTGAGGAGACTGAAAGCGAGGCCACGCTGGCACGTCGGCTTCTCCCTCACACTCCAGGATAAAATACTCACGTGGTGACGGTAACTTGCTGATTTACAGGTTTTAAAGACTGAAACGAGAGAAACAGTATCCTGCTTCACCAGGCTCTCATGAAGACAGGATCCTAATCTAAATGTAAGACACTTTCACACAGGGGGCTTCACCTGAACCGGCGATGGCAAGTATATGAATGCTCATTGTTGTGTCCTTTTACCTTTTACGTCACAAATATTTCATAACAAGTTTTTAAAAGATTACAGCACTAACAGAATGTTAACAGTTAATTCTGAGTGATGAGAACATCGGGGTTATATTATCTTTGTATTTTCTCTTTTCTCTTTGATTCTAAAGCTACAATAAAAGATATTATTTCCATATTGAAAAAAAAAACCATTTAGAAGAAAATGTTATACTTTCAAATAACTGAATTCTATTTTAGACCTGACAATAAAGCTCAAAGAAACTGAGTTGCCTACTCAGATCTAAGGTTTAATTTCAATTAAATACCTTGAATTTACCCAGTAGATTCCACTTTTCAAAATAATTATCTCACTTATTTCATCCTCATTATAATCCCATGAGGTAGGTATATCAGGCATTACATCACACCATAGGCACAACCTGAGGCAGAGTTTCTAAGTGACTTGTCAGTAGTCTCACGGCTACTTAGAAATGCAGCCAGAACTAGAATTCACACCTAATGGCATTTAAATTCTATGTTACATTGATTCTAAGATGAACTTTCCCCCACATTTTCACATTTCTTACAATCTGTTGCATCTTACTTTTCTAAACAGCAGCATTTTTTGTCTTTCTGGACAATACACTAATAGGGCATCTTATAAATAACGGCATCTTAAATTCAGTAAAAGACAGTAATACCTCCTCTACATCCATAGGAGAAAAAGGAAGAATGTGTGTTTTGTCAATCAGGGATTTACTTACTTCTCTTGTGAAGGATCATCATTTCTTCACTAAAGAAAAACTTGGGCTTTGTTTTAAATAAGTACGTAGAGCTGAAAAGAGTTAGCCACTCTAAAATTCTAAGATATTTAAAAATACCTTGTCAAATATAATTTAAAAATTAGACACTAAATCACAGCATCTTGCTTAAAAAATGAAATCAAACCAAGTAAACTGAAGTCTAAGAGACTTAAAGAATGTTTTTTTGTGCTCATTTTTCCCTGCAAAAGCATACAAAAAGACCTAGAAAGTCAGCATCCTCTGACCACCAAACACTGTGGAAAATACTAATATGGAAACATCCCTTTCATGCAAATGATCTCAAAGAAGAGTGATGAAAGAAAGGAATGTTCTAAGGTCATCCGAAGAGCACCAGGAAGATTCTCTCTAAAACCTAAATACATCTTTCTTAAGTCTATTTTGCAACTGGCTGAATTTCACCTCAGAATTCCATTCCTCTGGATTAAGATAATGGCTTTCAAAATGTGTTCTATAGGACCGTAGGACTCCACAATGGTTTTCCAGAGCTCCCACACCTTTTTGACCAAATTTCCACTTTGAAGTTTATTTTTCCTCATTTAAAAAAATTGAAAGAACAAGAACATGCAAAGGTGTTACATACCAAATTGGTAAGCACCAGAGCTCCAACACATTAACCCGTGTCACTAAGTTTACATGATTCGTACAGACCTGCTCTCTCTCTAGGTGAAGAACGTCCTGACTTTGTCTATACTCATTGTCTGCATTGCTAAAATGTGCTAAAATGGTCAATTCTCAATGCTTGTCTCAGCCTCTCAGCAGCACTGACAGTTAATCGATTTGCCTTCCTTCCTGAAATATTTCAATTTCCTTCCAGGACATCACTCTCTATTCGTACCCTTCCTACCTGACCAACTGCCCTTGCTAATTCTTTCTTAAGTAAACTCTCCTATGCTGGAATTTAGTCCTGTATCTCTCCCTGTCTACACTCACTACTTGGATGATCTCATTCAGTCTCAAGGCTCTAATTACCATACAAATGCTGGCAAGCCCCAAAGTCAAGTCGCCAACCTGACTTCCCTGGAGACTACAGATACCCTTACCCTATTGCCTACTCATCTCCACTTGGATATCTATGAAGCATTCCTAATTTAACGAAAGGTGGTTTTTCTTCCTCTAACCTGCATCTCCTGAAATTCGCCAAGTTTTCAGACCAAAAAACTTGGGAATCATCCTTACCCCCTCTTTGTTTTATATGCCACAATCAATTACATACCACAGTCAACCAATCAGCAAACTCTGTTGACTCGATCATCAAAATAGATCCAGAATCTCTACCACCCCTGTCAAATCGCCACCACCTCACCTCCATCGCTACAGTACTCTCCTTCCTGGTCTTGCTGCGTCCTCCCTTCCCCGCCTATAATCAGACTTCGGTACAGCGGCCAGCTAATTATTTTATTCTGAAGGTCAGTTTATATCAATCCTCTGTTGAAACCTCCCAGAAGCTTCCCATACCACTCAAAGTCAAAATCTGAGTTCCAGAAATGGATTGTGGTGATGGCTGCACGACAATATGAACGTACATAATACCAATGAACTGCATGAACTGTACACTTAATGGTTAAGATGGCAAATTTTGTTGTGTGTAGTTTATCTCACACACACACACACTCACACACACACACAACCCTGAGGAGGAAGAAAAAAAGCTCTTACAAGGTCCCACATGATCTGGTCTCTGCCTCTCTCTCCAACTTCATTTCATGCCTCTCTCCCCTTACCCACGGCATTCCAGTCACACTGGCCTTTCTGCTCCTCAAACACACCAAATTCATTCCTAGCTTACAGCTCACTGTATTGATCTTCACACAGATGGCCCTTCCTATCATTCAAAACTCAGCTTTTATTTTACTTGACCTCCTCGGAAAGCTCTTCCTCAACAACTTTCTACATCTAATTTTAATTTTCCACATCATACCTATCACAATCTTGTTTACTATCAGCATCCCTCCTCTAACTTTAAACTCTAAAAGAGCAAGGATTTTGTCTATCACACCCGCTAGTGTTTCTGGGTATCTGAACAGTGCCTGGCACAAACCCAGAATCAAATAAATACTGAGAAGGAATAAAAGTATAGACTAAGATACTTCAATAAATGATAGGAGTATACAGTTCTGTGAATCTCAAGTTGTTTAACATGTTAAAAGACAGATTTCCAGCCCCACCTCCAGAGTTTCAGGGGTAGGACCCAAGAATTAGCATTTCTTACAAGTACCCAAGTAATACTGATGCTGCTGGACCAGTGATCACACTTTTAAGAACCAATGGTCTTGTTAAATGGAATTCTTCCAAATAATTTAGGACATACACTATAAAAGACACATAGGTATACCTCAATAACAATCATTTCAACAGTGCTTTTGCAATAAAAGACAGACTTCAAAGAAAAAGGCATTGTAGAAGCAATGACGCTTACTCTTCTATTGCCATCCACAGTTACTGCCTCATTCTAAGTAAAAGCAAAACTACACAAGTTTCTTACTCAGTTCAAATAGCTGCCAGGGTTCTATTACACGGAGCCAAAGATTATGACGATATCTTTAAAAAAGAAAAAAGAAAAACAAAAAGCTGATAAAAACACTAAGAACAAATTGGACTATAATTATAAGTTATAGTCATGCTCATCCATGATCGTTTACATGTTGCCTTTTGGAAGAAGTGGTGACTAATGTTGTGACAAGTTATATAACATACCAACAAATATACATAAGTTATTTTAAGGGCCAGTGAAGCCCTCCCATCCCCAATGCAGATGGACGCATTTTCCATTTCTCTACAAATCAAAAAGTAATTTAAAAAATGTGTCTCTAATGCAAATGGCCAAGTAACTCTTACTTAATATTTTCATTAAGCCTGTAAACAACTAAGACCCTAACGATTCCCAGAGAATCTCTGGGACTACCTTGAGACTGTTTAATTTCTTCTATTATTCTTCAAGATACTCAATATTTTTAACCGCTTGGCTAAAGGAACTGAGAATCCTATTTCTGTCCTATTAAAACACCCTGCTAATTCAGAACATGTAATGATGCTGAGAATACCATATTCAGAGCCAATTTTCCAATATGGACCCAAGTTTTCCGAGAACACTTGATGATACAGCTTAACATATTACCATAGAAATGTCCTGGTTCTGCCATGATATCCTGTTATTAATTCCCTTACACTCCTACAGCTCCATGATCTGGAACCCCGCCCACCTGCCAAGCACCTTTTTTTTGCCACCTCCCTTCACCCCCTACAGTCTTACACCCTAAGATCCATCATACAGAACTGCTTGTACACTCTGAACAAACCATGCTCCAACCCTCTAATAAATATATGACCATACTATCACCACTACTTACTGTCTCCTATGTGCCAGACATCATCCTAAGCACTTTACATGAATTATTTCGGTCAATCTTCAACAATGCTGTAAGTATTATGCCCCCCAGTTTAGAGATGAGAACACTGAAACTCAGAGAACAAACCGAAGCCGTCAAAGCCAAACCAAGGAAGTGGCAGAATCAGCATGGATTGTCCAAAAGCACTAACCACTTTACCGTTCTGCATTATTCAAGTGCTTTCTGCAAGGAACAACAGTCTCCCTACTTAAATGCACTTGACAAATTCATTCATCAAGCCTCAGCTCAGGCGTTTCCTCCCCTCCCAGAAGCCTTCACAATCCCCTGCACTCACAGCCCAGACTGGGTTAAGCGCCCCTCCTCTACACTCCCGGGGCACCCCGTGCTTCCCCACTCTGTGGCTCTTACCACAGTCAACCCTGATGCAATTACAATTACCTGGGGAGCTTTCAAAAGTCCTGATGCCCAGGCCGCACCCAGAACAACTGAATCAGATTCTCTAGGCATGGTATTTTTCAAAGCTCCCCAATTTATGTCAATGTGCAATCGGAGAAGAACCACCAGTGTGCCTCTGATTAAATACCTGTCTTCCCACCAGACTGGAATCTCCTTGAGGGCATCGACTGTCTTATAACCTCAGTCCCACACTTAGCACATATAGTTTGATGAATGAGTTTTTCTTCAATGTCTGACATGCAGTTGCCTGCTCCCAGTAACTGCTTCTCTCTCTCTCTGACAAGAAGTAATTTGTTGAATACAGATGACTGTTAATATTTAAAGGTGTTTTCCTTTGGAGTCGAAGGTATCAATAAGTCACACCTGCTGACAACAGCTCAGCTCTTAAACGTGGAAAAATGACACACCAACTGCTAAAATGTTTTGAAAGGGAAGTCTGCGCGGTTCCTGCTTCTGGGAGAATGAAGCCTGAAAGAAAGCCCAGAGAGCATCTCTACTCAATGCCACTCTTCGGAACACAACTCTCAGTGATTCACCGGGCTGTGCTCAGAGCTCACGGCCAAGTTCTCAGAATGATTAAGCACACTCAGCTTGAAATCATGAGGCAGACAAAGGCTTTGACAGTATTCAGGCAGCAGGAAAGCTTAATGGTTTTGGGGGTTGTTTTTTTTAAGAGCATCATGCTATTGATCACTCTGCTGGATCATCAGCTTTCAATTAGGATCTACTTTTCTTCAATTACAACACATTATGAGATTAGGAGAAAAATGTAACACTCTTCACAAAATGAATCTTTGCAGCATATGGTAACCATGCTTTAATGCTAGGCCCTCATCCTCTTTAAGTGTTATTTAGAGCTACAACGGAAATACAGTGTTAGGACCCCTCACCCATTTCATAGCAGACAAATCTTCAGACCAGCTAGTATGCATCAGGCTACCTAGAGAACAGCAACCTATTCTCTACAGACTAGACTAATGATTTGACTTCAGCACACTGTTTCTTTAATTACAAACTTATATGCTGATGAGGCTGAGGTATAATATTTCAAAATCCACAGCAATTGAACTGTCTTAAAGTTGACAACACAGTCAAAAGAAACTGTATATACTTCAGAACATGCTAGCAAACATCACCTAATAAACACTGATTCCTTTAAGCTACACAAACAAGCAAAAGTTAGTGTTAATATTGCCAACAAGTCTCCATTTGTTTCAGTGGACTCTGAAATTAAAGCTGTTTTTCCAGGCTGAAAATGCTGTATCAAAGGGTGCTTTCTAACCCATAACAAGTTAACACCTCCACAGAAGAATGCAGTCATTGTTCAGACTTGTTAGAAAATGATTAACTTAGTTGTGTAATTATACAAACAAGTCGTTTCAAGATTTTACACTTCGCTTTTCATTTATAATGATGCTCTCAGGATCGGATTAATAAAGGTACACAGATACTGCTGTGAGAAAAGTTAGAAAGCTTTACCTTTCCATATATCCCTATGGAGAGCGCCTCACACCACAAGGTACAAAGCAAGTTAACTGGAAAAAGTTTAGCAGTGTTCAGAGCAGACAGAGCCTGCACACCCCTCAGCAATGTGCAGCGCCTCATACAGTTTTAAGAAACTCTCTCCCGTGCTGAGCTAAAGTCCAGTGTAGAATCTAGACTCTTTGACCGTATTAACAGCATTTGCAAAGATCATATCTATGTCATTATCAGTAAACACTGTGTCCTTAAAAACTATTTAAGAGCCTTCCCTTCCCTAACTTTTCTTCTGCTCCTCCTGAACTATCTAGTCCTAAAGCTATGACACGGGCTGAGCAAGGTCAATGTCCATGTTGGCAATGGCCCCGTGTGGGACGTCAGAGCCTGAGCAGGGTGGGGAAATGTCCCTACAAAGGGGACCTGACAAGGGATGTCAGAACATGAGCAGGGTCGGAGAACCCCCATGCTGAGGGGTGGCCTGGCAACACGACGTCAAATCTGAGCGGGTGAAGCAGGCAAGCCACTCAGGGGAAGCAGGCTGGCATGGGGAGCCAGAACGCAAGTGGGGACAAGGGCGGCTAGGCCTGGGATGTTGAAACACAAGGGGGGTGAAAAGGGTGCCCCACTGAGGGACGTGTCCAAACTCAAGGACACCTTAGACTGGGGTGTGGACCCGGGGCAGGGGTAACGAGGGTGACTATGTGGGGTGCAGGAGGCTTGTCCATCACAATGGAAGTCAAAGTCCAAGCTGGGCAAGCAGGGCACCCACAAGATGATGGGAAGGGCAGGGGCACGACAAAGCACCAGGGTCGGCATGTGATCCTAGGAGAGCAAGGTGAAAGAGGCATCATCCACAAGGGGGGGGGGGGGGGGGCGGGAGCGACAGGCTGCCTAGCCGGAGCCCAAGACCAGCAAGGGCCTGCTTTCTCACCGCTGAAGTTAGCAGAAAACCAAAATGAATTCTCTGGAGTTAGATTTGAATTGGAGATATAATTTGAACTCAAGGTCTTCAATAAATATGAAGAAATAGTATGGAAATGTAACCTGACTTTCACACACACCTATTATTTCTTGGCTCTGTTTACTGACAGGGCCTGGCAGCAGCAACACCCCAATAGCAACGAGCACACCCAGGACCAGAGCCTCTTCTAAACACAGTTCTCCTCTAAAATGAACCAGAGCTTCTTGGAGAAACAGCCGATTCCAGGGCTGGGGCAGAGAAAGTACAAGATTAGCTTGGGACATCTTACTGTACCATAAAGCAAAAAATTAAAGAATGATGGAGATATGTCAAAATGACCAGCTTGAAAAGGCTCCCACTGGCCAAACGTGGGGTAACTTGAACATCAAAATCAATAACGATATCAAGATTACTAACCTTTCAAATAAACCAGGAAACCATGAGTCCACATTGATACGTAAGTGAATAAATTGAAAATTTAATGAGAAATAGAGCACAGTTTCAAAGCACCTTCCCACAAAATATGTACTACTTGCACGGGGGAGGAAAGTAACTTTTCAGAAGTTTGGCCAAAACGACCTGAATCAAGTCATCAAAATGATAACCATCGGGTACGGGACAAACTGCTAGAATGCACTGAGAAGAGCACAGCATCGCTTCCATGCGATTCCTGTCAAAGATGCTTAATCCGAATCTAACTTTGAGGAAATAGCACAAAATCAAATCGAGGCAGCGTCTACAAAATATCTGGCCTGTAATCTTCAAAAATGTCAAGGTCATGAAAATCAAGGAAAGGCTAAAGACTTCTTCCAGCTGGATCCTTTTGCTATAATAAAGATGCTATTAGGACTACTGAAATGGGGTCTAAGAATTAGGAGTAGTAATAAATTAATGTTAATTTCCCGAATTTGATGGTTATGTTGTTCTATAGAAGAATTCCCTTTTTGTAGGAAAAGCCTATTGAAATATTCAGGGGTAATGGGGCATCAGGTCAGCACCTCACTCAAAATTGGTTTCTTTTTAAGTTCTTTATATTGTATCACCAACTTTTCTTTAAGATTCTTCTTGTTTAAAAACTAAAAATAAAAAAATACAACAATCCATAATACTAATTTCCTTGATCTGTTTTTTACCAAGATTTTCTAGGAAAAGAACCCCACACTACATATCAGAAGGCCTGGGTTCAAATCTTGGGTAGATCCCTTAACTCGCTATGGGACTGGAATAAGCCATTTCACCCTTTACACGCATCAGCCTCCTCCCCTGTCAAGAGATAACACCTGCCCTGCTCATCTCACTTGTTGGTTCAGGGATCAAATGATGGAAAAATGAGAAAGTGCTTCCTTTATAAACTAAAAGGTCCTAAACCAACATAAAGGGTATTATTTATTACAAAAAATAAGATGAATCACCATACCAATGACAGGCTTTGATTTCAAAGACTCAAAACTCCTAAGCTTTCGAATACTGTTACTAAAAGCAATCCAGAAAATATTCACTTTGGTGAGGTATCTGTTAAGGTCTTTGGCCTATTTTTTCTTATTGTTGAGTTTTAAGAGTTCTTTGTTTATTTTGGATAACAGTCCTTTATCAGATGTGTCTTTTGCAAATATTTTCTCCCCATCTGTTAACACTGTCTTTGGCAGAGCAGAAGTTTCAAAATTTCATGAAGTCCAGCTTATCAGTTGTTTTTTTCATGGGTTGTGCCTGTGGCACTATATCTAAAAAGTCACTGCCATACATCAGGGCATCTCGGTTTTCTCCTGTTATCTTCTGGGGGTTTTATGGCTTGTGTTTTACCTTTAGGTTATGATCCATTTTGAGTTCATTTTTGTGAAGGGTATAAAGAAAATCTGTGTCTAGATTCAGTTTTTTGTATGTGGACATCCAGTTGTTCCAGTACCATTTGTTAAACAGACTATCTTTGCTTCACTGTGATGTCTTTACTCCTTCCTAAAGATGAGCTGACTTTTCTTTCTTTCTTTCTTTTCTTTCTTTCCTTTCTTTTTTTCTTTCTTTCCTTTCTTTCCTTTCTTTTTCTTTCTTTCTTTCCTTCTCTCTCTCTATTTCCGATCTCCCTATTCTGTTCCATTGATCTATTTGTCTATTCTTTCAACTATATGATTCTGTGTTAGTTCACAGTAAGTCTTAAGATCGGTTACTGTCAGTTCTCTGACTTTCTTAATTTCTTTCTATACTGCGTTGGCTATTCTGGGCCTTTTGCCTCTCCATATTAAACTTTAGAATCAGTTTGTCAATATCTGCGAAATCACTAGTTGGTATTTTGATTGCAATTACATTGGATGAAGTAGTGTGTTACTACAGTCCCACCTAACAATTCTTAAAAGCAAGACCCAGAGGAATCAAGCTTAACTTTCAAAGTAACTTAACTGGCAAAATATATGAAATAATGGTTTTCAAGACATCAGGCAACAAAAAAAAAGCAATCCTTTGAGAGATGAAAAATAAATGAGGTGAGCCTACCATCACCTGAGATTACTGCCTTGAGTATTCTCAAATTTATGAGAATACAAAAATACCAGGTACCCAATAAGGCAAAATACACATTGTCTGGCAGTCAACAAAAACTACCAGGCATGCAAAGAATCAGAAAGGAGGAAATAAATAAGGAGGAAAAAAAACCAATTGAAGCTGTCCTAGAACTGATATAGATATTAGAATTAGCAGACAGGACATTCAAACAGTTTTTATAGCTGCATTCCATATGTTCAAAAAGTTAGAAACGGGAGATTCAAAAGAAACCAAATTGAATTCTCAGAGATAAAAACTACAATGTACAACATGAAAAATGCACTAAATAAGATTTACTGCAGAATAAACTTTCAGAAGAAAATATTAGTGAACTTTAAAAAAAATTATTTTTTTTTTTTAGAAATTAACCAAGAGGAAAAAGGACTCAAACCAAAATAAAATAAAATAACAGAATATCATTGTTGATGTATAGGACAACTTCAAGTAGCCTAATATATTAGTAATTGGAATCCCCAAAGTGGGAAGGGGGCAGAAAGAATGTTTGAAGGAAATAATTGTCAAAAAATTTCTAAATTTGATGAAAACTGTAGCTGCACACACCCAAAAAGCTTAACAAACCTCGAGCACAAGAAACATTAAGAAATCTAAGGCATGTCATAATCAAATTGCTCAAAACCAGTAATAAAGAGAAAAGTCTAAAAAGCAGTACAAAAAAAAGTGTTTGTTCAGAAGAAGAAAAATTAGAATGACATATTTCTTGTCAGAAACAAGGCAAATAAGAAGACAGTACAGCAACATCTTTTAAGTACCAAAAGAAAAAACTGACAACCTAGAATTCTATTCCCAGAGAATATTTCAAAAGCAAAGGCAAAATAAAGATTTTCAGATATTGTAAATGCACCAGCAAATCTGCACTACAAGAAATGTTAGAAGTCCTTCAGGCAGAAAGAAATTATGCCAGATAGAAATATGAACCTATACCAAGAAATAAGGAGCGTCAGAAATGGTAATTATGTGGACTAAATAAGAAAAGTCAAATAAATGATCATCTCAATAGACACAAATGATTTCACTGGAGAATTCTACTACTAACCGTTTAAAGAATTAATACCAATTCTACACAATATCTTCCAGAAAGCAGAAGAGGAAACACTTTCCAACTCATTTTACAAGGCTAATATTGCCCTAATACTAGAACCAAAGAAATTTTTTTTCTGTTTGCAGACAACAGGACCATCCATGTAGAAAAGAATTTGGAATTGAAATTGAGATAATTTCATTCTCCTCTATCTACAATTCTTCCATTTCCATCTAATCTCCTTCTAGGCATTTCTCCTTGCACTCCTTCCTTAATAGTGTCCAAAGCCAAAACCATAGATTTGGATAGCTAAGGACATGGCTTCAAAAGTATAAACCATAATGTGAAAAACTGATGAATCTGATTACATCAAAATTGAAAATTCCTGTTAAACAAAGGAAAATTTAACTCAAAATGGAAATATTATGTTCATTTTTTTTTCTATGACTTGAGGTCTAAATATCCAGCATCATTCAATTTTAACAACAACTCACGGAAAACCAAAGTTCTGTGAGAACATAGCTTAGAAATTGCTATAAATTCATTCATCAATAAGTATCAAAATATAGGAACCTCCCTTTTTAAAAAAAGGACCAGGATTGACATGGAACAATCTGAGTCAATCAGATTCTCCTAAGAACCCAGAACTGGATTCTTAATTCTATGACTTGTTCTAAAATTTAGGTCTCTGAACTCTTTGATCAAAATCACCTGAGGAACCTTTTTGAAAATTCATATTCCCAGGTCCCAGAGGATCTGATTCAGAGGGTCTAGGGTAGGGTCTCCAGAAAAAAAAAAAGTTTTAATTTCCCCTACGTGATTACAGTGCCCGGCCAGCCATGTTTGGGACCCGCTTCATTAAATAATAGCACTTAAAACTGAAAGGTGATCAATGTTGTACCATGATCAAGTAGGAAGAGCCCACTTAGAGGAGAGAGACAAAGGAAACCCAACACAAGAGTCTGTGTGGTCTCTGAGAGACTCAAAGAGCCCAGAGGCTGTGGGAGTGCTTGCAAGAGTGACTGTGAAAACCTAGCTCGTAAGTCTGCAGATCCAGGCTCTATGTGATCTGTCGTGGACACCCAGTCAAGTGTCTGCTATTTCTTAATATAAAGTTTATTAACAGGCAGGAATACACCTTTAATTTTCCATTAGATCTTCAGCTACAGTGGGTGTGCTTACTCACCAAAGATAAATAATAAAATGCCCATTTTGAATTTAGAACATCTTTACTTTTTGACATAATTTACCTATGCCCTAGATTTACTGAGATGGGACTTAATCACAGCTATTAAAACTTATCAGTACAAGAAAAGGCATATTAGAATACCTCATCGGCCCAAGTCCAGGCCCTCAGGTGTTCTCAGAGAGCTTCAAGACCAACCAGAAAAACAAAAAACAATCCATCAATTCACCAAGTAACCTCTGAGAGCAAAGTTAACGTTAAAACTAAGAATATGTACTGTAAAACAGCAAGAGGCTTAGGAAGCACGCAAGGCAGATGGGTGCAACCTTATTGCTTGCCCTGGTTCTGACAATGAGCTGGCTGTGCAGCTTGGGCAAGAAATGAGAGACAACTGTGGACTAGGAGGTATAAAATGTGAGCATGTGGGGACTGGCCGGAACACAGCTTTAAAACTCCCCTCTCTAAAATCCAGTTTCCTCATCTGTAAACATCACTAAGAAAGATCTCTTCCAGTTCTGAAATCTTGTAGCTCTTTTGCAAAAAAAAAATTTTTTTTTTTGCAAAATACTCATATTTTAGTTAAGGTTCACATGATTTCTGTATCAAAATGTTGATTTAGAGTAATACAAATGCTAATTTCCCAAGTTCCCAACTTGTAAAAGTTCTCAACACCCACCAAAGACTTAAGTGAAGGACGTTTGGTCATCACTAGCTCTAGGGCTCTGGTTTTTGGCAGAGGTGTCTCAGAGGCCTTAAGAGAAAGGGAAGAGAAATGAAAGAGACCCATCATGTCCACCTGCCCTGACTGTTTGATATGTCTAAATTTCAATACGATTTCCTCTGACAAAGGGCTCCATAGCTTTAAAAATAAACGTGGCTCAAAGAGCATACATGCAAACAAAACGAACATGTAAGATAGGTATGTTTATTATCCAGTTAATCAAGGAGAGACTAAGGTACAGATAAAGTACTTGCCTGAGGTCAGGCACTTAGAAAATGAGGAAGCTGGGACTAGAAGCCTGGCTGTCTCGCTTTAGAATCCTTGCTCCCAACTACTACACTGCAGCTCAGCATAGCGCCACACAGTTTAGAAAATATAAATCTCCAAGGCTCCCAGAGAGCCTTGAGCCTCCTCTACCCCCTACCCACACACACACACGCACGCACACAAACCCTACACTGCAGACACACTGAGCTTCCCATCAGGCCTCAATCGCCCATGCCCATGCCTTGTGTGCATATTTACCACTTACTGAGCTATTTCAGATGGGCTTGGGCACTGTGCTAAGCACTTTAAGTACAACACCTCATTTCAGCCACATTACAATACTGTGAGGTAGGGAGTATTTGTGGATTTTACAGAATAGTTGTATAAAAATTAAATAGCTAGCCCAACAATAAATATCTGGCAAGTGACAGTGAACTCAAACCCATGTCTGTTGTTACATCATAGGGTATGTTCTTGTTCACAGTTTCCTGTGCTTTATCTCCAAATGTCATATTTATTCAAGATGCATCTAGAATAGCGCTTGGCAAGTAGCAGGAACTTAAGACATTTCCTGAATGAATGAATGAATGAATGAGTGAACGAACGAACAAATGCCTCTTCTTCTCTGGGAGGGGCCTCTCTGACTCCAACACTAAGTTGCTCTCTCTATACTGTCACAAGACTTGTTTCAAAGTGCTATTATAAGGCTTCCCAGATGGTATTCTATGCTTTCTACCTGTATGAACATACTACCCACTAGACTGAGAACCTTGTTTCATTTCATGTCTATATTCTCAGCCCCCTCACAAAGGACCTAGCTTTTAACAAGGACTCAGTAAGTTTGTTAACTGAATGAATTTCCCTGAGTTCTCAAGGAGAGAGATGAGTAAGAGACTTGTGATTCATATTAAAACTTTTCCCTCAAAAAATAAACAACGTTCAGAGCTGTGATATACTCAGATGTTCTCTATAAATATTTCTAGGTTTCAACTATCTTCAGAGGCATCTAAATTTAACTCATTCAACACATATCTATGCATAATCCAAATATGTATAATGGCTCTTAAGGAGCTTAAAACCAAGTCAAGAAGACAAAACATAATAAAATGATAAAATGTAAAGGGAAACAGTCAAACATGACTAGGTGCCACATGGTTGGTAAAAACAAAATGCTATGGGTTTACAAGGTAAAAGCCTCATTCTGGGCTAAGGCCCTGGGTCCAATTATCAGAAAACAGTCTGCAATGAGGCTCTTTCCCGTCAGCGGCAAAAAGGCAGAGGGGTGGGGGATGCAGTGTGTTTTCCATGTAGAGGTATTTAATTTTTAAAACTGTCCTTAATCTGGCATCTTGTTCCTCCTGCTTTCTGATGTAAAAATATAATTTCTTTTCAAAAATAACGGTGGGAGATGGTCATCCCTATGCGGTTCCACAAAAGTTGCTTTTACGATTTTATTGGTACCAACATTTGGGAACTGTCGAGCAAGGGTGTTCTAGAGGAGCACTGTGGAAGAGGTGAAACATGAAGTGAACACTGCTGGACACACAGGATTTGGCCAGGTGGAAGAGGGGATTTTAAGCAGGGGAAACAAGCTGAGCAAAGTGCATTGTTCATGTAAAGTTTGAAAAATCGCAGCTAAATCAGCCTAATTGAAACTTGGAAAAAGTGCAGCTGCAAATTCCATCTCTGGCAATATGACAAGCTAAGTACCCTTCTGATCCTCCATTAACACAATTCGAAATAATGGATGCTTTTTACCTTCTCAAATAAATACATTGATGGGCTTGCAGAAAAATAAGATTAAGACAAAGACTAAGTGAAGATAGGACCCAACAAAGTAAACAAAAACGCTTTCTCCTTGAAGGCATTTACATAACCCAATGCAATCTTTAGTCTTCCAATTTAATGGGGCTCAAGGAATACAGACGAGAGTAAGGTTCAGCCTAAGGTGGAAAGTATAATAGACACCCCTCCCTCATAATTTAAACTGGAGCTACAAAGGAGATCAAGATAGAAACCCATCTGCAGACACACACATCTCCAAAACTATAAAAACCACTCATCTCAAAACTTGGCAATGAGAAAGAAAATCTTCCTGCTAGTTAACCATAAGCTGACCCTCAGAAGGGATTTCTACTGAATGGTCAAAAAAAACCTCAACCCAGGAATTTAAGTTGGAGTAATCATGAACTAAAAGTGGCCACAGAACACTAACAAAAGAATATGTAAATCTTCTTGAAAAAATTCACTTCAACCTGGGCCTCACAAAAATTCTCACAAAAGTTTCCAAGAAATATGAACTCATGGGCAAAAATCAGAAAACCTGCAGGGAAACAAACCCTATAAATAAGACCCTCAGAAATAAGAGATGGCAGAATCAAACTTTTAAAGACATCAGATATTTATTAGATATTTTTAGAGAAGGGATATGAAATGTTTAATAAGCTTAAAGAAATAAAAAAGACTGGAAATGAGTGGAGAGTAAAACTATAACATGATCAAACAAAATTGAAAAAGAACAAAATATTTCTCAAAATAAAAAAGAATCACTTAATGGATAGCTGAAGGGCAGAAAAGATACAACCAAAGTGAATTAATGAATTTATAGAAAATATAGAGAATAAGGTTTAAAAAGAGATTGAAATTATAGGAAAAAAGCAAAATATACAGAAGACAGATACAGAAAGTGTAAGACCAATTAATACTCTGGAAGAAAATGGGGCATAACTCATAGCTGGTTATAGAAAGTTGGCTGTAATGCTCTGTTTACTTTTTTGGGTTCCCATCTTCACTTAATACTTGGTCTGTAAACAGTTGAAATTTTTCCAAAACTGACAATAGACACACAGTCACCTATTCAAAAGTCCAATGAATGCATAGCAAGATTAAGAAATCTAGAAGTTCTGGTTCCAAGTAAAATGTAGGAGGCACACTCTATCCCGTCTCTCATAGGTATAAAATAACAACATCAATTAAAATAATAACATCTATTCAACCAGGTAGAATTCATGGAGCAGTTATTTGAGGAATCAAGAAAGTAAGTAATAGAGATGGACTGGGGTAGCAGACTAGAATGCAACGTATCACCAAACCAGTGGTGGGCCTACCATTTTTTTCCCCCAGTCTCACTCAGCATGGACTCAAGGCAGCCCCAAAAACTGGAAGTGGACAAAATCATAGCGCGAGTTCCATCAGCAATGCATGAAGGGTCCAGTTGCGCCACATCAACACCACTTGATATTGTCGGCCTTTTTAATTTTAGATATTCTGTTGAGTGTCTTGGAGCTTTCTCAAGGTAGTTTTAATTTGCATTTTCCTACTGACTAAAGATGCTAGGCATCTTTTCAAATGCTTATTTGCCATCTGTATATCTTCTTTGATAATGTGTCTGTTCAAATCTTTTGCCCATTTTTCTTTGGATTGTTTGTCTTATTGAGTTGTAAGAGTTTATACAGTGAGTTTATATATAAATACATAGTTACATGTTGTCTATGAAGGCAGCAGTGGAAATAGAAAGTAGTAGTCAAAAGTATGAATGTTTTAGGAGTCTGTGGTTTATCTTTTCATCTTAAAGAGTATCTTTTGGTGAATAAAAGATTTTTAATTTTGTAAAAGTTGTTTTCAATTATTCTGGTAGTTGGCTTTTTGTGTCCTACTTAGCAAGGTAAATTTAACAATATTTATCAATATATTGGAGACACAACTGATATGGGAGGTAGCAAAGATAATTCTTATATTTCTGCCTTGGATAAATAAATAACTGCAACACCATGTCAAGACTATTTTCTCAAAGGATAACCATAACCCACCATTAAGCCAAATCATCTTTTCTAGAATCCCATTTCCATTGACCTCCCAACAGCATTCTACACTGCTTATCTGTGTCTCTTTTCCCCTGGTTCAAGAACCATGCTTTGCTATATTCAGTTGAAAACAACTCTCACGGCTTCACCTTTCTCAACCGTGCCAATGATTTCCAAATCTCTACCCTCTCTTCTGGTAATAGTGCACCCAACATTTATGGGGCCTTACTATGTGACAGGCACTAAGCCTACCTTCTAACTGCCTACTGCATATTTCTTCTTGGCCTGTCATTAGTTTACAGTCAATCAAATTCATTCTTCTTGATCTCACTGCCAATTCTGTCAATGGTATTTCGATGCTCCCAAATTGATATCATTGATATCATCTTTCCCATTAGCTTCTCCTCTCTCCCCCATATTTAGTTAACTTAACAGTTCTCTCACAGCATTACTTGAAACACTAGAGGTCTGGGAGCAAGGTACCAAAAACAGCCTCTTCCCAATTTGCATGAAAACACATGGTAATATAATTTTAAACTTTCCTACCACAAATTTTTCTTAAATCTTTCTCACCTACTATTCCCTATCTATTCTAGAATATAAAATAGTATCTGATTGGGGGGAGGGGTATAACTTAAAATTTAATATATAAATATTTCATAGTATTCTACAAAATACCATGACTTTTAGGTACTCCATCACCTGAACATGTTTGAGCACCACTGAATAATGTGCAACTCATATTCCTGCTAAATTGTTCTTTTCTGTACAATGTGAAACTTTTCCTATGAGAAAGTCAGACCAAGGTGGGAAAGGTCAGACCAATTTGCCAGAGGGAAAAAAAATCGATTAAGAAATGGGCCATCAGAACACTTTATAAACTTCTTCCTCCTTAATTCTAGGCTATGACTGCCTATCTTCTGGCATCAGAGAGAATAACCAGCTTACAGATAGAATAGGAACAACTTTCAATAGTCAACTTAAGGATAAGTGACTATGTATTCTAGTCACAAGTGAGGCACTCCAGGCTGCATCCTTCAGTTAAACCAGCACATTCTCGACTGTCTTTCTCTGATTATCAGTAGTTACTCCTCAGATAAAGCATAACAACATTAGCCTAAGAAAAATAACACAACTATATAGTCCCAAAGGGGATTTGCCCAAGCCATATGATTTGAGGATTATCAGTTATTTGGAATCATTTTAAATAGCTGGAAGTTAAATATATAAAAAGACTACTGATCATACTCTTTTAAAAATGAAAGCAAGTCAACACCAAAATTCTACAGAGTTAAACATTCATTTTATTATTCAATATATATTAACTGAGTCCACACTATGTGCCACATACCATGTTAAGTCACTCAAGGTTTACAGTGAGCAAGACTCTCATAGTACCTGACTTCATGAAATTCATAGACTTTGGTAAAGATAATCAAAGAACAGTATCAGCCAGGACTGATAGGCAAAGCTTCTCCAAGTGCAGCAGGAAGAAAAGGGATGTTGAGAGGAGGTTTCTCCAGAGCTCTATTTGAGCTAAAACCCAAAAAAATGATTAGAACTTAACCAAGGGCATGTACATGTGTGCTGAGAGGTGGGAGGTGAGGGGTGCTATGGATGAGACTGGGATCACACGAGAATGGAGGAGAAAGCACACTCAAAGTCACATAGATATGGGCTCCTATCACCCATAGCCTGTGTTCTCCAGGCAAATGACATCTCTAGCTTAGTCGCCTCATTTGTAAAAGGTAGGAATAATGATGCTACTTACCTCATAGGATTATGGTGAGGATTAAATAGTATACTGCATGTAAAGTTATTAGCTCTAAGACATTGGACAACTGAAAATCTCTGTATCCTTCTCATCTGCAAAATGAGGATAATAGCAGTACCTTCTCCATCAGGCTGTTAATGAGCGTAAATTGAAAGACAAAGTTTGAAGATTCAATGAAATAACAAATGTAAAGTACTCAGAATAAGTACTAATATTCAAAAGAGTTCAATAAATGCTAGTCATCACCATTTTTATATTAACAGACAGAGTTAAGCTCTCAAAGGGCTTTGTAAGCCATGTTAGGCATGTGGGTTTTAATCTGGACATGTGGGGAGCAACTGAAGGATTTTAGCAGTGAGCTGACAGGATTGTATTTGCCCTTTGGAAGGCTCACTCTGGGTACTATTTAGAGACTGGACTGGAGAGAGGCAAGAGTGGTAGGAAGACCCAAGTCAGGAGAAATTGTAGCCATTAAGGTAAGAGAGGACGGTGGCCTGGACCAAGAGGACAGCAGTGGAGGAGGAGATAAGTGCATAAATCAACAAGACTTGATGTTTAGACTGAGAATGTGAAATGTCCCCGACATCTTACTTATTCTACTCCCTCCTACTCTCTATCTGCCTACTAAAGAGTCATGAAATTTCTTTAGTTCTCATTACTCACCATTCTGTAATTGACTCTCAAACTATTATCTTTAGCTCCCACCTCGGTCTTAAACTTCAGGTCCAAATTTCAACTGCCCCTGGAGGGCTCCCCACAGATAGGAACCTCGCACTCAATATAAACTAAATACAACCAATGATTTATTTTCCCTAAAGAATCTCAATTTCCCTTTTTTTATGCTAGCCCTGTCGGTCACCCAGGTTATAACCCCTGAAGTCATCATCCATCTGGTTCTAAAGACTTTCTAATCTTCTGAAATGACTTTTTGGTAACTCTGATACCTGGACTCTTAAAATAAAGGCAATATGACACAAAACAAACGGAAACATCCAAATTTCAGCCCTCATCACCTCTCTTCTATTAAAACAGGTTAATCTGTCTACCCCCCTTCAGTCGTTCCGCCCTGTAATCTCAAGGATCTGGTCTGGTATACTCAGAGATCAGACAGACACACACACGCACGAGCGCACACACACTTTAATACGGAGGTGGAGCTACCTACTCTCTTGAATTACTGTTAAAATTAGTTACATTGGTTATAATAATTACACAAAGATAAGTACACCAAAAAGTACAGTGAGAACACTGCAGGAACTCTTAAAGAGTATACTCTGAGAACTTTAGTTTCCTTTGTATGTCATAAGTTCAAAATCTGAGAGTATCAGGCAGTACGTGAATAAAATACTACCTCAGTAGTACAAATGCCTGCAAGTCACTGGAAGCTCTGAACAGTGACCATGAACAAGTTCTTCAGGTACAGATGAGAAGAGGACCTGACTGTCACACACAGACAGGCACAAATAGTGCCCATGGTAACCCATGCACCCTACTTGTAGCAAAGAGCAAATCTCAACAGAGCTCACCTTGCTCAAGGGCTTACGGAAAATAAAAGACCTATTAAAAATACTGTAAATGGGGAAGAGGGAACATCATCTCTTGGAAGAATGTATCTCTTAAAATGATTAAGAAATATGTTTCAGGAAACTGGCATCCTTAAATAGAACAGAAACAACATGACTTCTACAAAACAGGAACAGAAGGCTACAGGAAGAGAAAAGAGGAGGATGAAAAGGCAACAAATAGAGCCTTTTTAAGAAAAGATGGAAGAAAATGATGACTTCCATGGAGAAAAAAATGCATGGTATTAGACACACAGTACCTATGTGGTATTCCTGCCAAACTGTTTAAACATGAACTTAAGAATGAGGAAACAATGAGACAAATCCCACATGTGGGTCATTCTACAAAACAACTGGTCTGGAATCTTTAAAAAGTCAATAGCAGAGATTAAGAAAAAAAAAGGGGCAGAAGAACTGTTCTAGATGGAAGAGAACTAGAAATGTAACAACTAAACACAACATATGATACCTAATTGGACTCAAGCTCAAAAACAAAGAGCCGCAAAGGACATCAATGGAATAACTGGGAAATTTTAAAGATGGATTGTTTGTGAGAAAGTATTGTATGAATGTGAAATTTCCTGATGGCGAGAAAAAGTACTGTGGTTACATAGAAGAATGTATTTGTTCTCAGGAAATACCCACTAAAATACTAAAAACATCATGACGACCATAACTTGATAGTGAATTATTCAGCCAAACAAAATAAAATAAATCTGTGTATACAACAGAAAGGAGGAGTGAATGTGAGTGTGGAAGGTGGAGAGGGAAGGATTACCTATCCCCTCATATGACAAACAGATAAGCATTCATACTAAAAACCAAACCAGTTTTATAATATTTTTTAATGTAGTCCTCTTTCTTGTTTATAAAGTCAGCATAACCTTGATACCAAAATCTGACAAGAACATTACAAGGAAAATTATAGCCAAAATCTCCTATGAATATAGATGCAAACATAAAATAAATTATTAGTAAATTGAATCCAGCAATATGTATGAAAAAGGTAATAAATCATGACCAAAAGGGTTTATCCCAAGAATGCCAAGTTAGTTTAACATTTGAAAATAAATGTAATTCACTACATTAATAGGGAGGGGGGAAATTATATGATCATCCCAACAGATGTAGAAAAAAAAGATCAGTAAAATTCGACATCCATTCATGACTAAAGCTGGCAAGACAAACACCATTTGATGCAGACCAGAAAAAGTTTCAACAAAAGTCAGCTCTCTCTAGCCAAAGGACCAGAAAAGAGGCGGCCTATCAAGTCAAAACACTTTCAGAAAATAACCACTGAAACTACAGCCAACACCACAGAAAAACCTGTGTGGTCTCCCCTTCACTCAAGACAGCAAAAGATGAGCAGGGAGGGAATCTAGATTTCTACCTTCGCCAGGCTGTAATAAAGTATGATCATCCACGTGTCCCCTGCCATTAGTGTTACCGAAAGCCACGGAGAGCTGGGCTTTCATCACCCACACTGGGCAGTAACCAGAATGCCCTCAGTGTGCCCTCAGTGGAGACTGTGGGGCCTGGACTTTGACTCACATGACAATAACTGACAAGGCCATGGCAGAAGCAGCAACAAGGCACTACTCCGCCCAGCTGGAGGCCGAGGAGCCAGACCTCCTACCCTGCCATAAGAGCGATTCCCCACCCTGCATGTCAAGGAAGGCTGAGCAGAAAACCTAGACATATACCCAACCAGGCAGTAAGAAGGCAGAATGTCCCCTGTCCCTTCCAGAGCAGGGTCAGAGGAAGCCAGCTAAAAGACAGTGGGAAAATATCTCCAAGTTTTGTGAGACTTTTTTTCAACCTAGAAATCTATGACCATATAAACTATCGATCAAGTGTGAGAAAGTAGACATTTTTCAGACATTCAAGAGCTCAACTGCACCCTTTCCACCAGTCCACTGAATATATATACTCCAGCAAACAAAGTAAAACAAAATAACACAGGGGCTAGGAAATAATGAAATAAGAGAGTGGTGAAGGGACATTCTGGGATTACAACAATACAGCTGAATTTATACAAATCAGAACAGGAAGGTAGGAAGAAACCACCAGGAAAAGGGGGAAAAGCACCCCAATAAAACTGCTAGTATGTTTTCAAGTTTGGAAAAAATTAAGATATGATAAAGCCAATAATGCAAGGGAGGAGGGAAAGAATTTAGAAACAGCGGTGGGGGGGATATTATTTTTAAAAAATCAAAACCCAGATATGGCTCTTTTCCAGTCTCAGGTGGTTTTATTGGGGCTGCAGACAGCAATTCAGTCATGGCCAGGTCCATGAACTATAACATGCATAACCAGTTCCAAAACGGCAGAGAAATGTCATCAATAACCCTAATCATAAGGTTATCTTTTAAGGAGGTGGAATCTAAGTTCATAAGGATCTTGAACTTGGTCAAGAAACACAAGAAAGGTCTAAAGATGACAGAGACCAAAAAAACTAAAACCATCAAGGCCTTTGTCAAGCTCAAGGTCCTTAAAGGCATCAGTCCCAAGCTTGAAAGACATGCCTGTTATAATATTGCCAGGGTGCCAGGTTCTGCTGGTCTGAGACTAGCAACAAGGTCAAAGTCAAAGCCAAGGTTCAGGTTCCCAAACGTGCCCCAGCCCCCATAAAGGCTGCAAAGTGAGGCTTCTGTCTGCCAACATAGGATGGAAGTACTCATGTGATGCCCTGGGCTACTCTATACAGGGCTGGTGTCCCCTGTGCTATTTTGTGCAAATAAATGCAAAACTATATCCACATATGAAACAAAGGAAATTTAACATAATTTTAAATTCTAAATGGATTAGAACTAAAAAAGTTTATATAACTCTAAGAACACTCCCTTTCAAATGGGATGACAATGCACCAAGAAGAAAATGTTATTCTAGCATCCTACCTGGCCTACACTGAGTATTTAAATACTCATAATAACATTTAATTTTTAGAGTTAACCTAAGGATAAATAATGGAAGATTTGGCTCTGGTCATGCATCAGAACCACAATGACCACACAAAAGTACAAGTCTAGCTTAGAGAAAGAAGGACTATCCTTCCCTCAAAGACGGGGCAGTCAAAGGACACTGTTGAAAATTAATGGAATGAAGAAGATTAAGTATATTGTGTTAAAATATAACCATTATAAGAATTAGAAATAATTTAAATATATAAAACATTGGAAGAGAAAAAGTGAGATGTACTATAGAAGTACTCATCATCTTTCATTTCAGGGAATCAACAAATACTGTCTGAAGTTAATTAACTTGAGATATTTATCTAGAAGAATTAAAAATAAAATCAGTTAATAGAAGTGGTTTCTGAAAGGGGAGGATAGAGAATTATTGCTCTTCATCATGAGCTCTCATAAACTATTCGACTTGTTGCTAGGTGCATTTATAACTTTGATTAAAATAATTTTAAAGTTTGACAAATATTCTGTTGGTGAAGCTATAAGGCAACAGGCACTCTCATATGTGGGAATACGAGTTGGCAGAAACTCTATGGAAAGGAATGTGATACTATTTAGTAAAATTACATATAAATTTACTCTTTGACCCAGCAATCCCACTCCTAAAAATCTATCCCAATGGTTTGATGGCAAAAATCCAGAAAGGCGCATGCACAAGACTATTCATTAGAGCACCCTTTGTAAAAATAACACCGGGAGCAACCTAAATGACCATCGGTATGAGACTGGTTGAATAACCCATGGTCCACCAATCCAGTGGAGTTCTACATTGTCCCTACAGAAAAATGAGGAAGATCCATATGTACTACTAGAAGTGATCTCTTCACAGGCTGTAAAATGAGGAAAGGAGAGAAAAGTACACATAGAATGCTACCATTTATCTGAGGGGCTGGTGAGAGGAAGGTAAATACATATGTATTTACCTTGGTTAAAAAATGACAAATGAAAATTTTTTTGAAAAGTAGCTACCTATGGAAGAGGGAAGGAACAGGGTGGTGAAGGAGGGATAGAAGTCAGAATTTTCTGAATATACCTCTTTTGAGATTTGGCTTTGAAACCATATAAATATTTTATGTAATCATAAAGCAAAATTAAATAATTTTTAAAAGCAATCCCAAAGGACTGAAAGAAAAACGTACATATTGAATTAATGATACAACCGCAGAGAAAGAAACTATTTTTAGTGGTTTTGAAACAGTAACTTGACTACGCATTCCTAGTGGGATATACTCTATGGACAAAAATAATTGCCAAATTAAAACAAAAACAAAAATCCGTTTTCAGTAATCATACTGTCAATAGTAATGTTGGCATTGCTGTGGAGAGTTCTGTAGGAACGTAGGATAAAGCAAGAGAACTGAAATCAGCGTCACTGGAAATCAGGACTTTCGGTACGAGTGACAGGAGATCCAGATCTAAGAGTGATGAGGTTAAATAAAAATGCTATATCGTCTCTTATTGAAAATATCAATATTAACATGTGAGGTTGTTTACCTTTTAAAAATACATACATAAAACCACAAACACACACTTCCTGGTTCTGACCCCTGGAGAAGCTTAGAATCAATGACTGAACTAGTAGCAAAAAAAAGATTCCTAAAACCCAGACTGCAATCTCTAACACCAGATCCCACCTAAAGGAAACAAGACCCCTTAGACAAATAGCAGAACACAGGTCTGAAGCAGGAAACACATAAGATGAATGTGGAACATCTTGTCACACCAAAAAGCAAGGGAGTTATTAAAAGGTACCTATCAAAAGGACTCTGGAAGTTAACTCAAAGGGGCCCCTACCAGACAAAGATAGGGCAAATTTTTTTTTTTTTTAAGCCCACAGCACCTGATCTTCCTAGGTAGTCTCCCATCCAAGTACTAACCAGGCCCGAACCTGCTTAGCTTCCGAGATCAGACAAGATACGGCACATTCAGGGTAGAGTGGCCGTAGACAATAGAGTAAATTAATCATCAAAGATAATAAACACAGTAGACTGAAATATAGCAAACAAGTGTAAATCTATATGTTTAAAGTAACACTCAAAATAAAAATCAATCACTTTAGAAAATGCTAGGAAACTCAGTTTGAAAGAAATAAAGGAAATCAAATATCTATTCTATGCCTCGGAGTAACCAAATAGCTAATATGGAGAAGTTCTCCTTCATAGAAGTATTCTAGCTAATATGATGAATGCTAGAAATAAAATATCACCACTTTACAGCCCCTGATAAATTAGGAATCAAAGAAAGAGATAACCAGACATAATGTGCCTCCTGATGGAAGTACCTATCGCCACCTGTTAAGCATTCTTGCCAAGAAAATGAACTTGTTGAAGTCACTAAATCTAATTACCAATTTGTAGGAAATAAAAGGGACAGGACATATTAAACAGGATGCAATGGAAATTATACAGGACAAATAACCTGCTTATTCAATAAATAAATTGCAAGGGGGCAAAAAAGACATGTGATACATAACGACCAACTGCAAAATGACCTTACTTGATTCAAACAAATCAACTGTTAAAAAACAAAAACTGATATAACTAGAAAACTTTGAACAGACTGATATAAAGGGAATTTTTTAGGTGTGATGTCATCATCATGTTTTTTTTAAAAGAATGTCTATCTTTTAGAGACACATGGAAATATTTAAGATGAGATGACATCTGGAATTGGTTTCAAAGTGATCTAGGACAGGGTAGGGAGTTTATGCTCAGTTATCTATAAACAAAACTAAGTAAGCCATAAATTAGTAAGTGTTGAAACTGAGTGATGGACATTTGAGGGCCCATACTATTCTTTCTACTTTCACAGATGTTTAAAGTCTTCCAAAATATAAGTTAAAAAAAAGAATTTTAAGCACCCAGGAAAAAGAAATTAGATATTAAAAAGACTAGAAGTGAACAGCAGTACCAGCTAAACAAATACAAGTAAAATAAGATATAAATATAAATATGAATCTTTTGTAAAATTAAACAAAATTTTCAAATATTAATTGTGAGAGGGGGCATAAATGTTCTTAAATATTATCATTCTAATTATTTGCATGCTTATATTCTCTCTCTTAGCAGCCTTTAAGCTTCTTTCCTCCCAACCAGCAAGAGGAATATTGCTTTCCATATATCGGGATAGCAAGCCTTCAAATAAATTCAGTAAAATATACAACACATCATCCTAACATACTCATAGAGAGGGAGCAAATACTTTTCCTACATCTTAAAAACTACTATGAAAAGGAACACTTGTTTTCTTTAGACATTTTTTTTAACTCCGGGTTGTTCGGACAAGTGTACCCCATCCTCTCCAAGCAATAGTAATAATAGCTGTCACTTACTAAAGTTGTTTCTCTGCTGAGAGCTAGATACAAGATTGCTCTGAATCCTCACGAACACCCTATATGTGAATTTCTGAGCATCATTAAACTTAGAACTCAGATGGGGATTGTGCATGGTTCTGGGGACGTGAACCTGAGCGCCTCCAAGGCCCGCAAGCCCCTAGCTCCTCTCACGCCCTGGAATACCAGAACTGGTTGCCTGGAGTCGAACATCTTGCTCTAGATTGGTTTCCTTCCTCCTTTTGATTCATACAGCCTAGGCAAGATCAATGCAACATCCCTGAAACCTTTCCTGTGGCTAAAGTGAGTTCAAAAGTTTATTTTTTCTCTCTAAATCTAACATGGACAGATTTCCCGTCAGCAACTTGGTCCAGCCCGCTTTAAGTCTTACTCATCTAACAAAGCAAACATATTCATTATGGAGCCCATAAAGATTTTTCTCACTGCAGACTAAAATGCCTTCTCCAATTATAACTTTTCACTTTACCTCAGAGAAGCAAACACATTATATAAGCAGTCCTCACCTTCCAAACATTCATTTATAACTTTGCTAACCTTGGCAAGTCATCTTTGATCCTTCCCTCACCCCTTACATGTAATTCATCACTAAGTCTAGTCAATTTTACTTAAAATCGCTCTCAAATCCATCCTTTTTCTTTTGTCAACCAAAACCTGACTTCGGGCCTTGATCTTCTGCAGTATAACATAGTTCCATAAATCAACAGTCACCAATTTTTCTCCATGCATTCCTTCCTATCAGTAAAAAACTTGAGCATACAACTGACACGCATATATTTAAAAATTATAAGAATGTCTTACTAATATATACATTAGCAGAAACAAAAATTTCAAAGGTTGATATGAAAACAGATGTAAGTTCTAACATACTCTTTCTGCACCCCAGTGAATCATCTCACACAAGCCAGAGTTATCAACCGCTCTAAACTACTGCCAGAGCGATTGTCCTAAAAACCCAAACCTGATCGTATTACACCCTCAACTCAATCCCTCAACAGCATCGTGTCCCAGTGGCACAAGCCTACTTTTTCAACTTCATCTCCTATACCTTTATCCACATATCCTGTCTTTCAGCTATCCCTTTACCTCCCCATGACTTTTGCACACACAGTTCCCTAACCCTGGAAATACATAATAGGACTTCTAAGAGAAAAATACCTTCTAAACGCCACTAACCAACTTACAATGAACTTTGAGAATGTAGCCTACCTTTTCTATAGGAACTTATATATTTTGAACATACCTTTTGTTATTTCCGTTATTTGATTCCTTTTCAAGTCCTATATACTTGGAAGAATGGGTATGAATGAATTCCAATAAAAGTAGAGGACACCAACATTGCTTTGTTCTCTTTGGTTTATTTTTCTTCCTTGTTTACTTTTCCATTTCCCAACAAAATCCTTTTAAGCAAAAGGATGTTGCAAATCCAGAGATTAGTTTCCCCTACGGCCTGGAAAAAAACTGAACCTCTGCAAACCATAACCAGAATTCTAGCCAGGAGCTTACACATGGATATAACAGCCTGACTAAGACCGTATTTTCTACGGCAATGCTCCAGCATTTACCTTCCAAGTTTCAACCTTCCTATCTGCTGTGCAAACCCCTCCGAATTGACTGCAATGGCGACGCTAGAATGATGGAGTTGCACCAACACACTTTCAAGTCATGAAAATTCAAGTGAATGACTCTGAGCACTAATAATGGGAGCTTGGTTTCCAACAAGACTTTCATGCTACCACCCCGAGAGGTTGCGCTGTCTCCGAAGGGGACTGGGAGGGGAGCACGGTGGTGGAGAGAGCAAAGAGAAGAGGCTTTAGAGGAAGAAGCCCTCACGAGGAAGTCACATTTCAACTCGTAGTCTTAACTCACAGTAGGGAGACGTGTCAGTTGTGCTATACGACAGGTCTCAAGAAGAACAAGCCTGTGACGCATTTTAGTAATGGGGTCCTTTAATGAGTAGTCCAAAAACAGACTGTAGCAGAGCTTTCTGAAGAAGCCGAGGCTGTCCTCTGTACCAGAAAACAATGAGGTGGGTTTGGCCCCACTTCCAAGTCCTGTAACTTGCACTGTTCCTCCTCTGGCAATCTCTCCTCCCTTCTCCAAACCTCACCTCCTCTCAGTTCAAGTTTCAACATCTTCTGAGAACTCCACTCTTTCATTTTCTACACAACTCCTTTGGACCAAATCAAAACTTTAGACAAAGCATTGCACTTGCTTTGGAAAACAGTTTAACAGTTCTTTCAATGGAATTACCATACAATCCAGCAATTTCACTCCTAGGTAAATACCCAAGAGAAATAAAAACATATTCCTAACATTACCCATAACAGTGAAAAAGTGGAAACAACCCGAATATCTAACAACTGATGAATGGATAAAATGTGGTTTATTATATGATGAAATATTACTCAGCAATAAAAAGGAATGAAATACTTATATGCTATAACATGAATAAACTTTTGAACCATTATGTTACACGAAAGACAAAGAATTATATGTTGTATGATTCCATTTATAAGAAATGCCCAGAATAGACGTAGCTGCAGCAACTACAATTAGTGATTGCCTAGAGCTGAGCAGGTTTGTGGGGAGTGACTGCTAATGGGTGTGGGGTTTCTTTCTGGACATTCTGGAACTGGACAGTGGTGATCAATCACTTTTGTGAACATACTAAAAACCACTTAATTATACACTTTAAGAGAATAAATTTCATGGTATATGACTTATAACTTAAGAAAGTTGTTCTCAGATTACCACGACGTACAAGGTCCTGCTCAGGCCGCAGTCTCTGTGACCTCACCTCGAGCTTACCATCAGTCACCGCCCAAACCGCTCACTGGCCTTCTGTCAGTTCCTGAAATAGGTCTAGAGTTTTCTTACCTCTAGACCTGTGTATATTCTCTACTGCCCGCCTGGAATGAAAAGCACTGCTCAGTCTCTTTACATAACTAATGACATCCTTTACGTCTCAGCTCACATGTCACCTCCACAGCAAGCCTTGCCTCTCTATCTAAAATAGCAATCTCTCCCATCATCCTCTCAGCAACTTGCCTCCCTTACAGCACATCCACATAGCTTTATGGGAACTGATTTGTGTTGTTTTTCTTTTTTTTAATCAGGTCCACCAGACTAAGTTCCAATGAGAATAGGAACAAATATGTATTATTCACCATTAGAATTCCCAATGTCTAACACGACTCCTGGCATGAAAGTGTCTAATAAATGGTAATTAGTATTTTTATTTCCCTAATATGCCATGTCCTCACGCATACTGTTCCCTCTACTGAAACAACTATCTGCCGCCACTTCCACCATCCATCACAGGCATCGCCACCACTGCCACCGCCACCGCCATCACCACAGCCTCTACTCCCTCTGCCACCGCTCTTAACCCTTTCATGCCCTCATCTCTCCTGTCTCGACTCACACATTATCTTCTTGATACAGTCTCCCTTCCTCGAGCCCTCCTCTGAAGACAGCCTCTCCTCTGCTGATTAACCTATTCATCTCTGGCTGCATCTCCACCATCACAGTGATCTTACTGCATTATACCGGGGTGTTTTTGGTGGGGAGGGGCCTGGAGGAATTGATTTTGTTTTACATTTCTGTCTTACTACTACTTTGGAAAGTGTTAATGCAAAAAAATTTTTTTTAAAAGAATATTTTCATTTTTACATCCTAGTATTTAGCACACTATTGAGCACAAACACGGCACTCCACCAATCATGGTAACAGTAACAATTAAGTTACTGAGTGCGTAATATGTGCTTAACACTCTTCTTAGTTCTACAGTGAGTGAGTGAAGAATTGGGTAAACGTCTTGGTCACCAACCTCAAAGAGGTCACAGAATGACAGAGATGGAAGACAGGTACACAGGCTAATGCAGAGTAAACAGCACCACCAGGCCAGATCAGCTGCCCTACCCTGTCCCTATGCCTCCAAATCTTTGAGTAAGCTTTTCTCTGAGTCCATAAATGTCAGGTTTCTTCAAACTCACTTCGAATACTTCCTTCGATTACTTAAAATCCACTTCCTGCCCTTGGTGCCTGGAAACAATTTCTAGGATGTCACCACAAGCGATATTAAACTGCCACACAGTTTCCTGTTGTGCGTCTGGCATTATCAGTTAAATTGCTTCATATTAACCACATTCCAGTCCACTGGGATCACTCAAACACTAAATAAGATTTAAAGATACCTGTCGAAGATGCCAGTTACCACTGCTCCTTTTATTCCCCTAGATAAATAAATGTCAGCTCAGGTTTGAGGTTTAGGAGCTTTCCAGGGTACTACCTGCACACTGGTGACCTTTTCTCTGTCAAGCAGATGTTTGGTTTGAGGCAAGACAATGTTCCTCTATTAAAAGGAACATGAACTAAGCACTCCTTTAGAAAATATAAGGAATAAGGAACTGTCTGCCTAGACCAGGGCAATTTGGCTTAAAAACTTGTAAAACAAATAAACTCTTTCTCCTCAAGAGTTCAAGTAGCAAATTGTCTAACTCTATGGACACTCAACTCAGAGATGAAGTTAGGATCTTAATTCAGACCCTAATATATTTCTTACATGCATTCCATAAACTCTTCCTTGACACAGGAACGTAAACAAATAAGATAGTCCCTGCTCTCAAAAAGTTTATGTCGGGCTTAGTATGGGAGACAGACAAGGATCTGGATTTAGTGCTATGACAGTGATAAACACAAGGGGCCACAGAAACAGATGAGGGGCACCTGGCCTAGGTTGGTAGGGAGATACACAGATGGGGGTGCCTGGCCTAAGCTGGGGGGGAACTGGAATCAGGGCAGGCTCCCTGGGGATGGCATCTGATCTTAGGCCTATAAACTCTCATTCTCTCATTTTTAAAATGTGGTTAATAGCACCTGCATCATTGGACAGTTGTAAGGATTTGATAAACTGGTTCACATAAAGCATTACCACCATGTCTGACACAGAGATTGGGCTCAACCAGCCTTAGCGTGAAAGGGAAGTCTGATCATGCACTAAATCTCAACACCTGCGTCTAGCAACTCAACTGCTTTACTGCTGACCATACAGCAGACACCAGCTTCACAATTAGAGTACTGTTTTTGATCACTTGCGTTTTTTAATAAGAGAATATTAACTCCTGCTCTGCATGTTAACAGTCTAATTCCTCGATCATCAAAACTTTCTCCTCCATTACTGAAACATACGATTCTCTGACATTTCTGGTATAAAAGATCCCAGTTTTCTTAATCTTTGATAGAGAAGGTAAAAAAAAAAAATTACTGAGTTTTTAATATGGGCCTTGCAGTCATGGAGATACTGTTTGTTGTTCATAATGGCCCTGCAACAATACTCTTCCCTTTTTACTTTCAGGGTGAATAAGGTAGTTTGTGCAGTTTCACAATCAGTAGACAAAAGAGCTGGAATTTGAACCCAGATCTGATTCCACATCTCAGCCTGACTGGGCCGCGTACCATCAAAGATAACCAAGAGAAAAAAGAGATAGCCATAGCTCTCTCCTGCTCAGATGGATGAGTGTGCTCTCTGCCCCTAGTCTCAGACCCCCAAGACTGTCCTACACAATGGAGCCTGCACACTTAGATGTCACCTCAGCCAGGTGAACACCTTACGCTGTCTGTTCTCTGACAGAATGAACAGTTGATAGTAACCAGAGCTGCTTCCTCCAATGAGGCTCCACCTGGTAAAATGGTTTCCTCGCCACCGGCCCGTCCCCATTCCTAGCTGCAGGCACAAGCTGCATAGTCAATAGCCACCATAAATCACAAGTACTTTTCTTAACTTCTCTCTTCATATTCTCTTTCGATCTTACCACAAGTAAAGCCAACATATTTCCCAAGCCTAAGTTTTTATCACAGAGCAGTCTAATTCCAAGATCAAGAGGACTATTCTTTATACTAACTTCATGCTTGATACAATTTCACACATTAGTAAGTTCTCATGCCCAAGTGCTCTGACAGTACAGTGACGGGTTCCACAAAACATACTTGAAAAATGTGTCAACCTGCAACCTTCACGAGCATGCCAGAGACATGACGTCTAGTCATCTGAACGTCTACTTGTTGGATTTTCATGCTGGTTCTGACACTGACTGCCTCATAAAGGGCAAGTTTCTGAACTTCTCTGAACTGTTTCTGAACAATAAGGGTACGCATCCTCACAAGCATACTTTGCAACTCTAAGGTGGCTTCTGGAAAGTGTTTCTAAGTGCTATTGAAATCCAAGTTTACAACTCTTATTTGGAAGCAGGAGCTAAACTTGGAGTGCCTCTTTAATCCCAAGGCTTCACAAACTGCGTCTTTTTACCTCTCAAGCTGCTTAAGCTCTTACTTGGAGCATGCTTCTAACTTTTCCTCTCATTCCACAAAAATCGAGAACAGTGTGCTCATCCAACTCTTCCATTTTCATTATCATAAGCAAACTCTTCTAGTTTCATTTAGCAAAGGTCTCGGGACTGCTGCAATGCATATTAGACACAATTTATGACTGGAGCCTTAGTCAGTCACGGGACTACACTGCTGAGCACAGGCCACACTGCGTAAGCATCAACTGGACAAGGATGCGATACACGAATTAGATTTTGTCCCTAAGGCCCTTCCCCTTTCAAACTTCCCTAGCATAATTTTCAGAACGCTGAAATAAACACATTCCACAGACTTTCTTGTAAGCAGGTTTCAAGTGTCCTACGAAAGCTGTTTTAAGAAAAATTTAGCCTATCCTGTCAACTTTGTTTTTAAATGTCCTTAAACAATACTATTACTCATGGAGAAAAAGTGAACATTTGTTAGTGATTAGAGATAAGGCATCTCATGTTCTGGAGCTGAGGAAGGGAGAGGCCAAAAGAGGACCTGGCTGGAAGGAGAGATAGATACAGTCCAAAACAACACACCCAAACTGGACTGCAAAAAAGTTGCACTTTCCAAAGTCAACTTCTAAGTCTAGAAGGACGGCAACAATGTCTCAATGGGTTCTGAAGTTAAAAGTATCAACAACTTCCCAGGAAAACCAACTCCCCATCAGGGACTCCCGATGAATGAATGAGTGAATTTGCCATATTGGATTACAAAGCCTTTCGAACAGTGATCAAGATCAGGTGCTCAGGTTCATCACTGAGGTATCCTCCTCCACAGCCTTTGGCCCTTGCTGTGTGGACACTTTCACAGATAAGAGGGGGAATTTGGAGCGAGAAAAAGGCCTTCGCCCCAGGCCATCCCGACCTTAGGTCCACGAGGGCCCCTCCGACAACCTCACGCGAATTCTGCGGGGGCCGCCAGCCTTAAGCTGCCGGTCTGCCACCTCTTCAAGACCTGCTCAACTCTCAGGGGCGCCCCAAACACACCCATTTGAGTAGTTGCTTCCGGAGATTTCTCGCCCTCCCCCCAACAGTTGTATGATCGTTTTCAGAGGCTCTCCATAACCCCGGGGATGAGGCCACCTCGTAATTAATCTCAGCTGCTCCCGCCCGCAGGTGAGAAGAGGGACACCTGACCACTAGCGCCCTTCCACCCCATGCGCACCCCGCCCCCGCGCCTCCCTGGATCGCCATGGCAACCGTCCCCCTCCCCGCGTGACACCAGCACGCGGGGCGCCCCTAGGGTCCCGGCAACAAGTCCCCCGCGCGGCCCACGGCCTGCAGCCTGCCCGGCCCTGCCGCCCCGCGCCCGGCCCGGCTCCGCCTGGCCGCACTCACTTGATCCTGGAGCCCATGGTCCCCGGGCCTCCTCATGGGCCCGCGGGCCCCGCTCGGCGCTGCGCTGCCCGCCCGCCCGCGGCTGACCGGCCTCCCTCCGGCGCTCTCCCCGCCCCTTCCTCCCTTCCCTCAGGCTGGGCCCGCCCGCTCGAGGCTCGCTCCCTCGCCGCCGCCGCTCCTGTGGTTAATGTACTCGCTCCAGCCCGGCGAACGCCATGGTCGCCGGCGCGCGTACCCGGCGCGCGCCGCCCCTCCACCTCCCGCGCCACCGCCCCCTGCCTCCCGCGCCGCCGCCGCCGCGGGGGCTGCCGGGAACTGTAGTCCGCTCGCGGGGGCGGGACCGCCGCAGGACGGTGGGGGCGGGGCCCGCGCTTCCGCCCACTGACTCCCCCAGCTCGGTGCGGCGTGCCTTCCGGGTGCAGTCCCCGAAAGACCTCCAGCACGCTGTTCTCAGGGAAACCCCTCTCTACACCTCCCCTGGAAAAGAGCCTCATCTCACAGAGACCTCCCTACCCCACTCCAGATCAAGAAACCTTTTCTCCCTTTGAAGTCCCCACACCCAATAACCGGCGTAGAGATACGTCTCCCACTCAGGCCTCCATGAAAACAGAAGTTTGCCCTTAGAAAATTCCACGTCTTCCAGTAAGCTCCTTAAGCGATCCACAGACCCTCTTCTCTATCACACCATCCACTCCCCCAGCATGGTCCTTGATGGAAGTCCTTTCCTCTCTCTTAAACCTTTGTTAGAGATCTCACATACCCGCAGAAAAGCCACGTGGGGGCTTCATAGGACCTATTCAGTGATTCTGCTCTGTTTTACACTTGAGGACCTCTGCCTCCCTTTATCAGCCATTTTGGGGGCTCCGATAAAGAAAGCTCATGTCACCATAACAGTCTCTGATAGAGATTAACTCAACGCAGATGAAAGTATTGTGAGAGCCAAAGGTTCCAACCCGATACCTACCACTACTACCCCTTCGGGGCTCACTTCATGAGCACCCAATACCATCCCCTCTATGCCTGAGAGGAATCACAAAGGAAGCAGTAGTGACAGCTACCCTTAGCTACTGTCCAATGAGTGGAGCAGGGTGAAGGGGTGCCCGCCCTGAACCCGGCACTATGTTGTCCCTACATGGTTAGCACCAACCCTCACAATCTTGTGGGTTGAACCTCCATTTCACAAAGGGAGGAAACTGAGGGCATTTGCTCAAGGTTACATAACTAAGCACGGGGAGAGTGGAGATTAGCATCCAGACTGATATAATTTCAGACACATGTGACATAGTTCTGTTTTAGGATGGCCCTTTTGGCCGTAAGTCAGAAACACTGTAAGTTCAGGGTTTTCTTGAAATTAGGATTTTCTTTTCTCTCTCTCTTCTTCTCTCCACTCACTCAAAACAGTGTTCTGTTTCTAAAATGCCCTTCATCCCTTGTTGCCATTTTTAACTCTTGTAAATTCAGTGTCTCCCACCCCACCACCACTATAGTAACTGGTCCTACCCCCAGCCAAGGAGAGAGCAAAGAAAACAAGACCTCCTTTTCTTATTGAGTTACATTCTGGATAAAGAATAATCTCTCCTTTTGCCTATTCCCTGAGGTTACTGAAGGTAAAGGGTAAATTTTTAAAATTAAAACAAAACAAAAAAATTTTTGAAAACATCCAAACTGCCATTTTGAATTCAAAGTCTTTTGCATCCAGACACCAACACCGACTTATAAACACCCCCAGGAGCAAAGCTCTCCCAGACAGGCAGGGTCTCTGTGGTGTTTGTTCACCTTGTTTCCTATGAACCCTCTCCAAGGAAACAGTTGTTATCAAGATCTTCCCTGGAATGAGCAGCCAGTTCAAAAGCTCTGAGCGGAGCCTATAAATAAAACAAAGTTGTTTGGTGGAGGCAAAGTTGGCTGCTTTTCAAAGGAGGCTGTAGCCATCCTAGCCACAAAAATGTCTGGGTGCCTGCTGGGTGGTGAGGGGGGACAAGACTGAGAGGTGGGTGAGGGGTTATATATCTGTCCAGGTGGCCTCTGAGACTGCAGGGTGGTCTGGGAAGAGAGTATTGAACTAGGAGTTAGGAGTATGGCTTCTAATGCTGGCTGTACCACTGACTAGCAGAGATTTTAAGCAAATAATTAGACAATTATCAGCTTCAGTTTCCTCCTAGGTAACATTGGTATAGAGAGAGTGAGGGGGAGCTCCCATCATGAGAGGGAGTGTACTGTAGGAGGTAAGAGTGCAGGATCTGAAGCCAGACTGCCTGGATTCAAACTGTGGCCCTACCTCTTACTGAATAAGCGTCCTTGCGTAAATTATTCACTCTCTCTGTGCCTCAGGTTCTGTCTATAAAATGGAAATTACAGTACTAGATCTGTCATAGTGAGTTGACATGAGAATTAAATGAGTTTAATGACACTTATAAAGTACTTAAAAGTGACTGGCATATAGTAAGCACTCAAAAACTTTTGGCAACTATTATACATAGGACATTTAGCAGAGTGTGGCTTTTATTTTCAATACTACAAATCTTCATAACAAATAGTCCTATACTCGGATTCAAGAGACCTGAGTTTTCCACCCAGAATATAGTTGTTTTCAATGTGGATCAGTTAAAATTCAGTTCAACTGTAAATGATAACAGACTGAAATAACAGTGGCTGAAAAAAAAAAATGTATTTCTCTTTCCCATCAGGACTGGAGATGAACATTCCAGAACTGGTATGACGATTCCATAACGCATACTCTAATATTTGAAGGCATGGGTACAGGATGGGGCAGCTGATTCGGCCATGGTGTTAAATTCTGCATTAGCTTGTCTACCTGTCTTCTACCCTGATCAGACTGTGACCTCTTCGAGATCGATGACCCAGAATTTTATCTTATTGCTCCCCTCTTCTCCAAATGCAGTTGCCACCTCATGGTCGAGGATGGCTGCTTGAACTCCAGCCATCTAATCTGGAACCCAGCCAACAGAAACAAAAAAGATCATGCCCCACCCCAACCCCTAATCTTTGTACTTCCCTGGAATTGGCTCACACCACTTTCGTTTACACTCAATTGGCCAGAACTTATTGACCATATCTCACTGGGAAACATAGCCTTTATTTCAGAGAGTCAAGTACACAGCTGAAGAATATGGGGATCATTTCCAAAGAAAAAGGGGACAGCAGTCTCAGCCATGCTCCCTGGCTATCTGGCCTTGGGCAAGCCACTGTATTTGGGCCTCAGTTTCCCCATATCCAAAGTAAGAGAATCAGGCCAGATAATCTCTCTCTAGTCCTTTTCAGGTCAAAAATTCTAGAATTCAGTGACTTATTTTTTTTTTACAGTTCCTTTAAACTTAGATAAATCCGATGTTATTCAAGTAAAAGGAGACCTGTCTGCCAATCAGTTGTTGGAATGAAATCATCCAGAGATGAGAAGGGATTTAGAAACTCTGCCTTCTTGGCTGTTGTTAAAATTGGCTAACTAAGCAAATCCAGCAGATTTAAAAAAGAAAGAAAGAAAAGAAAAGAAAGTCCAGCAGTGTGAGAATACCACCCGCGCAGACACTTCGATGCTCTTCAGATTCCAAACTTGCCCTCACTCTCTCGTCCCTGTTTGGTGTTTTCGCTTAGGATTTAGTGGGCTGTGTCCTTTGAGCGGAAAACAGCGACTGCAAGGACTTTGAACGCTGTATAGTAACGACGGAGTGTGAAACGGCAGGGCCAGCGAGCCAGGGGTCTGTTGTTCCTAGCACACCTAGTCGTGATTATAGTCTTCGTTTTTCATTTGCGATCCAATCACGTGCCATAAAATTTGCCATCGTAACATGTACAATTCAGGGGTTGTTAGTAGAGTCACAGAGTTGTGCAGCTAGCAACTATCTAATTCCAGAATATGTCATCATCTCGAAAAGAAACCCCACACCCAATAGCAGTCACTCGCCTTTCCGGCCCTCCCCCCCCCCCAGCCTCTGGCAACTATGAATCAACTTTCTGTCCCCTGTGGATTTGCCTATTCCAGATATTTCATACAAGCGGAATTATATAATAACGCGGCCTTTCCAGCTGGCTTCGTTCACTTAAAGTTCATCCACGTTGTACCGTCTATCAATACTTCATCCTTTTATTATTGCCGAATAATATTCTATCGTGTGGGGGACTACATTTTGTTTACCCTCGTGTCGATGGACATTTGGGTCGTTTCCACTTTGGGGCCATTATGAATAACACTATGAAATTCATGTGCATGTTTTCATGTAAACATATGTTTTTAATTCTCTTGGATGTCATATTCGGCAGAAAAAAAAATCCACACAGCTTATTAATAGGGGTGCTGCTACCCTAACTCCCAAACAGGGGGTTGTGTAAGAAGTAGGTTTGGGATACGTGGAATCATACCAAGTTAAATAGGTTGCTTTACTGAACTTTTCACGGACATTCATGTAGCAAGGCGCATTGTGGATCCCCTAAGACTGGAATGCGGCAGTCAAGAGAACAGACTCTGGGATCAGGCAGAACCAAGTTGCTAGTTGAGTGAACTTAGAGAAAGTGACTTAAACTCACTGAGCTTTAGTGTCCCTGTTTTTAATAAGGAGATGATAACGCTCACCTCGCGAGGATGAAATGAAATAAAGAATGTAAAGAATTCCTGCTATATATTTGCTATTCAATAAATGGGGATATTATTCCGCTAATTTGTCAGGTTGAGGAAAACAGGTACCACTTCAGATTTGTCCATGCCTAGACTTCAATATCTTGTGCACTGCTTGGCAGCAATAGTGACAAACAAATATTTATTGAATAAATAAGCAAATGTCCTCAAACCCCTTATTTTGAGGCACATCTTTTAGAAATAACAAACCACGGTACAAGATTTGAGAAAAGCTTTCTTTTTAAATTTGAACTTAGTGTATTGAATTAGTACATTTCTCTGCCTTCTTTTTTAATTATATTTTTGTATTGTGGTAAAATATACACAACGTAAAATTCACCACTTAACAGTTTTTAAGTTTACAATTCAGTGGCATTAAGTATGTTCACATTTGTGGGCAACTATCACCACCATTCATCTCTGCAACTTTTTTCAAAATCTTCCCAAACTGAAACGCCATGCCCATTAAACAATAACTTTCCATTTCTTCTCCCTCTCCCAGCCCCTGGCAGCCATCCCTCTGCTTTCTATCTCTACGAATTTAACTCCTCTAGAAACCTCACATAAGTGAAATCACGTAGTATTTGTCCTTTCGCAACTGGTTTGTTTCACTGCGTGGCACGTCTTCCAGATTCATTCATGTTGAAGTATGAGTCGGATTGCCATCCTTTCATTGCATGTACACACCTCACTTTGTTCATCTCTTCGTCCATCAATGGCCGCCTGGGTTGCTTCCTCCTTGTGGCTAGTGAGAATAATGCTACAATGAACTTCTGCAAATATCTCTTGAGTTTCTGCTTTCGGTTCCTTTGGGTGCACATCCAGAAGTAGACTTGCTAGATCATGTAGTAATTCTTTTTTTAATTTTTTTTATTTTTATTTTATTTTTCTTGAGAACCACTATTCCATTTTCCATAGCAGCTGCACCATTTGGCATTCCCACCAGCAGGGCACAAGGGTTCCAATTTCTCCACATCCCCACCAACATTTGTCACCTGTCATAGTAGTCATCCTAATAGGTGTAGGGTGGTATTTCATTGTGGTTTTGATACACATTTTCTTATTGACAGTGGTGCTGAGCATCTTTACATGTCCCTATTGGCCGTTCGTATGTCTTCTTTGGGGAAATGTCTATTCAAGTCCTTCCTCATTTTTAAATCAGGTTGTCGTTTGCTGTTCCTGAGTTATAGGAGTTATTTATATATCTCGTATATATGACTTGCAAATACATTCTCTCATTCTGTGGATTGCCTTCTCACTCTGTTGACAGTGTCCTTTGATGCAGAAAGTTTTCATTTTGATGTAGTCCGACATCTATTTTTTTTTTTGTCGCCTATATTTTTGGTATTGTATCCAACATATCATGCTAAATACAATATCATAAAGTTTCTCCCCTCATACTTTTTTTTTTTAGAGTGTTTTAGTTTTTACTCTTACATCTAGGTCTTCGATCCATTTAGGGTAAATTTTTGTACATGCTGTTAATGTAGAGTAAAGGACTTGACCTTCTTTCGAGGGCTAAAAGTGCTTGAGCCCTTCCTCTTATGTGATAAGCCCACTGAGGGTGTTCACTTGCTCTCTGATAATATGGTTTGTTATTTTATTATATTACCTTGCAAATACTTAATGGTTTATATTTTCCCAACTGCTCAGTGTTCAGGGAGGGCTGTGTCCTTGCTTTAAAAGTGAAGATGCTGAGACACAGATGGCTTAAGTGACTTACCTGAGATCAAACAGCCACACAGTAACAGATGCAGGACTCAGCCCAGATACTTAACTCCTAATTGTGGGTTTATTTGTTATTTCCCTAAGATACAATGTTTTATCTTGCTATGGTTTTTTTTTCCACTGGTTTATTCATTAATTCACCAAATATTATTTTTCTTAGCGATAATAACAAGTTCATATTGTTAAAAAATAAAACACAAAAATAAATAGCACATGTAATGCCTTTGCGGTCCTCTCCTGTTTGTGCATGAATTTTAAATGATGTACTTAAGTCTCTTGTAGAAGCTAAGAGCATGGGGCTCTGCCTGGCAAATTACTAACCTCTCTCAGTTTTGTCATTTTTCAAATGAGGAGAATAGTACCTTCCTCATAGGGTCATTGTGATAATTCAGTGTGTTGATACATGTGAAGTACATAGATTAACCTTGCCTGGTAATGGCTCAATGTGTTCTGTTATATAGTTATCTTCCTAACAACAACGCCTGTAAAAGCCAATTCTAAGAAAGGCCAGTGAGAAGTGGTGTTTAAGGCCTTGGTTCTCATAATTAACTACATGTTTCAGCATAACCAGAGTTCTGATCCTAGAAGTTCTGATGCAGAAGCAAGATCACAAGTTCCACAAGTGATGCAGATCCACAATGAGGTAGGGAACCACTGGTCTGAGCCCTACCCAGATGCCAAGATGAACTGAATTCCCACTAGTATCTTTAGAGCATCAGCAGGCCCCCAGCTCCTCTCCCCAATTTTACCAACCTCCAGCTCTAGATCCTGCCTTTCACTTGCCAGCTTCCTAAGACAGTCAGTGTGTTTGGCTGAGCACTGTTAGCACTTGGAAACCAAACGATCCCCTTGCTCACATATCAAATCCCTCCTGCGTGCCAGATCGTGTGCTTTGGAGTTTTTCTTGCTCCCAGCTGAGCCCATTCCTCTCCCAAGCTCTGAAGTTGAGCCCTCAGCAAACGTTTCCAACGGGCTTACTGTGTGCTTGGTGGTGCCTCATGCTCAGTGCTGCAGATACAACTATGAATAAGAGGGTCTATGGATTAGACACACTACAGAGTCTGGCCTGGTGTGGTCCCTTTAGCCACCTTGCTTACCCCCGATGTCGCATGCTGACCCCCTGTAAAGGGACCTCTGCGTTCTTGAACTTGTTTCTGAGCCCCTTGCCTTGCCCCTGGTCTTCAGATCTCTGGAATCTCCAGCCCACTCACGACCTTGCAGACTGCTCTTGGTGCTTCTCCTCTCCTCACCGCTAGGATTAGACATGTTCGTCATCTTTCCACCTCAGGACCTCGGCTCTTCTCAAACCACCTTGGGTATTAATTCTCCTTGTTCGGAAATGTATCTTCCCTGCCCTGGGGCTGCTGCCACTTCCACCTGAAGGACCATGACGAGCCTTTTAGGCAAGACTCAGGCCCCGTTCTTCTCTTCCACGTTGCGTGTGGTCACCTCTACCCTTTGAGCAGGAGCGTTCACAGGACTCCGCCCCATTGTACTCTTGGACTTTCTTGCTAGTTTCCCTGTATTTTATACTTTTTTCCCATATGCATGTATATATTATTAATATATAATATATTATTTTCCCTATTTTTTAAACTACTCTTTCCCCTAAGCCTATAATATCTTACATAACCATTTTACTATTTTTGTTGTAAGTTTATTGAATTCGAAAGTTTCAATCCTAGTATATCTCCCACTTCATATGTAAAGGCCCACAAAATGAGTGACAGTGACAGACTTTTTTTAGCATCCGAGTGGAGAGTAAGATCCCAGTTCTCTGACCTCTTGGCCTGAGCAGAGCTTTTGCACGTCAGTCAGGGTGGCCATGACATTGGGGAGGAGCTCCTCTGACCCAGTTCAATGACAGAGTTGTTTTTAACTTACAGGTAGCTTACTGAGGTTCCCAAAGGAGACTCTACCTCCTAAAAATAATGGCTCGACACCCTGTGAGCTCTGCTTCCAGTGGTGAAAGTCAAATCTCTTTAGGGACAGTAGAGGCAGTATCACGTGGTGATTAGGGTACGGTCTGCCTGGGGTGGAACACTAACCCTGCTAGAGCGACCTACTTAACCTTAACTTTGTTTCCTCATCTGGAAAATGGAGATACTGTTTCATTTTTGCTCTTGTACTTGCTTCACAGGATGGCGATGAGGATAAAATTATGATATCGATAATATCTAAAGACCCAGCAATAATAAATATTTGATAAAGGAATAATTGTCATAGGTACAGTTGGTGAGCACTGACCACATGCTTTGCTCCCATTATCTTCAGTCTTTACAACACCCTTGAAAGGTCGGTACGATGCGACACACTTCAGAGAGGGGAGGTGATTGGCCCAAAGTCACGCAGCCAAAAGCAAAAGCCGTAGGAGCCAAAAGTTGCGCTAAAGGGCCGTCTGAACCCCAAGCTGCGTGTTCTTTCAAAACAATTTCTACCAAGCTTCAAGCTTCATTCTCTCCCTCTCTCTCTCTCTCTCTCTCTCTCTCTCTCTCTCTCTCTCTCTCTCAGCTAAAAATATCCTGAATAGCATCCTCATTAGCTAATATGCATACATTATTTTTTTTTTTGCTTTTTGAACATAATTGGTTCATTCAAAGGAAAGGCTTCCACCTACATGAAAGGAAAAGCTACGCTGCTCGCTGAAAACTCATCTGAATTCAGAAAAGGCAGCTGCCTGCGGATGCCCTTCTGCTTCTGGGCTCGCGTCGCTAGCTGGATGGCAGCATAACAGAGCGGCAAGCAAACTCCCTTCATTCATTCACACACCCCCACCGCCTCTGAGCCGGGTGACTCTGGGCAAGTCTTTTGCTATTCTCCAAGGGTCAGTCTCCTAGGCTGTTACCTTGAGCTGATAGAAGCGCTCGCCTTGCGGAGTTGCGGTGAAGATAAAATGAGATAAAATGAGATAACCCATGAAGCCCGACCTACAATATGGGGCCCCTCAAAAGCAGGAAGCTACCGTGACTTCGGCCACAAGTAGGGAATAAAGCGCCAACATTTGTAAGAGAGGCGGGGTAGTCGAGAGATTAAGGACACAGGGGCCAGAACGAGGGGGATAATGGATCCAAACCCAGCGTGTACCGTGCTCTGGTTCTGTGACAGTCTCTTTCTCCAAGCCTCAGTCTTCCCGTAGTAAAAAAAAAAAAAAAAAAAAAAAGATATTATACATATAAAGAGGTCAATAATGAACAGTGGCTGCATTCCCAGCAAGCCTCCCCCACCAGATCATCTCCTACTAGCAGTGGGAGTCATTGATTTCTGCTTCTAGGGCAACGTGCGTACACGGACACCACGGAGTGTTCATCCTGGGGCAGAGCACGTGTCCTCTGGGCAGCTGAAGCCAACCGTTTGCCCCGGCTTCTCCTGCTGGTAATGTGGCTGATGACAGCTTAATGGACTCTTTACCCTTGAATGCTAAGGGGAAAATAACTCATGGCATTACAACATATGAATGTAATGTGGGTTTTGTTTTATTCTTGAGCAATGTAGAGAGCGAGCCAGGAACATATGTAGACTTGAGGCTGCAACCTGAACCTCCCTCTTCCTGGCCGTGTCTGTATGGGGGACAGATTTAGCCATTGCAATTACCCAAATCATTCATGTTTGTAAAATATAGCCATATCTGTGTGTATGCGTGCGCATGTGTGTGTGTGTTTTCCTGAATGCTCTGAGGCTAACAAAAAAAGAGTATGCAGTCAGTTTATAATGAGAGGACTACGAATGCCCCTAAATTATTGATTTTCCAGAGACTAGCTAGTTCCTCTTGGAATGGATTGGTGAGTGTGCACAGTCATGCACATGTGTGCACACACACATACCCGCACACGTGCGCGCACACACACACTTTCATTCTTTGTTGTCATGGAAAGCTGGTCAAAATTTACCTGCACAGCTTTCATGACCAGCCATGCCATCCTGGCCAGCCAGGTGGGGAATCCCCACCGTGAGACGTTAAAACTTTTCTCATTCTGAGGGAGGAGGTGGTGAGTGGCAGCCACTGATGCCCCCATTAGACTGACAGGGGCTGGGAAGGCAGGGATGAGGGCAAGGAGAACTGTGTGGGTAGTGAGGAGACCACAGACCTGAATGGTTAGGTCAAGCCAGGTTCAATTCTACCATCCTGGCTCCGCGCAAGTGTCTTACCCATCTTGAAGCCTCAGCTTCCCCAGCTGTAAAGTGGGTTTTGTAACACCCGCCTTGTACGGTGTCATGAGGACTAAGGACAAGGCAGGTAAGGTCTAATAACACATGAGGCACAGTGGCAGGCTGAGGGTGGTACTAGGTACAAGGTGCCTCTGCTCCCTTGGGACCCAGGACATCCAGGCCAGGCAGGAAGTGCACTGAGTAGGTCCTACGCAGCACAGGCAACGTCCGCTCCAGCCACCCAGTGCCTCTCCGGAAAAAAAGTGTGTAGAAGCGCGTCTCTCCATCTGGCTAATGCTCACTTGTGTTTCCTACTGGAGAGCATCACTTTTTTCACCTCACCTGGTTTGTTTACCCAAACAAGCTGCTCATTAACAACACGAATTGCATTTTCTGCAATTCTGTTGACAGCACAAATGTCTGCAGTCAGCTTGGGAGTTTGGTGGGAACCGTCTCCGGATCCCGCCCGGCCCGGCCAGCACAGCTTCCCAGAGGACAGAAATCAAGTCCACGCTGGGGTCAAGGGTGGCAGGGATAGGGGATCCAGCTGGGGTCTGCTGGCAAGTCCAGCCTTCAAGACCCCAGCCCTTGAGTGAAGACAGAGCCCTGAACCCTCCTGGGATTGCAGAGGCTCTTCCCAGAAGACAAAGGTAGGCCGAGATTTACAAGTAGGAGTAAGAAGGAAGAAGGCCAGGCCAGGCGTGAAAGAGTGGATGACACCCCAGACAGAGGTTACAGACCTGCTGGGGAGGAACACGGCCTCCACAGAGAGACCCCCTGAGGGGGCTTTCCTTGGGGACCTAGCAAAGTCTACCTCCAGCTAGCTATCTTCCACACCTCTGGCAACAAGAAGTGAATGAGAAAAATAAAAAATAATCATCTCTCTTCTTGGTCTCGGCCCAAAGGCCACGCTCAATTTTGTTTACCAAAGCTCAGCTCTCATCTCCGCTGCTGCAGCAGGAAGGATGACGAGGTTTTCCATGCCTGTGCTCATTGCCTTTAAATAACTGCCCTCAGAATGCTTTCTTGTCCATCCGTTTCCTCATTCGATGATCTTCTATTGAAGGCTTGCCGATGGCTTCGAAATTGTTGCTGGAGAACACGGGAGTGAAAAGAGACACAGCCCCTGCCCTCATGGAACTGGCAGTCTAGTAGAGGGAGTGAAATTAAATTAGATGACGTAATTGCAAATCATGATGACTTGGATGAGGGAGAAGTTTAAGATATGACGGGGGACCTGACCTCTGGCAGGAGCCATCAATGGCATCTTCTAGAAAAAGTGAGCTTTATACTGACACCCCAATTAAGAGGAGAAGTTACCTAGTTGAACAGTGCCAAGGGGCAACGGGCCAATGTGTTTGGTTTCGAGTGTCATCAAGACACCAAAGAAAGTCTGTGGGTTTCTCTTCTGCCTGAGGGAAAGCGCGCATGGACCCTGGGAAGTAAATGGTACCTGCCTCATTCTTTGGGATGAGCTCTTGGCGGCAAGGACACACTCAAGACCATAGTGCCTGGCATATGGTACACAGACACACATATTTGTCCATTAAAAAAAAAACAATAGCAAGGGGCAGGGTGGGTATTCCACACAGGGAACAGCATGTGCAAAGAGTCAATATGGGCTCACGCTCACTCCTCTGTGTGACTGTTGATATAAATCAATCAATAACACCATGTTGCGTGTATCTGCAATGGCGCCATATATATATATATATATAATCAGAGTTCAATCTCATAGCTAATCTCACTGGGGTTAAGTTACCATCTTCACAGCTAAGAAATCCCAAATTCAGGGTCTTCTGCTCTTCCATGATAATAACTATTTGCTCCTGCCCCCCCCCCTCCTCACTCCAGCAAACACAGCTCTTATCTCAGGAATGGGCGACGCCAGTCGGTGGACCAGACTCTCATGTGCCCAGAGCTCAGAGGTATGACAGAAAACACTAGGGCCTAAGAACCAGGGCCTCCTGATCCCGCCCAAAGTCAAGAGGGATAAGATAATCATAACAGAGTTGTATTCGGAGCGTACCCTGTACCAGGCACTAGTCTGTGTGCGCTACTTGTATTAACTCACTTAGTCCTCTCACTCACCCCACAAGCGAGACCCTTGATCATTCTCCTTTTACTGATGAGGAACTGAGGCACTGAGATATTCGGTGACTTGTGGATAACAGCATCCAGCATACCTCCCCCACCCTGAGTCCCTCCTCCACTTTTTCTGGTAATGGATCAAGTGTTGACATCTTCCGATCACCGGTCAGTGTACCTACATTGTTTCATTTCATCCTTACGTGACCCGCTCGATGAGAAGTGGGTTCTTATCTCTCTTTTACAGAGGCGAAAACTGAGGCTCAGAAACAGAAGTGACCCAACCCAGGTTCCTGTGTTAGAAAACATCTTGAAGCCAGGTCTGCTAGATTCTAAAGCCCACGTGCTTCCCCCAGCTCCAAGTCAGGCAGGAGTCTAGTACAAAGAGCACAGAAACCGTGAAAAAAAAAAAAATCCCATCTCCTTCTCTCCAGTCCCCCTACTGCCTATTCTACTGTCTCCTACAATCCTCACCCAAGTAATATATCCACAGTGGTATCATCACCCTCCACACACTGTTAGAAACTGTTAAGAAAATGGGGGAGAAAGAACACCCGGCCGACACTAAATCTGAGAATGATTCAGCAGATTAAATGAGATCGTGTTTGTTAAATACTGCACACATAGAGGCACTTGGGAAATTCATTTTTATCCCTTCTCCCAAGTCAGTCTTCCTGGTCATTCAGACAGTTTCAGTTCGTCTGAGTCCGTCCAGTTCTGATGGGCACCCATTCTCACCATCAGCCAAGGCCGGATGTCCCTTGTGGGCAGAAACTCTGCTCTCTGTTCCAGTTTCCTCTGGGCATTGTAAGGTGCTGTGTACACCTACGGCCACATACAAATAATCGCTAATAGCAGTAACAAACCACTCGGCTTTCATTTGCTGCCAAGCAAAGCAGATTCTGACACGTCTCCTTAGATTGGCAAGCACAGACATGGGAAGTCATTTTCCAAATGGGCATTTTCTTTGGAAGAACTAATTTAGCCCGGTTTCCAGTAGGCTGCTTTCCTGAGGCCTCTAAGTACAGAGATTCCAACTGGCTCAGGTGAGGGGCCAGGGTCCTAGAGAAAGAAGACCATCAACTGCAAGAAGCACACATTGGCTGGAGTGCGTCATACAGTCGGGAAACTGAAACCCAGAGATGGGGAAAACAAAGCAAATAATAATCGTCCTAGCTACCATTTGCCTAGGTAGAGACGATGGTAGAGACAGTTCCGGAAGAAAGTCCCCTCCCACAGGAGGCGATCAGCCACCCATGAGAACAATCTCAATGAGCCCAGACATTCTCAAGACTGATATGAAAAACCTGCAACCTTTTTTTCAGAAAGTAATTTGGCGTATGTGTCAAAAGACTTTAAAAAGTCAATACTTTTTCTAAGACTATACTGTCAGGGATCATTTCTCCAGTTACTAGAGAGATTTCTCTGAATGTGTAGAGCACCTAAAACCAAGAGGAGACGGTAAAAAAAAAAAAAAAAAAAAAAAAAAAGTTAATGTTTTTTGATGTAATCATACCCCTCTCAGAATCTATCTGACATTAACAACCAACAACATAGACAAAAATAATGCATTAAAATGGTCACCGCAGCATGACTTATATACATGGCTCAATTTTTTATTGAACACCTACTATGTACCAGTCAGTGCATGGCACTATTCTGAGAGATATTAGATCTCAAGATACCCAGGGCCATTCAGTTCCCTTACTTCCTCAGGGAGGTAAAATGGCAGAAAACCCGGAGTCTAGGAATCGAAGAAACTTGGGTTTTTAATTCATTCTTTCTTTCATTTGGTCATTTCTTCATTCATTTCTTCATTATTAAAAGCCCCTCTACGCAAGTATAGAATTACCATATGACCTAACAATTTGGCATGTAACCAAAATAATTGAAAACAGATATTCAAGCAAATACTTACACATGAATGTTCTTAACAGCATTGTTCATAACAGCCAAAAGGTGGAAATAACCCAAATGTTCATCAACCCACAAATGGATAAACAAAATGTGATATAGCCATACAATGGAATATATTCAGCCATAAAGAGGATTGAGGTACTGATAACACAATGTGGATGAACCTCGAAAATATTATGCTAAGCGAAAGAAGGCAGACACACAAGGCCACCTAGTGTATGATTCCATTTATATGAAATGTCTAGAATTGACAAATCCGTAGAGAAAGCAGATTGGTGATTGCCATAGGCTAAGGAGAGGAGGGAATGGTGAGCAATTGCTTAATGGGCATGGGGCTCCCTTTTGGAGTGACGAAAATGTTTTAGAACTAGATACAGGTGATGAGTGCATGACATTGTCAATGCACTGAAGCTACTGAATGGTACATTTAGAGGTGGTCAATTTTATGTTCTGTGAATTTCACCTCAATAATAATAATAAAAATCCTTGTATAATTTTTAGGGTCTTTGGCACTTATTCTAAGAATGAGACAAAAATTCCTACCTTCGTGGAGCCTGAGCAGACAGTCAACAAACGAATAAACAAAACAGAACAAAACAAAAACAAGGTGATCGTGGCTTGTAATAAAGCTAAAGCAAGGTAAGGAGCTGGAAGAGCCGGGTGGGAAGTGGTGTGCTTCAGGTCACGTGCTCAGGAAAGGACTCTCTGAAAAGGAGACATCTAACAAAGATCTAAATGAGGTGAAGGAGTGAATGATGTGGATATCTGGGGGGAAGAACCTTCCAGGCAGAAGGCGGGGCAGGCACAAAGTCACTGGAACAGGATGAGTTTGGCTAGTTCTAGTGGAGCGAGGCTGGTGTGCCAGAAGCAGAGGGAACAGGGGGCATCTGGAAAGGCAGAGTCCATGGCCCACCCAGGCCACCTTGTGTGAAATGAATCCTCGTTTCTAAAAATGGAGCCAGAACCCCTCACTTCAAGGTCACCACAAGAATGGGGAAACAGCCCAGGCTTCACCGGCCTTGAGACACAGTGCGTTAGAAACCAAACTCTATCTTGATTCCAGGAGTCCAGGCTTTCACAGTTCCAAATGGCTTTGGATCCCCAGAGGGGCTTACATGTGTCCACATCACAAGCCCGGACATTGCTTACTATCTCACCTAGAGAGACTAGGGCCCCACAGGGCTTCACAGCCGCACAGAGGGGCAGTTCAGGTGCCTCTGGGCCTGCCTGCAGCTCGGGCCACCGTTAGGGACCAGCGAGCTGGAAAGATAAAAACCCCCCTCAACACCCTTTGTGCGTTTGGTTGGTGAGATGGGTCCCTGCGGCAAGGCTGTGTGAGCCCTGAGTGTCACAGGGCTCGGTGAGGCATCAGGCTCTTTGAATAGCCCTTGCTCCCAGGGGCACACAACGGGATGCGTGTTATTAGTGCCCGCTCATACCTTTCTTCTGAAATCTCATTCATTACGCCAAACAGCCCGATGTCAAAGGCTCTCGGGGTCCCCGGCCTGAGCTTGCAGTGTAGCTTTCGCAGGGTCTCCGCCGCCCTACCTCTGTCTCGCCTGGGTGAGTTCAGATCCCTGGGTGCGCTGTGTTCTCCGTCCCCTCTCCGTTCTCCGCCACTCTGCCCCGTGCCCCAGGAGGCTGAGCGCCACAGGAGGCTCCTACTTACCCTCTGGCTTCAGGGTGGGTTCGGCCGGCGGAGAACGCCAGGAGAAGACTGGGGACAGGAGAGCAGAGGGATGGGGCCTTACTTCCTGCTGCACTGCGGTTTGCCAGAGCTGCCTCTTCTCCCCAGGCCACAGCTCCTGTCGGTGCCCCCCCCCCCCCGCACCAAGTTCCTGTGACCTCCCCCTCTCCTGACGCCTTCCCAGCAGGGATAGTAATGGCTCCCTGCTATTACTAATCTCCGGTGCTTCACCAGCCCTTAGCCCTGCCCACCCTTGCAAAGGGTTCCTTAACTGTACTCTTTTTAAGTATCCCATTTTGAATGTGTCGTCTCCCGCCATCCTTGACCCTCCGCTCCTCTGCCATCAGGGAACGTGAGCAAACGACGTGACCAATTCAAGCCCCATTCTCAGTCCAGACAGGCAGCCTTGTTACTTGTAGAAATGAAGAGTGGGTTCTTTCAAATACAGGTTAGAGATGAAGAAAGGCTAAAGATGAGCTCTTGGAAAGACATTTGAAGACGAGTTCCTTTCAAAGCAAACAGCTCAGGAATCGTGGCAAGTTTTGTTCTGACTGGCGAAAGCAGAGATGGGGGGACAGCATCTCTGTCTGGCTTCTCAGTCCGGCAGTTCCAACGTATACAGACATTCTGGAATGAGAGGGAGGATTGAGGCTGAAATCACGGATTTGATTAAGGGAGAAGATGACAGGATTCGAGCATGTTGGAAAGACCCAAGTTAATAGTTTGGTCTCTCAGCTTTTCACAGAGAAAAAGAAGCAAAGGTGAGATGTTTATTTTCAAAGCAAGCAACATATTTCTTATGTTCTTAGATTTCTTATGACAATATCTCCACTTAATGGCCTTATCATGTCTAATGACTTAAGAGATAAAATACGGTTCTTTGATCTGAGCTAGTCAAGAAGAGTGACAGCTGGCATTCTGCACAAAAATTTAGTGCCTTGTCTAATTGTGTTGACTTCTCATTATTGGAAAGTCTCACGACCAGTAGAGGATTTTTTTTTTTTCTTTATCAGACTGTTAACCATTTCCTGGCTCCCGCCCCCAACCCTCCACACACACACACACTAGAACCGACACCATTTCAAGAGTGGAGTCCAAGTTGAGAATGACTCACCTCTGGGCTATCACTCACCTGAGGGGCTCTCGGGAGCTTTGCTGATCAAGAAGGGGGTTCCCCCATTCCCGCGTGTACCTTCTATTCCCAACTGAGGTGCTTATGCCCATTTAAACCTGCTGAGAACATGTTATCCAGCCTCCAGAGGTCACAGAGCACTTGTATATGAGGCTCACTTGTAAACAAAGGCTGAAGAATAGAAATGCATCCATCTTGGTCTCTGCCGGGAAAGACTCACTATCTAGTGGGAAGGACAAGGACATAAACAATTGCACTGTGTGGTGACAGCATTAGAGTCCTGACTCAGTCATTTCCTCCCTGGGTGATCATGGGGATGTCACTTCCTCTTCCTGAGCCTCAGTTTCCCCAAAGGCAAAACAGTTTCCTCCTTGGGCAGTGGCTTGCAAACTTTACATTCCATTGGAATCACCTGGAGGTCTCTGTAAACCACAGGTTTCTGTTCCCGAATTTCTGATTCAGTAGGTCTTGGAGTGGGGGTGTTGAGAATTTGCATTTCTAACAAGCTCTCGGGGGATGCTGATGCTGATAGGGGGACCCCACTTTGAGAACCACTTTCATAGCCTGATGGGGTGGATTATAGGAGCTTAGGTGTGTGAAATGCCCAGTGCAGTGGCTGTCTGGGCTTCGCTCAGTAATTCTCTGTATAAACCACAGACTTAGCCCTGAGCAAGCCCGTGGGCTGGGCAAAGAGGAGGGAAGTCTTCCCAGAGGTCATTTGGCAACAAGAGGCCAGAAGGAAGAAGTGGACAGCAAAGCTCACTTGGGGGCGAGCCAGCCCTTTCCTCTGCTGAGGAAGACCATTTATCATTGTCCTCTTGAGGCAATACCCACTGGAAGGAATTTATTTTACATCACAATCCTGTATATACACACAGGAATGTGTTACAGCATTAACATGAACAGGACTTCTCCCTACTCTGTGGGATGCGCTCTAAGATTTTCTGTGTTAATTAGCCTTAACGGTATTGATTGCACAAGTGACTAATATTAGTTCAAATAGATTACACACAGGGTAATCTAAATCTAAGTCAGATTTAGAGGGACATTTGAATCGAACTGGGGGTGGGGGAAAGAAAAAGACAGGGAAACTTTCTTCTAATAGCTAACTCTGTGAGGTACTTACGGTAGGTCAGGCTCAGTTATAAAATTGAGCTAAGTTTCAGATAAACAGATTAAAACGCACACACACATACACACAAATATAAAGCTGTGCATTTGTGTGTGTGTGTGTGTCTGGTGTGTGTGTGTGTGTGTTGACTCAATCCTCATACCTACTCTCTGGTGTAAATACTATTATCACCATGTTCACCCCTATTTTACCGGATAAGGTTAAGTGACCTGCCCAGGATTAGAAAATCAGTAAGTGGCAGAGCTGGGACTCAGACCTAAGAACCCAAGCCCCAGACTCTGTATTTATATCCGCTATGGCACACTGTGTCTCTGCTAAGGGGTTGCAACCCACAGACCGGAATTCTCTCCCTGGAGACCCATCCCAGCTGGGTCGACAAACATGTAAAGAGTTCCCAAGTGCCATCCAGAGTCCTGCATGTGGGCACAAATCAATTAAATAAATCGATTACTTTCTTTTTGTTTTTTCTTGAGTCTCTACTAGGTGCCATGCTGTGTATCAGACACTGGAATACACACACACAAATTAGTTAATTCACTTGCTCACACACTCAACATGTAGTCACTGGCACTTGCTCTTTGCCCAACCCTGTGCTGACGCAGCCCCCTACCTGAGCCCAAGGCCCAGGGTTTGGGGGTCCAGAAGGATCAGGGGGCCCTCCTTTGGTTTTGCATACACTGACCGATCTGCCTGGATCCTTTATTTTCTCCTAAAGAAACAGAAGACCAGGACTTTCTTCTTGTTTCTCCCTCCCTGGAAGCTGGACACATAAAGGTCAGGCAAGCAGAGACAATTTGTGGTAGGTATGAATAAGGCCAAATTTGCGGTGGCCAATTCGGTTGCAGCTGCTCCATTCATTGTGCGTTCTGGGCAGCAAGAGCTGCTACATGAACAATTCCGTGGTCCTGTCTTCAGCCCTATCCTGCTAACTCCTCGCTTCTATCAGGATGCTCTACCACGGGCTTTGCTGCCAAGGAGCGGGCAGTCTGGCCCTTTGGGGAACCCCCTCTGCTAGTGGCGAAGCCAGAGCTTAGCTGGATTCCTTTGCATGACTCCCAAGGTGCACACTCACAAGCCTGAGTCTCTTCCTCCCTGAACAGATTACCTGGACTTTGGCTGTGGTTCCAGAAGATCCGGCCAAGTTAGTATTCTAAAGCTCTAAAGCCAGTTCTCTATGCTTTAGTCTTTCCCCACTCTGAGCTTCGGATTTTCTGTGTGCTGATCGAATTTGGAACACCGTATTTCTTTTCGATAATTTCCTGATAAATGTAAAGACATGGTCTTTGAGTCAGACAGACCAAGGGTTGAATTCTAACTTTACCACCCACTGATTCTGAGACCTGGGAGAGTGACTTAATAACCTGTGCCTCAGTTTCCTCAAAAGAAAATGAAGATGAAAGAAGAATGCATGTAAGATCAACAGAACCGAAGAGACATGACTAAATGCGATGTTGTATCTGATTTGAATCAGGGCCCAGAAGTGGGACATTAGTGGAAAAAATGATGACATCTGAATGAAGTCTGTAATTTAGTTAATAGTAGCATACCAATATCAATTTCTTAGTTTTGACGAATGTACTTTGGTCATGCAAGATATTAACATTAGGGGAACGCTGAGTGAAGGCAACACGGGAGCACTTTGTACTATCTTTGCAGCTTCTCTGTCAATCTGAAATTATTCCCAAATCGAAAGTTAAAAAGAAATGCATGTAAAGCCCTGAGCATAGTATCTGGACCCGGTAAGTTCTTGGAAAATGTTAATTATTATATCATCATCGTGATCAAATTTATCCCTCACAACAACTCTGTGGGGTAGGTACGATTATCAGGCTGGCGTTAAGTGGTAACCCAGAGAGGTAAAATACTTCCCCCAGGTCACACAGCCAGGAAGTAGCAGAGCCCAAATCCAGTCTGGCTCTGACGTCCACGCTCTGCCTGCCGCTCCGCAGTGCTTTCGTTACTATACTCAATGATGATTAAAACAGAAAGAGGAGTGGGGCAGAGGAGTGTAAAACCAACACCAATTTCAGGCCAGAAAGGCGGGTTCGAGAGCCTCCTCTGCTGCGGATGCTGGACAGGGTAGTTTAACCTCTCTGAGCCTCAGCTCCTTTATCATTGATGTGGAATGAGCTCGTAGGTGTAACGGAGAAGGTGGTAAAGGGACTCATACATAGGAGGAGTTCGGTTCATGCTATTTCTCACTCCAGCAACGTATTGACTCCCTCTTTGGGCAGCTGCCTCGCCAGAGGAGCACACGCAGGGGAAGCAGCAGGGGTTCTTACCTGGCTGTCAACTCTGACTCTGCTCCTTAATCATTGAGCAGCCGCGAACAAGCTACTTCATATCTCTGAGTGTCAGGTTATTCAAGTATTAACTGAAGATAAAAGTCTCTGCTTCAGTGGATTGTTGAGGGAATTAAGGGATATATCGGAAATACCTGCAGCACGACGCCTGGCATGCGTTGAGTGCTCAGTGAAAGGCAGCTGCCATTTAATAAATATTTCCGATTCTCTCTCCTTCTAAGCACCCAGTAGGGTTGCACCTCCTGGCCTCCTGGTGATTGACTATGGCCATACGACCTGTTCTGGACAATGAATTGTGAGCAAAAAGTGACATGTGTCACTTCCAGGCCAGAATATTCCTTTATCCCAGGGGACCCTTCGAATCTCTTTTTCCCTTTGGGCACAATGATCATGAAAAAGACGGTGGCTGCTGTCTCATCTCGAGTCCCTTTGTGACCACATGAAGAGCATCCAAAAGTTGATCCATGGTGACAAAGGAGCATGAGTGAGAAATAAACATTTGTTGTGTTAAGTCACTTAAAGTGGGTTGTTTATTATTGTAGCAAAACCTGCTTATCATGACCTGCTATAGCAGTTACCTTAAATAACTATTATAATTTTTATTTCCTACAATACTAAAAAGGAAGTAACAAAGTAACATGTTCATGGTAATTTACAAAGCATGTTTATCATCCCAACAAGCTGTGATTTATCTCCATTTTACAGATGTGGACATAAAGGTCAAAGACACTTGTCTAAGGTCAAGCAGCTGGAAAGTAACTGAGTATGGACTTAAACCTGGTTTCAAATCTTCAGCTCTGCCTATTTATAGCGTGATTCCCAGCCACAAGCTATACCATTCAAGATAAATTTGGGCCAAAACTTGGATCTTTGAGAGCTTTCTGGGAGGTGGTGACAGGCTAAACTTTACTTTGTTCTCTTTCCATCTCTGCCTCTCACATCTTGCTTTGCTCTTTCATAATTTTAATATCTGAAACCTCACACCGACCATGTAAGTAATGTGAATGTTTTCAGAAAACATGTGCTGGGCATATGATTTCGGCTTAAGCTCTCGTGCTTTGTAATACCCATATTTTTCAACCAGACAGATACTTCTCTGCTCTGGAGCACCGTTGAATGTTGTATCTTCACTGTGAGTTTATTTGAGAGTCTTACCCAAGCTCCAGCCTCTTACTCTTCTATGGCCCCCGCTAGATTATTTACTCTGCAAACTTCATCTCTGAAGTGGAATCATGAACCCTACCTCCCCTGTCTTTGTAAATTCCGTAGGGCACTGTGCGTGTGCTGGTGATTATCCGTCACTTTACTTAACTTCTTCAACGACGGGCATTTATTGAGCACCCACTGTATACAGTGCCAGGGTCTGGTGATAAGAAATAAGTGAGATGCTCTGCATGCCCTCTGGGAGGCAGCATGTTGTCATGGTTCAGGGCACAGATTGTGGAGTCGGGAAAACCTGGGTTCCGTTCCTTATTGAGACACTTGTTTGTGCCCTGAGTCTTACTTCTTCAACTGCAAAAGGATGGTGATGTTCATATTTACCCCAAAGCGCTGTCGTAAGGTTTAAATGAGAGGATGCCTAGAAAGCGCAGTGCCTGACGGATGGGAACTATCGGACGGGGTCACTGTGATTAAGCAGGGTTTGGGGACAGAGCAGGAGCTCTACGAACATCTGTTGAAAGAAAGAATGAAAAGCGGTCGACACAAATGAACATGAGCAGAGGTCCTGGCTTCCGTGAGGGACCGGGCCAGACCGACATCCACACGAGCAAAGACGCAGGAAGAGGCTCGGCAGCCTCCAGCCCCTCCACTGTGGAAGCACCCCTCCGGTGTCAGGAGCCCTCAAAGCCACCGTGGGACGTTCTCGGTGCCACCGCGATGGGTACAAAAACATTCTCCGAGCCAGCGCTCCCCACATGGGCAAGCAAGTGTTAACATGAGACGTGAGAAATGAGAAGTGAACATATGGAATGCCAATATAATGTAGAAATGTGGGATTAAACAACGCAGTGGCACGGGAGCAGCCCTCTCCTGGTTCTACCGCTCTGCTGGGCTCCCCCTTTCTCTCCACTTGGGTTGACAGCGGCTGCAGGTTCCAGGTTTAGAAAACGAGCTTCCGTCCACGGGCGAGGCCGCCTGTGAGTGACCAGGGTTTGGGGGTCAGGCGGGTCCAGGTTTGAATCCTGGCGCCCCACTTTCCTCTGTACCATCTTGGCAGGACACGGCACCGCTCTGAGCGCAGAGTCCTTATGTGTCAAGTGGAGACGGGACCATCTTTCCCATCAGGGTCAGTGTGTAATTCTTCACGGCTGACAATTCCTGGGTGCATCGTGTGTTTCTTGCACCCACCCAGATAATACTGACACTAACCCTGAGATGGGTTATTATTCTCGCCGCTTGACGGGTTAGAAAACTGAAGTTCAACGAGGTTACACAACTTGCCCACAGCAGGTGAGGGGCCGAGCGGGAATCTGAACTCAGGTCCGCCTCCCGCTCACGCTCACGCCTTCTCCGCTTCGCCGTTGGAAGACATTTGGCTCACATTTCCTCCACTTCAAATATTTCTAAATCTGGGAAGACATAGGGGGAAGAAACCCAATTTTTTAAAATCAATTTGAATAATTAAATTTGGCAGCAAAAAGCTCAGTATCGGAAATACATTTCACCACCCCATCGTTGAATCTGTTTAATGTATTTTGAACCAGCTTAGCTCGGCTAGATAGGAAATGGAGCAGGAATTTACATTTTGAACCAAACTAGCAGCGAGGGGCCACATCCCTAAGTTGTTCCGGGAAGCCTGCACTCAACCTTGGCTCCCCACAGGAGTCGTGGGAGGTCACCCTCACCCCTGAACTCATCCTGGGCTCAGGAACAGCAAGGGAGGAGGCAGGAAGGCACAAAGAAAGCCTTGCGTCTCAGGCCACTTATTTTCACAACAAGCGCGTTTTATCTTCAAAGCCCTTTACAAGGCATAATTAATCTCCGCAACACCTTCGTGAGGTGCGTGCATGGCATTACCCGGGTTTTATAGTGTGAGGTGGCTGAGGGAGGTTTTTGGATGGTGAGTGACCCCAGGATATCAGCCTCAAGAGAGAGCATTAGGGTGCTCTGTCTCGGCCTGGCCTGGCAGGGCACGCTCAGATTGCCCAATTCCAAGCCAGGCCCACTCGAAGAATCTTCAGAGAATATTTCCTGATGTGATGGAAGGTGGGGAGGAAGAAGAGGCAGAATTGGGCACGCTCAGATTGCCCAATTCCAAGCCAGGCCCACTCGAAGAATCTTCAGAGAATATTTCCTGATGTGATGGAAGGTGGGGAGGAAGAAGAGGCAGAAGAACTTACATGGGGAATGGAAACCCTGGTGTTGTTATCAGTTAAAAAGGTCTCTTTTTTACTGGAATTACACACAGATTGTAAATTTTATTTCAATAACTATTAACAATAATCACTCTTATTTGTATATGCGTTTTTAGCATTCCCAAGGCTCTTTCCTACGCAGTATCTCAGGGGAACATTACCACAGTTATGTAGTTCAACGCGTATTTATTGAACACCTACTTTGTGCCAGGCTGAGAGGCCTGGGGGATGGAGCAGTGAGGAAGACAGATGAGTGCTGCTCTTATTGAGGACGCAATCTAGCGTGAGAACCCCATAGGAAGAGTCACTACTATGTCCTCTCCCCACCTCGTTTTAACAAATGATGGGACCGAGGCTTAAGGTCCACAATGAATGCGGGGCGGAGGCCGAACTCATTCCCAGGTTTGGTTCATTGTGAAGCTTTGGTTCTAGCCAAGTACAAAGATGCTCATTGCAGCGTCGTTTAGAATGACAGAGAACTGGAAGCAACCTGCATGTCCATTGGTCAGAAAATGAACACAAATAAAATGTGGAAATGCATGAGATGAAATGTTACACCAGTCAAAGGAAACGACTTACACCTACTCACAAATACTGTCGAAAGAAAAAAAGTGAGAAGCAGAATTAGATGTATAATGCGAGATCGCGTCCCGAAAAATTTAAAAGCACACTCAAACCAATTCACATTATGTGTCTGCATGTGAATAAAGATATAAAAGATGGATTGAAAAGCTACATGTTAGATACACAAGAGGATGTGGGGTTAGGTTATGAATTAAGGATGAGCAGGGGGTCATTCTAGATGAAGACAGAAACCAAGGGACTTGGCTGACAGACTCGACCTGCGTGGGTACCCTCCCAGGGGGCCTCTAAAACGAATAACATCATGACACACACACATCGTCTGCTCTTTTACAGGCTATATTCTCTCTCCTCAATCTGAGTGCCTAAACTGCCTGTCGAACTTGAGCCAGCCAAAATTCCAAACGAAAAGCAGGAACAAAAGAGCAAAAATTTAAAACCAACTTGAGAAGTGAACAGTGTCTGTTTGGGTTGCAAATGGGTGCTGTCGAGCATGTGTGACAGCCTTCACGGAGCAGGGACCAGGAGCAGCTGAGCTGTGAGCCCTTCTGTAGCTTGGCCTGTCCCCGGGGGCCAGGTCAGCCACCATGCCACAGAAGCCACAGGGCCACTGGGGAAGTCAGGGTGGGAGATCGCCCACAGAATCTTGCTTATTGACTTCTCAAAGCCACACTCTCCCGCTTTCTTGTTGGTTTCCTGCCACGGCAGGATCAATTCTTAGAAATACATTTTCTAGAAGTTGAGTCGTGCCAGGCAAACCATGCCAAAGCAGCCTCATTTCCATGGTGGTCCGGGTGGATTGGGGAAGGCGGCAGGCAGTGATCCTGAATTTCAGAGAGGCACTTGGAGGAGTATCCTGCTCACCTGAATCTCCCCGAAACACTCATCTGACCTGCTCCTTCCTCTGCTAAAACCTACACGGCTCCACATAGCTTACAGGATAGACTGGGAACTCCTGAGGGGTGCGTGTGAGGCCTTCAGTGCTCTGGTCTCTGCTGAACTTCCCAGCCTCCTATTCTGGTGCTCACCCCTCGCCCTCTCCCCACCAGGTAGAAAGAAACATTGCGCTTCTACTTCTACGTGCAGCCTTCGCTTTCCTCCCTCTGAGGTTGTGCACAGGCCGCCACCGCCAGCCTGCCCTTCTCTGCCTTGTTCCCACTGGCAATCTGTACTCAGCTTCGGACTCCGCTGAATTGTCACCTCCCACAAGACTTCCCAGGCCTTTCCCCTTCTCCTACTCCACCTAATCAGGAAGAATTGACGTCACAACTAAATCAGTTCCTTCCTGTAAAATGCTTCAGACACTGAGCATGCGGGTTAGATTGTGCCTTGAAATTCAAAATTTTTCAGAGTTCATAAAATACATAAAGTTCATATATCATATTTTATAAAAGAGCTCAAGCAGGTCCCCATACTAAAACTCATTAATGTTTCTGCAGGAACTGCATGAATAGTCATACATTAAATGAAGACTCTAAATAGCGTTACCTCAGGTCAGGTAAGGTTTTGCCACTAAACTTCTGAAAGAAAATGTTGGTGTTGTTTTTTGGGGCATTTAGAATTGTGGACCTGTAATATTATAATTGTCATCACCATCGTTGCTATAATATAGTGATCATAATAATCGTTGTTATTATTATTATTATTCCATCTTTTGCTCTACCAATGTAGTAATAACAATCCTTAGCACAAATACAAGCACTTGCTATCTGCTTAGAATTATGCAAAGCAATCGACATAGATGATCTCATCCTTACGTCACCCTGAAGTACAAAGTTGAGTAACTTACCCAAGTAAGTGACAGTGCTGGGGCTGGAACTCACAGCTTTTCTGATGCCAAAGCCCACACCCTTAGCCACCGCGTTACACGACAATTCCTCTCTGCACCTTATACATTGTGGTACTGATCTTCCTTTGCTGCAATGCATTCTTTATGAGTTAAAATCTCCAACTTGGCTGTGAGCGCTTCAACTGTGGGGACAAAAGCTGTTCCCCTCACTGCCTTTGAATGAATGAATGAAATGCATGTGCACAGGATGGTGAAGTGCTCTGAGCTGGATAAGACTATCTTGGCTGGCTCTGTCATACCTTAATGAGTGGGTTGATGCTGCCCATGTGTTCATGCACCAACAATGTTGCATGCCTGCCTGCCAAGGGCCCTGGACTCAGACAAAGACATCAAGCCAGGTTCCCTGCCCTCAAGGGGTTTACCGTCTAGTTTACAGAGGTATCGCCACGCCATGGTAACGAGAAGGTTAAGGTGAGACATGCCATTCTGTTGGGGACCATAAGGGCTCATATGGATATATCCATCAGCTATTTTTGCTTGAAAAGCCATCCTAAAACTTAGTGGCTTAAAACAACTTCTTTAGCTCATGAGTCTGTGGGTCGGCTAGGCAATTCTGCTCATCCAGGCCCTTGGCTGAACTTTTTTTTTTTTTGGCTGATTTTTTGCCTAGGCGCGCTACTATATCTGAGATCAACTTGTGGGTGGGCTGAGGGTTGCCTGGTCTCAGATAGCTTTGGCTGTGTTACTTAGCAGTTCTCCATGTGTGGTCTCTCCTTCTCCAACGGGCTAGCCAACCTTAGTCACATGGCAGAAATAGGGAGCCAGTAGAGACTGAAATATATCAGATGCCTTGAGGCCTAACCTCCTACTTCACAGATCGGCTGGGAGGACTAACTGAGCTGCTACAGGAAAGGTGCGGTGGTTCATTTCACCTGTCAACGTGACTGAGCTACACGGTACCCAGGTATTTGGTCAAACATTATTTCGTGTGTATCTATGAGGGTGTTTCCAGATGAGATTAAACTTGAATTGGTAGTAGACCGAGTAAGGCAAGTTGCCTTCCTTAATGGGGGTGGGCCTCGCTCCATCAGACGAAGGCCCACTAGAACAAAACGGCTGAGTTAGATGAAACTTTTTCTGCCTGGCTGCCTTTGAACCAGAACATCGATCTTTTCCTGCCTTCAGACACCAACTGAAAAATCAATTCTTCTTGGGTTTTGAGCCTGTAGCCTTATATTGTATCCACACCGTTGGCAATGCTGGCTCTCTGGCTTGCCAGACAACTGGAGACATAATCGCGTGAACCCATTCCTTATAATCGAACTATATCCCCTGTTGCTTCTGTTTCTCTGGAACCCTGACAAAATACAGAAGGTGTCAGGCACAGAATAGATTCTCACGGGCATAAGAGTCATTATGAACCCTTCTCTCCCTGAGCAGTGAGGTTCGTTTTGTTTTTCTTTCTTTCTTAACTATTTTTTATATGGAACTATAACATAAATTCAGAAAAATGCACCAATTACAAATCAAAGCTTGATGAATTTTCTCAAAGAAAACACCTGTGTAACCATCATCTACATCAAAATAATTGCACATTACCAGCACACCAAAACCCCCTTCCCTGCTCCCTACCTCTTTTCCCAAGAAAACCAGTTTTCTGACCTCTAGCACTGCAGATTCATTTTACTTGGTTTTTAACTTTATATGAGTAGAACCAAATAGCGTCATGACTGGCTTCTTTCACTCAACATTATGTTTGTAAGATTTATTCATGTAGATGTGTGTACAATGATTTATTCTTTCTCATTGCTACATAGTTGTCCATTACATGAATTTATCACAATTCACTTAGCCGTTCTATTCATGAGAGATATTTGAGTCATTTCCAGTTGGGCGAAGATGAAAAAAGTTGCTTTGAACATTTTTTTCTTTCGTTGTGATAAAATGTCCATAACGTTTACCACTTTTCAGTACGTTCAGGGACATTAAGTATTTCGAACTGTGTGGGACCATCACCACTATTCATCTCCAGAATTTTTTAATCTTCCCAAACTGAAACTCTGTAGCCATTAAATAATAACTTCCTTCCGTCACCCCTTACCCCCTGGTAACCACTGTTCTACTTCTTGTCTCTATGAATCTATGAACATTCTTGTATGTATTTATGTGCCCACATTTCTGTTTACTTTCATAATGGCTATGTCAGGTGACATCTGATGAGCTCTTGAAGATAATGACAAACAGTTTTCTAACATGGTCATACCAATTTACGCTCCCATCAACAGAATACAAGAGTTCCATTGCTCCACATCCTCACCAAGACTTGGTGTGGATTGATTTTTAAACCTTAGCCATTCATGTGGGTGTAGGGTGACACTTCATGTGATTGTACTTCCATCTCCATGACTTCTACCGATGTTGAGTACCTTGTCATATGTGTATTGGCCATTTGGCTTTCTGTTTTTGTCAAGTGTCCAGTTAAGGTTTGGGCCCAGTTTTCTATTGGATTGCCTATCTTCTTCTTGTTGATTTGCAGAGCTCTTTATATATACTAGATAAGAGTCCTTCATTAGATAAATGCATTGCAAATACTCTCTCGGCGTTTGCCTTTACCTTGTCATGATGAACCGAAGGTCTTAATTTTAGTGAAGTTCAATTTATGAATATTTTTCTTTATGGTTAAAGTTTTTGTGTCCTGTTTAAAAAAAATCTTTGCCTAGCCAAGGTTATGGAGATAATCTCCTTAGTTTTCTTTGTTTTATCATTCACATTTATATCTTCTTAAAAGCTACCTTCCTCTGTGAATTTCCTGACACCTCTGTGCCCAGCTCCCCTGTCTTCCCTCCCAGTATGCCCCCTCTCCTCCCCTCTACCCTGTCCTGGCTGGTGATGGGGAAGACACATCCTTCTCTCAGGTTTGGTGTGCAAAGTGGGGAGAGGGATGCTGGCTGAGTGGCGGCCATCACAGCTGCACCTGCTGCATCTGGAGCCCATTTCTGGCTAGGATTTTCAGCAGGGGGCCAAGGCTGTTCTTCCTCCAAGAGACACTCCCTCCCGACTCTAACCTGGCTGATCTGAGGGTGCAGTCAGAGCAACTCCTAGAGTGCGCAGGGTGCTGGGCACATAATTTTTGCAGGGTCTCTGTCCACATAAATAATGTCAGTCATTTGAAACCAGCATCATTCTGGTGGCCCAATCTCCCAAGATTCTGCAAAATCCCACCTTGGCTTCCAGAATGATCTGCTTGCCAGTCGCATCTGGTTAAAGTGAGAAATGGATTCTAGGGTCTGTGAAAGTCCCAGTCCAAGCTCAGCACCCCACACAGATGACACAGGCAGCCTAACCAGTGCCAGCCACCAGGAGAGAGCTTAGAAAATTTCAAGGTGCTTCAACGCATGAGGATCTGCTGAGGACAGGTGTGGACCAGGGTTTAAAGATAGTTCTGGGTACGGTCACACCAGGTGTGAGCAGGGTGCCCTGGAAGGCCTTTGCTGATCAAACCTTCGCAGTCCAGTTTCCCTCGTCTGCTCTCTTTCCTCTGGATTCTGTTGCTTGAAAGTCCCGTTGTCTGGCTGAATTATTGATCGACTGGCTTCCTAGCTCATGAGAAGTCACAGCCTCATTTCCATGTCTCCGTTGGGGGAGCAGTGATAGACGCTCTTCTCTCCTCTACCTCCTCTCCCGCCCCTCTCCTCTCGTCTTTCCTTTTCCCATTCTCCATCACTCACTCTTTCTCCTCCCTTCTTTTCCCTCCTCATGTATCTCTCCTGCTTCCTTTCTATTCTCCTCCCCACCTCACCAGATGCACGCACATGCACTCACACACACACACACACACACACACACACACACACACACACACACTTTGAGCCCTGCAGCCCCCAGAGCCCTCTCAGCTCAGCCCTTCTCTCGGGCAGGTGGGTGGGCATACAGACCATATGTGGTGCCAGGAACAAACAGGAGCCTGGCGGATATGGCGTGGCAGCCTGGTAAGCATTCGTTGTCACCTGGTCCTCATGCTGCTAACACGTTGGAGCATCTCCATGCGTTAACCCTCTTGCTGCCAGTTGCACAGTCTTGAAGGAACGTACAGAAAGAAGAAAATGGGAGAGGCTTTGGGGTGCCCTCATTCATTTGTCCATTCACTCAGCGTCCATTGGCAGAGCCCTCACCTACCTTCCGCAGGGCCTGGCTGGGCCCAAGGGAAGCAGCAGAGGCAAGGCAGTCTGGATCCAGCCTGAGAGGAGAAGCTCACAGTGTAACATGGGACGCGCCCAGCAAAAGTCGAAATCCAGCCCGATGCACACAGCGATGGCTTGCTGGAGGAGATCTGCCCAGAACTGAGTTGTGAGGGTCAACATGAAGGTCAAGCAGGTATGAGCTGCAGGATGAAGGGGGACAGAGCATTCTAGGCAACGGGTTCAGCAGACGGAAAGGCATAGAAGCTTAGCCATTCATGTCGGTGTGGGAGAGCCTGGTATATCCAGGAAATCATGTTCAGAATGTGTGTGCGTGTGTGTGTGTGTGTGTGTGTGTGTGTGTGTGTGTGTGGTGGGGGTGGAGGACACAAGAGGAAATAAGCTACAGAGGAAGGCAAAAGCCAGGTCACACTCAGAGGACCTCAGGTGTCAGGCGAAGCAGCCAGAACCTTCTCCTAAAGGCCATTAGCCGAGAGTGGTAGGGTCAGATTTGTGTTTTTGAAAGATCCCCATGGCTTCAGGGTGGTAGAAGAGGAATGGGAAGGGGAGAGGTGGGAGACAGGAAAAGCAGAGAGGAGTCCCTGTCCCCCTCAGGTGCTCCTGCCCCCTCCACTGGGGACCTCGGATTCCCCTTCCATCAGCTTCTGCCTCCACCCTGGGCTTGGTGTGCCAGGGGCCAGCTCATTACTAGGTAGCTTCATTCCCTCCTACATAAAGGTTTTCAGGGCTAGCCAGGAGAGGCAGCCCCAAGCTGGCCTTCCTGGCCCCAGCTGTGGCCTCAGCCTGCTGGGCTCCTGACCAGGGAGCAGTGGTGGGAGAGGGCCGCATTAGCCTCACCCTTCAGGCAGGTGGGGCCCAGGAGCAGTCTGGCCATCGCCCATCTGGCGCTCACGTGTCCTGCAGAAGCTCTGAGGCCCCAGGTGCCTCCTAGGCTCAGCTTTCACCCACCACCTGCAGGCTGAGTTAGCTTGATAGGAAAGCCTCGACATCTAGATTTAGACTGACAGAAGGACCTGATCTCCTACCCTGCACTGTCGTCCCCTCTAGCTGTGTGTGTGCTAGAGCAAGCCACTGCACCTCTGGGCCACTTTCTTCCTCTGTGAAATGAGATGGGGGTATTTGCCCTGGAGACTTGGAAGATTCCCATGGGATGACTCAAGCATTTTACACGAGCCAGACTTTTGTGGACACTGAGTGAGTGGGGCTGTGATTGTCATTGTAGGACTCTCCATGGCCCTGTTTGAGTCCTGGCTAGTTGTGTGACCGTGGGCAAGATACTCTCAGGGGGACTCAGTTTCTTCACCTGTAAATGGCAATAATGTCAGTATATATTGTGGAAGATCGTAAATCAATCCAGGTTAAAGGCTTACAGCAGTGGCTGGTATCTGGTAAACACACAATAGTGTCTTCTTACTAGAGTTTCTCAGAAGAATTGTTTTTTTTTTTCCTCCGATTTGGAGCTAGCCCCTGAAGCCAAAACCCTTTGAATGGTGCCTTGACATTCACCATAGATCTCAGCAGCCCCAGCTTCCATATAACACAACTAAGTATTAGATGTAGAGGTGCGCTTGCTGGGATTACGCTTACGACATTCACGGTCAAGGCTATCTGGGGGAGTGAGATGTGGATTTTATTGAATGAATTATTCAGCTGAGTTTTGCACTGGGTGCAGGCATAAGTCACTTTTAGGTTGGAGTAGGTGTTCATGTATTCAGTCAACAAACTCTGATACCTTCTCTGTGCCAGAGAGGGATGCCGAGGGAAGCCCACTGAAATCACTGCTTCTGATCAACGAGCAGACACGTTCCTGGATTTTCCTAGGTGGATGATGTTAGCAAACTCCACTTCCCTGCAAGAAGAGCCAAGAGCAAAATTATTTCTCCTCTTCCAACAATTCCATATGATGCTTCCAGGTCTGGCAAAGGCTTTCCCTCTGTTTAGAACCACCAAGGAGTAGCTTTCCAAGAAAATTCTAATGTAGCATTTCATTTAATCTGCAAACAACCCTTTGAGGAAGAGATTATTATGTATTTCCTAGAAGAGAGGAAACTGAGCCCCAGTGACACACCCAAATCACCAGCCGCAAAACCAGGGTTAGAACCCGGTTCTGCCCAGCTTTGAAGTTCACATTCCATTCGCTGCCTTATATCAACCTGTGAGGACTCCCTCTGCTCCCTAATGACTGTGATTCTTTCCTTGTTGAGAGTCCAGCCCCAGGTGGAAGGAAATTGGTCGTCAAGTAGGAAGAGTCCTCTCTCTCAATGGCCTTGAATCTGGGTAGCCTCAAGAACAATCAGCATCATTTTTTTCCCCCTGAGTCTTTATTTTTTTCTCTTTACCAAGGTAATACATGTCTATTTTTAACGATTCAAACATTATCCTAACATTTAAAAAGTGAAAGTCACAGGTAGTCCCCTCCCCTGAAATAGCAGCTGTTAACAATATGGAACATATTCTACCCGTCTTTTCCCATGCAAATATTAATAACACACACAAATATCATGGTAATTGTTAGTATTACAGAAATTAAGCATACCATACACCTTTTTTAAAAAAAAAATTTAACACTATGTTGAGGACACCTTTCCCTGTCTGTTTGTTTAACATGCTTCGTTCTTTTTAATTGGCTGCTATAGACTGAATGTTTGGGTCCTTCCGAATTCTTGTGTTGAAACCCAACCCCCACGGCGAGGGCACTTGGAGGTCGGGTCTTTGAGAGGTGATTGGGTCACGAGGGTGGAGCCCTCCTAAATGGAATCAGTGCCTTTACGAAAGAGACCTCAGAGAGCTCCCTCACACGTCTGTCGTGTGAGGCGGCAGTGAGAAAGCAGCCATCTGTGAGCAAGGAAGTGGGCCCTCACCAGACACCAAATCTTCCAGCACCTTGATCTGGGTTCTCAGCCTCCGGAAATGTGAGAAAAAATTTCTGTTGTTTCTAAGTCCCCCGGTCGTGGGATTTTTGTTACAGCAACCCAAACGGACCAAGACGCAGGTGCATGGACATAGCCGAAGAGTGGACGCACTACAGCTTTGCTCGCCATTTTGGGGATATTTGGGTCGCTCCCTTTTTACTTACAAAAAGAAAAAAAAAAAGGCTTGAGCCTTGTCCCAGGAGGCCCTGTGGTCCTCACTCGAGGTGCTTAGCATAATCTCACCTAAGGCTTTCTCTAAGTGTTCGGTGTTTCTCTCCCCACTAAGCTCTGAGATTTTTCCAGGAATCTGAGAGGTTGTTGTCTGTGTTTCGTAAGAATATCTCAGTGCCCAGGTCAGTGCCTGGCACATAGTAGGACCGCAACGGTTCATTTTGCGCGAATGACTAAAGGACCCATTACTGAATGGGTCGGTGCCTGCTTGTGTGGGGCCTCTGCAGGGCACATTTCTAAGGAGAAACTCCGGGTCACAGGGCAGGCATTTCTCCACCACGTTGACAGGCTGCCAAGCTGCCCTCTGAAAAGAACGAACCAGCCGAGGGGAGGAGAGGGCTGGTTCCCCCACACTACAAAGAAGGCACTTTGGGGCACGTGAGAGTACGGTGGTATTCCATTTAGTCCCATACGGAGTCCAAGGAACCCAGTGATGAATCTCCCCGTTCTGCCTAGGAGCCCTCACCTGCTACTGAGAGAGGAAAGGAAACACAGAACTAACCCGCGTGGCCTCAGCAGGGGAGCCAGCCCGGTCCCCAACCCCAGCACTGCAGGCACTGCCTGCTCCTCGCTCGCCCCACCCTGCCTCCAGCTCCCTGGCTTCCCAGCTGCCTGGCAAGCAGCAGCGAAAGAAGCAGCCTTTGAATTCTCTGTCTGCCCTGTCAGCTTTGGCATGGCTGCCCGTGCATGGTTGCTCGAAGGAGCAACACCCAGTCTTGCTTTAAAACGGGATTACGCCAGGGCTGCCCTGAGCTGGGCGCTCAGGCAGGAAGCGGTGGCGCGGCCTGGAGCCAGGAGCGAGGTGAGCAAGGAGATGGCCCGCGGGACCTCTCCGCTTGTGCCAAGTACTCTCCTCCGACTTACGGGATGGCTCTGCAGGGTTGCATGAGCACGCGTGCACTGAGAATGCAGTGTCCTGGGGGCACAGGCACCTCGTGGTATGCCGTGCAGACACCCACTGGCACCTTAAAAAAAAGCAGCGGGAAGGCCGAGAAATTCAAGGCCTGCGGCTTGGTTGGTGGGGCAGAGAACTGTTATTTCCCCCCTCATTTAGGCCGCACCCCTCTTAGATAATACGTCACATTTTACCTTTCACTTGTTTGTTCAAACAGATATGAATTGAGCACCTGCTGTGTGCCAGGCACTGCTCAGGGCTCCAGCGGCAGCTCCATGAACAGATAGGGCCTCTGCTCTCAGGAACTTTATATTTTAGAAGGAGGGAGCTGACGATGGGAGCACAAGCAAGGTGGTCCTATCGTCAGGTGGAAAGTGTTTTGGAACAGGAGAAACAGGAAGTGCTCTAAAGAGAGCAGTGGGGAGTTCCTTAGACGAGGTGGTCAGAGAAGGTCTCCCCCGGGAGGTAGCATTTGAGCTGCGGCTAGCATGAGGATAAGGCGCCAGCCCAGTGATGAACTGGAAACACCGAGTTCCAGGAGGAGGGCATGACAGGTGCAAAGCACTGAGGCAAGGATGAACTTGGCGTTTTGATGATCTGAAGAGGAACAGACCTGGAACGTGGTGGGCTGGGGACAGATCAAGAAGGGCTTTGTCGGCTGTGGGAAAAGGTTTGGATTTTCGTTTAAATGTGGTGGGAGGCCATTTCCTACCTTGTATGCAAGCTATGACTGAACAGCCATTTATCCATTCGCTTATTCAATCGGTCAGTTGGCCAGTGAGTTAACAATCCCTTTCCGAGCACAAACATAGGGACTGGGGGTAAAGAGATGAATAAGACACAGTCCTTGCCCTTGCAAAGCTCACAGCCTGGCGGGCGAAGATGGTGTGGACACAGATGCTTAACCACCTAAAGGGACAAGCGGAGGGATGTTCAACGTGCTGGGAAGCCCGAGCTGGGGGCGTTTGTTTTCAGGAAAGACCTCCGAGAACACGTGATGTATCTGAGCTGGCTCTTGAAACATAAACACCCCGCTAGCACATCAAGATGCTCAGCGTATTGTTAATGAAAGAAAGAAGGAAGGAAGGAAGAGAAGGACAAAAGGAAAGATGGGAATTTGCCAAGTGCTGAAGAGAGGAAGAGCACCGAAGCAGACATCGGAAGCAGGCATGGGTAAGAAGGACATCGAAGTATTCGTGCAGAGTGTTGGCGACATGGAACTGTGTGGAAAAGGGATAACTGAGCCTCACCGGAAGTCATGGGAGAAGTCCCAAAGGGAGCAGAACACGTCCTGCCTCCTGGTCGGAACTCCTACTATGTAAGCCACATAGTAGGTACACCATAAAGGCTGATGAGTGTAGCGGTGGCTAAATATTTCAGTTCTGCTTTCAAGGCGTATGTTAGGACTGCACTACTCTGCTCAATGTAAAGTTAGGTACAATTACGTGACTTGTCTTCTGAGCAGAAGTGACGTGAGTCACCTCTGAACAGAAGCTTTAAGACCTAGCGATTGATGTGTGATATCCCTTTTCCTTGCCTCAGCAATTCTAGAAGCACTGAGAAGGAGCCTCCTGTCGCTTGGATCTCTGACGGAGGACAATATAGAGTAGAGTTCCCCGCCACCTGTACTCTGCATACAGAACGGGCCACCGAGATTCTGGGCCGCTTGCTCCCACAGCAGAACGTACCCTATCCCGACTTACAGAATGAGTGAGTGAACAGGGCAGAGGGAAGATTCTGAGAAAGGCAAGAGCATGAGGCTCCTTCAGAAGCGATGCGTGGAGTGAAACTGTCAAGGAACGAATCATCCCGAAGCCCATTAAAAATATTCTTGAAGGAGACTCTCGGAGCCTCGCTGTTCATTTAAGCCAGTCAAAGGGGACTGGAGTATTCCTCCAGCCATGCTGGCCTCTCCACAGGCTTTCGTTTCTCTTCTCTCCCCGGCTCAGCCTTTGGAGCCCCCTCTGATCACATCAGTAACCTGTGTCTATTACTTTGGGTCATTTGTTCATTCCTAAACATTCCTTGTGACCTAGTCTGTGCTGGACCTTGTGCTTCGGACAGAGAGACAGAGACAGAGGGAGATGGAGATGGAGAAGAAGTGGGAGAGGGGGAGGGAGAGGGAAGGAGGGAGGAAGAGAGAAGGGAGAGAGAGATCGTGTCCCTAGTCAGAGAGACAGTGGCTTCCAATGTTTGAGCGGGTGCTGAAGACGTGGCTAGAGTCCATCAAATAGAAAAGGCAGGAAAGCTATCTCAGGCAGCAGGATCAACACGTGCAATGGCATAGGGTTATGGAAGGGAAGTGAGGCTCTCAGGTGGCCTGAGTGGCAGCAGTCAGGCTGGTGGGTTGGGCACGAGAGCTTGTGAAGGGCCATGGGTGCCAGATTGAGGAATTTGGACTTTGTCTTAATGACAATAGGGAAACAGCAAAGGTCTTTGCTCAGAGGAGAGACCGGTGAGTCTGGGTTTTGTTTTGGCTGTGAGAAGCACATAGTAGGGGTCCCCCGACATCCGCTTTCCATCTTTGTCTCTAGCAGTGCGGACCCAGAGAGACCAGTCCCTGCTCTGTTTCCAGTCTCCCTCTTGTTGCTTAGAGACCTCCTGCAGACCCCACTCCCTGCCTTCCAGATCAAAACAAAGCCCAGCCTTTGCCTATTTGAGAGCATCTTTGCTCCCTCCCCTTATCTAGAGAGAGGCTACTTAAACAAACCGAATAGCTCAGCTGTTATGAGTGAAGGATCTAGAGTCACAGACCTGGATTCAAGTCCCAGTCCACCAGTTTCCAGCTGGATGACTTTGGCAAGTATTATAACTTCTGCGAGCCTCTGTTTCTTGGTCTGTAAAATGGGACTGACAATTGCATACACCTCACAATGTTGTAAAGAAAAATAGTCAAAGGAAGAATTCAGCGAGGTGCCTGGCACATGGCAAGGTTCAGCAAATGGTAGATGTGATTATTATTAACGAAGTGTGACATCATAGGGGACCAGAGCGATGTTTAATGTGTGCGAAGCACTGGGAAAGAGGAAACGTTACGTTCTCCCAGCTACACTGTGAATTCTCTGACTCGAAGCTTGCACCCAGTATGCCTTGAATCTCCTTGAAGGCCCTCATCTGCCCATGCCTTGGAGGGTGACTAGCCAGGGAGATGGGAGGCTTGCATCAAGAGCGTCTCCCTGAGCACTGGGTCTGCATCGGTCGCTCTGGAACCAGGCATGGGCAGCTTTGCTGTGTCTCTGCAAAGGTCCACCCACTTCTGCCTGAGGTGGCCAGGTCTGCATAGGTGACCACACTCCACCCATTTCGGATATTGCCTTTAATACAGGGGTGCTCTGGAAAGGCCTAGAGGCTGCTTCCGAAGTGGACCTGGTTAATGTGGGCACAGAACAGACTTGGAGCCTTAGTCACACCCGAGTCCTTCCGATAACTGCAGTAAATTTCTGCTTAGTTCCAAGGAGGAAGGAGCTAACCTTGGTTGTGGACCTACTGTGTGCGGGACCCTTGCACATCCAGAATCTCACCAAATCCTTTCCATACCCTCGGGAGTCAGTCTCCTTGTCCCTGACTTACAGATGAGGACTTGAAGGCTCAGAAGGGGCCAACCATAGCTCTAAGGAGAGGAACCAAAGAGGAAGCAAGGTCTACCTGACCTCCAAACCCATGGCTTTTATTTTTATGAACTTAAGGGGAGCACATTTTGAATGTCTCCCAGGGGAACTCTTCTGCCAGGCTAAGCCCTGTTCACACTCTCTTTCCAGAGAATAAATCTAATGATGTCACCCTCCAATCCTCACCCTCAATCTGCTTGAAACCTTGCCAAGCCGCCCCCTTGGCCAGCAGATCAAAGCTTTCTTAGGATGGAGGCTCCCTACGCCTTTTCACTGGCTGGCCCCAACTTCCCCATCGCCCCCCAGCCTCTCCAGGCCCCCTCAGGCACCTGGTCCTGATTGAGTCACCATTCTCCAGTAATACCTTCAGGACTTGGCCCATGTTCTTCCCTCTGCCTGCAGGACTTCCTTCCACCTAAATCTTGCCTGGGAAACTTACTTTTTCCTCCCAGCAAACTCTAGCCTCACCTCCTCTAAAAGCCATCCCTGGGGTGCCCACCAGAACCCCCTCTACCCACAGCCCTCTCATGCTCTCTATCGTTGGCTAGTTAGGGCATTTCTCCTCCACTGGACCATAAGATCCTTGAAGACCAAGGTGCTTATATACCTCAACCTTCTAGTGCAGGAGCCCACAGATTTCTTAAGCAGGTATTAATCTCTGCCCATATTATCTTTCTCCTCCACAGGGGAGACTTGAGAGCTATGGGGAGGGTATAGTAGTAGGTGACATTCCCTAAGGCCATAGGGAATGTCACCTACTACATTCACTAAGGCCCCGCTGTGTCCTGGGTATAGCTAAGCATTTTACATAGAGTCTCTCATTGATTCACAGACCTTGTGAGGAAGATTCTTTTTTTATACCCATTTCATCCATGAGGAAACCGAGTCCCGAGAGCTTCAGCGTTTCGTCCAAGGCCTCCCCAGCGGCGTTGTAACAAATCAGGATTGTTAACTGAATCTGAATGTATCCTTTTCACTCTTTTAGTCAATCTATCAAATAGACTGAGGGCCTGCTCTGTGCCAGGTGGTGGTTTAGGCATCAGGGACACAGCCATGAACACTAAGGGTGTGTGTGGTTGGTGTGTGTGTGTGGTGTGTGTGTGTGTGTCGGAGTGTGAGTGTATGAGTGTGAGGATATATGTGTGTGTGTAGAAATGTGCTTGTGCGTCCATGTGTGTATGGGTGAGCAGGGTGAGGATCAGGGAAGGCCTCCCAGAAGCAACACGCAAGCTGATGCCTGAGAACAAGCAGTGGTTAGGTCAGCAGTGTTAGGGGGCGTGTGAGCTTCTAGCAGGAGGAGCAGCAGAGGCAAAGGCTCGGCGTGAGGAAGAACACAGTAGCTTGGAGGACTGGGGGTGCAGGAGGGGCTGGTGGGACATGAGCCTGAAGAAGGGACAAGAGTCCTATCCATGGATGACCTTCCCCCCAAAAAGTCACCTTCATGGATTTTTAACGATGTAGTGGCCCAGTGCCCTTCAGGTCAGGGGAGAGGATGTCTGTGGATTCAACACCACGTGGGGATTTCCTGTGCCCACAGTCCTCACGGGTGTTCCTTCGTTAGGAGACCAGAGAAGGGGGACGCAGAGGCTGGGAGGGAGGCGATCCTAGCTCTCAGACAGCTCCAGAATGCAGTGTAGTGTCTGCTGGGTCCTGGACCAGAAGCCAGGCACCCTGGCTGTGGACGCTGGGGGCAGACCTGCTCTGCGGGCCTGGGCAAGTCGCTGTCCCTCTCTGAGCCAAAGGTTACTCTGTGTGAAATAAAGACAAATCTCTACGTGGGTGCCCCCAAAGGCTAGCCTCTTCATTTCCGCCTCGAGAAAGGAGCTTCTTTAGCCAAGAGGACCAGCTCAGGAGGGAGTAAAATGTTTCTCGGACACGCTCTGGTTCCTTGCAGCTCCCATCAGGCAGCGGCCCACCAGCAGGGATGCTGTCCCAGGCATCCTCCATGAGAAGAGGGTCCCTGCTGGCCCCTTAGGGACCCTCTTTGCCAGGCTACCTCTCCATGCTTCCGAGACCCAAGCAGGTCATCAAAGACTTCTTCCCCCCCCCCCCCCCCCCCCCACTTTTTCACTCTGCCTCTGCACCAGAGGTTTGACAAGCCTGGAGCTGCCCCCTTCCAGCCATGTGTTTCTGGACGAGCCACTTTTCCTGTCTGAGCAAAGTGGTTAAGGGCACGGGTTCAAGTGACTTCCTAGCAGTGAGGCCTGGGATGAGTCTCTGTGAGACTCAAGTTTCCTCACTTGGAAAATGGAAGAAACAATTAATACTGTGATTGTTGCAAAGGACCAAAGAGACGATAAACAAAACCCATTCGGCACGGTGCCGGGCACACAGCGAGCACTCGATGAAGGTTATATAGCATGCTTTTTGTTTTGGTTTTTGGCTTTCGGTCTAGGTAGAGTTTTTATTGACAGTAGGGGAAATGTCAGCTTTGGGGTTTCTATCATGGTAAAATACAGATAACATAACATTTACCGTCTTAACCGTCTCTGAGTGTATGTACATCCTGCTGGCAGTCAGTACGTCACCATCCTTCATCTCCTCTTTCTCGTCTCCCGAAACCGAAAAGCTGTTTATTAAACAGTAACTCCCCATTCCTCCCTTTCCCCTGGCCCCTGCCAACCGCCATTCTATTTTGTTTCTAGGAATTTGCCTATTCTAGGTACCTCATATAAGTGAAATCACACAGTATTTGTCCCTTTGTAACTGGCTTATTTCACTTAGCACAATACCCTCAAGGTTCATCCACATTGTAGCATGTGTCAGAATTTCCTTTCTTGCTAAGGCTTAATACTATTCTACTGTATGTATATACCACACTTTGTCCATTCATCTGTTGATAGACACTGGTTTGTTTCTACCTTTTGGCTATCATGAATAATGCTTCTATGAACATGAGTGTGAGGATGTCTGTCTGAGTCTGTGCTTTCAATTCTTCTGTCTATGTACCCAGCAGTGAAATTGCTGGATCATATGGCAATTCGTGTTGAATTTTTATATAGTATGTTTCAAGGCCTCCATTTCTTCAGCTTAAGCAAGGACACCATGACCAGATAGGGACTTCTTCTACACCCCCTCTTCCTTTGCCCAGCACAGAGTTGATATAGGCTCTGCCCACTACCATGCTTTGGTACCCAACCCAGAGCTCCTGTGGGCCACACTGACCTCCACTGGGTGGTGGCTGCAGTTGGTGTGCTCCCGGTCCTCCACCGACACATGGCATCCAGCCACCCTTTGTGAGGCAGCCCTTGCCTCTGGCTCCCACTTCCAAGAGAAATTTAGGGGCCGCCTCCTGTTTCATGGAGCTCCCCAGATGCAGCTGAAGCACTGCCACTTTGGGGGCACCACCATCTGGGAGGATTACCTCTTCCTGCTGCCAGCCTGGGGGCCCCCAGCCCCAGGGCATCATTATCTTCCCAGCCCCGATGGCCCCCTCCAGAATCTGCACTCAGGCAGGTTAGTGTCCTGGTTATAAGCATCAGCTTTGGGATAACAGACCCAGGCTGGACAGTAATAGTAATGAGGAAATCGAGCTAATGCATGGAAATCCCTGAGCTTTCTACCCGGCACAGAGCAAGTGGTCAGCAATCAGAGCTGTCGTGACCATGGCCATCACCTGGTCAGCACAAACTAAAGGAGGCAGTTTCCAGACGGAGTGGGGCTGGGATGGTAAGTCATCTCTGAGAAGGGTCTTCAGGGTCTCAGCTGAGGACACTTGGGAGGAGATTCCAGTTGGCCAAGCCCAGCCCCTCTCCTCCCCACTGGTTTATCTCCATTTAAATTCCCTTTCCTTACTGTGAGGCAAAGGCGGGGAAAGGAGCATGCAGTTATGGGACATCGTTGGTGGGCCTTACTGTGCCTCACGGAAAAAACGTCGGTCCTTATAACTTAGTTTAGTCTTCTTTAATTAAACAGAAGGATTTTTATGAGAAAACTGATCCTGGCTTCTGCCACTCATATTTACTCAAAGGGCATGTACTGGAGGCAGCAATAGGAAGGCTGCTTCCTCACCTTTCTCGAAATCCCTGTATCTGAACGGGACTTCAGTGTTCGCACAATTCTGTCACGTGATGTGCTGTTCGTCTTGACCCACTTTACAGATGGTGAAACTGAGGCTCTGAGAAGTGAAACGGATGACATAGAGAACTGGAGCTGGGAAAAAAAAAACAAAACAACCTCGTTTTGTTTTGGGCAGTCCTTGCTAAGCACGTGCTGCGTGCCGGGCATGAGCTCAGCACGGGGCCTGGTGGTGTGATGGTCCGATGCACACCTTTTCCTCCCTCCCACGTCTGCAGGATTTCTCTGTCCTTGGCCTGGGGGGAGGCAAGTTTCCCAGAAGAGTCAGCCTCTCTGCATCTCCAACCCTCCTCGCCCCACGTGCTGCTCTGTAGTAACTCCCAGGCCTTCCAGGTCCCACGATGATAAACAGGATTCCAAAACCTACTCTTCTTGCCTCCAATGATCCTTAGAGTATTCACCGCTCCCTACCCCCACTGCCAACCCCTCTTCCTTACTATTTCATGTAAACCGAAAGGCTCCAATGAAAGCAGAGTCAGCCCTCCAAGCTTGGCAGGACCATATTTTCCCCATCTTGTAAACTCCATCCTGTCGAGATGATTTTGGATAGTTATTACACTAAACGTGTGTGTATGGTTCTCCCACTGAACGGCAAGCTCCACAAGGGCAGGTACCCTGTCCACCTCTCTGTCAGATCCTCCATTGTTCTGCCAGAGCCTAGTTCATTTCCTGGCAAAGTATACTCAAAACAATGAGTTCTATCATCCAACATCGTCTCTGGTTCTTCCTTCCGCAAATGGTCTACCAATTGGACAAGCAGACCCTCCAATGTTTAGCATCATTACATGTGACTTGGACGGGCAGAATAGGATCTGGTCTAGTGACTCTAAGTACTCCACTAGAGGTCTTTTTCCAGGACACAAAGATCTCTCAATACCCTTTCATTATTGGCAGTCAACTACCTAATCATTTTTTAATCCATCATACATTTTCTCTGTCCTGTTTACAAGAAGACTATGAAAGTCTGGGCTCACTCTGTCCATCACCCCTTCCTGATCTACCCATCTGGTGAATTTGGCAAAGAGAGAAATGAAGCTGATCTGGCAAGATGTGTTCCTAGGGAACCAGGGCGGGGTCCTGAGAATCACTGCTTTTCTCCTAGATGCTCCCACAAGCCCCAGGTTTTCTGGAATATTGCTCAGAGTGACATTAAACTCACACTCCCATGCCTTTGCACAATCTCTTGGATCCCAGGTTTTTAAAATGAAAACCACCCTTGTCCATTTCTTAGGGCCTTGACTCTAAATCCAACGACACGTGTCCTTACAAGACACAAGAGGAAAAGACTCAGGACACAAAAGGAAAAGGCACAATCAACAGAGAGGAAAAAAAAACCATGTGAAGATGGAAAACAGAGATGGGAGCTGTGTGGCCACACACCAAGGAGCGCCTGGGCTAGCAGAAGCTGCAAGAGGCAAGCAAGGGTTTTCCCCTGCAGCTGAGGGAGCTCAGCCCAGTGGACACCTTGGTTTTGGACTTCTAGCCTCCGGAACTGTTAGAGAATCCATTTCTATTGTTTTAAGCCGCCCCGTTTGTAGGGATTTGTTACGGCAGCAGTGAGAACAAATGTACTGGTAGAGACCAAAGTCCCTAGCTCTGCCTGCTCTTCATCATAAGCCTTCTTTGGGACGCACACGCCAGCCTCCTGCCTCCTTGCTTCCAAGTCCCTCTGCCACACTGTGACTGCCTGAATGATGTTACTAAAATACATAATGGTGTTGCAGGTCTGTTTGAAGCCTATCAGCTAGAACTTTCTATTTCAAGTGACAGAAAACCCAACCTAAACTGGCTTACACGCACACACACACAAAATGTATTGGCTCGTGAAAGCAAAGAGGCCAAAGGCTAGGGCTAGCTTTATGTCTGCTGGATTTGGGGTTCAAACAATGTCACTGGAACTTGTTTTGCTCTGTCCTGCTGCCGTCTGTTCTTGTTGGCTTTGGTTTCAAGCTCTGAATGGCAGTAAGATGATGGCAGCAGCCCAGGCCCCTCTATCCTGGTAGATTAGAGACCAGCAGAAAGGTTCAAAGACCTCTCCCAGGTCCTCGAGCCAAAGTCCTGGATTGGCTCCCACTGGGCCTGATTACCCATTCCTCAACCAATCACTGTGCCTACAGGAATGCAATGTGCTGATTGGCTTAGGTCCAGGTCACGTGCTCCTTCCCCTGGTGTTACAGTGGAGTTGCCTCTACCAGTACCACATAGACTGAGAAGGAGAAAAAAGAGGGAAGGTATAATCCCAGTAGAAAAATCCCACCCCATATACATCAAATGCATGCTGAGAAGCCAAAAGGAAGAAGAGAAAAGGAAAAATAAGAAAAGAAAAAGAAAGGAAAATCAGTAAGTGATGCTCTTCAGTGGTTCCTGCCAAGACACATCAAGAGCTGAGACCCTGGTCTCCAGTTTCACCTTAAATCCAACTTGCTTGACATCCTTAGGCATATCCTGCTGTTTTTTTGTCCATATTTGTTCACACGTTCCCCTTTACTCAGAATATTCTTTTCCCCTTCCTCCCACCCTGCATCTGACTAATTCCCACTCTTCCTTCTGGACTGCTCACCTGGAAGCTTTGTCTCCAGTCTGGACAGACCTTCAAAGCATCCTAAAGTTCAGGTATAATGGCTCTTATCCCCTTTGGACTGAACTTGACTGCTAATGAGTCTGTCTCCTCTACTGAACTCTGCACTCCACGAGAGCAGGGATTTATTTTATATCGTTATTTTTATTTAACACATACCAAAGGGCCAAACATCATTCTAAGCTCTTTATAATTAACTCTGCTGTTAAGATAGGAAAATTGAGATGGGGCGGTCGTATCTGATTTATCTGTATTTCTCGGGCTCAGCATAGGGCTAGGCACATGGTCGGTATTCAAAAAATATGTCATTCAGGTTGTCTCTCTTGGTTGTCCAATCTTACCCAGATGGCCACGTCCTCAGATTTTCCATTTTCCCAAAGTTGCCCATACTCTGGGGCTTCCCAGCCTGGAAAGGGGGTGTTGTGAGGCAGCCTCAGCCAATAGCCCAAGCTGGCGTCTCTCTGGCTCTGCATCTGATGTCTAGGCCAGCAATCCAAGGACTGGCACAGAAGCTTGTGACATGGGAAAGGGATCCTGGTCTGGATTCTTCAGGCCTATGAAATCCCTGTAATAGAGGATGAGCTGAGGGGTCCCCAGGTGACCCTCTGCCTCCTTCACCTTGGTGCCCCTTCCCCCTCGTGTTCCCAGAGGCAGTCCAGGGGTCCTACCCTAAGAGTCACTTACTTGACCAGACTCCTGAGAACCACGTTGTTCCCAGAATCCTCATCTGAAACCTCCAGAGCTTCAGCTGGCTCAGAATTTGAATGTGTATGTCTTGTCCTCCCAGGAGAGATTATGACATTAAGAATCCCACCTCTGTGAACCCTCCTGGTTCTCTTCGGTCACCACACTCAGGTTGTCCCCATCCCATCCCCATCACCCTTTCTGAGCTGCCTATCCTCACAGGCTCTTTACTTTGTCCATGACTGTCCACCCCTGGCCTTGCTCTGCATCTCTATCCCCCTGTCTCTCATCCTGGTCTCTTTCTGTACCGTCCGCCCTCTTTCTTCTTGTCTCTTTCCACTAGACACTCCTCTGCCGCGCCCCCTGGACTGTGTCTGGCTCTCTGTGTCCTCTGTTTCTCTGTCTATCTGTTTCTCTCCAAGTCTCTCTCTCCCCCCATTCTTGGTTACTTGCGATGTCCAGAAATGAATGGACTTGGGATGTCTCACTTTCTCACCAGAGTGAGAGAGTTCCTAGCAGGACAGCCTTGGGGATCCCCTACTCAGGACTCTCCTCTCATTCGACGAGCCTCCTCCCTTCTCCTAGGAGGCAGAAACCCTCAGGGCCACATGGGCAGGGTGGCCGTCTGCTGCCCTGAGGACCCAGGCCATGACGGCCTCCCTTAATGAACGCGCCTTCAGTGACACATTCATTATTCCTGTTCGGTCGCTTAGAGTCAAAGCTGATTAGTTACACTTACCGCCACAAAGATGTAATGATTTTATTGTTTATCTTCAATTTATTTTGATTAACATCTCCGTTCTTTTCATTGCAAGTGCAATTAGGTGCAATCTAACAGCGACTACTTTAATTTTGTTGAAATTAAGATGAATAAGTGACGGCTTATGGTGCTTTGTTTAACAAATAAATCATAGTTAAGAGGAGTGTATTAGTAATAAATGAAAAAAGACAGCTTAATTAAAATGCATGGAGCCAGCCTCTTGATGTACATCCAAAATCTGAATCTGAATTCCAAAAATCAGAGGGAGATGAGGTTTAGGAAGACCCTCGCCGCCTCTCTCAGTGATGATCAGAAGAGGACAGAGTGGTTTGGTTTTGAGGCTGCTGTGCAGAGAAAACAAGGAACACATTACATTATGACCCTTGAGAGATGGTCACACCTTGTCAGCAAATGCCACCGGGAACCAGATAGAAAACAGACTTGGGAGGACACAGGAAGAGAGGCCTCATCTCCCCAGGAGGACAGGCTGCAAAGCCCACTCCCTGAATTCTCCCTGGGAACCAACCCATCACGGGCAGGAGGCAGGTTCCCCCATCCCCGCTGCTGCCTTCAGAGGTGCGGGAGCCCGGTGCCAAGCCAGGAACCGCAGGGCAAGTCTCTGAGTGAGATCTCCTCCCCGCTGGGCTGAGAGGGACTTCCCCATCTCTTGATTTGGAAACAAAGTGCAAAAAGTCAGCCCTGGAAAGTTTCCCGTGTGAAGTTTAAAAGCGCCTGTGCTGGAGAGGCCGGCTTTGAAGCAGCTCGCTGGGGCCCCTCGGCAGGCTCCTGCGAGTCAGAGGGCCGGCCTCGCCTCAGATCCGCCAGCCAGCCTCGGCAGGGCTGGGAAATGGGAATTGTTTTTAAGCTGAAAAATTACTCGTAGAGCTCACTCTTTTCTCACCGCTCTTCCTTTGTTCTCAGTCGTCTCCTTCCTCTGCCTTCTCCTCTTTTGCCTCCTCCTTTTAGTGAAGAGGAGCAGGCAGACCGGGGTTCAAATCCAGATGGAAGCTTCTACTAGCTGTGTGACCTCAGGCCACTAATTTTACCTCTCTGGACCCCAGCGCTTATTTTAAAAAGGGAAGCCAATGGTGCCCATGAGGCAAGGATGCTAGGAAGGTTGGCCAAGGTCACTGAAAAGAAGTGCCTAGCCTCTGCCTCCCTGGAGGAGGAGTTCAATAAGCATTAGCTCCCTCCCTCTTTACAGACCCCCCTTCCTCTGTCTATCACTCTGGCTCCTGGCAAGTCCCCTCGCCTTTTCCTTGGGCTCACTTAACTCCTACTTATCCTTCAACTTCTGCTTTTGAACTTCACTTTTCTTTACCAACCTCTCAACACATACTACCAAGTGCACACCTAGTGCCAGGCACTGGGCCACACCATGAAGACTGTGCCAGGTGAGCACACCCAGGATGGGCCTTCCCTCAAAGGGCGTCCAGTCCCACGCCCCAAAGTCCCCTGTGTCATCATGGTTCTGTGTGTTGAAAAGTCTTTCTCATGAAATGAATGCTTTGTGACCGGAGGTCAATGCCAGCACAGTCCCTGGCACACAGTGGCGCTCAGTGTCTATTGACTGTTCAGTTGAACAAATGCCGACTGGGGCATTCCCGTGGGGCTGACTATAAGGGCAGAGAAGGAAGTGCACTTGAGTGTGTGCTGTCAGGGAGGCCACACAGGTTTGGGGTGCAAATGCCAAGGCAGGCAATGACACTGTGGGGTGAACAGTGCTAGGGAAGAGCAAAGGAAGGATAAGAGATGACAACCCCCCAAGAAGGACAGAAGGCAGAGGACATGTATGGGAACTAAATGTGGCTTCTTTCTTCCAGGTCAGAAAATGGGAAATTGGGACTCATGTAGTTCCCAGGTGCTGAGGCTCCCAGCTCCGCCCACTCTGGCCTGGCCCCGCCCACCTCTCCAGCCTCATTCCCCTCCTTCCTTCTGCTCCAGCTAAACCCGTCTTCCCATTGGCCATGCTCACTCCTGTCTCCCAGCCCTGGCACATGCTGGTCACTCTGCCAGGAACACTCTCCCATTAGCAACCTCTTTCCACTTCCTGACAACTGCAAACCTGACCCCACACCTGACTTCAGGTCTCACCTTGGGAAAACCCTTCCTACGCCCCTAGCCCAGGTCAGTTTTCCTGGATGTTTGGTCTCACCACACTCTCTACCCCTCCATGGCCCTTGAACAACTATCCTTAAATAATTATCAAATGGCTATTCACAGTCTGTCTCTCCAGTTGGACTGCAAATGGTCTGCCTTGTGGATGGCTGTGTCCTAGAGCCAAGCAAAAAACAATGGACAACAAATACTAACATAGTTGTTGAATCAAAGCTGGACAGAATGAATAACCTCCTATAGGCTGGGCACATCAGGCATGCCACGAATGATCCTAACCACAATCTGAAAAGGGAGGTGGTGGTTCTCATCTGACGGATGAGGAAACTGAAGCTTCAAGTGGTGTGAATTGCCCAAGGCAAGTGATGGTCTTGAACCCACATCTGTCTGACGCTGAAGGCACCACACTCTATCCAGGAAGCGTCTTTGAAGCCTTGAAGCCAATTATGTGTGTGTGTGTGTGTGTGTGTGTGTGTGTGTGTGTGTGTGTGTGTGTGTGTTAATGGGAAGGCAGAGAAGAGAGGACTAGGCTTTCTCCTGCTAAGGTCTAAGAACAGGAGGGAGTATTGTCTCTCTTCTTGGTGTCAGTGAGGGAAGAACCATCAGGTGACAGGGCCTGAGATGTTAGATCCAGTTCTGGGATCTGCCCTAGGGTGGTGGGGGGCACCACAGATGCTTCTCAGGAGGGCCTTTAGGGACCCTCCCAGGGGAAATAGCCCTTGACCTTCCCTGCTGAAATGGCCTTCTGGTACTTGTCCTGGCCCTCGAGGCTGGTGACAGGGATTGTATGAGGCACACATGGCACCCTGTGAGCCCTGGTCGCCAGGCAGCTGCCACAGGGGCTGCTGCATTTGAGTGAGCATGACCACCAAGAGGGGGAACCTGAGTCATCGCGCACAGGGCCCCTCCCAGCCACACCACCAAGAGCGGGTTGGTTATTAACTCTTTATAGAAATAAGGCAACTGCAGCTGGGAGGGAGGAGGTAGCTGGTCCGAAGTCTCAGAGCCGAGAAACGGCTTGAGTTGGATTCTGGGGGCCGCTGTTGCAAGGAGGAATAAAAGGGAGGAGGGACAGCGAGGCCTCCTGAGAAAGGGAAAGAGGATGCAGGGAGGTAGAAGGAAAGGAGAGAAAGGGAGAAAATGGTGCGAGCGAAGAAGAGAGAGGGGTAAAAGAGTCAGCATCACAGATCCAAAGAGAGAAAAAGAGGCGCAGTGAGCGAGGGAGCTGTGGACGGAGAGAGCGAGACCAAGCGAGGGGATGAGACAGGGAGATGTGACAGAGACCCGGACCTCCGGGAGATGGAGGGTGACAGGGAGGCAGGCAGGGCCGGACAGACAGAAGGCCAGAGTAGTGACAGTGACAGAGGGGAGGGGGTGGGGGGGGCGCACGCCGAGCGGGCGCGGGACGGCGGCGGGCGGGGGAGGCCGAGGGATGCTGGGCGCTGCGGCCGCCTCCTCCGGGCGCTGCGCCGCCCCCGCCCGGCCGCCCCGCCGCCCCCGCCCCCGGCTGCACGCGCCCGCAGCCTAATGACCGCAGCCCAGCCTGCGACGCGCGACCCGCGCGGACTCGAGGCGGCCGTCAGCTGGCAGCGCGGGGCCGGCCGGGGAGCCGCGAGCGCCGCAGCGACGGTGGCGAACCCTCGGCTGCGCGAGCCCTGATTGATTTGTCAGCCGAGGCGACGCAACAGCCCCTCTGATCCGCGCGCCCGTCCTCGGCTTCCCAGGCGCAGCACCTCCCTCCCCGCGCCTCGCCCGGCTCCAGGCCGGCCCTGGAGGCTGGAGCGCCACGCCGGCCGGAGGAGGGAGCCCCCCCGCCCCGCGGCCCGGGACCCCGCGCCCATCCGCGGCCCCCAGCATCTCGAACCTCCTCTGGCTCCGTGGGGCCAGCCCGCAGGCCCTGGGGCTGCCAACAGCCCCTCGGCTCCCCCTGGGCACCGTGCCAGCTCCCCCCCAGCCCTCACCCTGCCGCTCCCCCCCAGCCCGGCACCCCTGCCCCCCGCCCCCGGCCCTGGCCCAGGGCCGCCCGCAGAGCCGGCCACGCCCGCTGCGGAGGACACGGCAAGGTAAGAAGGAACCTCGGCTTGCCCAAAGGGGGCAGGGGGCTGCGCGGGGGGCGCGCCTAGGGGCACGGCGGGCACCCGCGGACGCAGACCTGGGACGGCCTCTGCCACCCAGCCGGCGACACGCGAAAGCCCCGCCGGTGCCGGGAGGGCTGTGGTCAAGTTCTAACTGTGTAGGCAGGACCTGGTGGGAACTGGGTATGTTGGTCACTCATCTTTCTGTCCCGGGACTGGGGGGCGGGGGGGGGCGGTCTTGCTCGCAGGTACAGCGATCTCTGTCCATATCCTTTACCTTTTTAAGGAATTCTCTTCCTCTCCTTCATCTCTGAGTCTCTAAAAATTTATGGGACCATTTTCCTATGTCTTCTTGAGGAATCACGTCTTTGCCTGTTTCTTTCTCAGACAGGAGTCTCTTCTCATTCCCTTTCCCCATTAAGCATAGTCTCTCCCTGCTCCAATTCAGAAGAATTTTCTTCCTCTTTCTTTTGCCCCCATGTAGAAGGAAACTCCTGGCAATTTACAACCGCCTTCGCTCTCACTCTCCCGTTTGGAAGGCTGGAGCCCCTTCTCTGTTACCCTTTTACCCCCCCCCATTGAATTCTGAGTGTGCAGACAAATGCAGTTTGAGTTTTCAACTAGGGGGTGTGTTTTTTTCTGATGCAGGGGCCAGTTCTGGGGACTCTTCACCCATAGCAGGGTACCAGCCATCCGTGTCAGCCTCCAGGCAAAGGGCAGCTGCCCAGGTGGACGGGCATTTGTTTCCAGGGGCAAGGAGGGGACGACTTTACCCTGAAACAAAGAATCGAGGCCAATGGAGAGCGTCCCAGCCTCTTCAGAGGTTGGAGAATCCTAGCTCCTAAGCTGAGGGGGGTCACATTGAGCCTCCCTCCCCCAACCTCTTTAACTTTAAAATAGTTTAATGAACACAGAGAAAAATAATTTTTCTTTTTCGGTGTGGTGAGCAGTCTACAAAGGGACAGGGAAAAGGAGGGAGAGCGCTTTACCTCTGATCCCCGCAATTAGTTCCCCGGGATTGGGAGGTGGGGGCACTGGGGAGCCTCAGTTCTTCAGATACAAAAGCATTTAGATCGCTTTAGACCGGTTAATCCCGAGTCTGGCTCGGGTCTCTTTTGTTTCCCAACTCCATTGTGGGTTTTGTGCAGTTTCTCTCTGTTCGCGTGATTGACTAGCCAATGGATGGTAATTATCCAAATGTCCCCTCTGTCCTTTGACTGACTTCTCCGTATTATGGGCAACTGTCATGCATTCTGTCATTCCATATCATATTACACGTATTATCATATGAAGGCTCCCCCCCCCAAATATAAAGGAGAGAGCCTCAGCCCAGATGCTGCTGCTTTCAGAAGGAAGGGCCCCAAGAAATTTGTCCTGGGCGCGGTTTGGAATACAGAGCAGGGGACTCCCGAAATGGGAGGTTCTGCAGGTAATTTGTTTTGCTGACTAGGGGGTGGGGGCAGTTTATGAGGCTGGGGTTAGAAAGATTGTGTTGGGTGCTTGGAGCAGGCTTGCCAGCTGGTGTTCCCCTGGATGGACCTGAAGCAGTTTGGACAGATCGGCATACCTTAGGGAGAAACTTAGAACCAGTGTTTTGACCCCAGAATATCAGAAAAGTCTGCAGGACTGGGTCCTTTTGGGGTTACAGGAGCTTAGTGGCACTGCTCAGGACACCAGCCCTCGAGATCCCAAAATGCACCTCTCTACCTGTGGCCCTTTGTAGGACAAATCCTTTGGACTCTTGTCCCCGTTTGCTGCCCAGAAGCTAGAGACGTAGGAGCCAGCTGTGTCCATTTCAAACCCCTACTAGCTGAGGCTGAAGCTCTGAGAGTACACAAGCTTTTCCAATGATGCTTTTGCACAGATAAACTTAGTGTCCCTTGGTGCAATTTTGCGTGCCATCACTTAAGAGGGAGGCAGGATTTATAACAAGGAGGCTTTGCAGACAGAGGCTCTGGGGTCCTCTGAATCTGTGGGCAAGACTAGCCTTTCGTCTGCTAAAATGGGGAAAAAGTGTTTTATTATTGCAATGAATATGAAGTACCGACCAGATGTACAGCCTCGCAGTTAATTACCTTGTTCTTCATCAAATATATGAGCAATAAATTCTCCAGGAAGGGAGGTGTGTGTGGTTGTGTGTGTGTGTGTGTGTGTGTGTAAATAGATGGATAGATAGATGAATGCAGGGGACAGAGAAACTCACACTCATTTTAAGACTACAGAAAAAGACAGACTATTTTGTGGGGAGCTTGATACACTGCTTCAAGATGCTTTGAATTTTTTGATGATCAAATATACATGATCATGCTGTGCATGTTAGGGTGTGAGGTGCACCAACGGTCAATGGTTATTGATCAGGCTGTTAAGTATTTCGGCTTCAGTTTTATAAATATAGATAGATCCCAGATGATTTAAAGAATTGGATAGTGAAAAAACTGGCATTTCTTTGGAGAAGGGAAAATGTCTGGTCAATTACCAAAAAAAAAAAAAAAAATCCAAACCATTGTTTACTAACCTCCCCACCTCACCCTACCCCACCTCCCAAAAAATCTTGGAAAATGTGAACTTCATTTTTAGGGGTTTTCAAGAATAGAGTAAAAATATTCCAAATGTTTTGTTTGGGGTCTGCCAAAAGCAGTTAGTTTACTTGAGCCTTATTCACAGGCTGGGAGTTTATGTCTGTCTGTCTCTCTCTCTCTCTCTCTCTCTCTCTCTCTCTCTCTCTCTCTCTCTCTCTCACACACACACACACACACACACACAAAACCACAATTTTAACCGAGACTGACATGCTGCTGAAGAGATGGGAGGGTGTCATTTCTGGGAGTGGGGTCTAAGGTCCTTAAAACCCTTCTGGTTAGGAAGGGGGTGAACCGGCCACATGGCCTTTCCCAATTAACTAATTTCTCACTAATCTGAAGATCTACTTAGAAAGGTGTGGTTGGGTGGGGGATGGAGATTTAAAGATAACCTCTAATTGGTTTGAAAAATTCAGTGGACACCCAGAAAACCTCTCTATTTCTCTTTCATTCTTACCCCACCCCTCTCTCTCCTCCTCTCCTACACTCTTTCTTGTCTCTTTCTCTCATTTTTCCTTCTAGAAATTAAAAGTGGACTTTGAAAGGAAGGGGCAATGAGAAACAGGAAGGGAGCGGAGAGAGAGCGAACTTTACATTTTTTTTATTGTGTTGCATGGCAATCTTATTTGTAATCTTCACACTAGCTATTCTTTAGAAAGATCTTGTTTAAGAAAATCAGCCTGCCTTCACCCAGATCGGGGAAACTTCAGCATACAGACAATTTATAGCTATGTTTTGGTCTCACGTCTTAAAAAGACAGAGTATAGATTTTAGATTTTTCTATCTGCAGAAAATATTTTCTAGCTAAGAGCCCTTCACTGGGGGAGCTCAGGCATTCCTCAACAGGATAAGTCCTCCTGGAAATAGAACTGAAATTGGCATTCCTCAAAAAAGTTGATCCACCTAGAAATGGATGAATCAGACCTGATTGGATGGACGTGCCCTTTCACCTCATTGTCTCTGACCTATCACTTAATTAATCTCTCCCAGATGCAGAGCTGTTGACAATGCCAGAGATAAGCAGTATTTTGAACAAAGCAGGAAGCTTTTTAAAGAACAAGGCCAAGTGAGATTTGAGGCTCTTAAAAACGTGCACATCACCAGCACTTAGATGGAGAGCGTGTTATAATATAGCTGGAGCTCAGAGATGGTCCCCTTTTTGCTAGAAACTTTGCCTTCTTTGAACCACTCTATATCTATCTACATTCATTTTCTGCCTCTTCCCTCTCTGTCTCTGGTTCCCTTCCTTCTGCCACTCCCCCCTCTGGATTCAGACTGTCCATGACTAGTTTCCTAAAAATTGTCCTCCGCTCCCCAGCCTTGTCTCTGGCTCTTTCAGATCCTTTTTATGGTATTAGGGCTATCGAGGTGGTCAGCTTCGAAGGCTTTGCGTGACAAAATATTGACTGCATTTGCTGCTACCTTACGAAGGAGGACATTTGTGCTGGAGGCACCTTGGTGACATACAAGGAATAGTTCATTCATTAAAAGACTTGCTAATTGCTGCTTGAATTACTGTACAGAGAGAATGAAATGAGTTTGTAAAAGATGACAATTGGGGGAAGAAATTTTTTTTTTTTTTTTGCTTAAAACATTCTCATAAATAGGACCTAGAAAATGTGTTGGTTTTACTCATGCCTCTATCGTCAACTATTCAATTGAGCTTCAATTAATGATAATATATGGTCTGGGATCCTTAGCTGGGCTGACTGATGGAAGAGCTTTGTTGAATTTGGTGCAGGTGGCACTGTTTAATAAGCACAGGAAAGAGTGAATAATGTAGTGCTTGCAAAGAGAAGTAAATGCAAAATAGATCGCTCTAATTATGGCAGCCTCCAGAAATGGAGATGCAAGCTGAAATGGCCAACTAGCTGGGAAATTCCAAATAGAGCTGATTGTCCCTTGCCTTTTTTTTTTTTTTAACTTTCAAGGGCTGACACGGTAGCTTAAAAGTAAATTTGGATGAGCTCATCTGACTCAACACAAACTCATATTCCAAACCTGGGTCTGGTGACCTATCAACGTTTGCCTTAACTGTCTAGAATCTTTTACCAGATAGTACAATTCAGCTCTAAAACGGGAGGCCATCTGAACATGTCCTCCTGCAAGAGATCACACAAGCTCATTACCACTAGTCTCTGTGCTTTATTGCAAAGTGTCAGGAGATTTTGTTTTTGTTTTTGTTTTGTTTTGTTTGAATTTCTTCATGCTTGAGAAAATGAGTCTATAGAAAATCAAAGTGTGAAGACTTTTAAACAAACAGAATTTCCCATATACCTGTAATGATTTTCATTCATGCAAAGATAATCGATGGGACATTAGTTGTTGTAATTAATGGAAGAATAAAAATGGAGGGAGGGGCAAGGGGCTGGGTTTCAGCTGTAGCATACGTGGGAAATGACTGTTCCTCACTAAAGAGACAATGCTGCCTTCCCAAATAGCAGAAGAGATCTACTAACCGGGCTAGTGGAAAGTTGGGCTGGGGTAGAAGGGTCCTGCCGAAAGGGAAGAATGAGAGATGGTGGCCATGCACTTTCTGTCCTCTGCAACTTCACTGTCCCCCTCGGAAATGTACCAGGTCCTACATCGCCTCAGAGGAGAGGCGCCTTCTTACTTCCAGGGAAGGTACCATTTATACTAGAAGCCAAGTATCTTTTGTGAAGGTAAAATAGTGCCAGTGGCTGGGAAGCCCCAAATCAACATTCGTTAGCCCAGATTAAGAAAAGGCTGGGGCTGAATATGTGTGGGCTTCGTGAACAGGGCTGAGAGACGGTACTGGGTGTGCTAGATATGGGGTGATCAGTACAACAATGCCTCCAGTGAGTGTGCAGAGCCTCTTGTCCTCTGACTGGGGACCCAGAGAGGAGCCAAGTCCAGCCAGCATCTTTAGCCAAAAAAACCCTCTTTTTGTTCTGTGGAAATGTTTACGAAACCCACCTCCAGTCTATTCAGCGCTGGCTGGGCACTTGCGTCGTTTTAGTGTATGTGAAGCTCATAAAAGGTTTATGAGAAACCTTTCCTTAGAAATAGAGTTTAGGAGTATCCTGTTGTCAGAGAGGGACGGCAGAGATGCCTTTGAATGAAGGACTGCGGGGGACATTTTTCCAGTTTCAAGTGCATGTAGATACAAGAATTGTCAGCTAGTCCAGAGTTCATCTGCTTCCTCCCTCATCCTCACTTGTTTCCCTGCAAAATCTTCCTGTATCTCCTTTGAGCAAAACGTGGTACCCTGTGTGAAGAAATTAATGCTGTTATTTGTGCTTCAACCTAAAAGGCAGCTAGATTAGCGAAATTAGCAAAATGGCTCTTCTAGGACTGGGTAGTTTCTGGGTTAGATTAAAAAGACATCACCCTCAAGGAATTGCTGTAGTTATACTAGCTGGAAAAAAAAAACTGACATCTTTTTGCAATATCTATCTATCTATCTACCTATCTATCTATCTATCTATTTATGCATGCATACTTCCAGGGCAATTTACATCTTTGCATGGAAATTAGTAGGTGGGGAGATGCAATTAGTTATTGCATATATTGTTACAATTCTTCTTTAAAATAATCTGACCTGACAGATATACATTGTTGACAATGTGATTTAAGCAGGACCCAGATACAAACTTTCCCCACCCTAATCAATAATGGTAAATCCTTTTGCTGAGGTGAACAATCTCTGACCTAGTATTCGCATTTCCTTTACCGATTCCCTGTAATAAAATTGAACATTTTGTCACCACTTTGAGAAACACTGCCAAACACCTTAAAACACATGTCACATGCCAGCAGCCCCTCATTTCCCTCCTCCGGGAGTTTCTACATCTGGAATCATAATCACAGATAAAAACCTTGACAAAATCGCATCTGAGCACATTCCTCTCCGAAGCCCTCACTTACTCATAACATTTAATACAATATTAATACCTGCTACCGAAAGGCAGAGGGGAGGGAAAGAGCTGCCAACCTCCACGTTTCCTGATGCATCATGTTCAAACCTGAAACTCACACTTCGTGTTTCATTTTAAGTTCAGTGCATTTAACAGGGCCCTGGAGAGAGGGCCCTGGTTAGTTCCCCAACCTGCTCAGCTGACGCCCAGGGAGGCAGTTTCAGAATTGTTCAGATCACTGCAAAGAGAGCAGAAGGAATTGGCTTCCTCTCTGCCTGAGACAGGCCAAGCCACTTATCTATCCACAGATATAGGGTTCCTCTTTGAAACAACTAAGGCCTCGCTAATTTTTATTGTCCGTCCGTAGTGGTGACCAGCAGATTTTCTGTAAGGTAAGGTGTGACCAAAGTAATGAGCTGATTTCAGAAAGAGATAGCCATGCCTGAGCTGATTTGCTGCTGACAGGTTCTCACATCAATAAAACACACTCCTACCTCTGCTGAACAGAGCCCACAGGCCCGGAAGGGGGATCCTTGTTGAGGATATGGGACTTTCCTGCCACCCCTACAACTCACACCTCATCTCTTCTTGGAGATGTCCACAACGCTACATTCCTGCAGTGGCAAGGAATCACCATTCCTCCACTGTACGAACAAGAGACAGAGGTTAGTGAGGAGGGGAAAGAGCAGGAAGCATACCCCGCTGTGGAGGAGGGGTGCTGGGGGCACGTGTGATGCCCTCGAAGTGGACTTTCTGAGGTTGGTAGCTTTGTTTAGTCCCTGCCCTTCTCTAACTAGAATTAGGGCCACGACAGAATATAGCTATCCCAAGGAGTCCAACCAGCCATGCTCCCTCCCTTTTAAAAATTTAAACGCCTAGGTTTCTGGACAGAGGAACCAGTACCTCTAGGAATAGCCTCCCTGTAGAGGGGCACTTATACACGTGTGCGTGTGTGTGTTGTGCGCGCGCACACACACACACACACACACACACATGCTTTCCTAAGCAAGAACCACTTCTACAAGCAGAGTATAATTTGTGGAATGGTGCAGCCAGAGAACAGAAGACATTACACGCAGATCGGAGGCAGGCAACTGGCCCTGTGACTGCAGCCAACGGCTTAAAGAAAACAGTCCTTTCTGCTTCGAGGCAGGGAAGAAATGTCATTTTTGCCTCTTTCTTCTTTGCAGTTATTATCCAAGAGGCTTCCCCCCACCCCCAACCCCAGTCTGCAGCCCCATCTCCAGAGTTTCTGGTCATCTATTGCCAGCGCCCAAAGGCAGACAGGTCTGGGGCCAAGGAGAGCAGCTCTCCCCTGTACGGAATCCTCTCCCCTGGTGGCTCTCAAATCTGGTGGTTTTTCTGCCTGCCTTTTCCTCGGGGGAGACTCCGGAGAGGCTGCAAAAATCTGGGCGCCCGCTCGCTCGCTTGTCAAGAAGCAAACTGTCTTCACATTCTCCAAGAGCAACATCCCTGCCTAGGAAAAGGAAGGAAGAGGCAAAATAAATAAAACCAGTTAATGTTGTAGTTAACTTGCAAATCAAGTAAATCTGTTGGTGCCGTATTTGAGAAATAAACCATCAGAGCGTCACAGCAAACACACACTTCTGAACGTCTTCATTTTGATTTAATGGTATATCAGCGTCAACTATCGCTTCCTCTGCTGGTACACACGGCCTGATGCCGCGGGGGAGGGTGCCCATGTTTATCACCGAGTGAGATGACTAATTACACCTTGTCAATCACCGGCTATGAAGACATAAAACCAGCACGCACAATGAAGTAGTTGCCTGCAGCGTCAATTAGCTGGCGATTCGGAGGTTATGGCGGGGCCCTGCTTTGGCCGCCTCTAATAACGGGACAGAGCTCCGGGAACAGCGCACTGATCAATCACCCTCCTTCCGCGGCTCCCCGGCTCCCCCCCTTCTTCCCCCGCCCGGCCCGGCCTCACTTTCTCTGGGCGGCATGTGCTTCCTCCCTCCGCGGCCCCGGCTCGGTGGCGCCGGCAGCCCCGAGAGCCCCGGGAAGTTTGCGCGCCGCAGCCCCGCTGCCGGCAGCCGGGAGCCCCGCAGCCTTCGGGGAGCGCTGGGGCTGGTGGCCCCTTTGTTGGAAGAGGCGTGGAGGGAGCGCTTTTGTTCTGAGTTAGTCACGGTGGCCGGCTGGAGGCTGCTACCTCATTATGCGCCGGGTCTGCTTGTCTGCGAGGAAGCAGATGGTGGGGAGGTAGGCAGCGGCGAGAGTAGCCAAACCTGAATGCAGTTCACCTGTCACCTCCCACAAAATGCAGGTTCCAGGGACTTCGGGCTTCTTTTCCCCGCTCTGGGGAGGGGCGTCGAGAGACCGCTGTTTCCGGCGCCAACAAACGTTCGCGGTACCTGCGGGTGCCTGCTCCCCCCACCCCTGCCTCCCTCGGCTGCGGCTCCTCGCACCGTGTAAATGTCACTCACGTGTCAGGACGTGTGTTTACAGCCTGTTCCTCTCCTTGTTTCGTCTCCGCGGACGGGGCTCAGCGGTTGTCAGCATCCCCCAGCCGCTGAGGGAGATTAGCAAAGTTACCGGACTCTGAAACCCGGGGCCGGGCACCCAGATCCCTCTCCGCCGCGGGAGATGCGTTTGAGCCGAGCCTCTTGCAGCCCGGAGCGCGTCCGAGCCTGACACCGAGAGATAAACAGGCGGGCGCGTCCGGCAGGAATCCTGACGGCCAGGGAATTTGGGGTCGGTCAGCGCTGTGTGGGCTGCTGGTCAGAGGGGTGGCGACGAAATCGTGTGCTTACAAGTATGGGGGGGGGAGGGAAGAGCCGCAGGGTGTGTTTCCACGTTTCTTGGGAAGCCGCGGCAACAGTTACGAGGGCTCCTCCCCCCCCCCAGCTCCTGCGGCAGCCCCTCGAGTTCTCAAAAACGTATTGCATCCATCCGGCCCGGGCGCCGAGCTGCACCAAGGACAACCGCTCCAGCGTCGGCACAATTTTTTTTTTCTACCCCTTGGGCGACTTCCAGATGAACCCCGGTGACTCCCAGATTAGATTTTTATTCCCTACTTTCTTTGAAAAAAAAAAAAAAGTGCCCCAGATGCGTCAGTAAAACATGTCTGTGTGTAGGCGTCCGCGTGCCCGGGCGCGGGCCGTGTGCGGGAGCCAAAGCACACAGCTCTGTGAACACACGCGCACGCGCATCTTTGGGTTTATAGTCGTTACCTCGCGTTGGGCATCTGTGCATGTGCAGCGTATACACATATTCTTGTAACTTGAAGAGTTTTTGCAAATACGCAAAACATGGCCTCCTAGAAAGCGCACGCAGGGATTTAGGTAGAATTGCCTGAGCATGTAATTGCACGTATAACTGCAATTTCCCGCTTTACAGATGCCTCCCCTGCCTGGCACTGGACACTTACTTACACTTGATGTGAACGTGCAGACCCTAGCTCTACTTTTCTGCCGGGTGTGTTTTTGCTAATGGCGATGTACAAGCGCATGTGCACACATGAACACAAGTGCCTGGGCATTACAAGCACATATATATTTGTCATGTGTGGTATGTGGAAAGTGTGATTTTGTGCTGCCTCAACTTTGCCCTGGAAGATAAACTTACTTCAGAGATCTTAGCTAGCCCCTTACCTCCTCCTGGCAAGTAAGTCACTTCAGACTGACCTGCCTCCAAGCAGACCCAGGAGATGAGAGTGTGTCATTGACTTGCTCATTCGGTTTTCCCTCTATAATCATTTTTTTATTTTCTAAGTTCAGCTTCACCACACACCTGGGTCTCGCCCTCAGGGAGTCCCCAAGAGACTCTAGGTTAAGCTTGAAGTCTGGGGACTGGGATGAGCAGCTGGGACGAGCTGGCAGGCCAGGTTGCTGGTCCTTGGAGAAGTGGTGCAGCCAGGCGGCTGGATGGACCTGGTCAACAGCTGGGTTTACAGCACGTGCACCCAGTGGTCAGAGAACTGGGCCTGTGGCCTTTAAGAATCTTACTGACTCCTACTGTATCTCCGAGTGGGAAAGTTTTTAGTAGGAGATGGAGAGCATTAGGAAGGAGCAATGAAAGAATTTGCTTCGTGCTTCCTATGTTCCAGGCATTTTACGTCCATGATCTCTTAACTTCATCACGCCCATGTGCAGGGTTGATCCCCCACTGGAAAGCTCAGAACAGGCTAAGGGGAGTTAAGTCACTTGCCTAAGGTTAGGTTTGTGTATAAATGGCAGAACTTGGATTTGAACCGATGCTGATGCTTAGCTCCTAAAGGCATGTGAGGGCACCCAATTACAGGCTGGAGAGAGACTGGGAAGAGCGAGAAATCAGGCCTTGGCTCACTTGGGGAGGGAATATGCTGGCTGGCCCCCTCCCCGGGAGTCACGGCTCCAGAGCAAGCTCTTGCCTCTCTTGCTGGACCGGGTCCCCAGGAGGCCTGCGCGGCTGCAGGCAGCCTGCTGGGCGCGGAGCCTGGCTCCAAGGCCAAGCTGGGCGGGGAGCAGCAGAGGGCTCCCGTAGCTCTGCCCCCGGGCTTGCCTTCCCAGGCCTCTCCAGCCGGTGCCCGAGGCGGCGGCTCCGGAACGAGGGGAGACCTGAGTTAGACCTCTTCAAGCATCCTGTGGCTGAGCCTTTTCAGGATGGAGACGGCCGGGAGAAAGGGTTTAATTTTCCTTCCCGAAGAAATCACAGGAAACTGTTTGTAGCTTAAAAACTCCAACCCCCCCCTCCCCCCTTTCCTCCCTCCCACTCCTCTTTTCCAGCCTCGCCCACCAGCTCCCACCAACTCCTGGCTCTTCTCTTCTTCTTGCTTCTCCCTCCCTCTCGGGTCTCCCGCCTTCTTGGAGCACGCGCTGCCAGGGCCCGGGGTGCCGGGCGGCCAATGGCGCGGCGGCAGGACGTGATGTCAGGCGCGGCTGTAGAAAAGGCGCGGACGCTTGGCTGGCGCGGACTGCAGAGCCGGGGCTGGGCTCGGCGCGCTCTTGGAGAGCATTGCGCGCGGCTGGGCCCGCGGCCGACGACTCCTCCTCCCACTCTGCTCCTCCTCCTTTTTCTCCTCCTCCTCTACCTCCTCCTCCTTCTCCTCCTGCACCTCCTCCTCCTCTTCTTCCTCCTCCTCCTCTTCAATTCTCCCGGTGGCTCGGCTCGGCTCGCTGGCTTTGGAGAAACCCGTACTCCAGTCGCCCACCCAACGTCTAAGCGGGTCGCCTTAGGCTGGGGGCGCACCCCAGGGAGAGGAAAGGTCCAGGCAGTTGGGCCGCCCCGGGCACCTAGACGCTCTCGGGTGAGCCCCGACCGCAGCCGTCGCCGCCTCGGGCAGACTTTGCGCTCCTGCGTTGCGCCCCGGGCGCCGAAGCCGGGCCGGCAATGCCCGCGGCGTGAAAGCGCCCGCGGCGGGCGCCGACCTCTGCCCTTGTCTCCCGCCCTCTTCCCCCAGCCCCGTGCCCTTGTGACCCTGGCTTTGGCGCCGCCGCCCAGGCGCCCCGCGATGTAGCTGCCCCCGAGCCTCGGCGGGAGGCGTCCTGGCCGGCGGGCGCCCGGGGCCCGGAGCCCGGCCTGGGGGCGCAGCCGAGCTCGGGCGGGGCCGGGGCCGCGGTGGCGATGCACCGGGCCCGTTAGCGCCGGGAGCGCCAGGCAACTGAGGCGGGGGGCAAGCCCTCCCGCGGAGGAGCCGCGCCCCCGGCCCCGCCGGTCCCGCCGCGATGCTGTTCCACAGTCTGTCGGGCCCCGAGGTGCACGGGGTCATCGACGAGATGGACCGCAGGGCCAAGAGCGAGGCTCCCGCCATCAGCTCCGCCATCGACCGCGGCGACACGGAGACGGTAGGCACACGGCCGCGGGTCGGGGCGGAAAGCTGGGATGGGGTCGTGTCGGTCTGCGCCTCTGCTCCCCAAAGTTTGGGGCACTTTGAGGAACGTTCTTCGTGCGGCACGGGACTGGGCGCTGGGGATCCGCGGATGGGATTCAAGGCCTGTAGCTCCGATTCGGGGGGCAAACCAGGCTGCTGGGGCAGAGGGGGGAAAACAAGGTCGAAATCGAAATTTTAGACCCGGAGGGTGGAAGAGAGCATTTCTCCCGAAGTGGGAGCGAAATCCTATGCACCGCCCGAGATGGCTCTCTTCTCACTCCGTCGGTCTCTTTGGTCGCCAGTCCCTGCATTCTCTTCCCCGCTCGGCCCTGGCCGCTGGCGGCTCGGAAGAAGGGAGCACGGGGCCTCCGGACCGCTCGGGCGGGAGACCCCCGCCTCCTGGCAATCAGGGTTCCCTCCCCAGCGCAATTGCAGGGCTTGAAAGCTTCTGGGCCAGCGCTTTTCGTTGACCGTGACCAGGGCCTCCTGGCCGCCCGACTGGGCCCGGCCAGGGCTCGAAGTTCAGGCTTTTGGCCTGGCCCTCGCGGAAGGAGAGTCCATTCGGATCGCCACACCTGGCTCCGCCGCCGCAGCCCCAAGGAGTCCGTTCCTTGCCCCAGACCTCCTGGGGGCCAGACCAGTAGACGCTGCCCAAGCCGGGCCCAGAAGTGACCTTTAGAGGCCGGCGAGGTGAGGAGCACGGGCAAAGTTTCTCAGCTCGAAAAGCGGCAGCCCCAGTGCCTCCGACTTCCAGGCTCTGCTTCCTGGGTTAAACGGTCCCAGCCTGTCGGCATAGCTGAAGATTTGAACTGGGCGTCTTGTGCACTCAGAGACTTTGAAAGGTGCCTCTAGATCCCACTCACCATCTCCCAGGATTCTGGGACCCGCGACCTGCCCGGGCCTAAAAAGGACCCAGAGCTCACTGTGGGCCAGGAATTCCTCTGCGTTTCTGGAGAGGAGTCTGTGTGGGGATTGACTTTTAAAGGTCATCTTAACCCTTCTCCTGGGGGCCCAGCCGAGAAGCTCCTGTAAGAAGCAGTTTGAAGAGCTTTTGGAGGGCTTGACTGGGGGCTTGACAGCCCGGGAATTTCTGGGAAAAGCGCAGAGGGGACAGGAAGGGGGAGAAATCGGTGGGAGATCTATCCAGGCCAGCAACTGGTCTTGGGCCTGTGGCCGGCTCGAGCTGTGTGGGCGGGCCTGGATATGGGCCTGTGGGGTTGGAGGGAGCACACCGCACGCCCTGGCCGCTTCCTCCGCCTTTCGGGCCAGCCGGAGTTACCGAGGGAACCACGGGTGCCGCGCGGCTTTACCGCGGCGGCAGGGTCGCAGGTTGACGCAGGCGCCGCCGTCTCCCGCCTCCCTCCCTCCGCAGACCATGCCGTCCATCAGCAGTGACCGCGCTGCGCTGTGCGCCGGCTGCGGGGGCAAGATCTCGGACCGCTACTACCTGCTGGCGGTGGACAAGCAGTGGCACATGCGCTGCCTCAAGTGCTGTGAGTGCAAGCTCAACTTGGAGTCGGAGCTCACCTGTTTCAGCAAGGATGGAAGCATCTACTGCAAGGAAGACTACTACAGGTAGCCCCCCACCTCAGGCGGGACCCACTGCCCCGCAGGGCTCCCCACCTCCGCCGCAGTCTTGCCTGTCTCCTTTCTCTCCAGTCCCAAGGGAGGGTTCCCTGCTTAGGTCTTCCCTTCTCCGAGCCAGCATGGATTGGGGGATAAACAGCAATTTGGGAGAACTCTCGGAAAGGTCTGTGAAGTACAGGGACCCAGAGAAAAGCAGAAGCTGCTGTGTTTTTTGAGCTTAGACCATAACTGTTTGCGTTGGGGGTCCTCGCATCCTTTTCTCTTTGAAGTTTCTTGGGTCAACAAGAGGGAACAGAAACAGCACCCCCCCCCAAACCCGGGCAGCGAAACAAAGTTGGAGGGAGAGCTGGGGGATTGGACGGGGGCATTTCCGGGTCTTTGGTGGTAATGGGAGTGAAAGCTGGCCAGGATTAAAGAATTGGAATCCTTACAGGCTCCCAAGTTCCTTGTCTCTCCTCTCTAGGTTTAGGGGTAGGGTCTGTTTATATATTCTCTCTCCTATTTCTCTCCCTGTCTCTGTGTTTCTTCCAAATTACAAAGGTCTGTAGGATTCCCAGGCACTGGTGTGGAGGGCAGGGGTAATGTTTCAGGAAGGGTAAGTGGGGGGTTTCCCCCACTCCTAAGCAAAGGCTGTCCTAGGGCTTGCTCAGGCTCTGGGTAAAGTAGTAGCCTTTGTAGGCATGAAGATAGTTAAGGACACTATTTCGGGGTAGGACCCGATGTGGGCCAAAATCCAATCCCCTCTTCCCCCATCTTCCAAGTTAAGACCCAGGTTGAACATCTTGAGGAGGGGAAGTCCCCCATTGGCAGCAGCGGCACCTGGAGGAGGAATATGGGGGTCCCCAACCGTGTGTCCCCACAGTCCCCTCCTTCGATGGTCCCTACAGGCGGTTCTCTGTGCAGCGCTGCGCCCGCTGCCACCTGGGCATCTCAGCCTCAGAGATGGTGATGCGGGCTCGGGACTTGGTTTATCACCTCAACTGCTTCACGTGTACCACGTGTAACAAGATGCTGACCACCGGTGACCACTTCGGCATGAAGGACAGCCTGGTCTACTGCCGCTTGCACTTCGAGGCGCTGCTGCAGGGCGAGTACCCCGCGCACTTCAACCATGCCGACGTGGCGGCGGCGGCGGCGGCAGCCGCTGCAGCCAAGAGCGCGGGGCTGGGCGCAGCCGGGGCCAACCCGCTGGGTCTTCCCTACTACAATGGCGTGGGCACAGTGCAGAAGGGGCGGCCGAGGAAGCGCAAGAGCCCCGGCCCGGGGGCGGATCTGGCGGCCTACAACGCTGGTGAGTGCGAGGCGCACCCAGCGCCCCCCCCGTCGGGTTGGGGGAGAATGTGTGGCGTCCACCCCGCGCGAGCCGGAGTGAATCTCAATGTGCAATCTACACTTGTATATAGGGCACGCTGGGTACTCTAGCCCTTAGTTTTCCCCAAGCCCTAAGCACCGTAGGACCTAGCTGGAGGCACGTTAGCCTCCTGGGCTCCAGACCCTACGGCCTCAGCTGTAGCAGGACCAGAGGGTGCTTTCGTGTTGTCGCTGAGAAATTTTTTAGGGGCGGCTTTTTGGTTGGAGTCTTCCCCTCACTTGGCTGGGCAGAAAGTACAAGGATAGAGAAAGCAAGGTGGAGCCCACACCAAACAGGCTCTGGGGTTGGCGAGGCTGCCGGCGGGAGCTGTGACGATAGATGAGCCAGATAGTTGAGCCAGGCAGGGCAATGAGGGTCCCAAGGGAAAGGACTGACGGTGGCTGGGGGCACCGAGCTCGGCGTGGAGTGCGGCAGGTCCTGTGAAATGTGCTGAGGGCGGAAAGGCCCGGGAAATTTGGGCCCAGGAGCCTTTTGAGCAAGAGCAGCTCGTTATGCTCGGTGTGATCCTTCTGCCCCGTCAGGTCTCGGCTTTTCCTGGGCTCCTTCCTTGGAGTTCCCGGCGCCAGCGGGGCGCTGGGATGAGAGCTGCGACCCTCGGAAGCCGGCGCCTGGGGAATGGGACCGGGATAGGCCTGGCCTCGCGCCGGGGTAGGGTGGCAGGCTCGTTTTGCATTTCCGGCGTCTTTGAACCCTGGGCCGTTCTGGGGGAGGCTCTGCCCCCTCCTGCGCCCCTCTTGGCTCAGGACAGCTGCTGAGGGTTCTGGGGCCCCGCAAATTGAACCGTCAACATCTGCCTGAAGTCTGCACGGCCCGGAAAGGTTTATGACTCCCTGGGCTTCTGAACTAGATAGAGTTTATTTGCTGTTATTCTCTTTCCTTCGTTTGCGACAGAATCGGATTCTGGGAATTTGTTTTCTTCCTCCTTTTCCCCTTAGTCTAATGCACAAGTGGAAACAAAACAAAACAAAGCAAAACAAACCCAGGACTCCTCGGAGAGGGCAGGGCAGCGGTGGGGAAGAAAGCAGGGTTATTTTGATCTTTAAAAATCCGAGCTGTCTGGGGAGGAAAATAAGGGGTTCTCCTGTTCGCTCCAACGAAATTGCTTCTTGGAAGATCATGGGGCGTGTGTGTCTCAGTGTGTCCAGTTGGGAGGAAAGCCCCCAGTCTGGTAGATGGCGAAGTGACCTCAGGCAAGTCCACGCCGGCGGATCATAGATTTGTTGAAGGCTCTGCCAGAGATACCCCTCTCCAAAACTTCCATCCCCGATCTCCCACCGCCCTGAAAAGAGACTAAACCGAGTTTAGACCAGGTCCCTCAAACAAAAGGCTTGTCCGTGTATCAAGTATGGTTGGCCTCTGGGAGGAAGCAGCAGGCGCCCGGCCACTGGGCCCATGGAGTGGGGAGCGGGGTTGTCTTCCCCGGCCGGCAGGTTTGCAACTGAGTTTGGAATTGAAAGGTAGACAGTTCAGAGATTTATTTGTGCCCTTTTTTTTTTTTCTTTTTTTGCTGTTCCGCCACGTTCCCTGGCGACGTTGCACCACACCGAGCAAGATGTGGCTCGAGGCTGAGTTTCGGGGAAGCTGGCACCTCTACAAGATATGCCTCACTGGTGTCATCTCCCTTCCCCTTTGGCCCCTCTCTCGCCTTTTTTTCCCTTTCGGTTCTCTGGGTTGCCCTTTCTCTATGTCTCTCTCTCTCTCCCTCTCTCTCTCTCTCTGCGCCTGTCGCCCGGTTCCCTCCCTCTCTCCCGGTGTGAGCGTCTCCGGCCTGGCTTGGCCCGGGGCTTCCTGGACTGATTGAAACCCGGCGCTGCGCGTCCGCGGTGGCGACGCCGCTGGCTTTCTTGGGACTCCCGGGACCAGGCTGGGAAAAGAGGGCACCTCTCTGGCCGCACGGCTGGGCCAGGCCTCCCCAGGTCCGGCTGCTGTCCTCCTCCCTCCTCTCTCGACACCGACAGGAGAGAAATGGCCGCAGCTTGGGCCGTGGGGCTGCGGGGACTGGAGAGGGGGTACCGTGGAGAGTGCGGCTGCGGGCGGTGTGTACCGGCAAGTGTCTGTGCGTGCGTTTCTGACTGTGAAGACACAACCTTGTTTGTGCGAGTGTCCCGTACCCAGGGGCCCAGCCCTACCGACCCCTCTTGCAAAGCCCATCGTTCCGGGGGACAGTGCGGTGGGGGAGAGCCCTGGTTTAAGCGCGGTGAGCTCCGGCAGAGCGGGATGGAGCGCCGTCGGTGCGCCGGTCCGCGGGGTGGGGACGAGCAGCCGGAGCCGCGGGGCCGCAGGTCGGCAAGTCCTTCCGGGGCGGTGGCCACGGCGGCCCTCCTCTGGCTGTCCCTCTGGTCCGAGCGTGCAGCCCGGGTCCCGGAGGCGGAACTGAAACCTCCCTGCAACCCCGGGCAGGGCTGCCCCGCGGGCCGGCGGCGCGGACAAGGCGGCCAGGGCGGGTGAGGGGCCGGGGCCGCGCACTTGGCCCCGGGGTTTGCGCGCCACGGCCGCGGGAGTCCCGCGCGGACCCGCCGGACGCCCGGGCCTCCCCCAGTCCCAGCTTTGTGTGTGTGTGTGCCTGGCGGCATAATTACTGATTTGATTCCAATCCATTATTTAGACAATTGAACCTACAATCTCGTCTTTAGTAAAATGAGGCGAAGTCAGATTTGATTACAGGTTCAGTCCCAGCGACAAGAGCTCGAAACCCGATGGGTTAATAACAGATCACGAGTAAATTATTCATGATTTTACGAGCTCTTTAGCTCCATTGAATCGGCCTAATTGAGAGGAAAAAAAAAAAAAAAGGAGAGAGAAAGCCTGGTCCTCCCCCCCCTCGGCCCCTCGCTCCTCCCCGGATCCGATCCTGGGGAATCTCCACCCGCCCGGGGCGTCGGGGGCGGGAGTGAGGAGGCGTGGGGCACAGGCCAAAACTCGGCCCAACTGCCACTTCCACGCGGCCTTGTTCCCCCAGCACTGCCCCCTGCCCTGGCCGCTGGCGGCCTCGGCCTCCCTACCTTGGGCCGGCTTTTTTCCCCCCCTCTCCCTCCTTTTCCCTTTTCCCTCACTCCCCGCCAGTAACCGCTTCAGAATAGGCCTCCCCGCAGGGACCCCTTGAGACCGGGGATTCAGTTCAGTAACCTGGACCCTCCACCACACATCCCCCCCTATTCCCGGGCCTCACTGTCCCCTAGGCTTGCTCGGTGTCTCTCCTGATTTCTTTCTGTCTTTGTAGCTGTCTCTCTCTGGTTCCCGTCTCCACTGCCTTCTTTTCCTCTGTCTCTTCTCTTTTTTTTTTTTGGCCCTGTCCATCTTCCCTCTCTACCTCCTTTCCTTTTTTCTCTCCTCATTCTCTTGGTCTTTTTCTATCTCTGCCTCTTTCTCTCCTTTCTCTGCCCTTTCTGTCTCCCTCCCCCCAAATGCCTCCCTCCATCTAGGCCGCTCTCGGGGCAGGTCCCTTGGGTGCATGGGGCGCCGGGGTCCCCACGGAGCTCATTAACAGCAGCAAGGCCCAGGCGGGGGCTGGGCGGAGGGATAGGCCCAGAGATCCCCTGTGGGGAGGCCTGCCCTACCCTGCTGTGGAGCTGGGGACTGGGGCAAGGAGAGGGTCGCTCCCTGAAGAGGGGGCAGGGCAGTTTCCATGGATCCCATTCGGAGTCATTTTCTGTTCCCCTTTAAATTGCTGAAACCCTGGTCTTCGCTCTGGGTACTGTCAGTGGGATGCAGCCCAGGTGGGGGACTTGGGTGCCTGTGGGAAGGGGCCCGTAAGGAGGTGTAGCCTTTTGCCAACTGCTCCAAGGTTAGGGACCTGACCTGCATCCTGCAAATTCTTTCTGCAGGGGGCTACTCCCACCTGGGCAAGGGGAGGAGCAGGCTACTGGGAGAGCAGGAGAACTTTAGAGAGAGTGTTGCCAGATAAAATGCAGGACACCCCGTTAAATTTGAATTTGAGGTAAACAACAAATAAATTTTCATTGTAAGTGTATCCCATGCAATATTTGAATTTTCAATAAACAACGAATAATTTTTTAGTATGCGTGTATACTATGTGATCTTTGAATTTTAGGTAAACAACAAAGAAATTTTTAGTATAGGTATGTCCTGTGCAATACTCGAGACATACTTGCACTAAAAATTTTTTCATTGATGACCTGAAATTCAAATTTAACTGGGCAACTTGGTTTTTGTTGTTGTTGTTTGTTTGTTTGTTTTGCTAAATCTGGCAGCTCTATTGTGGGCATGTGATAGGGCATGAGATATATTCCCAGTTGCCCATTTTGGGGGACCAAATTAATCTCTCGTGAGGTTTTCCCCAAAGTAAGATCTTACGTGTATATAATGGCTCACAATGTGAAGTGACCGAGATCTTGGAGAGGGATCCTATGTGTCCCAGTCAGCTTCCAGGTTGCCAAGCAACGACTGAGGCCGAGGTTTCTACCCCTGTCCCCCACTCCTAGTGCCTTCCAGGCACTGGCAGCCAGACCCCAGCTGGGCCCCTTCTGGATGGGGATGGGTTCCCCAAACAGTCATGCTTCATCTTTGCCTGCCTTGGTGGTGCAGTGGAAAGCATAGGCAAGGACTACTGTACTGAATCTAGGCTCAGCCCTTACCATGTGCACGTGGCTTCGTGTCTCTTAGCATTAGTTTCCTCATCTGTAGAATGGGGTGAATAGCAACAGCCACCCATTGAGCAAAGGCATATCCTCCGTGTCGAGTACATGGTAATTTCCTCCTCCAACTTCCTTCCTTTTCCAGTTAGAACTCTACCAGTCTGTGAGATTTGCAAAGATCGCTTAACCTCCCTGCCTCATTCACCCCATTTGTAAAACTGGGAGACAACTGCCCCACAGGGCAGTGGTGAAGATTAAACTACAAAATGCAATTTCTGAGCTTCAGGCAAATGCCTGGGGCCCAGGGGGCGTCATACAGTACTTTTGGGTGTGGAAACTTAAGAGGACGAAATGAAAGCCAGCGGAGAGATGTCAGAGACTTCCAGGTGCATGCCCCAGGCCCAGTGGAGGGAGACGGGTGACAGCCCCTTCCTTAGGGAGTGCAGAGGGAAGCAAGAAAGAGCGTGGTCTCTGGAGTCCCTGTGCTGCTGGGTCCTCAGTCGAGGGACTTCCCTCTCTGAACCTCAGTTTCAACGTCAGTAAAAAAGGCAAAAATACTGCCTGGCTCATAGGGTTCTTTTGAAGATTCAAAAGCACATCATGTGGAGCGGAATAAGCCATCAACAAGTTGTAGCTGCTGTTGTTATTCGTGTTGTTATTATCGTAACATGGTGGCTCAGAATGGGTTTTGGATTCTCCTAGCGCTGCGTTTGAATCCATCATTTACTAGCTGAGTGGCCGTGGGCGGGTCACTATCCCCGGGGCCTCAAATTCCCTGGTAAATCTATAAAATGGGGATAAAATCTGCGTCTCAGTGCAGTGCGGGCACGCAGTGTGGTACGGAGCTAGAAACTTTGGGTGGCGGGTGGGATGGGTGTGGATTAGGCAGTGTGTGTGGGGAGGGTGGGGGGGCGAGTCAGGAGGTTCACCTGCCGCCTCTGCGTCCCCTCCCCAGCGCTGAGCTGCAACGAGAACGATGCGGAGCACCTGGACCGCGACCAGCCCTACCCGAGCAGCCAGAAGACGAAGCGCATGCGCACCTCCTTCAAGCACCACCAGCTTCGGACCATGAAGTCTTACTTTGCCATTAACCACAACCCCGACGCCAAGGACTTGAAGCAGCTCGCGCAAAAGACGGGCCTCACCAAGCGGGTCCTTCAGGTTAGCTGGGACCAGGATGGGCGTGGGGGCATCTGCATCCGCCAAGATCTGGGGCGGAAGTCCTGAACCGGCTGCAGGCCCTGGGAGGACCTTCTGCCCTGTCTGCCTTTCTCTTTGTTTACTGCTCCCGTTCTCTTTCTCCATCTCTTCCCTCCGTCTCTATCGTATTTCTGTCTCCCCCCACCCCAGCTTTACATCTTCGCTCTCCTTCAATTTTTTTTCTGTTTTGTGAGTGTACCCCTCTGTCCTCTTTGTCTCCATACTCAGTCTCTTTCCTTTCTGGTAAACAATTCTTAGTTGCTATTTATTCGAGTGACACTCAGATATGTTCATATTGTAAAAGGTTCAAACATCTCAGATAAATCCAGCGCCCCCACCCCACCCCAACCTTGGCCTCTCATCCCAGGAGGCCCGTTCAAGCAGCTGCTGCTAACCAGTAGTTCTTTCTGCTTCCTGCTCCTCACTTGCCCTCTCTGGTTTCTCTCTTTCTTTCCGTTTCTCTCTAGATTTTTCTTCTGTCTCTTTGTTGTTTCTTAGACTCTCCTAGAAGCAAGGTTTGGTGAAGGGAGTGCACATGGGCAGATCCCTGGGGTGGGCCGGCGGGGGGGGGCCTCTCCTGGGTCTGTCCGCAGGGAGCTCAGGGAGCTGGAGGAATTACATAGGCACCTCTGAAATTGGGCAGACTTGCACTTGTCTATGGATCTGGATGCCTTCCTGATGGAGAGGATCCAGAGCTTTCACCAGATTTCCAAAGGGTCTGTTCAGCGCCCCCAAAGATGTTGAAAAGTTCAGTGTGGGGAGTCCCAGGCTCCTACATGAACTTAACTCATGGCTGAGCTTCGGGCCACTACTTCTCAACTCTTCAGCTCCTTCTTTTACTTACTGGGCAAATCACTTAACTCTTCTGAGCCTTTTTCCTCAGTGTGAAACAGACACAAAAAATTCATCTAATCTTCAGGCTTATTGGAAGAGCCATCGAGACAATATTATGAGCCTACCACAGTGTCTGACACTTAACCGCCCAGTGGCTGGTAGCTAAGAATAACATTAAATTAATCAACTAACTGATATTACCTAATATGAATGATTTTTCTGGTCTCTGGACCTCAGCGTCCCCATTCATACAATGGTAAGGTGGGAGAATATCTCCCTTTATAGCAAGTCTAACTAGTTTGTTCCTCGGGACATGTGGTTGTAGGGATAACAACGCACATTTTGGGGCAAGAACGTCAACATATCAAGTAATTTGATTATGGTCTCAAAACAGGAGGGGAGGTGCTGAAATTCGAGTCCAGGCCAGTCTGACCCAACCTCCAGCTCCAGGTCCTGCGGACTTGAGGGTGGGGTGGGGTGAGGGCAGCGCCAAGAGGGTGATGGTGACGGTGATGGACAAGGAGGGCTGTGCTGCTGCCCTAAGTTTTTCTCTGAATCTATCAGGGGGAAAAAAAGAAAGAAAGCAGTTTGTGGGGGACAGCGGTGGCAGGATGGAACTTGATAAGGGCGAGGGTCTACAGATCTCGGGACCCGGGAGCCTGGCCCGCAGGCCAGCTTGGCCCGGTTGCCCCAACCTCTGAGCACCGCGAGCGGGTCGGGGACAGTTTGGTCTCAAGAGGCTCTGAGACGTAGCGAGGGACGCGAGGGCTGGCCAATGGGGTGCTGGCGCGCCTCTCTGGGCCCGCCCCCCGCCCTGGCGCTCTGGCGCGGGCCCTGCCCCTCCCTCCAGTTTGAGTCCGGTTTGGGTTTGCCAGCGGGTCCTTCAGGCCTGGGCTGGAGCAGACGCCCCTCGGATCTCCCTAGTCTGTTTTCCTCAGACTTCACCTTCTTGGAGATAGATGGAGGGACCCTCCCTGGCATCCCCTCAGTTCCTCAGCCCCAGGCGATTTCTGACTGAGGATCTCTGGCTGCCACATTTTCTCTGGTTAGTAGGAAACTTTGTTCCTTCGCCTATCTAGATGGCCTTCAGGCCCTGGAAGCAGACAAGGACGGGAGCAGGGACTTGGAGTCAGGCAGAGCTGGGTTCAGGGAGACCTGAGTTTAGTTCTGCTCCTCTACTTGCTGGCTGTGTGTCTTGGGACAAATCAGTTACCCTCTCCGAGCCCTTGCTTTCTCATCTGTAAAATGGGCACCATTAGGTGCATACCTCTCTCCCAATCCTCTAGGTTAAATAGAGCATGTGTCCACAGCTGAGTCTCAATCTGGAGGGAGAAGCCAGTGTCTTCTGGCCTTGGTGAGGCTTGGTTACCTGCTTTCGTAGCAAATCGGATATCTAGCATAGTTATCTCCCATTCTTTCATCGGACCGATATCTATTGGCACCAGGCCCTGGGGACAGAGATGAATGAACCACAGTCCTGTTCCTGAAGATATTCACCTATGAGGTGTAGAGACAGACCTGTATTCAGTTTCCCAAAGTGTGATAGGTTAGAGTGCTTGTTCTGTGGGACACCAGGGGAGGGATCAGCTACCCTATGTGAGGAAGAGTTTGCCTGAGGGACCTGGGTGGATGCTTGCTCTGTCCCCTGCTTCCCTAGAATCCTGAGCCGGGGCCACTCACACCTGTATAACTGTTCTACCATAGGAACTCAGAAAGGCCGGGGCATGGGACTAGTTTAGGGAGAAAAACACTGACCGTTATTGTGTGTCTATTAATCAATAAATGTTTATGTGCTCTACTGTGTGTCAGGTACTTTGAAAGGCCTATGAGATACATTTGTTCATAGACAGTCCTCCCTGTCAGGTGTCATGATGCCTTCTCCCCCACTGAACAAATGAGAACTTTGAGGCCCAAAAGGTTTCCACTTGCCCCCGGTCACGCATTTGCTGGGAAGTAGCAGAGCTAGATCCATCTGGTCAGTGGGCATTGCTCTTTTCTCCCCTAAGCCAACCCAGCAGTGACTGCCTCTGGGCTTGAGTGTCATCTAGGGCTTGCGCGTCATTGTGGGGTGGGGGCAATCATACCTGTAAGGCTGCCAGACCACTTCCCTCCTCTCAGACCTCCAAGCCTCCTGCACAAATTTTTAATGTTCCCTAACAGCACAACTGCTTATGATTAGGCAGTAGTTTGCAAAGCATTGTCTTTCCAGCCACTCGTCTACCTTTTACCTTAATATATTCCTGTCCATTTCATAGATGAGAAGCTTAGGACATAGTGAGATGAAGTTTATTTGCTTGAGGTCACAGGAACCAGGCATTGGCAGTGGTGGGGCTCTCTGCCAGGCGGCCTGACCGCTGATGGGCCAGCTGGGGGAGATGGGAGGGAAGCAGATTTGGCTGGGGCAGCTGGTGGTGTGGCTTCAGAAGGTAACGGCCTGGTTCAGATTTTTCAGACTTACGAGCAGTGTGATTTGGGCACTTTAACTTTTCCTCTCTGAGCCGGGTTCCTTATCTGTGACATGGAGATGATAATAGTTTGTACCCTGAGGATTCCTGAGGATTGAGACAATGAATGGGAAGGCTCTGGCATGGTGCCTGGTGGTACAAAGTAGGTGCCGGTGAAATGGTTCCTCATCCCTAGTTTACACCAGCTGAGTGGTACTAGGCCTTGGGTGCCCTCTGCAGGTTGTGGTCCTGTTCAGCCCTTCAGAGAGTGCATGGCAGGGACAGGTTGAGGTTGAGGCTGTGTTCCCAGAAGTGTTGATGTGAAGGATGTGTGCGTGCGTGCGTGCGTGTGTGTGTGTGTGTGTGTGTGTGTGTGTGTGTGTAGGGGTTTCAGTCTGCTACGGAATCTGTAATGCAGAAGTACCACCAATGTGGTAATCCTGGGATGCAATATCTCTTCTGGAATTTGGAGTCAGCTGAAGTGAAGTCCAGACTCAGCTCTCCCACTTACTCGGAGCGTTCCTGAGCAAGTGACTTAACCTCTCTGAGCCTCAGTGGCCTCGCTATATAATGAAGGCAATAATAATACTTCACTAGGTCGTTGCCACAAGTAAATGAGATAAAGTGTAATTTATAAAGTATATTAGGGACTTGTACATTAATTTCATGCACATTTACATAGCAGGGTTCAGTCTACCAGCCCCTTTTGCACACACTTAAAAAGTTTAATGACCTTCGTTTTGCAGATGAGGAAACTGAAGTTCAGAGAGGCTAGGACCCTTGCCCCGAGTCTTACAGATAGCAAGCGATGGAGCTAGGAGTCAACCCCAGATGGGTCTGATTCTATAGCTCTTTCCAATATAGCAGGGTGCACAGACTGGTTCCCCTACCTTGGATCTAGCTGTAGAATGCAGCAGGACAGAAGGGGGAGGGGGAACGAGAGGGTCAGAGATGCCATGTCTTGGTAGGAAAGCAGGAATCCTATTGTAAAGCCCTAAAGGCATAGAGAATGCTCAAATTTGTCATCTTCAGCAGCATGACAACCACAATACTGACTTTCCATCAGTGGGCAAGGTGACCGGGAGACAGAATGGCCCCTTGGACAGAAGTCCATTAAGACATTAAGCTTTGCAGATGCTTGGAGACCGTTTGTCAGCACATCCTGTCTCTCTGAGTTGCCTCCTTCCTGGGGGAGGGCCAGGAAGGCAGACTGTTAAGATGTTCTGGGCTTGAGGAGGGGGGTGGTGAGCTGATTGATTTGGATGGGTGAAGGTCTCCTTAGGAGTTCCTGGTGTGCCTTTGAAAGAAAATACATTGTAACCACTAACAGTTTAAAAACATTTTTCAGATGTTGAGTTAGTCATCATTAATCCGTGTGAGAACTCAGGAGCTGAGAACGCTGGCTTTCCCCTGTTCACTCGCTTATTCAACAAATACGCTGGCCTTCTGCCACGTTCTGGGTGGGGAGGGAGGCACCGAGGACCGAGCCATGACCCAGACAGTGAACAGAGCCCGCTGGAACGTGCACTCCAGAGGGGACACCGAGGTGTCAGAAGGTGTTGTGGAAATAATTAAAACAGCGATATGATTAGTCTCTTTATTTTTCTCCATATGTGAACTGTCTCGTAACACAAAATATTTTTTGAATGATTCTAGAACCAAGTAAGTTTGGGAGATGCGAAAGGCTGACTATGTCTTTTGTCTTGGAGATCAGAGCACGTCAACATTAAGACACTGAGAAATGGTGAGGCGATTCAGTTTGGTCTACTCTAACAGCTCCCACATTTGTGTGGCCACAGAAGCCTCGCTTAACTCTCGACAAGAATAAAATGGAAGTGCTAGGAAGGATGAACACAGGGCTGCAATGAAAGCACGTAACACGGTGACCCGACTTGGTAAAGGAGGTAGTCAGGAATGGCTTCCCCGAGGAGGTGAGGTTTAAATGAGGGTCAGTCACTTGGAGGTTCTTTGAGCCTCAGCTTCCCCACCTGTAAAATGGGGAGAGTGAGCATCATTCCACCTGTCGTTGGCACGGGGCTGTGGAGAGTATGTGATCTAGTCGCAGACGGTTGAAGCTGGATGGAGTTTCCTAGGTGATTGAGCGTGAATCCGGTATTTTAGAAGGGAGGAAGCTGAAGCACAGAGAGGTGGAGCGACTCACCCGAGGCCTCACAGCAAAGCAGTTGTAGTGCTGAGGCTAGAACCAAGGGCTTGTGATGTCCAGTCCAGTGCTTATTCCTTTCAGTTCCTTAAAGCCTTTTATATTTTTATAAAAGAATAGAGCCATTATATAGACAGGTTAGAAAAATAGGGGAAAAATCACCCACGTAAGAGCACAGGAAACCGAGAATCCAGGTGCGCAGTTTAGAAGCAGTGAGTAGGGGTGTGGACACAGCCTGCCAAGGTCACACCTCAGCTCCGTCTCTTTGGTTGGGCTCCGTGCCTCAGTTTCTTCACCTTGCCATAATATTAGTGCTTACCTTGTAAGGCACTATGATAAGTTAATGTGTGTCAAATGGTTAGAACTCTGTTTAGATAATGCCTGACACTTAGTGAGTGAATAATATTTGTCGTTATTTTTGTGATGAAGTTTCAATACCAGAGGACATAATTTTTTAATTCTTTTTTCTCACATAACATTCGTCATAAGACATTTTCTCTTCAACTGGGTGGAGTGGCTGTGTCATGGCTTTCCCTGTCCCATCCGGTCAGACACTTTGGATGCAGCTGTTAGTTTCGATGTTATTTTTTTTTAAAAGTCACAATTGATGCCACTGGGCAGAAGCTTCTGTCTTTTGTCTGGTTTCCGTGTCGACCCAGGAGGAGATTCGTGAGGCAAAACACAGCCTTCAGGGCCAGTTGGTGCCTGAGGAGAGGGCACATGGCAATGTGGGCTGCCTCATCCACCCGGGACTTCCTGGGGTGCCCTGTGCACCAGGCCAGGCGCTCCCCTCAAATGAAGAGAGAGGGCTGGCAGTTTCAGAAGCTGAGCGGGGAGAGCGGATCACCTCCCTTCTTATTGCAGCTTCCCTAGAGTCCCAGCCTGTCAGAACCCCCAAGAGGCCACAGAGCTCGTGTGATGTGGTCCAATGCTCTTGTTGTGCAAGTGGGGAAACGGAGGCAGGCCCAGAGGTAAGGGGCTTGCCTGAGGTCACTTGGCTGGTCAGGGGCAGAACCAGAACGGAAGGTCCATACCATGCTATTTCCACTGTACCACAGTTGCTTCTCTGTTCATTTGTTCATTCACTCATTCATTCATTCATTCATTCACTCATTCACTCATTCATTCATGCATTCACTTACTGACTCATTCAGGAGCATGTGGTAGGGAGAGCGTGGATGTTTTATGGCAGATAACCCTGGATTCCTAGATTCCCGTCTCAGCTTGGCCTCTGTGTGACCCTAGTCAACCTTCGCCTCCCTGAGCCTCTCTGGCTTTAAATCTGTAAAACGGTGGTAATGATCCCCCTACCTGGCTTATCATGGAGCTCGCCTGGGACCGTGCGTGGTAGAGGGTAACGTGATGCCTGGCACATAGTAAGAGGTCCCTGAATGTTGTGTTGTTACTACTATTAACTCAATGCATATTACTCATTCCTAACCTTTGCCGGTCCCTGTGCCACGTCCCCAGGAATATGAAGATGACTCAGACAGGGTCCCTGCCCCTACAACCGCCCAGGAGGGGACTTTTTGAAATACCTGGGAGAGAATTCTGGCGAAGCCCCACTTAAGGTGAAAACCAAACCCAACGCAAGACCCCACAGCAGCCACCTTTTCGGATGAGTTGTTGATTTTTATCCACCAGATTCCCAACGCCTCAGACCTAGTAAAGCAGAAAAGGGAGAGGCTGTCATCGTCTACAAACCACTGTTAAGGGCAACCATGGAGAAATGGCAAATAGCTGGCAGCTAACCGGTTCCAGTCCTTCCCAAGGGCTCGGAGCCCCACACCCAGGAGCCACGCGCCACCCCCAGGGTTCCCTGCTCGAGCTGCCTCTTCGATAGACACGCAGGCCAAGACAGTGGCAAAGGGTGACATTAAGGCTCCAGCCTTCCTCATCTGACCTGCCACGGGAGCAGGGAAGTCACCTCCTCTCTCTGAGGGCCTCTGGGGCTTTCTCTGTCTGTTTTCTCCGCTGGCCATTCCTGGGGTTCAGCCGGTCACAGAGTCTTAGCCCTGTAGATTACTGCAGGCTGAGCAGGGAAGGGCCCTCCACCTGGAGAAGAGCACGTGAAGGGTGGGTTGGAAGCACTGGGCTTATCTGCAGGCCTCCAGAAGAGGTGATGGGCTTGCACTGGGCTCGAGGCCAGGGAAACTGTGCTTTCTTCCTGAGGAGATCCAGCGTGTGGGGAGAGAGCTTTGTTTCCTGACTTCCCGGGGTCTGAGTCTCCCTCCTCACTCCCAGATTCTCCCGGCTGTGCTTTTAATTGAACCCAAATTGTACCAGGCCACCAAAAAGGCAGTGTGAGGCCACAAGGCCCCTGTAGTTGGGGTGGTCCCCAGGGGAGGGTGGGGTCAGGCGTTGGCCCATACGCGCCTGTTTGAGACACTGTGAAGACAGGCAGATGCCGGCACATCTGGAAATACGCAACTGGACACCCAAGAATCTGCAGAATCCCCCAAGGCCCTGTGTTTTATGGGGAGGCTTCTGGCGGGTGTTTTCCTCACGCAAAGGGAAGTGAGGGGGCCCTGCCTTTCAGGCTTCTTTCTTTGAGAGAGACAGCCTCCCGCCCCCACAGTCGCCTGGATTTCCTAGGCCTTTCCCAAAGTACTTCGAGGACCCTTGGGTATAGCTGGATAGCTCCGTGCAGTCAGGTGGCTGGGCGTACTGGGGGTGGGCGTTTGGTGTGCGTTGATGAGTTTCTGTGCTCATCCTCGTGCGTGTGTACAGGCTCAGGTGCAAAGGTGTGGATACGTGCGTGTGTCTGTGCTGCAGGAAAAATGAAAGTAAACCCTCGTTCTGTCTCTCTGGTATCCCTTTCATGCCAAGCTCAGCTCCAACTGTGTAACCCGCCCCACCGCCCTCGTAAATGATGCGGCCGGTTGGGAGAGGGAGTCCGCAGGTCCCAGCCTCCGTGGGCTCGCTTTACTCTGGCAGCTGTCCCTACTCTGCCCACCCGGCCCTGAGACCCCGACACCCAGCGGTCCAGGACACCGGTGGCTTCAGCTGATGGCGGTGGGGAGTAGGGCCCACGTCTGCTTTCTCTTAGCAACTCCTTATCGACGGACTTCCATCTTCTTGACACTATTCTAGTCTTTCCCAGACTTAGTGTCCATGAAGCGCTTCAAAAATTAGACCAACAAGAATTTGTGGCATCTATTGCGTGCCTGAGGGCGACTGCTGAAAAAAACGAATCTCTCAACATTGTGGAAAACGAACAGGATTGGGTTTGCACCAACCTCCCGGAACAGCACTGTCCAAAAGAAATGCGACATGGCCGCATGTGTAATTTTGCATTTAGAATTTTCTAGCAGCCACATTAAAAAAGCACAAAGAATCTGGTACTAGTAATTTTAAGAATATATTTTGTCAAGCTCAGTATATCCAAAAGGTTATCATTGCAACCTGTAACCTGCATAAAGATTATTATTGAGATAGTCTACCTTCTCTTCTTCATACTAAACCTTCAGATCGGTTGTGTGTTTGCACCTATAGACTAGCCACATTCGGGCTAGTCACATGTCAGGCGTTTAATAGCCACATGTGGCCCGTGGCTATGATATTGGAGGGGGTCGCTCCGCTCCAGAACCTTCTGACAGTCCTAGCCCAGGAGAGAAAAGGCCATTTTTATTTCATTAAGAGAAAAATATTGTCAGCCTTTAATTGACCTCCCGACCCTCACCCCTGCTCCCATCCCTCACCCCCCTGCCACCCCACAAAACATTCCCTCTCACCCCACACAGGTCTGGTTTCAGAACGCCCGGGCCAAGTTCAGGCGCAACCTCTTACGGCAGGAAAACACGGGCGTGGACAAGGCCACGGAGGCGGCGCTGCAGACCGGGACGCCGTCGGGGCCCGCCTCGGAGCTCTCCAACGCCTCGCTCAGCCCCTCCAGCACGCCCACCACCCTCACGGACTTGACTAGCCCCACCCTGCCAACTGTGACGTCCGTCTTAACTTCTGTGCCTGGCAACCTGGAGGGCCACGAGCCTCACAGCCCCTCACAAACGACTCTCACCAACCTTTTCTAATGACTTGCGCCCCCCCCTCCCTCTTCCCCTTGCCCCCGACCCCACAATTTCTTTAAAAAAGAAATTATCTTTAGTTGAATTCCAAGTGTATTTTAAAATAGAGGCTTTGAGCAACTAACTAACCACATTTTAGGATCTCGCCTGGAAACAGAGGAAGAAGAGAACTGTGCGTCCGGCTGACGAAGCGGTGGGGACCGAGGAATGACTTGGAAGATCTAATCACAACACAACATTTGTGTCGCTGTACAGTTTTGTGGACTGAGCGAGGAGAAACAACGAATAATTTAAGTTGGCTAGAGCTTCTGTATTTTCAAAGACTGCCACGTGCCTTAGGAACACTGTTTTATCTCCATGCTTTGGACGACCTGTTCATTTTTCTCTCCCTCTTTTTCTCTCTGTATATTTATGACCAGAGCAAAAATGTAAAAAAAAAAAAAAAAAAAAAAAAAAAAAAGTTTGTTACTTTGAATAGTCCTAAAAAGAAAAAAAAGGAAAAAAAAAAAAACCCTTCCAATGGTCGCTTTGTTGTTTTAGAATTTTAAGGTGGAAGTCTGTTCGAATATCAGAATTTGTAAAATCTAACCAGTAATAAAACCACTTATTGAAACTAGTCCGTGCCGCTGCTGTCTCGTGGGCTGTGAAATTCATAGGACTTAAGAAGAGTCTTACTGAAATCTAGAGCTAAATTCCAGGGTCTTCTTTATTTGTCAATACTATTTATTTATACTACTTTATAAATATTTATTTATAATATTCATGTGACCCCTTTTCTGTGCCAGGCTTTTGGGACAGATCGGTACAATCCCTACTCTCAAGGAATTTGGAGTGGAGGCAGAGACAGACAAGCGGTAATCTTAAGATGGTGTCATATGTGTTTAAAGCCTAGACTGCCTCATTTTTTGAAATGTTACACACACACACACACACACACACACACACACACACTCATACCACCGTCGTTGCTATATAATCCTTGGCAAATAGTAAGAGATCAATAAATTTTTTGGAAACTTTGAAATTGATGTATAACGTATATGAAGTGCACATCTGAAATGAACAGCTTGATTACTGTTTACCAGATGAACACACCCACGTAACCCCCACCCAAGTCAAGATATGTCATTATAGCATCCAGAAGACTCCCTTGAGCCCCCTCTCAGGTAACCCTTCCCAAGGTAGTACTTAACCTGACTTATAACACCATTGGTTCATGTCATCTGTTTTTGCTGAATGAATTCAGAACTGCCCAAGGTTGGCCAACCTGCCTGGGGTCAGGCACGATTTGAATGAGGTCTGTCTGCCTCCAGACCCCAAGTGCTCTGCCTCAAGCAGGCACATACACGTCACACATACGGTCACACGTCCCAGCGCGGGGGTTAAGAGCCTCAACTTTTCTACCTGTCAAATCAGGTGCTAGAATCTGTACCATTGATGACCGTGTGAGAGAACGTGAGCAAGAGCCTGGCCTGCGGACAGCCGCACGGATACGCCACAATGCCAGGTACTCCCAGGGACTCACCTGTGTGCCCGGACGCACGTGTACTCTGAGGCACTCATGCGTGGGAGACCACAGACCAAGGTGCGCACACCCAGACAGCCCCATGCAAAGACACACACACACATGCAAATTCTCACAGACAGACATAAACAGGCCCAGACACTCACAAATACATCTAGACAGACACTTGGACCACCCTGCCCAGGGAGACCCGCACACAAACCCAGATGCCAACGTTTGCAGGCGCTCAGACGCCCCCGCACAGCCTGGCTGTGCCCCTTTGCTCAGGCCTGGACAGAGCTAAATCCGATCCCTATCTCATCTGTCAGCATTGCCACTCAGACGGAGCAGGCCCTGGAATGATGCCCAGGGGTCCCCCTGCCCCCGGCACCTACATGGGAGCAAGTGTAGAAGCAGAGCCTGCTGTCGGGCCAGGGATGGGGGCTGGATGGAGGCACTGTGGGGGAGGCGCTGCCCTCCGCCAAGCCAGAGGCTGTGAGAGAGACACACAAGACGGAGATACTCAGAGAGAGTGACAGAGACAGGGAGATGGGGGAGAGGCAGAGAGCGAGCGGCAGAGTCTGGGAGAAAGCAGAGCACTGAGACAGAAAGGGACAGTAACAAAGATACACACAGACAGAGAGACAACAGCAGGGACAAAGACACAGTGCAGAGAACGGCAAAAAAGTGGACAGAAATGGAAAGCGACGGGAACAGCGACAGAGCAGTGAAGAGGCAGAGAGACGAAGGGAAAGGGATCCAGGACAGAGGCTAAGAGACGGTGTCAACGACACAGGAGGAGAGATGATGAAACAGAGAGAAAGACAGAGTGCGATGAAGAAGAGAAGACTCACTCAGGTGAAGGCACACCCTGGGACAGATGCAGAGGCTGAGAGAGGCCGAGACAGACAGAGGCGGTCACTCTGAGGCTGGTAAAGAGTCACTCAGAGGGAAAAGGTGAAACCAAATGACAAACAGAAATAGGAGACCCGGACTGAGGACGAGACAGGCAAAGGAGAGCAGGCACTCGTGGCCAAAAGGCCGAGGCTGCCGGCCCACTGCTGTTCACGGGCGATGGGAGGGAGTCACCATTGCCATGTGTTGCTCTGGAGCACAGTCCCCACCTCCCTGAACACCGGCTACAGAGGGGGCCGAGGGGACATCACTGAGACCCCTGGGGCTCCAACATGCTGTGGATATTGGGAGCCTCTTGGTTCTTGGGACTTACATGTAGGCCTGGCATTAGGTCTTGAATGTGACCTTCTTCTGTCCCGTGTCACCCTACCAAGGCTCCTTTTCTCCAGAGTGTAGAGATCTGGAGCAGATGGAAGAGACCTTCCACAGTCTTCTCTGCCTTGAAAGAGTTTTGGTCAGGTACTCGGCCACTCTGAACTTCAGTATCTCAGTCTGTAAAATGGAGCCTGTGGTATCCGCCTTGCAGGGGCATTGTTAGGATTCCATGAGAGGACAGACAGGTACGTGCTACACTGTGCTACACTCGTGGTTTGACTAAAGCCGAGGGCGGCTGCAGAGGTGTGAGGAATGGTCTTGGGAAGCTGGGAGAACCTCCAGGCAGGAAGTGATCATTGTGGTGCCATCTTGAATGAACCACAGGTGGAGAAGGGAACAGGGCAAGCAAGTCTGGCAGAGACAACAGCCAGGCCACAGGCAAGAAGATAGAGAGCATGTTAGGGAGGGAAGAGCAGTTTAATGGACGGGCGGGTGAGGCTCAGCTCCTGGATGGCCTTGAATATCAACCGGAACTTGGTCCTGGGGGCCTTGGGAAGCTGTGTCTGACACCCCTGTTCTTTCTGAGGCTGCAGGCTCCCTTCTCCACCACGTACTCAGCTTCCTGGTTTGCTGCTGTGGCCCGTGTGTTCTGCTGGCAAGAGCGGTCACCTCTAGGCTTTATCTGCCAGTTGAAGCCCCAGGGAGGGCTACCCTGGCCCCGCTGGCCCCCGGAGTCTTTAGGAGGGCCGGCAGACTCTTCATAACTTCCTTTCCTCCTCTTCCCCTCTGCCTCTCCCTTTCTCCTTGGTCCTGTGCTGGGCACTGGGGACTGGGGATATGGAGATGTTTTGGCCAACGACCTGTTCCTCTGTCTCCTGAGCTCTATGCGACACAGATGCATCAGTAGCCAGCCACTGTCCAGCATGAGGGAAGCCTGGGGTTACGGGAGTCCCAAGGAAGGAGAGTCTGGTAAGAGTCCCACACGACTCGCAATGCCTTTGAGGTCGTGATCGCATTGTGTCCCTCCCACAGTTCTATGGGGGCACGGATCGTCATTCCATTTCACAGAGAAGGAGGCCAAGAAGTCATTTGCCCAGGACCACACAGCTTGGGGGCCACGAAGATATTTTCGTTTCCATTTAATTCAATGCGGCTGGCATGTTTCAATCCCTCCGTCATGCGGGGCACCGCGGCTCGGGGCACCTGGGTCATCCAGGCTCATCCTGGGGTCTTGCGGGAGCAGACCCGGTGGAAGTGAAACTGGGACTGGGGGTTTGGGAGGCTGGAGAAGCCCAGAAGAGGCTGCTACCAGGAGATAGTGTTTTAGGGGGACTTTTTGAGTTAGGCAAATGACCTAGAAGTGTTCGAGGCTGCAGGGGGTTAAGGGAGAGGGCAGAGCAAATGTTCAGGCTGTGGTATTTTTCCACCAGCAAGCGGCACCCACGTGGGCAGGAGAGAATCGCTGCCGAATCTTGAGAGCTGGAAGCAGCCTCGAAAAGGCCTCTAGCCAGAGCTGTGCTTCAGAACCACTGCAGCAGCTCTCCCAAATGCCCTCCCAGGCTCCCCACCGCTCACTGGGGAGGGGCCCGGGCTGGGGCAGCTTATCAAAACATTTTTATTATGGAAAATTTCCCACATATACAAAGTAAACAGAAGTGTATAATGAACTCCCAAGTACTCATTGGCCAGCTTCCACTGTTATCAACACTCACTCATGCCTATAACATCTGTACCTCTACCCACTCCCCGCTCCCAGTCTGATGATGATGATGATTCCCTGTGCGTCTTTAAAAGTCCCTCAGGGGTTCTGATAGGCAGTCTGAGTTGGGGACTGTCCAGCTGACCTCTTCGTTTTAGGTATGAGCAGTGTAAGCTCAGAGGGGGGAAGAGACTTACCTAAGGGTACCCAGGCCAGAAGCAGCAGAGCTGGGTCCCTCTTGTTAAAGGGACCCTTATCGAGAACCAGGCCCTGTGCTGGTCACTGGAGATACCAGTAAGAATAAGTTAGCGCCTGCCTTCATGGAACTTAGAGTCTAGTGGGGGATACAAATGTCAAACAGCCTCACAAGTAACTACCTAACGATGTCTGTCATGAGACATATGTGGAACCTTGAGAGCATCTACACAGGCAAGGGACAGGATGGCTTCCTGGAGGAAGATGTCACTGCGAGATCGGATAAGTGAGTGGGAATTAGCTCACTGAGTGGAAGGGGAGGCAGGGAAAAGGTGTAACAGCAAGTGCAAGGGCACTAAAAGGTGACCAGTGGGGCTGGAGCTCTCAGAGCAAGAACCAGAATGGTGGGGGCGGGGCTGGGGTCTTCATTCCAAGAGCACCAGAAAGCTAGGGATGCTGAGTCAGGGCAGGAGGGGACAGAGGTGCGTGTGAGGAGGCCCTTGAAGTCAGCCAGATGATGGGGCATCTGACTGGGTGGAGGCAGGGGTGATGGACTGGCTACTTGGGAAGGGAGAGCAAAGATGAGGCAGAGCTACGACTGGGTGGATGGTGGGGCCCTTCGCTGCCATGAGGAAAAGTCGTCAGGAAGAGGTTGCGGGGTGGGGGTCGGGGGACAATCAGGGATTTGGGGTTTGGACTTGTTAAGTCTTTGATGCTTTGAAGACATCAAACAAGTTCTGGCCTGTCCTTCCTAGCAGGGGCCCCCGAGTCACATGAGGGAGACATGAAAGGCACCGGAGACATTTACCCGTTGCTTCTCTTCTTTGAGCTTCCCAGCTCTCCTGAGCAAGTTGGTCCTTGAACTGGTATCTGAGACTTGGTCACAAGCTGGTCCCTACCCACCTCTTTGGTGTAGGACTCAGGACAGTGCTGGGCACAGGGTTCTTAGTAACACATCTTCAGTGAGTGAGTGAAGTGGTGGTGAATCTGTAGGTGTGTGTTGGGGACTATTTTCCTCTTTACCTGCTACTTTAAGCTCCACACACAGTGTCTCTCTTCATCTTTACACCCAGCACAGTGCCTGGCAGGTGGTGGTCTCTAATTAAAACTTCCTCAGTCCCGGAGAGAATAAATATCAGCGTGGGCTTTCCTGTGTCGAGGTCTAGCTAGCTCTCAGAGCTTTGGCCCTAGACCTGTCCTGCCACTTACTGTTGCTGGATCCTGGACAAATTACTTAGCCCCTCTGAGCGTCCAGTGTTTTAAATCTGTAAGCCGGCAGCGGGTAGGAGGTGCGGTAGCACCTACTTCATAGATTCTGTGAACAGTGAATGCTGTAACTCATGCACCATAGCACTAAGCAAAGTGCCTGCACCAGGAGTGCTTCGCTCCTGGGAGCTTGTGATTTATTCAAGTCAGTCTCTCACCCAGCATCTCATTTACAAATCTTTGCTCCAGAAGAGGCGAGTGATGGCTCCCCTGTGGAAGGCCTCAGAGGCTCTCAGACGGAGACTGGTGGGGTGGGCTTCGGGCGGTTCCGGGCAGAGGTGGCTGCAAGCCTGGAGCTGTCAGAGGGCCCGGGGACTAGGGGCGGAAGCCGGAGCCGAGGTCGGATCCGGAGGGTGAGGAGCCAGACATCCTGCGGGGCGCCCGCTCGCCCAGCCCGGACCTAGAGAAGCTCCCCGGAGCCGCCGGGGCGCCGAGGGGACTGAAGGAGAACGCGAAGTGTGGGGCGACTGAGCCCCCCGCAGGGCCGGCGGAGGCGCCCCCTGGCGGTGCACCGCGCCGTGTCCCGGCTTTCCCAGCCCTCTTGCCTCACCCATCTGGGTCTGCACCGATGAAATTCTCTGGAGAGAGACCAGAGAGAGGAGACCTATTCCGGGCTCTGGACGCTATTCTCAGCTTCAATATGGAGTGATAATTCTGAGTCCCTACTGTGTGCCAGGTACTGCGTTAGGCTGAGTTGAGTGGCTGCGACAGCATGGAAACACACAGCGCAGAGACTGGCACACAGTAGTCTCCCCAAATGCCCTCCTTCCTTTAGGCGCGTTCCTGCGGCCTCTGGGCAGGCTCAAGCGAGCTCTAGCTTGAGGGACTCCCCAGGTATGGAAGGGATGAGGGGAGCAGTTCCAGGCACCCGGCCCGGCTCCCCGAGGGGCTCACTCGCCCCCCAGCGGCCTCCACGAGAACGGAGCCTGTCTTTGCGGTGTGCGATGTGGGCGTGGCTGTGCATGTGCATTGAGGTGTGGAGGTTGTAGCCAGGGGGTGTGATCTGGTGTCGGTGTACCCATGGTGTTGTTGGTGGTGTTAACGTGGGTGTCTGTATTGCTGAGAATGTGTCTGTGATCAGGTGCAGGTACGTCTATGTGCTCACGCAGGGATAACTGTTCTGTTGTGCACAGGTGCTCAGGTGGTGTCTACTTGCGAGCCGTAGGTTGGGGGAGTTATTGGGCTGAAGGTGATCTGACCTGTCCGAGGAGGGAAAAAAGCCCTAGGCATGTTTCTACAGAACAGAGAGGTGACCAGGCCCCTGCCCCATCCCTCAGGAGCACGGTTCTCACAGGACCACTATTTTCCTTTCCTCCCCTTCTCTAACCCAGACCTGTACCTGAGCCCAGCTCTCTGTGCCTCACTTTGGAGATGAAGAAACCAGGCCTTGGGCCAGAGGGACTGGCCCAAAGACACTTGGCCAGAAAGCTCCGGAGCCAGGGTTCTGGCTGGACTCCCAACTCCAGCCTGAATTCTTTCCTCTCCCAGGAGGGCATTGTGCACCCTGGGGCTGGGGTGGGGACAGGTTTCTGGGCTGGGCCGTGTGGGGAGCAGGGCACAAAAGGCCCAGTGTCTGCCCCTGCCTCCTCCTCCTGGCCCTGCCCTGCTCCGGGAGCCGGGTGGGTGTCCGGCACCAGAATGGCAAAGAGGGCCACCTGTGACATCTGTGCTCACCTGAGGGCCCAGCCCCATTGCTGGACCCACCTGCCCTGCTACCTCACAAGCTGATGAGGAAACAAAGCTTTGCCCACATTTTGGGCTCCTGGCGCCAGCTCTCAGCTGGCACACACCCAGGCCCAAAGCGCTCCAGCTTGTCCTGCTCTGAGAAGGGATTGATGGGTAATTAAGATCATGAGATATCAACACAATGTATTAATAAAATCACAAGAACGGCTACTGTTTGCTGAGGCCTGACTGTGTGCCATCGCTAAGCTCTTTATACAGGTTCTGGGGAGGTAGCGATGCCAGATGGTTAGACCTTGAGCCCCAACACCACGAAGATTATTTCCCAGCAATACTTCCCAACCATGTGACCTTGGGTGAGTTGCTTCAAAAGCTCTCTGCCTCAATTTACCCAGCTGTAAAGTGACCGGAGATGAGTTAATATATAAAAGTCAGTTTAAAACCCTGTCCGACACTAAGTGTGTGAAACAAGTATTAACTCCTATTATTACGATCTCCTTGGCTCCTCGTGGGGACTTTAGGAGGGAGTATTGTTATCCCTACTTCACAGAGGAGGACACAGAAGCTGAGCCATTCACCATAGGTCACAAAACAAGGCAATATCCAGACTGGGTCTCCAGACCAAGCCTAACACCAAAGCTTATGTCTGAGGCTGGGTTCCCCCAGTGGCGTTGATAGGGTAGTTTGCAGCCGATAGGATTAACCCTCTGATAGTTCAGAAGTGCTCTTGTGTGTTTCACTCACTGGAGCTTTAGGATGGGTATTTAATATGAGCATCTTCCTCAATGAATGGAGAAATTGAGGCCCAGAGGAAGACAGGGCTTTGCCCAAGTTTACACAGCAAGCAAGTGGAAGAGCCAGCATTTGATTCCAGATCTTTTTGCTATTCAACAGCACGACTTTATGCAATTATGATTTGGGGTGTATCTACTGTACATCAGGCTGCCTGCCGGCACTGTGCCCACACGGTCCTTTGTAATTCTCATAACATTCTTGTAGTGATTCCCAAATCCACTGGGTTTCTTCGTTGATCCTCGCTTTGTACATATACCTATCCCTACACTTCCAGGCTGTGACTCCTTAGAGGACAGAGTCAGAATGTGATTTACTTCTGGACACCCAGGGCCAGCATGGAGCTTGGCACACAGTGGGTGCACGGTCTGATGGGGAAGACACAGTCTGGTGGTTACATGGGCGGGGAGAGCTGCCAGGAGGAGTGGACAAAGGGGACCTGTGAGGGAATGGGGCACCTGACCCATGGTGGGGTCAGGAAAGGTCACCCGGAGAGGCAGATGTCACGCTGCGATGTAAAGGGAGGCTGGCGTGATATATTCACATCTATAGTGACACGTTCCTGTGTGATACTTTGTCCTGGACATTATGATATGTATGATTTAAGGGTTTTATATTCATTATCACATTTAGCCCTCGAAATGTCTCATTTACTTCTCAAAATGTGAAGTTGATACAGGTATTGGCCCCGTTTTAAAGATAAAGCGCCTTGGGCATAAGGTGCTGAGGTCACACAGCTGATAGGTCTGAGATTTGAACCTTGGTCTCTACTTCTCTCCAAGGAAAGATAGGCATGGGGGGGGTGAGGGTGAGAGTCACCCTTAGTCATTTATTTCATGCGTCTAACAGCTTGGTGAAGGTCTGCCTTAGTTCTCCTTTAGTTTTAGAAGGAAGAGAGGAGTCTTCACATGTAGACGAGAGTTCCCCACAATTTCCTAGCATATGCCCACTCAGTTCTTTCCTGATTCTCATACCTCCATCGCCCCCACTGCCCCAAAGCAGGGCCAGGCATGCAGCAAGCACTCAATGGACTGGTGCTGATGGATGCCTGGATCCCAGCCTTTTGGGCTCCAGGCAGGCGGGATGAGGCCTGAGCTGGTTCCCCTGGAGGCTCAGGCTGGTGCAAGGGCCAGTAGGAGAGAGTTAAGAACAAGCATTAATGAAATGCTTCTCGAATGCTGGGTTCAGCTGCAGGGTGGCCTGGCTTGGGGGTGGGGCTCTGGGTGGCCCTCTGAGAGAGGGTCTTCCAGCACATGGGACCCCCAGAGTTTCAACTGAGCCCCCGAGGGAGCTGTCAGGACGAAGCCTCTCTGGGATGAGCCAGCGTCTGGGGCCCGCGGCTCTGAGCAGGCCAGGAAACGCCTGCTGTGCATTTGTTTTTCCATCAACAACAGGCTTACGTAAACTCCTCGCCGGCTCTGAGCGCTGCCAGTGCTGGGGAGGCAGCCTTATCTGATGGGGGCCCGGCCAGAGCCGGGGCTCCCTGCGTGCCCTGGCACAGGCCACAAAGAGAGAGCTCTGGCGGTGGGTGGGGGCGGAGTTTGGCACCCCAAGCTCTGCTTCTCTCCCTCAATCCTAAGGCGAGAAAATGCAGGGCCGTTTATTTACCCCGAGATAACCAGGGGGAGCCATGTCTCTCCCCTGAACCCCCATTCCTGTTTCCCTGTCCTGAACAAGCCCGCCAGGAAGCGAGCCCTCTTTACCTGTGCCCACAGAGGGAGGGAAGCAGCGTGCGGTGATGTTGGTCTGGCCCAGCCACCAGAGTCACCCCACCTTTGCGCTGGTCCAGTGGTGCTCAGAGTTCAGCGTGCTTGGGAGAAAAGCGGGGTTCACCAGCCTCTCCTCCAGAGATTCTGATTTAATAGGGCTGGAGTGGGGTCCAGGAATGAGCAATTGTAAAAAATTTGTTTGGGAAGAAAAAAAAAATCAAAATTCCAGACAAGGTGCAGAAATACAATGACCTCTCAGACACTCCTCCTAGATTGAGCAGTTAACACGGAACTCGGATCTCAGGTGCAAGCTTCTACTTTTGTTTTGCTTTCTTCATGACCTTTTTTTGGGGTTTAATATATTTGGGTGTGGGGGGAACGATTCACACGTGCTCACGAGGCATCCGAAGGCTTTCAGTGTGCAGCTTGCTGGCCCCAGCACCCTCTGCCTTACCCGAAAGGCGGCCTCTGTCGTTGTGTTTCTTGTGTGCCTCTGCAGACATGTTAATGAAATATTTTTTATACAAGTGGCGTTGACCATGCTCTTCCGCTCTTTGCTTCCCCTCTGCCCTTCACGATATCACAGCATTTTTTTTTTTTCACACTGGAAAGAAAAAACGACTTGATTCTTTTAAATCAGTGCATGGCGTTCCACCGCAGGGCCGTTCCCTAACGTATTTCACTACCGACAGGACATGAAGCTGTTTCTAATCTATTGTTATCATAAGCAAAGCTGCGATAAACATCCACTTCCATACATTAATTTGCACACACACACACACAAATATATGTGTATGGTAAATTCCTAGAAATGGAATGCTGGGTTAAAGGGCATGTAAATTTTTAATTTACTTAGATATTGCCAAATCGCTCTTCAGGGAGGTTGTACCAGTTTGCCCTCCCACTTGCAATGAATGAGAGTACTTGTTTCCCAAACCCTTGCCAACACAGCATGTTATCAAACTTTTTGATCTTTGTCAATCTGTTAGATATAAAATGATATCGCGTCGCTGTAATTTCATTTCTCCTGCTACAAGGGAGGTTGACCGTGTTTTCATGTGACTAAGAAGCATTTACATTTCCTTTCCTGGGAACTGTTTGTTTATATCCTTTGCCTGTCTTTAATTAGGTTTTTTTTTCTTTTTTATCTTAAAATAGCAAGGATATCAGCCCTTCGTCGATAACATCTGATATGTCTATAATCCATGTGTGTTTTGACTTTGTTTATAGTATTTTGTTTACATTATTTTGACTTTGTTTATATTATTTTCATGAAGTATTAAAAATAATTTTATGTGGCCAACTTTATCAATCTTTTAATATATAGATTCATTTAAAAATTTTAACTGTAAAAGACTTCCTCCCTCTAAGAATGCTTTTGAAATTACTCCCGAAGTAAATTATTCTAGAATTTACTTTGGTCTAAGGTGTGAGGTAGGGGTTCAGGGTTTCTCTGGGTGGCTATCTAGCTATCCTAACACTATTTATTGAATAATCCATCTTTTTGCTATCTATGAGCGATGTCATTTTTGTCCTATACTAAATGCCGTTAGGCATTTAGCAACTGTGTTAGTTCCCCAGGGCTGCTGTAACAAATGAGCACGAATTGGGAGGCTAGAAGTCTGAAGTCGAGATGTCGGCAGAGCCAGGCTCCCTCTGGTGACTCCGGTGGGACAGACCATTCGATTTGTCTGTCCTAGCTTCTGGTGTTTGCCAGCAACCCTTGACATTCCTTGGGTTGTGGCAGTATAACTCCAATCTCTGCCTCAGGTTTCACGTGGCCTCTCCTCCCAGGGTTTATATGTCTCTGTCCAAATTTCTCTCTTGTGAGGACACCAGTCATTGGATTAGAGTGTAATCCAATATGGCCCTAGTTCAGTATGACCTCATCTTCACATGATTACATCTGTAAAGACCCTATTTCTAATAAGGTTATTTTCACAGTACTAGAAGTCAGGACTTGAACATATCTTTTTGGGGACACAATTCTACCCATTACAGATTATATGTTTTCAAATTTTCTATTCTGTTCTACTAATCCTCCAGTCTAAAATATACCAATAGCATACTATTTTAAAACAATATATCTTTCTATTATGTTCTAATATCTGTTAAGACCAGTCCCTACTCATTACTCTTCTTTTTCAGAATTTTCAGAATTTCTTTACTTATATTGCCAAATGGACTTTAGAATCAGCTCGCTTATTTGAAAAGTTCCTATTGGTATATACACTTAATGTGCTTAAATTTTACATATACAGATAGGAGAAATTGGCATATGAATGTTGAGTCATGCAATCCAAAACCATTGCATACGCTTACATCTTCTTTTGTACTCTTTGGCAATTTATTCATGTCCGTTTCCAATAAATAAATCTAGTGCCTTTTACATTTGTTAAATTAGTTTCTAAAGATTTATAGTTTTGCTACTATTGTCAACAGGGACCTCTCTTTCATTATCTCTTTTAATTGGTCATTTGTATTTTTATGAAGAACTATTTAAATTTTAGTGTATTAACTTGCACCCAGCCACCTTTAGTTGAGTTCTTCTCATTATTTTATAATGGTTTTTCAGGTGATTTTATAAGTATGATCAATTTGCCTCCTCTTTCTGATTTTTATCCTTCTCATTTCTTTTTCTTGTCTAATTGTGTGGGCTGGTACTGCCAGAACTCTGTTAAATATAGTGTTTTATCATAAGGGAAATGCCTTTAGCATTTTTCCTTAACACATAATGCTGGCTTTTGTGTTGAAATAAATATATCTGTCGTATTTAAATATTTCCTATTTTTAACAAAAAAGAGTGTTCTTTCTCAACTGCCTCCTTTTCTGGCCTTCTCCACATACAGCCTAGACTCTGCAGGACAGAGTTACTCATTGCTCCCTGAATGGATCTTGATGATTCAGGCCTTCTAGTCCTTGCTCACGCTGGTCTCTCTCCAAGGAATACCTTCTCTCGGGCAAGGCCCAGTTGACCTGTGTCCCGCGGTCTCCTCACAGCCCTTTTCATGCGAGACCACAAATGCCTGTGTCCTCCTCTGTTCCCCACACCAGTTTGTGAGCATTTTGGTGTGTGGGGGGTTGCATATCTGTGTTATTTTTGTGTTCTCAGCGCCTAAACTAGGGCCTAAACTGAGTCAATGCATAATAAATGTTTTAAAGATGAATGTAAAGAATAAAGGCTAACAATTACCAAGTACCTACTAGGTGCCAGGCCCTGTGCTTAGTATTTTCCATTTATCATCTCATTTACTAAGTACAAAAACCCTGCGAGGTGGATGGTTGTTATGCCCCCTTTGAGAAACACAAACAGAAGCTCAGAGGTTAAGTAACATGTGCGAAGTCACACAGCCAAGATGGGAACCCAGGTGTTTCTGGCTCCAGGGCCCAGGCTTTAAGTACCTGGGCCACCCTGAACAGCTATAAAGAAATGTAGGCATGAAGAAATGCTACAGCACCAGGCCTGGGGTGGTGGCTGGCCTTGGACGTGGTACTTGCAGAGAGGACCCCTGAGACAATGTCTCTTAAGTGACCCAGAGAGTAAAGGCTAGGAATGGGGGGACAGATAGGATGACTAATTGTCCTGGTTTGCTCAGGATTGAGGGGTTGCCCAGGATACTAGACTTTCACTTTTAAAATCAGAAAAACTCTGGTCAAATTGGGACAAGTTGGTCACCTAGTGCTGGAGCCATAAGCCACAAATTTCCCGTCCATGTGAGCAAGGACTCGGTCAGTCAGGACCAATGAGGGAGGGAGAGGCAGCCCTGGGAGGCAGTGAGCTCCCCATCATGGGAGGTGTAAAAGCAAGATGTGGAGACACCTTTACTTTCCTATTTCTTTCCCCATCTTTTTGGGATTCCTGAATGATCTTAACTTGGGGGTAGGTGGGATCTTTGCTTTGTTGCAAGCCCTAAGGTCCCTGGAGAGGACAGAGACAGGCTGAAGTCTCCGTTGCTCACTGTTTGGTGGCTGATCGCTTCCCTTGGAGGAGCGTGAGCAGAGAGCTGACCTATGTGTCATGTGGCTAATGGGTCTCCTGCCAAGGCCTGGAGCTCCCCCTTCTAACAGCCCTCCTGGACAAAGAGTTCCAGGAAGGGGACAGCGATACGAGAAAACCCGAGAAAATTGGGACTCAGAGGAGTGAATGAGGAGGTGGGCTGGGGGTGGGGAGCTGGAGCTTCTGTCTCCTGCCTCCATGGAGTGAGTGGTAGGTGCCTGGGGGCAGGTGCCACTCAGAGGCAGGAGAGTCTACCTGGTCTATCTCCCTGTCTCTGGAGTGTTCCTCCACACAGGCTCCAGGATCCGGAGTGGACTCTAAGGCTTAGCAGAGTCCCCAGGGGAGACTCCTTAGCTGTCCCTCCCAGGGGGAGCCCCTGCAGTCAGTAGGCAGGTCTCACAAGGGAGGGGTGCTCTTGGCAGAGCCTGAAGTTTCTCCAGGTGGCATCTGGGGATGGGCCCATGGGCATAAAAGGAGAGAGTGTTTTGTGCTGGGATTTTAAAAAAAACTTGCAACTCCTAACAGTGACCATGTGCTTCTCTGGTTTTTAGCTTCTATGTACTTTAACATTTTTTTTGTTTTTGTTTTTGAATGTGCATAGCATATATACAGTGAAGTATGTGTATAAGACTGTGGTTTGATCAATTTTTTTCACACAGGTATGTATAACCACACCCAGGTCAACGTGTAGATTCTTCCCAGGAAGTTTCTCTTTGCCCTTCCCAGTCTCTATCTGCTCCCAGAGGTGACCACTACCCCGTCCTCCATTGTCTTGAAGAGCTTAGCCTGTTTTGGAGCTTCGCACACATGGCATGACACAGTAAGTCCTCTTTTGTATCTGGCTTCCTTGGCTCAACGTAAGAAAGGTATGATTTAAAAAACACCCTGTTGTTGTACGCACTGGCAGGTCATTCCTTTCTTATTGCTGTGCAGCTCTCGTTGTGGAAATACACTGCGACTCACTTATCCAGTCTCCCGTCGTTGGCATTTGTGTCGTTTCCAGTTTGAGGCCATTACCAACAAGGCTGCTATGAACATGTGTGTCGGGCCTGACTATATACACCCAGGAGTGAAATTGCTAGGTTATAGGGTAGGTGTATTTTTAGCAAAGCAAACACTTATTTGTGATAAGAGAAATCTGAAAATATCGACAGCGATTTATTCTCACTTTGAAAGGAGTATGTATAGAGCGTGGAATGGTAGGTGAGGACGGAGCTCTCTGCGGCCCAGGTATAGCTTCTGGGGTGTGTGGCTTGGCTTCAAGGTCAAGCACAGGCGTTGGGGGGTGGGGCTGGGAGGGTATGAACAGTGCCAGGGCCCTTTGAGGCCCCCTCCCAGGGAAGGGAGGACAAGGTCTGCCAAGATATCATCTTTAAGGGCATTTCTGTAAAGAAGTTGATTTGGGGCCTCACTCTCCCCATGTGTGCAATGGGCTGGGGAGTCAGGGACTCAGTGGCTTCTGAGGGCTTTGGGCATCTGCCTGGCATGGCAGCCTCCTCTTTAAGCTCATCTCCTCGGAGAGCCCCCCACACTCCCACAGGATAATGTCTGTGGCAATACAGACCTCAGCAGGTTTTAAGAGATGGGGGAAAGCCCTTAGCCCTAAAACTTTTGCCAAGATGACCTCTGTAATCAGGGCCCCAGAGGCCTCCTCCTATCCCCAACCTGGCCCCAGCTATGCCTCTGACTCCCTGGGAATGAGTGGTGAGGGTGGGGAGAAGGGGTGAGATGTGCTAGTCTCAGCTATTTCCATGAATATTATCACAGAACATACATACACAAAAGAATAAATGAAGACGCATGCACCACGTTCATGGAAAGGAAGACTTAATATCATAATTTCCCCCAAATTACCTCATAAAAGCAATGCAATCTCAATTAAAATTTCAATAGAATTCCTCACTAAACTTAATCTGATTCTAAAATTCACATAGAAAGGTAAATGTATAAGAATAGCTAAGACAATTCTGAGATAGAACAAGGAAAGGGTCTTACCCTAACAAATATTCTGATGTATTACAAAACTTCGATAATGAACATACCCTGGTTTTTAGCACAGGGGTGGACAAATAAATCAATGGAATGGAAAAGAGCCCAGAGATTGACTCAAGTTGTATAGGATCTTGGCATATGATCAAAAGGCATCATAGATCTGTAGGAAGAGAAGATGGACTATTCAAAAATGGGGTTTGGAGAAGCTTTCTATATGGAAAAAAACAATAAAATTAGACTTTATCTCACACCATACACAAAAATAAACTTGAGATGAATTAATGACTTAAGTGTGAGAAACAATCTTAAAAGTTTGTAGAAGAAAAGTGGGAGAATTTCTTTATGGCTTGGGACAGAGAAGGAGTTTTTAAGCAAGTTACAAAATATTAGGAAAATATTAAGTTTAAGCTCAACCTGATAAAATACTTATATACAATCCAAGGTATTCGCAAAGGTAAAATTTGAGCAAGAATCTATGGGAAGACATTTGCATCATACGTAACAGTCATAGGATCAATGTCCAAATGTATAAAGAACTCCCATAAATCAATGTGGAAAAAGACAAACAATCCAACAGAAAAACGGAGACAAGTTATGAACAATTTCCAAAAAAGAAAATGGGGAGACAGAAATGGTGAATAAGCATAAGAAAAGAGGCTTAACTTCATTACTTATCAAAGAAATGCAAATTAACCTCAGAGATTCTATTTCACACCGAGGAGATTGACAAAAGTTGAAAGGTTTGATACTGTTAAGTGTTGGTGAGGACGTTGGAAAATATGAACTTCCAGATATCGCACTTTGGCAATATCTTCAAAAGCTGGAAATACTCATACTACATGGCCGATAGTTTTGCTCCTAAGTATGACCCCTAGAGAAACCCTTGTATGATAGTAATTCACATAGCTATCAGCAGAGTAATTAAACAGAACAGTGTTATACATATTTGTTAAGTAGAATGCCATACTGTGAACCAAACGACCTTGAGTTACATATAGGATATGTGAATATCGGTACAAAATAGTATATATTTTGATTTTTAAAAGTGTCATAAGTTGAATTATGTCCCCCAAAATGATATATTGAAATCTTAACCCCTGGTACTTGTGGATGTGGCCTCATTTGGAAATAAGGTCTTATCAGATGCAGTCGTGTTAAGGACAGGTCACTAGGCTGGGCCCTAATCCCATATGACTGGTGTCCTTCTAAGAGGGAAATTTGGACAGAGGCATACACAGAAAGGAGAATGCCATGTGAAGGCAGAGACACAGAGGGACAATGTCGCCTGAGTGGTGATAAAAGCAGAGATGGGAATGATGTAATTCTAAGCCGAGAAATGCCGAGGATTAACACCCACCACTTGTGAACCCCTAGAAGAAACATTCTTTTGACGTGAACCCCAAGAAGGAATTTATCTGCTGAGATGGACTTCCCATGGTCAACTGAGGGCCCAGATTTCGTGAATAATCAGTCTAGTGGCCATTTGCTGACAGGGGCTCCTCACCTACTCTGTGCCAGAAAGAACCTCGGACTGGACCCTGGGCTTCCCTCACTATGCCCTGCTGGTTTATGCCGTCTGAGTCAACCACTGCAGGGCAGCCCTGGTTTTGTCTTTTGACGGGTGAACTGAGACCTGGCCTGTTCAACCAGAACTGCACAAATTGTATCCTCATTTGCTTCTATACCAACCAATCACAACTGCATGATTTGGACCAATCAGAAGTGCACGATTGGGAAAGCTCATTTGCATAAGACTGAGAGCTGGGGAGGGAGCTTTCTCTATCAAAGACAATCTCTTCTTTTGCTTCGGTGGAGCACAATTTAGGTTGCTGCCTGAATCTGTGGCGTCCGGGCTGCAGCTCCTTTTGCCCAAATAAATGTTTTTTTTTTAAATTCTTTATTACAGTCTAACATTCATTTTAGTTTACACACTGGAAGTCAGAAGAGGCAAGAAAGATTCTACCCAGAATCTCAGAGGGAGCCTGGCTCTACCCACACCTTGATTTCAGACTTCTAGCTTCCGAAATTGTGAAGAAATAAATTTCTGTTATTTTAAGCCACTTAGTTTGTGGTACTTTGTTATGGCTGCTCTAGGAAACTAACACATAAAGTTGAAAAAAGTTGAAAAATGATAAGCATAACAACTTAAGTAAAAATTTTAAACACACTCAGTAATACTATGTATTGTTTATGAATTTTTAAAAATGGGCTGGAGGATATATTACCAAATTCTTGATGGTAGTTGCTTCTGCGTGAGGAAAAATGGAACTGGGGAAGGATATAAAGAGAACTTTAGTTTAAAAATCTTCAACGTCTGTTTCCTTTATAAAAACTGTCTGAAGCAAAAAATGATAAATCATCTATATTTGTTAACTTGGGGTGGTAGGTATGTCTGGATATTTGTGATGTCATAGTCTCTGAGTTCTCTGTCATTATTGAGTGTGCATCTGTGACCATACGCATGTCTGTGTGCCTTTGTGAATTTCAAATATTTGCTCCGTGGGTGCATGAATATGTGTGTATTTCCTGTGCTCCTGCTTGCTCTAACTGCCTCACCATCTTCTGCTGTACAATCTTGCATGGCATCCCCTGGCATGGTGGGAGCAGCCTTGTTGGGCCTGTACACAGTGACCCTGGGTGACAAGTACACCCAGGCATGTCAGACGTGCATTCTTCCTGCCTCTCGCTGGGGCAGCTCTTGAATTTTCTAAATAACAAACAGCTCCAGAATGGGAGGCCACAGGGGCACGAAGCTCATTTAAACCTGGCAGAGGAAGTGGCAGGGGCAGGAGCTGCCTCCCACAGGCTCCCCAGTCCACACCGAATGACTTGATTCCTGGAGCCAGGACCACAGATGGTAGAAGCACCAAATCAACGTCTCCCCAAGAAAGCAGACATGATCCAGTGCCAGGCAGGGAAAGGGCCCGGACTGGGCGAGATCTGTCTCCTTTGAGACTATGGGCAAGAGGCTCCCATCTCTAGGCCAGACACCAAGTGAGGGGGACGGACGAGAACAGGTTGACCAGCGGCTTGCATCACCACATCACACTCCTGCATGCATGGAAAACATTGCATGTTTTCTGTCTGAGGTCCTACAGAGCTTCAACTTCCTTCTCAAGCAGACCTTGGGATAAGTCAGCCCCAGCTGGGAGACGAAACCACCACCTGGGGCGGATGAGCCCTCAGGGTCTTTCTGACCAGGACATGCTGGGATCCCAACCTCTGGGTGGCCGTAAAACATCCTGGCAACTTCTTCAGTTGCCTCATCTGGAAAGTGGGGATGCAAATCCCTCTGAGTTCTGCCTTTAGACGAAGTGGTAGGAGGCAGGGAATGCACTCACAGCAGACAGTACTGGCATATCGGGAGGACATGCATGCCCTGGAAAGAAGAGTAGAGGCTAGTACAGGAAGAAGGAGGTTCCTCGGTCCACCCTTATATGTCTTCTCCCTTCTTCTCCCCCACAGCTGGGAGGGGCAGCCAAGACGTCCTGGGCTCCTGTATTCAGGATGCTTTCATTTCATACTCACCCAAACTCTGCAAGGATAAAAGTAATTAGGATGATGGTGATGATGATAATGGCAAACAGATGTAGCTCTATATATCTTGAGTCCTTATTCTAAATGTTTACATATATTAATTCATTTCATCTTCACAACGACCTTATCAGATAGGTAGTTGTTTCCCCATTTTAGAGACAAGAAAAACTAAGGCACAGGGTGCTTAAGCCACTCGCTCAAGCTCACACAGCTACCAAGAGTGAGACTTAGCTAGTCATGAGTGTCAGTCATTCCTGCTCTTCATAAGGTGGGTGCTGACACTCCCATTTGACAGATACGGAGACTGAGCCAGGCAGAGGACAAGTGTCCAAGTTGCCCAGGCCTCTGAGTGAGACCGCGTGGCTTTTCTCCTGCAACATCCTAATTTTCCTGGGACCTGTATGCTCTCAAGAATAGCAGAAGGTAGAGGCTCTAAATTGGGGTTCTTTGAGTCTGCAGGTATGCCCTACAGAGTCCAAGCCCATCACCCCCTGGGAAAAGGTGCAGCTGCCACCTGGAATGCCAGGGGTCCCTGGTGGGCCCATGTGGGCAGCCTCTTTGGGGCTGAGGAGGGGGTAGGCTTTGAGCTTGCCAATGTGGCTGGGGCCCCCTTAGGGTGGGTGTAGGAGTCGGCAGAGTGAACCACCTTTTGACATCTTGAGCCGGGAGGGCAGGTGAAGTAGTCATTCCTGGGCTGTGTCCTGGTGATTTATGTGCAAGCCTCCTTCTTGGAGCCCAGATCCCAGGGGGGCTCCTCCCACGGGGTTATTTAGGCCTGTCTCTGTGGAGGGCAGGCGCCCCCATGGAGTCCATGCTGGTGGGACCAGGACTGGCTTCTGAGCACAGTTATCAGAAGAAACTTCAGGAGGTGGGCCAATCCGGCACTGAGCCCACGTCAGAAACACGTGTGTGCACCGACGCACACATGCACATACACACATATGCTCTCATGCCATCCCTCAGACACTGTCCAACGCCATCCAACCCCCTTCCCCCACAAACACTCATTCTCATGTCCACACCCTCACACGCTGTCCCCAGCTCACTCTCAGTACACCCACCCACCTACCAAAGACCACGGGGCGAAAAGATCTTGGCTCGGGAGCCACTCAGGCCCTGTTTTTAATACTAGGACTTCTCGCCATGTGACCCTGAGCAAGGCACTTCATCTCTCCCAGCCTTACTCTGCTCCTTGTAAAATGGGCCTAATAATGCTGTTGCAACCTGTCAGCTGACCTGACTGGTCCAAGTAGTCGATCAGGTAACCCAATGGCTGGCTGAGAAAGGCAATCATTAAAAATGGAATCGTAAATACGTTACACATTTTGTTCTAATATAAAACAGTCCGTGTAGGCCGAAGCTGCTGCTTTGAGTTCCAGTCCTGCGTTGTTTTGCCGGTACCCACAGAACATTACTAATGATTTCCAGTTTGGGTTTTTTCCCCCCTTAAACTGAACACGAGGACACTTGTGAAACAATTTGAATTTGGAATTCTACATTTTTATTATCCCCTCCCACCCCAGTTCGCTCCCAAAATGAAATCAACAGATTTATTTTTAGCAATTCATGTTTATTACATACTTCCAAAGCATTAGACTTAGTTTTTCTCAAAACATTCCTTTCCTTCCCTTTTCTTTTTTTTGCAGAGTTCATTATTTTTTTTGTTGTTGTTTTATTTAACTAAATTATATAATTACAACAATAAATACTTACAAGTTGGCCAAACTTTTTTGAGAGCCAACTTTCCTGATGTTGGTGGCTCACAGCTCAGTCAGTGGGAGCAGATCTTGGGCAAAGTGGAGAATGTTCTAGAAGCTTGAGCCATCAACGTCAGTGGGCAGCATCCGTGTTTTTACCAGAGACTGGAGCGCAGCCATTAATTAATCCGATAAATTGATTAAACTCAGGTCAGCTGAATAATTTCTCCTGGACTCATGTCACAAGGCTATTGGGAAGATCGGAAACAATTTAGGTCTCTCAGCCAGCACATAGGGTCACTCAGAGAACTGAAGCTCTGGCTGCTGCCTCACACCACCAAGCCCTTCGCACATCCTGTCCTAGCACTTGTCACCCCAGCTTGTGAGGGTCAGTGAGTGACTTCCCGTACTGCGAGGGCTTCTTGAGGTCAAGAAGTCCTGCTTCCCTGTCTCTTCAGAGCCCAGGGCTGGAGTTCGACGTGGTGTCCAGAGCCCACGTCATTACAGTCAAGCCATACACTGCACACACAGGTACAGGGGGAAGAGGGCAGTGGCACTGCTCAGTGCAGGGAAGGACCCTGCCTTTAACATCTCATTTCCAGGTCCCTCGTAAGTACCCTGTGGAGGGTCCTGCAGCTCAGGCTGGGCCCAAGCAGCTGTAGGCTGAGCTGACTCCTGTCCAGGGCTGTATTCTTGGCCCCAATGCCCTGGGCTCCCACTGGGTGACTCTGGGAAGGTGCCTAGTGGGAGGACACAGTTTGAAGCAGGTCAGAAAGTCCTATGATATTCAACAGCCCCAGCCTCCAAAATCTTTTTACTGAGCAATGGGTGCTGATACTATTGGGTCTTCCCTGGCCCTCTCCCCCAGGCAGATGGGGGTGTTTGCCCATGTTGGGGTGGGACAAGGGATAGGGGAAGCAGAAAGAAGGTGGGGAGAACTTTCACTCATTAGAGAGACCACAACCACAAAACAAAAACTTTCATGACTTCGAACCATGCTAAGGCCAATGAGTTTAAAAGTTCCACAACCAACCAGACTCTAATTTCTGGTTTGGGCTTAGCTGCTACATACTAACAGCAATAGCTATTCTTCTTCAGGAATTTCTGGAATGAAAAACCCTTTCCCAGCCATGATCTTCATTGATATTCACAAACAGCCTCATGAGGCAGGTATTACTAATCTCGTCTTGCACGAAACCTATGACTTGGTCAATGTTCTAGGGCTACAAAATTCCCCCTTGACAACATCTCGTTAGCCTAAGTATTAGGAAGCTATCAAACTCAGTTTTCACTTGAAACCTCAAATTTTGTCCTTGGCAACAAACACCAGCAGTTGTTTTCCTTCAAGTGACAGACTCGCTTCTTTCGTTTTTGAAGAAATGTCTGCCAAATACCCAAACTTGATAAACCCAAAATGTACCCCCCACTTGAAAGAACTTTCAGGTAAAACTGGTGTTCTATGAAAAAAAGTGGGTAGTTGAGCTGGCAACTCACACAATCCCATGAGACGACCGTCATCGAAATATGCAGAAGGGCTTTCTGTGCACTTCGCATTTTCTCACACGGCATATTAAAAAAATGTGTCCTCCAGGGCTGAGATTTAACCATATTCATACATTTTACTGATTCATCAGGGACATTTAAAAAAAACTTCAGTGGTGGTGAAGAACACAATGATTCTTAGTACAGATTGACGGCGCTGCCTTCCTTCATCCAAACTACCTTTGCTTGTGCATCATCAGTGCAAATGTCAGACCACACACACACACATAAAAAGGCAAATAACTTTCAACTGATACTATGAAGATATTTGGCTTGCAAAGCCTCCGCAAAAGAGTCTTAGGGGATGTCTGGGGTCTGCAAATTACACCTTGAAAATTGCTGACCCTGTTTAGTGAGGTGTTGTAATGACTTAACTGTGATCATCTATTTAAATACCTGGAGCAGTCCTGGGCATAATGTAGGTGATGAACTTGAGTTGTTTCCTTTTCTTCAGCTGTGCCCCAATGACCCCTTCTTTAAGAAGGTTGTTAATCAACCCTTTCTTTTATTCCACTAGATAGAAATAAAAGGGCCAGTCCTTGCCACCATCCACTTTCCTGCATTTGGGAGACCTAGGGAGACCTAACATTATGACTATTTGACTCACAGACTCTACAGAGAATTCATTGTTTACACAGTGAGCCACATTGTTGGAGCTGGCCAATGTTTGATTGCTAATCCGATGCTCAGAAAGATACTTTGACAAATATTTTGTAAATCCCAACATTGCAATATATTCTTTAATCTTTCCCTAATTCTGCCTTCTTATTGCCATGATCATCCACATCAAAAGAAGCAGGAGAGATTCCTACTGTCATCTTGTCCAAGGACATTGATTAAGTTATGCTTTCAATAAGTTAAAAGTAAAATAACTAAGATAATATATTTTTGATAAGTTAAAAGTAAGCACTTTTGAAGATCCCAAAGATTATCCAAACTTCACATATCAAAGATGCCAGTGACAGCAACATTCTAGAGCAGTTAGACAGAATAATAAAAGAAAGAGCAAACAACCCATAGGGAATCCATTATGTACATTTCTGGCTATTCACAGCTTTTGTAAACATTTGGCAAGTACTTTTAGTAGGAGTTCACTTCTAATTCTGTTTAACTGTTAATTATCATTGTTGCTAATATTTCTCAACTCTTGTCTTCCTTCCTTCCTTCTCCTTTCTCTAAGAGAGTTTGATAGATTCCTAGTCCTTCACATGTTATTATGAATCAGATTGCTTTCCCAACAACCAAGACAATCTGACTCAAGAGTAAAGAAGTTTTTCTGGAAGTTACGGAAGAAATAAGTTACTTTAGAGCCTTGGGCCACCAAGAGGGAGCAAGCCTGCTGGATGTTTTAGGTATCAGTGAGGTAGCAGGACAGAGTGTGAGAGTGGAATTGTCAGACAGTGGGAGGGGTAGCCCAGAAAGTATGGAGATAAGATCTGAAAGACACTCTTGGCTGAATTTTATGAATTGCTAGAGGTTGGAATCTTAATTTTACTCAGAACTCAATGCCATGCTGGTGCCATTTTTTTCCTTTTGCTTCTCTAGGAACAGGCTGGACTTCAGGGCAGGATTTCCACCATAGTCCATCAGAAAGTCACTGTGCAGGACGTTAATTCAATAAATATTTCTTCAGAACCTTTTCTGTTCAGGCTCTGAGCTGAATGCTGGGGATACAGACATTTTTCAACCTCTGTTCCTCCTTGATGAGCTCTTGATCTCATAGGAAAGTTAGATTATTAACTCACTGTGGTAAGGTTTATGGCCCAGGTGTACAAAAACTTGAGCCAAGATCAGCTACTCTGCCTGTTCCTCAGAGGAGCTGATATTAGAGTAAGGTCCTGAAGGATGAGTAGGAATTTGACAGGCCGAAAAAAGTTATTCCAGGCAAAAGCACATGTAAAAGCATATGAAGGTGTGAAAGAACATAACTCACTCAAGGAGAATGAGAAATTGCAGGATCACTGGTTAATGAAAGGATATGGGAATGATCATGGAAAGGTGGAAAGAGGCCAGGTGGTGAAAAACCTGAATGTCTCTATGGACAGGGAGGAGACATCTGCCAGATAGTAGGGGTCAAACTCAACCCTGAGTTTGCTGAATACTCAAGGCACCAACTTGAAAGAGTGAGAAGTCTCCAGCCCCGACCAGGAGCATTTCATATACTTCCTGCTGGAATAGAAACCCATTCCAGTATGTCAGAAGCCCAGAACAGCTGGAGGGGCAGGCATTCTGTATTCCTGGCTGTGAAGGGCAAGGATGAGAAAACAATAACTCAATGCATTTCCAAGTCATCCAAAGCAATGCAGGTCATTTAGCAAATATTTGCTTAGCTTCTACTGTATGCAAGACAGAGACTATCAGTGCGTTGAAGACAAAGGTCAAATACCCACACCCGAGAACTGGGTTCTAGTCCAAGCTCTGTCATCGATTTCCTTCATGGATTTGGGTAACTTGCTTTTCTTTGCTGGCTAAATTTTCCCCATTGGTACAATGTGGGAGTTAGATTTTGAAAATTTAGACCCTGACCTCCAGTTCTCATGCTCTGTAGTTCTGACTTGCTCTCTGTTCTTGGGCAAGACCCTTCCCCTTTCTAGGCCTCGGTTTCCTCATCTGTAAAATGGGAGGTAGGGCTAGATTTAGCTCAAGATCCATGGGCCCGGTGCGATGGATACCCAAACCTTCCCCTCCCCCAACCCAGGTCCCAAGCCACCCTTCCAGCACACTTTAGCTTCCTCTACATTTCTCATCAAGATGCAACATACTTTAAATAGCATCTGCATGACTGGCTGGTTTTTTTTCTTCCTGGAGAAGCTCTCTACAAAGTGTGCCAAGTGGCAGCTGTCAGGGCCGAGGTGGCATTTCCCTCAGTGATGCTGACAGCAGCTGTCCCGGCGCAGGCTGAATGGAATGGAAATGACATCATGTTTATTCAGGAAAGACGTTCCCAGACCCAGATCAGTGTCAGCAAGATGCTGGGATGCTCAAGGAGGGAAAACACGCTCGAGACCCGTCGCTGGATCTCTTCTCCTAGAATACGCACTGTGCCACCCACCACACCTCCCACTTACTCATACGCACAGCGCAAATCATGCTTCACACACCCACACCACTTCGCGCACACAGGTCTCCACATATACCACACCCTGTCACATGCATGCACAAACAGATACCAGTGCGCATGCCACACACGACAATATTCCTCCCAAACATATCACACAAACGCATATCGACACATGCCACAATGACAGCACACACATACACCACAGGCTCAGAGTTACACAAATACCCAGAAACATATACAGACGTGTATAATTACTCCCGATCTCCATACGGATGGCCGTGTAGCACATGCATACTCAGGTAGGGGGAGAGCAGTTGGTGTGGGAAGCTACACCAACAGTGTTGAAGTGTATAGTCTGATCTTTATTCTTCTCTAAAATGGGGGTTGTACCATCTAGTCCTATGGCTGTTTCTGAACAGCAGAGTCACTATTTTGTGTTAGGAAGATCCCAGCTCTCGAGTTAGGAAGACTTCAAATTGAATCCAGACCACTAATTCTAGCTGTGACCCTGGCATGTCACTAAACTACTCTGAGTCTCAGTTTCCACATCATTAAAATGGGATGTTTCGGAAAATGAGATGTACAGAAAGCCCTAAAGACTCTACCAAAAAATTGTTAGAACTAATCAACAAATTCAGTAGTGGCAGGATACAAAGTCAATATATAAATATCAACTGCGTTTCTATACACAAACAATGAACTATCTGAAAAAGAAATAAAGGAAACAATCTCATTCACAATTGCATCAAAAGGATGAAATGCCTAGAAATAAATTTACTAAGGAGGTGAAAGATATGTACACTGAAAACTATGACATAGATAAAAGAAATTGAAGACAACATTAATATGTAGAAAGATATCTTGTGTTCATGGATTGGAAAATTAATATTGTTGAAATGTACATACTACCCAAAGCAATCTATAGATTCAATGCAATTCCTATCAAAATTCCAATGGCATTTTTAACAGGAATAGAAGAAACAATCTTAAAATTAGTATGAAATCACAAAAGACCCTGCACAGCCAAAGTAGTCTTGAGAAAGAGGAACAAAGCTAGAGGCACCACACTTCCTAATTTAAACTATACTACAAAGCTATCGTGATCAAAACAGTACGGCACCAGCATGAAAATAGACATACAGACCAATGGAACAGAATCAAGAGCCAAGCGATACATCTACACATATACGGTCAACTAATATTTATTTGATAATGAAGCCAAAATACTCAATGGGGGGAAAAATAGTCTCTTTAATAAATGCTGTTGGGAAAACCGGATATCCACATGCAAAAGAACAAACCTAGATCTCTAGTTTACACCACTCATAAAATCAACTTGAAATGGATTAGAGACTTAAAAGGAAGACTTACAACTATAAAAATCCTTGAAAAAATATAAAGAAAAAGCTCCTTGACGTTGGCCTTGGTAATGATTTTTTTGGATATGATGCTAAAAGCACAACCAAAAAAAAAATAAACAAAAATAAACAAGCGGGACTATATCAAACTAAAAGGCTTCTGTACAGTAACAGAAATGATTAGGGAATCTATGAAGTGAAATGAAAAGGGAACCTATAAAAGTGGAGAAAATACTTGCGAATCACATATCTGATAAGGGGTTAATATCCAAAGTATATAAGGAGCTCATACAACTCAATAGCAAAGTCATCATCATCATCTGATTTAAAAATGGGCAAAGGACTAAAATAGCCCTTTTTTTTTCTTTTTACAAGGAAGACATACAAATGGCGCACAAGAATATGAAAAGCCGCTCAACATCACTAATCATCAGGGAAATGCAAATCAAAACACAATGAGATATAACCTCACTCCTGTTAGAAAGGCTATTGTCAAAAAGACAAGAAATGGCAAGTGTTGATGAGAAAGTAGAGAAAAGGGAACCTTAGTGCACTGCGGGTGGAAATGTAAATTGGTACAGCCACTATGGAAAATAGTATGACTCTTCCTCAAAAAATTAAAAATAGAACTACCATACAATTCACATTCCCAATTCTGGAAATATATCTGAAGGAAGTGAAATCACTATCTTGAAGAGATATCTACACCTCCATGTTCATTGCAGCATTATTCACAATAGCCAAGGTATGTAGACAACCTAAGCGTCCATCAACTGATAAATGAATAAAGAAAATTACATTTATAATGGAATATTTTCATCCACAAAATGGAAGGAAACCCTGCCACTTGCAACAATATGGATGAGACTTAAGGGTATTATGCTAAGTGAAGTAAGTCTGAGAGAGAAAGACAAATACTGTATAATCTTACTTATGCGTGGAGTCTAAAAAACCTGAACTAATAGAGACATAGAGTAGATTGGTAGTTGCCAGGGGCAAGCGTATATGGGAAATAGGTGAGGGTGGTCAAAGTGTACAAACTTCCAGTTATAGGATGAATACGTTCTGGAGATCTAATGTACGGCATGGTGACTATAGCTGTATTGTATACTTGAAAGTTGGTAAGAGAAGATCTTAAAAGTTCTACCACGTACACAAAAGGGTAACTAGGTGAGGTGATGAATGTGTTCACTAACTTAATTGTGCTGATCATTTTGTAATATATACTTATATCGAAACAGATTGAACAACTGAAACTTACACATGATTAATTATATCTCCTTAAAGCCGGGGGAAAAAAACAAGATGTTTTGGATACCTATTGCTGCGTAACAACTATCCCCAAAACTCTGTGGCTCAAAACAATGGCTATTTATTATTGCTCATGATACTGTGTGTTGACCAGGCAGTAATTCTGCTCCACATCGTATTAGCCAAAGCTCTGGAAGGTGTAGAAATTCCAAAATTGCCTCCCTCACAGAGCTGGCTGTGGATGCTGACTGGACTCCTTGCTGGGACTGTTGGTCAGGGAACTTGGTTTTTTTCCACATGGATGTCTCCACGTAGCTGCTTGGGCTCTCTCACAGAATGGTGGCTGGGTTCCAAAGAGGAACATTTCAAGAGGTGAAAGTAGAAGCTGCAGCCTCTCGAGGCTTAGCCTAGGAAATCACAGGTGTCTCTTCTATCAGTGAAAGGAAATCACAGGGCCAGTTCAGAGTCAAAGGGAGGGGAAAGGATGCCACGTCTTGATGGGTGGCTGACAAGGAAACATTTCAAAAGAGTGCGGGCGATGGGAGATGTCATACTGGCCCTCTTTGGAGACACAATCTTCCACACAAGGATAACCATTTCTCTCTCAAGATCGAATGTGCAGAGCACTTAATGCCATCACCCACCACGAGTCTCCTTCGTCTGAGATCTATGACAATCCTCATGTCCCAGTGGCAGAAAGCTTCCCTTTAGTCACCAAGAGGTGGTGTGGTCAAGGATTTCAGAGCCAGGTATAACCGACATCTGCCTGTGGAAGCCTCTGACTTCCTGTTCAAGTGGAAAGGGGTAGGAGCACATCCTGTCCTTTCTCTGAGCCTTGGTTTTCTCTTCTATACGGGGTCAGGCACATAGTAAAGGCTTAGTGACAGTAGCTATTGTTTATAGTTATTGTAGTCATTGTTATTCCAGTGCCAAGGCTAGAATAGTCTGCAATGAGCCACCCTGAGTTCCTAGCGTTGAAGAGGGGGCAAGGTCTCTGGAGACCTACAGAGGCTTCACCCCTCAAACAGGGAAACCAAATAGGGCTTCCCTAGATAGGTTTGTCCCCCACCCCAGCTCCCCAGCTTAGATTAGGCTGCAAATTTCACTGCTCGCCATTTCAACATGACTTCCCGGTTGCTAAAAGAATAATTCATGGCTACCATTCATAGAGCACCTACTGGGTGCCAGGCCCTTGTATTATTCGCGTCATTTAAACCTAGAAATGATTCTATGAAACAGGGAGTCTTGTTCCCATTCGACGTACAAGGAGCCTGAGAGAGGCAACGACTTACCTGAGATCATGGAGTCAGCTATAGCAGAGCCACTGCTTCTGATTCTGCTTCTTCCACCCTGGCAGCGACAGTGCTGAGCCTCCTTGGCTCAATACTCACTCCAAGATGAGTCAGAGAGGGCAGGAAGCGGTGTTGTGACTGGGGGTGGCTGGCGAGAGAATGGGGACATCCTTCTCTACCTCTCTTTTGCACGTAACTGGGGAGAGTATGAAGACATTGGGTCTGGAATCGGATGGTCCTTGGTTCAAATTCCAGGAGCATTGCTACTTCCTTGAGCAAGTTAGTTCACCTCTCTGAGCCTCGGTTTCCTCATCTGGAAAATGGGGATCATCAGAATACCTACCTCAAAAGCTTACCGTGAGGATTCAACAAGATAATAAAACAATAGCTAATATTAAGTACAGAGTTTAGCATATGGTGGTGGAGGAGGGGTAAAATGAAACAAGATCAGCAAAACATTGATAGGTATTGCAGCTAGGGCATGGGGACATGGGAGTTCATTATACCATCCTATTTTTCTGTACATTTAAAGTTTTCTATAATAGAAAAAAATATATTTAAAGAGTTTATCGCAGTTCCTGCCACTAATAACTATTATTGTAAGTACAGCCTGTTCTTGGAAGGCAGGGGTGGGGCGGGGGTGGGCGAAGGGGGGTGGAGCTTTTCCAGAGAGGACCACATCCTGCTCCAGCCTGGGGGTAGTTGGAGATGTCCCGATCATGTGGATTCCTGTCACTTTAAGACAGGTGCAGCCACCCAAAGGGCTGGGGGTGACTATCGAAAGAATTCGCTGACTTGTCCTCTTGTGTAGTCAGTCCCTTCCTTGTCATACCCACCTTCCTACTCCTAACACGGTCTCGTCCCCCACCCCCACTTCAGCTGGCCTGGGTCCTCCCTGCTTCGTCCCATCACCGCACTGAGAATGAAATAATGATATTCCGGTTTCATTCTCTCTCCCCCCCCCCCCCCGTAGGTGATCCTTTTTTCTTTATTTAACAGCTCTATTGAGACATAATTCACACATTGGCCATTGTTGATCTTCCTTGAAGAAATGTCTTTTCAAATCGTGCGCTCGATTTTTATTTGGTTATTTGTCCTTTTATTTTTGAGTCGTAAGCATTCTTTTTATCTTCTGCATATAAATCCCTTATCAGATATACAATGTGCACGTAGTTCCTCTTGTGTGTGGTTTCAATTGTCTCTTAAGTCGGAGGCTTTCCTTCCAGATGCCACCCCGCTCCCAGCCTTGCTAAACCGGGGAGACGTTACTCCTGGACTGCATGACCTTGTACAAGTAACTCGACCTCTCTGAGCTTCAGTTCCTTCGTCTGCAAAGGAGGGGCATGATGCCTGCCTTACCGGGTCACTGTGAGGAACAGCTGTAGTGAGGGCAGAAAGCCATCTGGGAAAAGCAGTTCCCAGGAGCCATTACAATTCGAATCTACCTTAACTCTATTACAAATGTATACAGAGGCATTACCGTTCACTTCATGTAAATTGTACAATATTAAATTACATTATTTTTTTTTAAAAAAACACTTCATTTAATGTGAAGTCATCCCTATTTAGAATCTGTAAAACGTGGTACCCACACCAGACTCTCCCAGCAGAATCGCAGGCACTCGGCACTTCCGGTTCAAGATGGGCCACAGGGTGCGTGCCTTTGTCTCCTGTCTCCCATCCTGACACACCACCAGAATAAAAGGAGGTAAACAAAGAAAACAGTCACTATAGCAAATGTGGGAAGTGGGCCGGTGGGTCACCATCTTTCTCTTGGAACAAGAGATTTCAGCAAATGTGTGAAAGGTGGTTAACAGATGGGAGGGGGCTGAGAGAGAGAATGGGCCCAGCCTGGAATACATTCCCAGAGGGTCTCAGAGGAGGACGGGGTGGAGACACGTGGAGAGGTTCAGCAGCCAGGGTGGACGGTGCATGGCAGAGGGGGCCAAAGGCTGTGCGTTACCCACAGGGGGTTACAGCTGTTTGTGCCTCCAGCCCTGTCCTCCCCCTGTGTAGAAAGCAGGCGGCAGCATGTACTCCAGGCCAAAAAAGCAGAAGGCTCGTCTCTAAAGAGAATGAGCAAGTTGTCTGGGAAAGCTAAGACTCCGGGTATGCATTTCGGTGACCTCAAATGAAGGTCTCCTCATTCTGACATTTGGGGAGCCCTTTATACAGATGGCTCCTGACGTAAGTGCTCAGGACAAAGCCTGCCAGCCACACACCCACCCTACGTCACCCAGATCACACAGTCAAAATCTCCAGCTGTTTAGAGGAAGCCCACGACAGAGGAAACCCACATGAGCTAACCCAGTCCTTTCATAAATATGAACAGACACCCAAGGAGCGGCAGGCATCCGAAGAGAACCCGAATCACTAAAGAGAAAGGTCAAGCTAAACAGGAAAACTGACCCAGGAGGAAATAGAACTAATTTAGCAAGCAGAACTTTGAAAGATCCTCTAATTCATGTACTCAGGTTAGAAAACGTTATAGCCATAAAACCAGGACCGATGTCATGTGAAAGTATGCAATCAAAAGATAAGAAAAAAGTCTGAAGGATTATAATTATACTTGCAAAAAATTTCATCAGAAAGCCTAAAGCATAGAGTTGAAGATATCTTCCAGAATGTGGAATTTAAAAAATATATACATTTTAAAAAGATGAGTTCTATATGGACCATCTTGAACCCTAGAAAGAGTGAACAGAAAATGGGGGGAGGGGGAAGGGAAATATCCAGAGACAGCAGCAAAGAATTTCCCAGAGGTAAAGAAAGACAGAATCTTTACATTGAAAGGACAGACCAGATACTCAGCACAATGAATAAGAACACACCTGTACCTAGGCATATCTTTGTGAAATATTAGGGTAAAGAAGAAATATTAAATTTTTTCAGAGAGAAAAATTAGTCCGCCCACAAAAGAATGGAATCAGACTAGCACTAGCCACCCCATCTGCAAAACGGCTTCTAAAAGACAAAGGAGAAATACTTGTGACATCTAAAGGAAAATGATTTTCAACTTAGATTCTATACCAATCCCGAGAAGCAAGGAAAAGTCTCCTACCAGTGACCCAGGGGTCCTGACGTTGGAATTTAAGAGAAGAAATAGAATCCTGAGATAGTACGTGACACACAGTCCTAATGATGTCACTGCTATTTATTTGACTTTCAACTTTTAGAGTCAAACTATGGACAAAGCATAGAGGTATTGGTTGTTGTTGAAGATCAGACTATAAATACTTGTGACCTTGACAATGTGAAAAATTAAAGTGTAGCTGGCAGAAAGGAGGAGCATAGGATAGGGGTGCAAAATCTTCACTTTCAAAGTGGGGAGTCAAGAAATATTTTTTCGGAAATGATTTAATAGTAAGTGAACAAGAAGCAATGGCTTCAAGCGAATTATTTACATACTATTTACAGTTTTAAAGGGAACAAATAGAAGACTTAAAAATAATTATTCAGGTTTCACAGATTGGGAGGAAGAGAAACAAGAGGATGGCCTAAGTGAGCTAAATTTCCATCTTTCAGATCATAAAGTTGATATTGTACGAAGACGATAAGCCAAGAAAAAGAAAGAAAAGAAGATCAGCTGGAGGTGTGGAGTTACCCACCAGAGAGTTAGAAAGACAAACTATTTAATATAAAATGTCATTTTTCCCAGGTGGGATGGGTGGCTGGGGTTGGGTGGGAAAGCGTGGAATACTTGCTTTTTATCACAACCTCTTTGGTACCATTTGATTTGCTACTATGTGCCTATAGTGCTATGATTCAAACGGGGTGGTTGAATAGGAAAAAGGATTCCAGGTATTCTAAAGGTAAGTGCTCATGTAGGTATCACGACTTCCACTTCCTATCTGCCATATGGCTGCCGTTTCAAACAATCACCCCTCCTGTTGAAACTCCAGCTTTGCCTCTTCACGGCTCGGCTCGTTGATTTGGGGGCAGGTCACTGCTCTCAGCCTCCATTTCATCCCTGTAAAAAAAAAAAAAAAAAGGGAACAGGATCCTCACCTGGCCAGGTTGTCATTGTAGACTACATAAACATCTCAGTGCCTCCCTGCCTCCCTCTCTCCTTCCTGAGGTAGGCAGGTGGGTGAGTGGGAGGGAGGGGTGGCTGTTTGGAACCTGAGGTGTAAGACTGGCTTAAAACATTCAACGGGAAAAAAAGCCTCAGTCCCTAAGAAACCTTCTTTGCAGCACAGCGGTGAACGGATGTTTTGCCTCCCTGCTGCTCCTGCCTTCCCAGGAATGGTCTGGACCAGCTGGTGTGTGTACATGCCTCTGTGTGTGTGCGTGCACGCACGTGTGTGTGTGTGTGTGTGTGTGTGTGTGTATCACAGCCTACTGGTCCCTATTTAATACTTGGGAAGGGAGTGTCAGCTGGAGGCTGCCGTACTGCGCGCTGCTCGCTGAGAACGGAGGGCAAGGGGGTGACTGCTTAATGACTAGATGTTAAATGTTCCCAACAATTTATACATTTAGAATCCTAAGTTTTCAAAACTCAGCCCGCCGCGCCGTTCCGCAGATCGTGTTTATAACACATTCGGCTAAAATTATCTCAGTGCATCCCGCACCTCCGATGGCACAGATGCTCCGGAACCTGCGGTAATGTTTTGATCCAGATATTCGTGTCGAAGCTATTTGTGTTCGCCGTAAATGAAACACGAAGCCGAGGGACGGCGGCGGTGGCAATTTTTATAAATATGAGCCTAATCTTTGCAGCGGGCACTGGGGTTCAAGTTTTATTTATGTGTGTTTTTGCCTCCTGGGGCCCCAAGGGGCTTGTTCTCCCAGGCGCCCACAGGGACTGCTGCCCGTGCCAGGAGCCAGAGCCAGAACGGAGCCAAGTTTCACTCCTGAGGACTGTCCTTGTCCTTGTCTCTGTCCTGGGAGGCAGCCTTGGAGCAGGGCGGTGATGGTGGGCTTTGGTCTCTGCCACTATTTTTGGGCACTTCTGCCCCAAAACCTGAGTCTTACCTGCCTCATCTGTGAAATGGGGGTAGTATCAGTTCATGCCTCACAGGCTTGTTGTGAAGATTATATGAAACGCTCAAAAAAATGTTGGTTCTTTCATTCAAGGGGTATTTACTGAGCACTAGCCCAGGGCGTTTTAAGCTCTGCTGTACATTGGGACTATGTGGGGAGCTTTAAACAATCTAGATGTGCAGGCCCCACCCAAAATCAAGTACATAAGAATCTCGGGGTTGGGGTTGGGGCGGGGAAAGGAAGGGACCCAGGCATTAGGATTTTAAAATATTTCTAGGTGATTCCAACATTTGAGAGCCCGTGACCTAGGTCTGTTCTTCTCAGATTTTTTTGTGCACACGAGGTACCTGGGATTTGTTAAAATACATATTATGCTAGAGCAGGTTGAGGGCTGGGCAGTGACGCCAAAGAGCCACATTTCTAGCAAGTGCTTGGGAGCTGCCGATGTCGCGGGTCCACAGGCCACCTTCTGAATAGCAAGGTGGGTCCTGTGGCTACCAAGTTAGGCTGGGCAGAGGTGGAGCTGCCTGCGTAGAGCTTCCTAGGCGTACAGACAATGAGACAGGCGACGACACTGATGCGTGTTGTGACAAGAGATGCACAGGGCCCTGTGGTAGTGTGTTGGGGTCCGTGGGACCAGGCTTTGGCAACCGGGGTGGGAGGGAATCAGGAATGACTTCCTGGAGCAGGTTAAGCATTATCCAGAAGAAAGAGGAGGGTTGCCACGGAGATTGATGCAGGCGGACGGAATAACCAGCGCAAAGGCCCGGAAGCAAGAGAGGGAAGCGGGGCCTGGAGTTTGCAGGTGAGGCTGGAGCCGTACGCAGGGCTCGGCTCAGGAAGCCCATTGTCAGCCCTGAAGGTTAAGGGGCTTGACCTTTATTGGAAAGGAAAGGGTTAGGGAAAGCTGCGGAAAGCTTACACCGCCAGTGTAGGGCATGGCTGCTGTGGTGGGGAATGCAATCAGCTTGCCTTATAGAATTACCAGTCGTCCTAATTGCTCCTGCTTCTTACCAAGCCCCACCGGCAAAGCATATCTGTAGAATAAAACCTAATTGCCAGCAGCTCATGAGAAGGGCAATTAAAGCCCTTGCTATGTGCCGAGCTTAGGTCCAGCTGTTGCAGGGTGACGTGAAGATAACTCTGACGCTGTCCCAGACCCCTTAAAGCTTTCATCTGTGTCCGTTTGGGGGTCAGAGGTGGTGGCAGACAGACAGACAGAGAACATGGATACGAGGTGGATTCTAACAGATCCTGGGAGAGCAGTATGAAGGGTGATGGGAAGAAAAAGGGCAGAGGAGGGAGTCCACCCAGACGGGAGGTTCTGAGGAGTCTTCTGAGAGAAGGAATTTTGGAGGCTGCTATGACCGTAACTGGTCAGAGAAGGAAAGAAAGGGCCTTCCAGTTGGCCCTCCACAAGCGTTTGTTGAATAACCGTGGAAGGCAGAGTGGTGCCGTGGGCAGAATATTTCATAAGCTGAATCCCTAAACCCCGACGGGAAAATATTTGGAGGCGGACCCTTTGGGAGGCAATTCAGGTTAGACGAGGTCATGAGGGTGGGGCCCCATGATGGGATTAACGCCCTCCTAAGAAGAAACGCCAGAGGGGCACTCTCTCTCTTATTCTCTCTGTCCCCACCACGTGAGGACACAGGAAGGAGGCCAGGTATAAGCCAGGAAGAGAGCTCTCACCAGGAACCAAATGGACTTACACCTTGACCTTGGACTTCCCAGGCTCCAGAATGTGAGAAAATAAATTTTTGTTGTTCAAGCCACTCGGTCTATTGCTTTTTGTTATAGTCACCCGAACCAGCTAAGACAGGTGACGTCTGAGTGTGAAGGGTCTGATTCGGTCAGTTCTGCTTATTTTCAGCTGGCGTCTTCTGAAGAGTTTATAACCCTTCCGTCTGGTTGGTAAAGAATTGCCATCCAAGTCCCTCGAGAGCCGACCACTGCCATGCTTGATGCCACCGTTGCTCTCCCTGACTCTGTTCTCAAACAACTAACAGGTTAATATCCTGAACCCCAGGAGGCCTTTGAGACCGATGCCACTGATTGTCAGGGACACACGGCCCAGTTATTAAATGTTTAGACTCTCACTCCTGGCTGCTGATAACAGAAGATACCACTGGGACTCGAGTCTAGGTGAGGAGAGTTGGAGACCTGCCTGGCTCGCTGAGGGCAAGGGCTGGGGGCAGACAGAACTGGGGCCTGACCCCCCAGTAGCCAGCCCAGGAAACGCTCTCCGTCTCAGGCCCCGCTTCTCTCTTTGCTTCCAGTCCACTCTCCTCCACCTTTGATACCTGGCTCTTCCTTTTCCTGGGTCCACATGGCAGGGCATGGCTAACAAGACCTCTTAAGGTGACATGTCCCTCTCATTTCAGTTCCAGATCCAAAATTCCAGGGAAGGCCTCTGATCCATCCAGCTCGAGTCCTTTGCCCACCCCTGGACCAATCAACTGGGTCACATTAACTAACATGGCTGGTCCTGTGGATGGTGTGTGTGTGTGTGTGTGTGTGTGTGGTGTGTGTGTGTGTGTGTTGGGAGTGGGAGAGAAATGGAAGGAGGCTGGACAGCCAAATCGTAAGTGTTTACTACACTCATCTAAGGCTTTATAAATGGGCCTTGGGAAGCCATAGAAGGCTTGGAGGCAAAGCATGATTGGAATTAGCAAAGATCAGTCTAACAGTGATGTAGAGGAAGAATGGAGGAGACAGGGAAACCAGCGGAGGGCACAGCAGGTGTCCAGGGGAAAGGTGAGGAGGATCTGCATTAGGGTAACCAAGCAGGAAGAAGAGGTGCCGGATGCAGGAAAATGATGGAAGGAGACAGGATGGACCCAGGTGTGGTCTTGTTGACTTGGGAGCCATTCATTATTCGGGAGCCATTATGTGGAGGGCGATGGGAATGAACCCTGGAGAAGGCCAACATTTCACATTTGGAACCCACCTGAATCCTTTCCTGGGGCAGCCAAAGAGAGCAAGGGGTCTGAGATTCTTGTTTCGAGGAGAGAGCAGTTGGCATGATTTTGTTAATCTCATGAAATGAACCTGGGCCTAATGTCTTCACAGCTACCTTTGACAAGAGGCTCAAAGAATCTCTCAAAGGCTGGGCTATCTTCCACGCCCAGGGTGGGCCAACTACGCCTATCTTGTAAAAATAGTCTTATTTGAACACAACCCTGCTCACGCAGTAATGGATCATTTTGCCTGTAAAGTCTAACGTATTTGCTAGCTGGCTCTCTACAGAGAAGGTTTTAAGACCCCTGTTCCATATTGGTTGACCTACCTCCCTTTCATTGCCATTGTCACCAGCCCCAGAGACCAGGACCCACCTGTCATTCCTGAGTCTATACCAGATTATAGCCCAGGAGGCCCGGTGAGTCCTCATGCAGATAGGATGCCTGCGTGCGACCCCACTGTCCCAGCACCAGCTCCTCCCTTGGCTTTCATTTCTCTTAGAGGGTGCATATCAAAGAATTCATGGGAAGGCTGGTTATTAAGATGCAGGACAAGGTAGCAGAGAGGACATTCTGACAATCCAACCATGAGGGGTGGACAAGGAAGAGAGGGCACTGGAGACATCAGTGCGGACACCCCGGGTGTGCTACCCAGCACAGCCAGGACTGACGGAGGCGCAGGAGAGGGTAGAGATGCAGGTTCGAGGGTGTGAAGGCTGGGGCAAGTCGAAGCTTGTGAAAAATGCTAGAACGAAACCGAAGTGCTTCAGGGATGTGTTGGGGGAAAGAGACACCAGGTAGAGAGGCCCTGCTTGGTTGAGCATAATGCTAACAGAAGACAGAGCATTCTAGTTTCCTTCCTGACGTTTCATGAAGGAGAACATTCTTCAGAAAGGAGAAGGAAGAGCTGCTCGTCTTAGTGGGAGCTCCTCGTCCGTGCCCGCTGCAAATCAGGCACAAAGCGGTCTTCTGTTATGATCCATTTTTTGTTGTGGAGGTGCGCGCACCCATACAGAAAACTGCACAATCAGTAAGTGTACAGCTCAGTGACTCTCCAGGTTGGACACGTCCATGTAATCCGTACCCCTTGCATCCTCTTTCCAGTCACCATTTCCCCCAAGGGCAGCCACTACCCTGACTTCGAAAGCTATAGATTGGTTTTGCACGCTGCTGAACGTCTGTCTCATAAATGAGGTCACAAAGTACGCTCACTTTTGGCTGCTAGAAATAGCTCTGCCATGGACATGCTACGACTGTCCTTTGAGGGGCAGACGTATGCATTCCGGTGGTGTACACTTAGAAGTGGATTTGCTGGCCACTGGGGAGGCATAGGTTTAGCCGTAGTTGATACTGGCTAGGCAAAAGTCTCATTCGTATTTTATAATCAAGGGGACCAAGGCTCAGAGAGGATAAGCGATTGATTTGCTCAAGGATATCCAGATTCCTGGGCTCCACAATCTCCCCCATTTCCTCCCGCAGTGTCAGACTCTGGGCGGTCTACAGCGGCGTGCTACGGGGCTCCGCGTTGTTAATCGGACGATCGCAGACACTTGTCAAAGACACACACGCACACACACACACACTGACTTGACGCTGAAAGGAACGGCGCAAGAGCTGGGACTTTAAAAAGTGTCACGGATTTTACCTGAAAAAGAATCGGCAATCACACCAAGCGGGGTCTAGGCTCTGACAAGACCAAGGCCGGGGGAAGGGGGGTGTGAGATCCAGTCTAAGAGGCCAGGTTGGGGCCAGGGACCGAGCCCATGCAGACGCTGGGAGTGCGCACGGAAAGTGGAGCAGAGGTAGGATCAGGAGCTGGGAAACCAGAAAAGGCCACAGGAGGGGACCGGAGGAGTGGGTGCTGGGAAGTGGGTGTGCTCCCAGTTTCTGTGTATGCGCGGGTGTGTAGCAGACAGATGGAAGGTGGCCCCTCGTTCGCACTTATATAATCTCCTCTCTTTGAGTGTGGCTAGGACCTCCTACTGACTCCTGACCAACTGAATCTGGCAAAAGGGATGGGTTGTCACCCCTGTGACTAGGTAAACACACACACACACACACACACACACACACCACACAGAGATCTCCATCTTGATAGCGTTGACTAGAGAAATTCTCTGTGCCAGCTCGATGAGGTAAGTGGCCGTGCTCAGGAAGCCCACAGGACCAGGACAGCCTTTATCTAACAGCCAGCAAGAAGCTGGACCCTCAGTCATAGGCCACAAAGAAATGCATTCTGCCAACAGCCTGAGCAGGTGTAGAAGGGGTTTCCCCACCAGTCGAGCTGCCAGATGAGAATGCAGCCCAGCTGTTACCTTGACTGTAGCCTTCTAAGGCTCAGCTCAGCCATGCCTGGAATCCGGGCCCACGGAAACCATGTGATGATAAATATATGTTATTTTAAACCACTGAGCTTGTGGTGATTTATTTTACAGCAAGAAAACAGCTGGGGTGCATGTGAGTGTGTGAGGTGTGGGTCACTGGGGGACTGTGTGAGAGGGGGTAGGGCTGGGGATGGCACGTGTTTGCGTGTTTGAGTGCATCTGGGTGTGTGGATCTTCGGGTCCGTGGGTTGGAGTGGCAAAGGGGTGTGCATGCGTGTGTTCGTGCATGTACGTATCTGCGAGAGGGCGAGCGTGTGTGAACACATGTGTGCAGTCCCCCCTCCCCCATCTTTTTTTTATTGCTTCCTCCTTGGGTTTGATGTTGTGGGTGAATAAAATTTAAAGAGCTCTAAATTTTCTAAAAAGAGCCCTAAAGGGAGTGGAGCTTTCTGTGCATGAGTCATTACCAGGAACACCTGTGAACTGTTGATTTTAATTGGGCCACAGCTGTCAGGTTGTGGAGTGGGAGGGATGGGTCCCTGGGCTGGTCTGTCCCCAGCCCCCACCTCCTGTTGGATTCTTGGGTAGGCAGCAGGGGCAGGAGGGCGGAATGGCCCCTTGAATCGTGGTCAGGCCCGGCCCTCGGTGCACCCAGGGGCAGGGGAGGAGGCCTTTGGTAGAGGAGCTGGGCCTGAGTCTAGCGTCAGGCTGTGGCTTCACCTCACCACAGGCCTCTGGGCTCCCATCCCTTACCTCAGATCCCTGCGCCACCTCTTCACAAGGGTGTGAGTGATCACACAGCTACACCCACACGCGGACACACGAATGCTCGTATATGCAAACTCACACGTTAGAAATAACAACAGCAAATATTGACCGAGCCCTTACCACATGCCAGGCCTTCTTCTAAGGTTCTCTGTGCCGATCTCATCAAGTCCTCGCAGACCTATGAGGTGCATGCTAATCACATCAGTTTACCCACGAGGAAATTGAGGCACAGAGGGGGTTAAGTAGCTTGCCCAAGGTCTCACGGTGAGCAATGCACAGTCACCGGTCCACTGACCTGCACACACACACAGACATGCACACGCCTGCCCCCTCCAGGGACACCCCACAGTCACACACATTTGTTGAGAAGAACCAAATGCTCACCCGTCCTCCCCATCATGCTCATGTGTTCTAGTACAGGGGTCCCCAACCCACAGGCTGCAAACCGGTGCTGGTCCATGGCCTGATAGGTGAACGGCAGGAGAGCGAACGAGGCTTCATCTGTATGTGCAGCCGCTCCCCAGCGCTAGCATCACCGCCTCAGCTCCACCTCAGATCGTCAGGCACCAGATTCTCATAGGAGCACCGGTCCCTGGTGCCAAAAACGCTGCTCAAGTAGACACTCACATGCACACACACGTAATTAACACGCAAATGAGTACCCTCAAGCACGCAGGTGTATCCACCACCTATACCTATTCACCTTCAGACACAAACACACCACACCCCCTCTTGAACAGCCACGATGCATACACCTGCACTAACCCTGAGGCTGAGAAGGCATCATCTCCACCGCAAACCCTCTCGTGGGCTCACGTGCTACGGTTCCTAACGCAGACAGGGCACAGTCCCTACACGTCTGCACCCCCACGGATCCGCACCCCCCAACACCCTGAGAGAGGGGCTGTGTTTGCTCCCCTGCGGGCCCACAGTGCACAGGAGAGAGGAGAGGCCTGGAGAGCTTCTGTGGCCACGCCTCTCAGGGCCCCAGCCATGGCCAAGCCCTCCACCGTTCACCACCAATCCGGACTATTTACCTGCATTCACACCAGTAAGACGTGGCTTTTTTTTCCCAGAGTGGAAGCGATGCATCAGAAACCATCGGGCACATGACTCATTTCTAATGCTGCCTATGGACCTCCAAGGCCTTCACAGCCCAGGGTCACCTTCAACCTTAAATTCTAAACAAATGACCATCCCATGCCATGAATAGCAGGACCTAGTCCCTCTCCTGCCTCTGCCCCCACATTAGTCCTGTTCAAGGTCACCCTCTCACTTATCTTCACTCTCTTTGGGGCAGGGGTTGTCTCAAGCCCACACTGTGACCCGTTTCTCCGATGGCTCCCTGTCTGTGTGCCCAGCTCCCTCACAGGCCACCACTCCCCAGGCTGCAGGGCACAGCATGGCAGCTGGTGCTGCTTTCCCTCGTTCCCCAAGAACGCCCCACTCAAGGCTGTTAGTGCAATGGGAAGCGACTTTGCATGGAGGTGAGATATGGTCCCTGCTAGCAGGCACTGGACTCTCCTACTGCTCTAGGCAGCGTTTGTCATAGTGGGGGGCTCCCTGTGGACCCTTCTCTTCTGGAGCCCCTCCTTCTCAGTGCCCATGGGCAACTCTGAACTTGCTCTATGGGCAGAGCCCTTTGACTCTTTGCTGCCTGACCCGCTCTCCTGGGCCCTGCCCAGAGGCCTTGCTCAGCCAAACTGGCCCTAGAGGGTATATTACTTAATAAAGGAGCAGGGTGCCCCTGAGAAGGGCTTTTGTACCCTTCCAGGACAGCTGGCTCACAGCTACTGCGATCTTTCATGCAAGCACAGTTCTCTGTCCCATTACATCGGTACTCCTGACTTGCCACACACCACACAATGATCACAATGTAAAGAAATGCTAATCTAAGTCACCTGCCTGAGGCCACGCCTCACCTGGTAGAGGCCACACCATGAGTTGGAGAAGTAACTGGGGCACAACCCACACCCCTCCCTGCAGGGAGGGCAAGCAGGTCTGTGCTCAGCGAGAGACCCACCTGATTGCAGAACTAGCATTCATATCCTGGGCGAGCCACACGCGGCCAGCCTCCATGCAGCAGGGGAGGGAGGGGACGGGGCGATGGGGATCCAGAGGAAGGAGTCTTCCCAGAGGAGTTCGGACTGGCGGGAGGATTTAGGACGCGTTCCTGGCACTTGTCCTAAAGCATCTTCTTCCTCTTTCACTTGGGAAATAACATGAGCAGGCAAATGAGAGGGACACTCACCATCCTGGGTACAAATGTCTCAGGGTCCCTTGCAAGTTCTGGACGGTGGCATCCAGTGGCAAAGTGGACCTCTCCGCGCGTTGGCCGCATAGCACCTGGGTCTCCCGCAGCCAACACTGAGTTCATCACCTTCCCTGAGCCTGCTTGTCCTCCCGGCTGCCCCATTTCTGGGCAAGGTGTTTTGGAGCGATGGGCCGAGCTGCCTTCCAGGAGGCAGAGGCTGTGAGGGGAACTCCCAGCTCTCGCTTTCCCTCCTCTCCCGCCCCAGAGGAGGCAGAGTGACTCTCTGATTGTGAAATTTGGGAAGAATAAAGTGCACTCACGCTTCCCTTTTATCCCTGGGAGAGAGCCGCTCTCTTCCGTTCCTCTACACCCTACACCGGCTGCATTTCCGGGTCAGCTCCTCAGCTCGGCACGTCCCAGGGGGCACGCGGGCCTTATGCTGAGATTCAGCTTACAGGCCTGTTGGGCTCTCACCCAGAGCTATGCCCCCTCCCCTGACCTTCATCAGGAACTAAAATGACATTGGGCCTTCATCGGCCTGGGTCTTACTTCTTAAATTGATCAGGACTCAGGTGGGGAAGAGAGTGGTTCTTTAATGGAACGGTCCCCAACCTTGTTAGCATCAGGGCCTCGAGTTTAATGAGTTTAATCAGTGTCCGCCAACACCTTCAGACCCAGCCACCTCATTGTATCGCCACACCCCTCCCTCGCCCAGGAGGCCCCGCCCCCACCCGACCACGCCTCCGCTCTGGGTCTCCCCACGGCACTCTCTCCGCCCCTTGTCCTTTCTTCTCCTGACCATGTGACAGGGGCCCAGAGTCGCCCCCCCCCCGCCCCCCTCTCCCCCCACCCGGGTCCTCACCCGCCTCTTCAGGAAACATCCACATTCTATTTAGGGGTGACTAGGCCTCATGTCTTCCCCCCGCTTTTTTTTTTTTTTCTCACTTTCCCCTCTGGACAGGGAGGCTATTTTTATTTTATTTCATGGAATTTGTCTTTTGAAATAATTAACCACCTTCTCGCGGCAATTTTTCTTCACCCAGGAATGCAAAACTCACATAACACATTGGAATATGTTTTTAACACCCACTTTGAATTATGCAGTTGCTGCATTGTGATAAATATGTAGATCAGGGGGACGTGGTGGGTAATCAGTTTCCAGCCTGAAGTCGGACTCCACCCATCCCGATCCACTGAGGAGGTCAGCTGGGGCGCAGGGGGTGCGCAGCCACCCTCCCCGAGAGGCCAGAAGCAAAAGCTGCCCTCAACTTTCCCTCGCTCTGCCAGCCCAAGACCCAGAATGCAGCCCATGCAGCCAGTCCACTGCCCCCTTCTCTGGCCAGAGGCTCTATGTGCCTCCCTTCACATCCTGCTCCCAGTGACCTTGGAACCAGGACTGCCAGTTGACAGACATGTGAACGGAGGCTCAGAGCGGCCTAGTGAATCACCCAGGGGAAGGTGGATGCACAGTGGACTGAGCATCGCCGCGCAGTCCGGAGTTTTCCTGGTCCAGAAGACTGTGTTACGAGTCCAGAATGACTGTCGTGCATCTTCATCTTTCTCACATCTCTAACTCCCCTTCCCCCTCCTCATGCCAAGCTCACCGCCTCACCTTCCTGTTTTCACTGAGCCCCTGAAGCAATTGGAAGACGACCACCTCTTTGACTGGATGCGTGGGAAGATGTTTAACGACTGGCTCTCTGCTAATTTCCATGGTGTAAATATTCCCACCATGGCCTCCGTCAAACTGCCAATGGTTTAATAACTAACTCACAAAAATTCCTGAAGATTTAACCAGGCGCTCTCTGAGTCGGTTCCAGCACGCTGCCAGGCTGAATCTACCTGTCCCCGGGCCTCCCAGCCCTCTTACACCAGTGTATTCACACGTCCTCTGCCTTCCATGCCCTGCCGGAGGCAAACTGCCCCTTGGAGAGGCCGGTGCCTGCATGGGAAGCCCCAGAACCCTCCCCTCTCGCCAGCAAGGATTTGACACCTACAGTTACCACCTCTCCTCTCCTTCTAGAACCATCCATTCGCTCCTCCACTCATCCCAAACATCACAAACATGTCGATGTCGCCTGGAAGAAAACCTTCCCGTGACCCTACACCCCCTCAGTACCACCCTATTTATCTGATCCTTTCAAGCAAAACTTCTGGCAAGAGTTGTCTGGAGCAGCTGTGTCCCCTCTCCCCGCTGTCATTCACTCTCAGCCTGCTCGTCAGGCCCTCGTCCGCACGGCTCTTGAGGACACTGGTCAAGACACTGCAGCCCGGGGACTGTGGTTTCTGGCTCATTGGCCTCTGCCCTCTAGAGGGGATTGGAGAGCAGCTACGATCCCGTCCCTGACACCCACCAAGACTTTACTGCTGTTCCCATCACCTGGGACATTCCTGCCCCAGATCTTTTTGTGACTCAGTCCTTCACTTTCTCTCGGTTTCTGCTTCAGCGTCATTTCCCTGACCACCTGCTCTCCCCCGCTGTGTCCTTTCCTTTATTTCTCTCCACAGCTCGCACAACCACCCGACACGTTATGTGTTTATTGATGAATTCGTTGACTGTGTAGGGAAGAGCGTGACCTCTGGGAGAGCAAGGGCTTCGTATTTTGGTCACGGATGTGACCCAGAACACACATAGTGGGTGCTCAGTAAGGATGTGTTAGCCGAATGAATCAGTGATGCACGAATAAAATGGTAGCGCTAAAATCCAGATCCGTTTGATTATAAAGCCTGTGTACTGTCCTCTGCCACAGGGCTGGAGCCAGCGGCCTCAGGGGACCGACCACTCCTAAGATTTGTTTGTTTTGTCATGATCTTTTTAGTCCCCACCCCACCCACCCTTACCCCTCCACTTTGGGTACCCATTTGTTTCTCTCTTGCTTAAAATTTTCCATGGTACTGAATGGCCTTTAAGAAAAATCTAAAATCTGGAGCCTGGCAGGCAGAGTCCCCATCTTCTGATCCTGCACCCTTCTCTGGTCTTACCCCCTCCCTCCACCAGGGGCGCCCCACAGCCAGCTCTGAGTACTTGCCACGCCCCACGTCCGCCAGATTTTCGCCTCATGCTCCCGCCGCGGCCTCACCACAGCACCACAGACTGGGTGACTTAGTCAGTGGAGATTGTGTTTTCTCAGTTCTGGTGGCTAGAAGCCCAAGATCAAGGTGCCGGCAGGGTTGAGGGAGGGCTCTGTTCCACGCTTGTCCCCTTGCTCTGTAGACAGCCGTCTTCCCCCCGTGTCCTCATGCGGTCTTTTCTCTGTGCATTGCTTGTGTCTTCATTAAAAGGACAACGGCCATATTGAATTCGGATCCACCCACATGACCTCATTTTACCTTACCTACCTTTTCAAAGAACCGATCTCGAAATACGGTTACATTTTGAGGTACTGGGGGTCAGGACTTCAGCATGAATTCCTGGAGGACACAATTCAGCCCTTAGCACCTTGCCTGGCTAAGCCAGCTCCATGCGAACTCCCTGCCCTGCCTCCCCATCCCACAGGGTGCGCCAGCCACCCTTTTCTGTGCTGCCAGAGTCCCTTGCACTGCCCACTCTGCCCCCACAGGTCATGCCGGGCTGGAATCATTGTTTTTGATCCTTTCACCTCCCCTCATTAGGCTGTGAGGTCCTTGAGCTCAGCCGACAGATCCACTTGGGAGCCTGTCTTTGGCCCCAGCACAAGGCCTGGCACATAGGTGTTTAGGATGTCTGAGACAGGCAGAAGAGATGGAAGGAAGCAGGGGAGAAACCTCTTGAGCAATTTCTTCCCATTGCTAAAATCTCTCTACATCTCGCTATCTCACAAACCAACACCCTGGGACTGACAAAATGAGGAACTGTCGACAATTACATCTTTCCTGCTCCCCACGGCCCATGGTGAGGGCTCCTTCTGGCTTTTTCTGAGGTCGACTGGGTGTGTTTTGAGAAACTGAGGCCGCTGAGACCCCTGGACTGAACTCTGATGGCTCTCACTACGTGGCTCTGTGAGCCTGGCTTGCAGCTCACTTCGCCACTGTGAGCATCCATTTCCCTCTGAAAAACAGGCACCGCAACTCCTGACCTGTTCTGCGAATCATAGAAAACAATGGGTGGCTCAGCGCTTGGAAAAAAATTCAGCTCTACCCAGATGAAGGGATCGTCCAATGTTATGTTACTGTATTGGATTCTAAATGATGACATGAAAATTATTTCCCTTGAGTATCATATGTATTGCTGTTAAATAATAGAACTTTCCTGATTTGGAATAATTGGGGGATAGTGATAAGTCTGAATTATGGGATATTGCAAAAATTTTATTACTTTCAAATTAATGCAAATTAATGACCAACCCTGTATTGGCAAGGCATGGTCCCTTAGGAGAGTTGCTTTAATAAACAGATAAGAATCACGGGTAATTAAACACTCACTGTAAACAGGGGGTTCAAACCAAGTGGTTTAAAAAGTACCGAGAAACTTTTACTTAAAAAAGCTGACCACCTTTTCAGTGCCACTGGTGTGTTTGGCAAATCTTTTCATAGTCCCCTCCCTAGGTCAGACTCTGAAAAATTCTGAGCAAGCAGAACTGTGAGTCATCGAAGCGTGGCTATTCCCAAAATGACAGGCGGGGGACACCGCTCAGAGTAGCAGGTGCTGGCAACCAGCAACCCTGCGAATTGCCCAGGACCCCTCAAGCCTGCAGATGGCTGAAGAGCTGGCATCAACTCCAGTAGCTGCACCCCCACCACACACATATGCGCCAACTTACACACACGGCCATCTCTCTTTTGTGCATATTCTTACATACCCAATGACATGGGCAATCCATAAAACTCACACACACTTAGATGACACGCCTATTTCTACACTCACAGGTAGACATACATACACACGATCTTATGCACACACACACAGACACAACACACACATTCCATCACAATGACAACCACAAAGGCTGAGAATTCGTCTTAAGATCTCAACTCAAGGTAAGAGATAAAAGGTCCCAGAAGATGGAGAGTGTGCTCCATGTATATCGTCCCCCAGATCAGAGTACACTAGAAAAGCTCCAAATACAGGCGTTCACTCTGCTTCTGAAGAGGGGACAACAGAGAGGAGGCAGAGCATCCCTAGAAAAGAAAGGCAGGAACAAAAATCAGGAAACCAAGAAAAACAATACTAATGGCTAATAGGTATTGGGAACTTGCCACGTGCATCTGTACGAAGGCCTTTAATGCTTTTTCTTCTTTGTTCTTTGCAACAGTGTCAGGAGGAAGGGGGGGTTATCATCATCCTTTACAGATGAGGAAACTGAGGCTAGAGAGGCTAAGTGACTTGCCTAAAGTGCCACAGCTTGCAACGCTGAGCCAGGAGTCGCACCCAGGGTTGCCTGTCTGTCTCAAATAGATACTAATCAAACTTCACATGAGATTCAGAAGAGGTGGACTTGAACCAAACAAAAATTGATGAGGACAGGAAGAGGGGGTGGATGCCATACTAAAGAGGAGAAAAAAGAGGAGGAAGCTTTTTCTCTGGTAGGTACAACAGCCCATGGGGGAGGAAGGAAAGCCATGCCCCTGGGGGACCCACACATGAAAGAGTCTGCAGCTGACTCTACAGTGAGGGACACATGGAGATTGGTGTTTCCTCTTTGAGAGACTCAGAGTCAGATGCCAGAAAGAACACTAGCTACCAATTTATGAAGCATTTACCGAGAGATTAGTAAACACTTTAGGGAAAACATCTCCCTTGGCGTTTCCAGTAACCCCATGGAGGTGATGCAATTGCTAACTTTGCAGATGAGAATGCTGTGGCTCAGGGATATTGCCAAGATCATAGGGCCAGTGAGTATCAGATCTTGGACTTGAACTCAGGTCTGGCTGACTCCGAATCCCATGCTCTGTTCCTGCTGTGTGTGTGTACTTAACTCATCCTGCTGGAAGATGCGTGAAAAATCATCGCGGCTTTGACCACATTCTTGCCTGGAATAATGGGTAGGAGATGGAAGAATTGAGAGCCCTGGTGCTTCTTTCTACATATTATCAAGACTGGAAAAGAGTAAAAGGAGGCAATAATTTTTCAGGTGTCATTGAAAATATTGGATTCTGGACAGCGGTCTAGGAGATTGGAGTGATTGGAAGGCTTGGTTAACAACAGATGATCGATAAATATTATTGTGCTTTCTTCTTATTTTTGTCATGACTCTACTTATGAAGTAGATGTTGGTGGAATAAGGAGATGTTGGCATATACAGGAGGAAAAAGAGACACACAGCCACCCCCCATGAGAACAATAACCTTTCTTTTACAGCTGCAGTTAAAGCCTGGTTATGCAGTTTGAGAGAAAGTAGTGAAAGCACAGTGCTCTCTCCTTGATCTCCAAGACCTCGGAGAATGTCACGAGGTCAAGGATGTGGAGAACTAGGGCGAGAGTGGGAGAGACGGCAATCTTTCATCAGCACCGTGGACAGCAGCCAAACAGGCACGGTGGAGAGCTGTCCTGGGTACTAGCGCTAACAGCTGGGAGAAGAGGACGTTTATCAAGTCGGCTATGTGCCAGATGCCATTCCAATGCTGTACCTATGTCACCTCATTCATACATCCAATGCGGCTGCAACGTAGATGTCATTTCTCCGTTTCAAAGACACAGAGGCTGAAGATCAGTGATGAAGATATCTGGTCCGTATGCGCACAGCGAGTAACAGAGCTGGGATTCGAATCTAGAATGATCTGGCTAGTGATCTGGTTCCCCTTTCATGCTACCGCCACGTATCCCAAAGACCTCCCAGTCCCTATTCTCACCACAGTGGTGAGTCCACCCTCGATCTCGCTAGGGCGATCATCCCGCACAGGTGATCTTGGGCTGAGCCCAGTGAGGACCTGATTTGGGGGTCTCTTAGTCCTGGGAGCAGGCCCCTGGGAAATGAAGTGTCCTACTCACTCCCAGTCACATGTCTGCTTTCAAGAAATGGCCAAGGCTCTGGGCAGGGGGATGTCGTGGCAGCCCTAGCTGATGAAGGGGAGGAGTGTCGTACAGGCCACCTAAGGTGGAAGCATAAAGATCTCCACTCACAAGCTCTGACCCTCCCCCCCCAACTCCAGAACCCTTTCAGACTAGCAGGGGGTGATGACAACATTCACCGTCTCAGATCCCCGGCTCCAGGGGGTGCAGCCCAGTTGACATCTAGCACCACCTGCTCCCTGAGCCCCGCTGTGGGGCCCGTGGGAAAGACACCACTGAAGAGCTGGAATGAGGTCTGATTTAGAAGAGCTTCGAATTCTGAGCTAAAGAATTTGGATTCTTTCCCACAAGAATACGGAGCTCCCTAAAAACCATCCTCTATGTTTGAGCCTTTACTAAGAGCTAGGTATGGCGCTGGGCCGTCTTCATACATTTCCCATGCAGCCTTCGCTACAACCTCGTACTGAACCTTCTCGAGGTAGTCACAACCGTCTCCGTCTTGGCGGGTGATGAAACTGAGACCCAGAGAGGGAAGGGGCTTTTCGAGGTCGCAGAGCTGGTTCTAGGTCGAATCGGGGTGCAAACTCTGGACCGTGTAATTCCTAATACCGCACTCGCTGTGTCGTGGCTGGGGTTGTTGGCCCCCTGAGGGACAAGGACCTAGAGTTCTAGAAAAGAGGTCACGTTGGAAGCTGGGCAGAGAGAGGGCTTCTGGGGGTTCTTTCTTTCTCACTGGGGCGGAGTCATCCCAGTTGAAGCCATAATCCACCTCACAGGGAAATGGCTTGAGAACTGTACAAACGATGGCATTTTTTAAAGGATTCTTAGAAAGGTTTGGGAGGGCTGTCTACAAGGACATGGAGGGGAGTGGTTGGGGAGGGAGCCGAAGGTGGGATTGGCAGGAAGCAAAGCAAACGAGTGCCTCGGAGGTCACTCCAAAGACCAGAGACACTCCCATCGAAGGAAATCTGATCCCAGTTGTTGAGTCTCTTTTCCGGGGGCCCTTAGCCCCGCTAATTCTTCCCTGTTCCTCCCAGATCCTCGCACAGTTCTCCCAGGGGGATCTTTCTTCTGGCTCGCTCTGGATCACGCTCTTGCTTGAAGAAGCTGCCTCTGCAAGACTCAGTTTCCTCACTTGTAAAATAGGAATAGTGATATCCCCACGACAGTATCACCGGCCCGGCTCAGAGGCCAGCCCTGGGCTGCCAGGTGGCCCCAGGACAATGAGCCCGTGCTCTGGGTCTGAGACAGCATCGGTGGCTGTGATCTGTGGTCTGGCGGCCATGGAACCATGGCCTGAGTTCACTAACACAGTTCACTGTGGCAGCTGCCCTAGGCTTTCGTGGTTCTGAGCTCACCCCTGTCCTCCCCCCACCCCCAAAGAAGGCCTAGTCTCACAAGGCACAAAGCACTCCCAGCCAAGGCTTTTGATCACACTACCATTCCTTTTGTTCCCCTCCAGTCCTGATGAATCAATTGCAAGTCCCCAAAGGTGTTATTTTCTCTCACTTGTGAGACTTTGCACATGCCGCCCCCGGGCTAAAACTCTCCTTGGCTCTGACTCACCCCTCATTCCTATTCCACACCTTCAGCTTAGACGCACTTCCTTTAGGAAGCCTTCCTTGGCCCCCAGCTCGGGAGGTATTGCTGCTCTCTGCTCCCCAGGGCCCCATGTGCCCTGGGTGTGAGTTTCTTGGGTGGATGAATGAAAGGTGAAGCAGAAGAGAGGGGAACAATGTTTCTAAAGTTGGCACCTGTGGCTGGAGGGAGCTGTGAGCAGCAGGGGCTGTGGCCTGGGGCTGGGGAGCACCACTGTGGCGGCCACCTGGAAGTTTCCTGAGCTCAGCCTCTCCTGGGAGGGGCCCAGGTGTGATGCTTTGTGATGCTGGCCCCCAGGGTGGCTCTGCTTACCTGGCCATGGGAGCAGAAGGCAGCAGCCCGTTCCCAGAGGATTTGAGCCACCAGGTGGCAGGACTCAAGGCGACATTGCCCAGCCCTCAAGCTCTTACCCGCCAAGAGGGGGCAAGGCAGGCAGGGAGGGGCGGGGAGTCTGCGCCAGGGCCCACATCTGAGTCTCGGGCTTGGCTCTGTGTGCTCCAGCCAGTAAACTCAGTGTGTGCCACCGCACGTGGCCTACGTGAACACGTGTGGCTGTGAGTCTGTTGGTATCGACTCTGTGTTTATGGGTGTATGTGCGGCTCTGTGCACAATTATGCCGTATGTGGGGGTCACGTGCACGTGTGGACGCATCAGTGTGTCGGTGCACGTGATCTGTGTGTGAATTCATGAGTTTGTGATGTACACAGTTGTGTGTCAGCAAGTAGCCTAATGGTTACCCACTCTGGCCTTGGACTTTCACCCACTGGGGTTCAAATCCCAGCTCAGCCACTTCCCAGCTTTGTTACCTTGGGCAAATCACTTCGTTTCTCAGAGTCGTCCTTATTTTCCTCATCTGTAAAATGGGGTGATTTTTTTTGCCAAGGGATTAAGTAAAGCAGTGTATGTAAAGTGTTTAGCACAGTGCCTGGTTCATAGGAAACACTTAACAAATATTTGCAATTATTACTTGCATCATGTGTGTTGATGGGCATTTCTAAGCCTTGGTCGATGGGCCAGCCTAGGGTTAAGTGTGCTTATTAGCCATGTGTGTCAGTGTGCGTATGTGTCTCCTTTCAGCTTCTTCTTTTTTAAATTTCCCACGATCCCTTGGAAGCTCCGGTGCCAGGGTGACCACTAGGAGTGAGATTTAAGCTCCTCACACTCCTTAAAACCTCCTTCCCTTAGTCCCGGTCTTTGAAAAAGACGATTGTTCTTTTAAAAAATCAAATTTTGCGTTTTCTGGAACTCAGACATGCACATATCGAACCCCTATACCTGGGTAATATGTATGTGGTGCACATATGTGCAGATGTCTGTGCACACACCCGTGAGCATCCATGATCCTCCATCAGTGCGTCCCAGCCCACAGACCAAGAGACAACACAAGGTAGACAAGAGCTAGTACTTCTCGACTGAATGACTCCATCTCGACCTTGGAAGGGAGTGGAAGTCTCTGTAAGCTGAAAGAATCCTGAGTATGACAGCTAGCGAGGGGGCAGGTCTCGAATCCTGCCTCCACTTCAGGGCTATTGTTCCTGTGTTATGTACCTGACAGCAAAGAACATGGACCTGGAGTCAGATGGATGTGTGTTCAAGTCCCGCTCTGCCGTGGCCCCCAGACACAGGAGGCTTGCACTTGGTTGTGTTTTCTCTGAGCCCCTTACCTGGACCTGACCTAACCCCAGTGTTGTGACAGAGGAGCCTCAGACCAAGTTCTACCTCAGGGAGCTCCAGATTGCAAACAGGTCAATGCCGTGGGTGTGATACACCCAGGGAATTGTGGGAGACAATTAGGACCTCTGAAAAGTAGAGTCCACCAGCCCAGGGGCCAGGCTAGCTGTGCTCCTCAAAAGGCAGATAAGCGAGATAGATGACGAAGTTGAAAATAAGTGCTTAGCAAATGGACAAATAATTTTTTTTTGTCTGATGAATCTAATAATGTTTAAAACGAGGCTCGTATCTTTACACTGATGTTCATAGCGGCACGATTCATAATCGCCAAATGGTGTATCCCTATAACGGAATATTATTCAGCCTGTAAAATGAAGGAAATTCTGACACATGCTACAACATGGATGAACCTTGAGAACGTTATGCGGAGTGAAATAAGCCAGACACAGAAAGACAAATACTGCATGAGTCCACCTAGTTGAATTCATAGAGACAGAAAGTAGAAGAGTGGTTGCCAGGGGCTGGAGGGAGGGAAAATGGGGAGTTACGGTTTAATGGGCGCGGTTTCAGTTTTGCAAGATGCAAAGATTTTCTGATGGCGGACGCAACAATGCGAAGGCACTTAATGCCACCGACCTGCACGCTCGGAAAGGGTTAGAATGAGAAACTTCATGTTGTGTGGATGTGCTACAATAATAAAAACAATGGAGCTTGTATTTGCGTTTTTTAAAAGTCAGATTTATTACACACGGTGGAATCCGCCCCCTTGAGTCATGTGAGTTTTGACAGACACAGACGACCTTGCAACTCCAACCTCAATCGGGACACAGGACAGCTCCGTCACCCCCATAAGTTCCTTCGTGCTCCTCTGTCATTAGTGCTGCCCTTCTCCCAAACACCAGCCCCTGAAAACCACTGATTCATTTTTGGGTCACTCCAGTTTTGTGTGTGTGTGTGTGTTGTGTGTGTGTGTGTGTGTGTGTGTGTGTGTGTTTTGTAGAATGTCATTTAAACGGAATCATACGGCATGCGGCCTTTTGAGTCTGACTCCTCTCACTTCTCATGATATGTCATCTGATACGCACTGGTCGGGCGCCGCTCAAGGCTTCTCTCCTTGCTGAGTAGCACCCCAATGTCTGGGTGGGCCGCAGATGGTCTATCCATTCACCATCGAAGGGCATCTGAGTTGTTTCCCGTTTGGGGCGATTATAAATAATAGCAGTGCAAACATTCTCCTACAGGTTTTGGGTGGCCGTATGTCTTCCTGTCTCTTGGGTATACACCTAGGAGTGGGGTTGCCGGGTCCCATGGAAAGTGAAGAGTGAACTTGACAAGAAACAACTATTTTCCGAGACGGTCGTATCTCACTTTGCTTTGTTGTTTTGCTTATTCCAGTAGCTCATTTGTATTATATTTTATAAAAGTATTTTTCCTCAATGGGTTGGAAGGGGGAAAAAATACTCACTTGACCCTATCCCACAGTTCGAGAAGCTCTAGTTTGGGAGGAAGAGCCAGTAGACGGAGGATTGAGGTAAAGGCTTTTAAGCAGATAGAACAGCGTGTGCAAAGGCCCAGGGGAAGCAGAGAACTCGGCACGCCTGGAGGGGGCTGGGGGAGGGGCGCCGCTAGTGAGCTCTGAGGCTGGGAATGGGGTCAGGGAGCAGATGGCGCAAGACGAGGCTGACTTGGGACTTTATCTGAAGACGGGTATGGAGAATCATTGAAGGACCTTGAGCGGGAAAGGAAAATGATTTGATTTACATTTCAAATAAGTTCCTCTGGCTGGGAGTAGCAGCCCCCTGGACGCGGGCTGCCCCTGCCGGTGTCCAGGCCAAAGATGAGGAGACCGGCACTAGGGTGGAGGCAGCTGTGAGGATGAGAAGGTAGAATGGATAGGATTTGGGAGTGGGCTTGATGGGGATGGGGAGTAAGGCTTTGCGTGGAATGAGGGGGCCCCAGCTTCACTGGCTTGGGCCAGGTGCCCCTGTAGGGGAGTCACTGGGATGGGGGGGATGAGGGGGGAGGTAGTCAAGCAGGGGCCTGGAGACCTCCCAGCTCTGTGGCTGCAGGGCCTGACTCCAGGAAGGCCTCCCCCTGTCCAATCTGGACTCGATTCAGCTGTCACTCAGGCAGGCCAGGCCTCTGAAAGGCCCCCAAAGAGCCCTTGATTTGTGCAGGCCTGGCCGGCCCATTATCCCGCTGAGATTCGGTCTTTGCCAAGAGTAACAAAGAGCTCAGCATAGAGCTGGCTCTGGGCTTGGGGTGGGGGTGGGGAAGGAGCAGGGAGGGAGAGGAGAGAAGGGAGGGGCCCCTTAGGGCTCAGGCAGGGCTTTCAGCCTTCGTGTCAGGCATTTGTGGGTCTGTGGGTGTCTGAGCCTGTGTGGACGTAGCTCTCAGCTGTGTGCAGGCAACTCTGTGTCCACACGAACACGTGTGCACTGTGCCTCTGTGTGCGTGCCTGCGAGTGCCCCTCTGATACTCTCTGTCTGCCCCTCCAGACCCTCTCTCCCCCCTGCTCTGTGCTCCGCAAGGAGACTGACCCTAGGAGCACATCCACTCGACTCTTGGTTGTCCCCTACCTGTGTTTGGCCGATGCAAGGTCCAGCCAGAAGATCAGAGGGCAGGCCAGACAAGTTGGGCAGGCCTCTGCGAAGCTACGGCTCTCACTAGTTTCCATAATTATTCCTTCACCTGAGCCTTCAGGCCCAGGGTTGGCACCCTGGATCTGTGCCATGGCGAGCCAGCCCCTGGATGGATTACTCTTGCCTTTTAGCTTCCCTTCACCCGGCTCTCACCTTGGTAAATGGCCCCGTATTAACTTTTTCTCACCTGTTTGAGTGCTGATTTCTTCTCATTGGGATCCTGACTGAGCAACAGGTGCACACACACATTTGGGCGTGTGTGCACACGCCATACCGCATGTCTTGGCAGGGCTGTACCGGGATGGACCTGCATGTACATCTATGTGTATTTCTGCACACCTACGCGTGTGCGTTGCACGTGTGGGCATCCTATGTGTGTACGTGCGAGCAATTTGGAATAGGGGCACATGGCATGTACGTTGATGTGGGTATGCACACGTGTGTGCATCTTTTATCGAGTTTCCTCGTGCCCGTGAATGTCTCTGTCAGCCGTGTTTGGTGTTTTGGGCTGGCGGTGATTGCGAGTGGCTGTGAGCGTGTGCTGGCAGCGCCGCAGGGAGACGGAGGGCCCATAGCTGCAGGCTCAGGCTCCTCCTACAGGCTCCCAGGCAGCCAAGCATGACAGAGTAGCTCCTCCCGGCTCCCCCTAGGGGCCTCTTAAGAAGCTTGGCCCTTCCAAAGGGACCTGCTACCAGGAGTTCAGCTTGTTTTGTTCAACAAACATCACTGGGGTGGGGTGGGGGGCCTTCCTGCCTCCAGAGTTACCCTCTGGGATTCTCCCTACTCCCGTGCCAGGCTGGGGTTGGGGGGAGGCGACGTCCTTTGGCTGCAGGCTCAAGACCTCAAATTATATGCAGCATCAGACAATGTTCAGAAAGTAAGACCCATCCTTACTGAAAGGGTTAATGTCTTTATCCCAAAAAGGGTTCGTGCAAGAAAGACACAAAACCCAGAAGTTATAACGACAATGATAAACAGATTCAACTCTATAAAAATAACATATTTTGTGCAGTGAAAGGAATCAGGGAAGTTTAAAAGGGAAGTATTTATACCTACGGACATAAATATCTATATTGTGGAAAGGGTAATACCTATTACATATAAAAAGTTCCTGCAAACAATAAGAAAATAACAGCATTTCAATAGTAAAAAGGCTAGATATGTGGTCAAGTGTTTCAGAAAGAAATATCATAAATTTTATCAGGCTCAGCCCTGATTCAGTGTAGGGAGGACTGTCTAGAACTGTACAGGATCTGAGATTTTACTGTACTTGCAAGCTAGGAAATTAGCTTCTTCCGCTTCTTGGATGCTGGAAGAAGACACAAGATTCCTGGGTCAGAAACAGAGACAGTCCATTACTCACGGCAACAGTGATAACTACAGTATCAGTATTGTTTTTTTCACCCAAGCTTCAATTTCCACAGCTCAGCATGAAGAGACCTGGAAATAGTCCGCACACACACACACAGTGGGGTGTGTTGTAGGCGAGAAACTCTGAGCTTAGGGAACCCAAATCTGCAGCCGATGGAATACTGCAGACGTGATGTCATGTGACTTCAAGGCTGAGTCATAAGAAGGATACTATAGCTTCTGCCTGGTTCTCCTGGTAACCACGCTGGGAGGAAGCCCAAGTTATCCTGAGGAGAGGCCCATGGAGGGGAACTGACAGCCTTGCCAGCTTCTTAGAAATGTGGGTGAGCCAGTCTGGGGGTGGATCCTCCAGTCCCAGTCAAGCCTTCAGATAATTGCGGCCCTCCAACATCAGCCAGAGGTGCCCAGCCGAGCCACTCCAAAATTCCTGACTCGGAGACACCATGAGAAACAGTCGATAATTATTGTGGGGCAGTTTGTTATGCGGCATAGATAACTAATCCATGAGACACAGGCCTCGTCCCTCAGTGGCAGGGTTACCAAGCAGAGGGAGACCTGAGCTTTCCTGAGCCCCCACGGGGTGTGGAAGTTGAGGTGAGAGCTGGCAGACTTGCCATAGAGCCTCTGGGCCTCAGTTTCCCCACCTATTAAGTGGGGAAGGGTAATGATACCTCCTTACTGGGATTGTGGTAATATGTGTCGTACAGCTACATGGTGAATATTCATTGAGAAATTTCCCATAAAGCACTCCTCACAACACCTGACTCGGAATCAACGTCAACTTTGGTGAATAACAAATCTATCCTGCCCATATATTGCTTTGGTTTATTTTGAGAGCTGAAAATGTCAGGAAGATCCGAAGAACAGCATACTTATCGCTCAGAATCACACCACCCAGATTAATGACACACACAACTTTTTGTCACATCTGCTTCCATTCTTTTCACAATTACACAGTCATACAGGCGCATGTTCTCTCTCTGAGAGATGAACCCAAAGCTTACAGAGGAAGCTGAGATCCCGGACCATTCGCCGAGCCCCATTCTTGTCTCCTCCCTCCTGGACGGGTTCAGCAGGAGTGGTGGTGTTTACTTCGGGGCCAGTGGTGTAGGGCCACATCTAGCGGACCCCCAAGAGTCCAACATGCCACACACGGCACAGATGCAGAGATGCCTGGAGAGAAAGGCAGCAGGAGGCCAGCGGAAGAGAAACCGGAGCCCGGGGGTGAGAGGAGCCCTAAGGAGGAGGCTCCATGAGCCGCCCAGCGAGACAGAGACCTGAAGTCGTGTCGGGCTTGTGGGGCAACAGGAGCTCCTACGGCTTCCCGACATGGGCCAGTCACTGTCACCTGCCTACAGTCGCAGAGTCACACACAGTGTCGCCTGCAGCGTCAGCCCCATCACCTCACGTCAAACCACCATACACAGTGTCCCCCGCACAGAGTGAGGCTCACTCTGAACAGCCACCGCGCACTCATGGTGTCTGCCACCTGCACACAGCGCTACTGTGTCCCCAGCTCAGACACACACGATCGCATGGTCACTTGCCTCCAACTCGCCACGCACAGTGATTTGTCATCCCATACTCTATGAGTTGTGCCGTGTGGTATAACATCACACACGATGTCGCTGAAACTTGCAGGCTCCGCCCCCAATAGGCTCCGCCCACAGGCCCCACTGCACCGTGTGTGCTGCCTGGGTCCAGCCTGGGGCCTGCGCTGTCGTGGCCCGGGGGGCCGGGGCCCTGCCTCTGCCTGCTGGAGCACCATTCAGGCTCCACCTCAGAGAGTGGAGGAGGCCAGGGCGCTGCGGCAGCAGAGCGAACGCAGAGAAAACGCTTTGTTCTTTGTGGGCAGGTCATTAAAGGGAGCGGGCCCCTCTGCCAGCCCCTCCCCTCCAACGCAGGAACAAAACAGCCGCTATTTTTAGCTTCGTGTCAAACTCTCCCTTAGACCCTGGGGTGGGGAGTCCCGTGAGAGAGGCATTTGTGAGGGCTCTAATGAGCGGCAGCAGCCATGCGGCGGACTCTCCAGGCAGCTGGCCCCATCCCCGCCAGGGCAGGAGCGAGCCCCGGATGCTGCTGAGACAAAGAGAAGCCTGAGACAATGGGAACAATGCCTGGGCTCCAGGGACGCCTGCTTCTTGGGGAGCATCCCCCACTCTTTGGAAGAAGGTCCCATTGGGCACAGGGCATGGGCATCAGGACACACCCAGACTTGTTGAACCCGCAGGCACCTCACGGGCCCCATTCCCCAAAGGAGGCTGCCTGGGCTGAGTGACTTGCCTGGGAGCTCATGGGCTCTTCCTACTGCACAGGTGTCATGTGATTGGCAGCTCTGGGATGATCTGGAGCTAAGAACGAAACCCAGTTCTGCTCCTTACAGCCGTGGGGTCTTTGGCCTCAATGCCTCACCTGTAAAATGGGGATGATAATTCTCACCTCACAGGGTTGTTGTGAGAAGTCCTGGAGTTAAGAACAGGACATATAGTAGGTCCTCAGTCAGCCCTGGAGCCCCGGAATTGTGTGAGTTCCTCCCAGACCTGGGCTTCTCTTGTTCAACACTGGGTGGGAGAGCCCAACACGCTGCCTGGCACACAGTAGGTGCTCAATAAACATTGTTGAAAAGGTTAATGAAAGGTGCTTACCAGTCTTCCACCATACAGGCTTGCCCCAACTTGAGTCATCCTCTTCCCGAGCCCTGCATCTTCTGGGAAAGAAATTTGCCCCCCTCAGACCAAGCCACTGGTTAGCAGGTGAGTCAACTTCCCCAGGCTGAGGCTGTGCTGCAATGACAAAGCCTGGCCACCAGGGGGCGGAGTCTCTTAAGATTTCTGCACCAGCTAGAGTCCCTGCCACTCAAGCGTTTGGAGGGCTGGAGACCACAGGGCCCACCAGTGGGGTACCTGTCCCTGCCCACCCCTTAGCTGGAGATGGGAGACTGTGGGGCCCTTCTCCTACAACGCTGTGGAGGAGTAGCATCACAACCAAGCCTGTCATCTCATAGTGCTTAGAAAGCACCACTTCTTCAGGTCTGACCTCCTCCCATTTTTCAGCGCCCTGTCCTCACAGGCTGTGGTGACTCATTGCTCCCCAACGCCCACCCACCAGACTTCAGGATTCCCTGTTCTGTCCTCCTCCCCTCCTGGCCACAGAAGCCCAGGCCTTCAGAACCAGAAGGCCCCCACGTTGATCTGAACGTCTCCCACGCCATTGCACAGATGGGAAAGCGGAGGTCCACAGCAGTCTCCGGGGTACACGGTGAGGAGGCACCTGGTCCAAGACCAAGCTCCAGGTCTTCTTTTTCAACTAGTGCCATCTCATGCAGGAACCGTCTCACTGTTGTTCCAGGGGAAAGAAAAACGGAGAAGGAGGATCTCTGATGCCTTCTGATGACTGCGTTTCAGATTTTTGGCCTTACTCTACACCTGCATTATTTCACTGAATCCTCTACCGACCCCTTGCATAAGAAGCCATTAGCTCCATTTATGGGTGAGAAAAATGAGGCCTGGTGAGGTTCCCCGAAGTTTCACAGCTAAGAAATAGCAGCATTGGTATTTTTTCCTAGGATGGAGTCCCAAATCCACATCCTTTCTGTTGCGTTAGGTAGAGCCACACAAAATTGCTATCCTCATAGGTCAGAGTTTTTCAAATATCTGGTGTGCTTTAGCTTAACACTCTGCCAAGAAGACGCCTTTATCATGAAGGAAGGAGCCTTAATTGGAGGAGTTTGGTAGCAGCGGGAAAGGAGAGAAGGATTTCTTTGGGGGCACAACACTCCAAGGAGAGGGCTGTTGCTGGAGATGTCTCCTCCAACCTCGAAGCCCAGATCAGGATCCCGGAATGGCCAGGTGACTCTAGAGGCCCATGCTGAAAGACCTCTGACCACGTGAGGTCATGCACCTTGGGCAAAAAGAGATTTAAAGGAGGGTCTTGAGGGGGATATGGCTTCTTGGGCTGTCAGGGAGGCACCTTGGAAGAGGGACAAGCCCACATGGTATAAATTTAGAATGTCACAGAATGCCACAGAATATCGTGGCTAGAATGCCATAGGGTGCTATCGAATGTCAAGGAATGTTGTAAAATGCTCCGGAAAGTCAAAGAATGCCACAGGATACCGTGAATTCTTGTAAATGTCATAAACCGTTGTAAATGTCAAAAGATGTCATAGAGTGCTGTAGATGGCTGTAAATGCCATCGAGTGTGAAGGACTGCCTTCCGATGTCATCAGAGAATGCGGTAGATGGCTGTAAATGTCATGGAATGACTTAGGACGTCATCCGAGGACAGTTAGAGAATATCAGCATCACAGGATGACATGTTAGAAGGACTTTGAGGATCGTTTAGGTTCACCTGCTCATTTTGCAGATGGGAAAACTGAGACTCGGAGAAGAGAAGAAGGGCCTCGTCTAATGAGGTTCACCCAGACAGGCGTTGGCCGATGTGGATTCAGCATCTGGGCCTCTGGACTCCCAGCCCATGCAGGCTCCCTTGGCCAAGGCTCATGGGGACTAATTAACCCTGTGATGGAAACAGGGGTGCCCAGTGGGTATTCAACAAAACTCCGATCCTGGCTGGCACTGGCCCTATGTCAGAATGGGGAATTAACTCCACATGTGGGGCTTTCTGTTCTGGAAGATGAAATAATGAGTTCTTTGCACTGAAATCAACAACATTCCTTCTCGGCAGCAGAGAGAGGCTGGGTGTGTTGGGGGATGCCCTCAGAGGCCTCTCCCAGGCCCTGAGCCAGAAGGTCCCTCAGGCTGCCCCAGGAGCCGCTGCTTGCACGGCCAGGGATGCAGATGCCTAGTCTTGTAGATGATCTTGACAGAGGTCCTGGGGCCTGGGAGATAGCTGCGGGTCTGAGGGGTGGAACCCTGGGAGGATCTTTCCATCAGATGTCAGGCAAGCAGGAAGGATGTCACTTAGGCTAAACCGATTGCAGTGAGTGGGATGGAAGTTAGCAAAAGAATCCAAAAAGCCCCTCTACCCTGGCAGGTTATAGGGCCATGGAGGTGAAGGTCATCTCTCCTGGCCTCTGCATCCATCAGGAGACTCTGCCCATGATAAGACACGCTCTACTTCCCTCCTACTTCCCAAGCCCCAAGTCAATCCCTCTTTCTCTCCCCTAAGCTCTTCTTCCCTCGTGTAAAGATCCCCACCTGGAGCTAGCGTGTCCCCTTGCAGCCTCCTGGGCAGGCCCTGCAGCTTCTCTGAGCCGTACAAATGAGCAGAGGCCTGGAGCTCTGGCCCCGAAAAGGGAAGTGACAGCTCTGCCCACACCCTCCTGGAGCAGAATCTCCATCCCCTTAGCTGCTGGTCTAGGGACCTTTCCGGGGCTCAGAGACCAGAGCCAACCCAGGGTGTCCCCAGTCCTGAGGGAAGATTTGCCGGTGGCACTGAGCCAGCTTGTCAGGAAAGAGCCCTCTGGCAGGCACTGGAGCTGGTCCAGACTGACCACAGCCACCATCCCAGCTGAGCCAGGGAAAGTTTGCCCCCCGGGGCTGGGCTGGCCATGACTTAGAGCGTTAGGCACTAGCCTCTTAGCAAAACCTTCCCTTCTCTCTGAGAGTTTTCTCCCTGCAGCTGTAAAAATAACAAGGTCCCAGCAGAGCCTGGTGGCAGAACTGAGTTCAGGGGCACAAGGAAAGAATGCGTAGGAGGAAGAGGGGGTGGGGGTAGGTTCCAGCAGGGCAGGCTGTGGTCCTGGGGGGCTGAGGGTGGTCAGGGGCTGTACAGAACCAGAGAGGGAGCCGTGGGGCTGGCCTCGCTCTTGTCCAGATCCACGAAGCTTTTTCGTGGTGCGCATACGCATGTGTTGCTGGAGACGGTGCGTCTGTGGGACACGTGTGCTGTGTGTGTGCTCGCCCTGTGGGGTGCTGTGTGTGTGCGTGCACCCAGGGGCATCTGCAGGTCATTCTGCATGATGGAGTGCATATATGTGTGTGAATCTTTGATGTGTTCCTATGTGGCTGGGCGCGATTGTGTGTGCCCATGTGTGTGTCGATATAAATACAGTGATTTCAGCATCGGCTGTAAGAGGGTTTAGTTTAAAAGGCAGGAGAGTAGTGTTTAAGAGCTCTGCCCTCGACTCAGGAAAGTCTGGATTCAAGTCCTCCATAGCACTTGGGGAAGGTGGTTTAACTTCTCCGAATTTTAGTTTTTTCACCTGTAAAATGGGAGCAGTACTAGCAGCACCCTCAGGGGGATCACGAAGTTCTAGTGAGACAGTGAACGATGTAAAAGGGCTTTGTGAACTATAAACGGCTGACAGAGGGTGGGGAAAGACAGGGGATTCAGGAACGCTGCAAGACCTGAGAATCAGCATGCTAATGAGATGCAAATCGCGTCTGGGACTTGTGTGGGGAATAAGAGAATAGTCGAAGGAAGTGCCAGGCCCTAATGTGCCAGGTCCCTCGTGTGCCACATTAGGGTACCTTCCGTACCCCCGCCCCTCATCCACCATTTGCCACTGGTTCCCCAGTACTGAGCTGTGAGGAATGGGAAGAATGGGAGACTGGAGCAGAGAAAAGGAAGGAAAGGGGGGAGGTGAGAGGCATGAGGCTAAGATGGTCTGCATGAGCAAGAACGAGAAGGAGGGAGGAGGAGGAAAGAAAAACGGCAGAGGGGAGGTGGGGGGCGGGGTGTGTGGGAGGCGGTGGAGCAGGTGCTGGGGGCGTGAGAGTCGGCGGGGAAGAGAGGGTGTGGTGAGACGTGTTGCTCTGAGTTCTAACCCGTTCCCTTTTAGTGGTCTTCTTGAAATTCAGCTAAAGGCTGGAGTTCTTAATATTCTCTCTGATGGCTGTATTTTGTGTCTTTGAATGTGACTCTGTGCTGCGGCTGGACCCTTTGTGGTCACTGTCTGCCATCTAATCGGCTATGTTGGGGGAGCTGGTCTGCCTCTGGGCAGGAGAACAGTTTAAAGAGAAGAGAGTCATTGGGAACGAGGTAGATCCCTCCAAAGGCTTCTTCCAATGAGAGGCACTCTTGGCCCTTGGTGCCAGGACTTCCTCCCTGGGCAGATGCTTCTCTGTCCCCCTAGGGAGGCAGATGGAAAGGCTGGAGAGCATCTCGGGGCTCCAGGAGTAGGGCCACTTGGGACTCCCAACCTCGAGCTGGACATGGCTCCTTTGTATGTGGTCTCTGCCCCCAAAGAGCTTATATTCTGGTGGAGGAGACAGGAACCGTAACTCCATAAGACGTGATTAGAGTAACAATAAAGGTGTTACCAGGTAGGAGCAGAGAGGAGAATGTTGGCCGATCCACCTGAGCAGAGAAGGGGAGCCACAGAGCTGGTGACCTTCAACTTGAATCTTGAGGTCTGAGCCAAAGAGCGCCAAGTAGACATGGGGTAGAAATGTGTTCTAGGAGACAGGAATAGCCTGGGCCAGGTGAAAGGGTGTGGGGAGCCTGGTACCTAAGGGGAAATGCAAGGGAATGAGGCATGGGACACAGGAGAAGCCAGGGGAGGGGATGGATGGGGCAGAACACCAGAGGCCATATCAGGGAGCCTTCGAATTCCAGGGTAAAAGTGGGGATTGTATCTTGAAGCAATGAGGAGGCTTGGTGAGACGTGGAAGGTTTTAATCAGGGAATAATGAGATCGAGACAGCGTTGTAGAAAGATGACTCGGCCTTCTAGGTGGAACACAGGGAGACGAGAGGTGTGAAAGAGAGTCGGCAATAAAATAACGGCCAACATCCGCTGAGCTTTGTGTGTGTTATTTCGTTGTACCTTCTCCACAACCCAAGGTAATTCAGCATCCCCATTAGCTAGATGAAGAAACTGGGACTTAAGAGATGAAGGCAATTTCTGAAGTCGCACAGATGCGTCTGATGCCTGAGCCTTGGTTCTCAGTCTCCAAGCCTGAGGCGATGGCTCTAATCCAGGCTGCCTGGGTTTGAGTCCCATTGTCACTCCAGCACGTGGGATCCGACGTAAAATGGCCACTGACAGAGACGTGCTGGGCCTCAGTGCGCTCGTCTGTGCAGTGGGGTTAATAACAGCAGCCGCCGCGCAGGGTCGTGAGGATCAAATTAGTTGACATGTGCGAGTGCTTGGCGCGCAGTGAGCACTCACCATGTCTTCAGGGAGCACATGTCACCCCATTCAGGAGCCACAGCAGCGAACCATCCACCGAGTAATGAGGCCCGGGCAGAGAAAGCAGCTCTGAGACAGGACGACCTGGGAGGACTTGACAGGTGCAAGGGGTGGGGCATGGTGGGGAGGGACAGGGAGTAAGGAGGAGTCCAGGAAGTGTCCTGACTGTCCTGGGGAGATCTGGTGGGGGTGATAGTGCTGTCCACTCCTTCGGGGGTGACTGGAGGATGAGCAAGTTCGGGAGGGGATGAGTCTGCAGCTCCTACGAATACCCACTACCCCAGACTCTGCGCTGAGTCACGCAGGAGAGCCCCGTGGCCCTGGCAGAATCCAGGGACTAGGTCTCACCAAGGCCACCCAGAGGCTGTGCCCCGGCTGGATCCCGGGTCCTCGATCCCGCCTCAGAGACACTCTCTGGCCCCTGCTGGACGCTCAGCAGCCATCCTTGCTGAGTGGGTCTCGAACCCCTGCAGGACCGGGCACACTTAGGGGACCAGGTGGGTCTTTTCCATGTGTGGCTCCAGTGTTTTCCCCTGAGTCAACATGGATTCCATGACCTTGAGAAAAGTAAGATCTTTAAAAACACAGGGTTTTCTCCTAATATGTCATTTGGGGAGTATTCAGGATGCCAAAACCTTTTCACTGCTTTACAAAGAGTGGGTATATTAATGAAAAAGACCAGCCATACGTATGCTTCTTTCTTTTGAGCACTGTATTATAAATACAATTTTTAAAAATTAAAAAAAAAAATAAGGCAAAAGGTACCAGACAGCAGTCTCTGTGGGTGGGGTTGTGGCACTTCAGGATTAAGGACACACTTTTGAATTCCGACAGCCCCAACCGTGACTTCCTGCTTGGTCTTCCTGCATCCTGAACCTCAAGCAAGCTGTCTTCATCTCGCCGGAGCATCAGCGTGTTCATCCTCTAAATGGGCATGGAAATCCTGACAGTGTAGAAATGACGAGTGAAGAAGCCAGTGCCAGAGGGTGAGGCCCCGAGTGAGTGCTCACTGCCCACGGGCGACTGTGAAGTGCTGGGGTACGACATGCCTGCCGGAGCCACAGTCAGCTGAGTTACGGGCAGGAAGGCAGGGCTGGTCAGCGACAGGTGGCATGGGGTTCGCCTGCTGACCGTATGTGCCGTATTCTCTTTTTCCCCCTAAAATGAAATCATCTTTAAGTAAGCAAAAGTAACACTTATCTGCACGATTCATTGGAAACAGAAAGATTCCGTGTTCAAAATTCATACAGCACAAAAGGTGAAAGAAAACAAAAGTTAAACATTCAGACATTAACTACTACTCATATTTTGGCGTATTTTCCTCTATAATTATTTCTCTTATTTTATCTCTGTCTATCTATCATCTGTTTATCATCTCTCTATATCTATCTGTCTGTCTATCATCTATCTATCTATCTATCTATCTATCTATCTACTATCTATCTATCATCATCATCATCATCTATCTGCTATGTATCTGTCCATTCATCCATCCCTCCATGCACAACATGACATTATAATATATTTGATGGTTTTCAATCTGTCTTTTCACATAATATGTGTGAGCACTTTCCACGTTATTTAACATTCTTTTGTAACACCTTTTCCTATTTTATTTTTAGCCTTTTTATTATAAAGTAAAACACAGAGACAGAAGCCCACAACACAGTTGTGGAGCTTAATGAGTTATAATAATAAAACAACACCCTTGTGACCACCACCTGTTTCAAGAACGAGAACTTGGCCAGCCTCCCAGACGCCTCCCTGCACCCTGCCCAGTTGCAACTACTTCTTTCCCCACAAAATAACTAGGCTCCGATTTTTATGTCAAATACTCCTTTGCATGTCTTTGTAGTTTTATTGCCCAAAAGGACATACTTAGATGGCATAGTTTAGTTAGCCATTAAAAATTTTTCAATATGTCATTTATGTTCTTTTAATCCACACATTCCCCCTCTGTCCCGTTCTTTCCTCTAAAATCTCCCTGTTGAGGAATGCTGGCTGTTTGACCTGTAAGAGCTTCCAATAGGGTGGATTGGATCCAGTGCAGCTCAGCACGTCTTCTGTCTTCTGTATTTCCTATAAATTGGCTTCGTTTTTAATGGTCATACCATGATTTGTAACCAATGCTTTTTTGATTGCTCGGCTTATTTTTTTTTTTTAATTGCTATAATAAACATCACCGAGATGAACACCCTCATCTATTTCCCTTTTCGTGCCTCGTGGCTACCTTGTTCTGATGGGGTGTGTCACCCTCCCTACCCGCACACCCCTCAGTTGGGACACTGTGGTCTCACCTTCAGGTCAGTCTGTTGAGCCCTGAGTGCTGCGTCAGCAGCCTTGGCCCAACTGCAGGCAGGGCTACAACCCATCAAGCTGCTGCCCAGAGCTCCATGACCTCACATTCTGTGTCCCACCCCTAACCTGAGTTTGATTCACTCTCTGCCACCTGGAGATCCTTCCCATGTGCTCCAACTTCTAGTCCTTCCCCACAGCCCATATTTCTGAGGTCCCAGCAGCTTTGGGAATGAGCCTACCTAGAATACAACATGTACATTTTTCATAGTATGTGGCTGAGAAATTTACATATTGAAAAAAAAATGCAACATAGCCACTGTTATTTGTGGCCCATACCACATCCGCTTGACTCACCTCTAATTTCAGCTTAGGGTTTTTCCAAGACAGCTGGAAGTGTAGGGGGGTTGACAGGGCTGTGGTCAACTTTCAACCAATGGGGAGAGGGGGAGCCAGTGGACAAATGTCTCTGTCCACTGTCTTTTAGAGAGACAATTTTCAGGTGTATCTTGCAGAGTTCCTTAGAGATTCCCCAGCAGGCTGGCCGCCACTCGCCCAGCCCAATGTGCACCTTCCCCGGCATTTCTTCCTCCCCTGTCTCATTCCTCCATCTCCTTTGCTCTTGTCTCCTTGGATTAACTCCTGATTACATTCTCAGTCCCGAGTCCTTGTCTCGGGTTCTATTTTGGAAGGAACCCAAACTATGACATTAGAGTAGTGCTTTGTGAAGTCACAGCCTGGTGACGGGGCTAACCAGCATTCTTCAAAAGGGGGCAGCTTGATGTCTACCAAAAAGGACAACACTCACTGGACCTCTACAGCGATGAAAATCTCCAGTGTTTGGGAAATAGGCTGCAAATCAAGTACCCACCTTCTGCCCAGCTAAATAGGAGTTTAAGCCTTCTAGAAAAGAAGACTTGTCATTTCTCTGAGAACATGGCAGTAGGTATAATTTGCCAGCTCGCAGGCGATGGCACAGAAAATTGCCAGGTGGAGACCTGAACTAGAGCAGAGAGATCAAGGCAACATGCCTGTGAGTCCCCAGGAGTCAGTGGCCAGAATAGAGTTACCTTACAACATGAAACCCAGTGAAGTCTGTCTTTTTAGCGACTTTTATATTTACTTTCTTCATTTCATTTTTGAGCTGTTTTTTTAAAAGTTCTTTTGACAGGAAAGAGTTATTATCTTTAAACCTAAAAAAAAAAAAAAAAAGCTCATTTGATCTATAAAACTCTCTCAAAAGTCAATGGAAAAATGGACCCAAAGACCTGAAAAATAAATTCCAGTAAAATAGAGACAAATGGCCGACAAAAAATGAAAACATGCTCATTCTTTCTAGTGAGCAGAAAAATGCAAATTAAAATGACAAAATACCATCTTTTGCCTATCAAGCTGGCAAAGATTTTAAGATGTTTAAAATGCCTAGACAGTGTGGCAGACTGCTATTTATTCCCTTGGACACATTTGTTCCTTCTTCTAGTGCAGCAGACTTTTTAGTGGGCACATGGATACCGTTAGAGACTATATTTCCCACACTCCTTTGCAGCGAGGCATGGCCATATGACTAAATTCTCACCAATGGAAGTGCTAGAAGTGATGTGTTTAATTTGTTGTACCAGTCAAAGTCACAGCAGGAAAGAGATGGCGCCATCGAATTGGGGAAATTGATGAGAGCTAAATAGAGAGACAGTTTATAAAGGTAGGGGCAGTGCGTTATAAAGAATTTGGCTGGCTTGTGTTGCTGGTTCCTGGGAGGTAACCATCAATCTTTTGACTTTTCTGAGTAATAGAAGTGTTTTTGTTATTCATGGTGGGTCCTTCAGACCATACCTGATTATTTGTGCTGACAAGGTGATTCAGGGTGTGTCCCTAGATAGTTTATGTTAACGAGTGACTCAGGATGGAGGCTGACCATGACCATGTGATTAGAGAGCTGGGGCTTTGAACTATATGATTTAAAAAAGTATCTATAAGACATAAGTATCTATAAACTAACACGAGTCTGTCTTACTTACCTTTCCCAGAACCTGAATTTTGTTCTATTTTTCTGTCTCTGAAATTTGCCTTCTCTTGACTCTGTCTCAGGTGTGCTTTAGGTTGATAACACTGGATTCCCACCCTTACTCACCCTGTAACCTTCCCTTGTGATTTGCAGGATGTTCTAAAGTTCACCACAGCTTCTCTGATTCTGACTCCCACGATTACGTGGGTTCTGGTCTTGTTAGATCCTGCCTTCATAAACAAATCCTGACACTTCCCTTTCTGAATTATTTACTTCCAAACTGTTTTTTTTTCTTATTCCTTAGCATAATCTGTACCTTGTTCGTTTACAAGGCACATCTGTGGAAGCTGTGGGAAACTTGGTCCCTACAAACAATGGTGGCAGGGTGGAAAGTGGCAGAATCCAGGGACTGGTAGGGAAGTGCAGGCTAATTTTCAGCACCAAGGAGAGCTCTGAGAAAGCTGTGCTCCAGGGTGCTCTCCTGCTGACAAAAGCCTTTTGTTCTGGGAAGCTCATGAATACCCCTATCGGTCACATCCACACAGAAGAATTGTATGTCCCTGGGGTGTCAAATGGGTTCATCTTTTATGCTAAGTATAGTGGACTGGTAGTGGCTGCCCAAAGTGCTCTATGAGAGAGAACTGTAAAATCTTGTATAGGTTCAACAGGAAATTGTTTCGAGATTGATTAACGATGTCTGCCACAGGTGGAAAGTAAGTAAGCCCTGGGATATTTGTTCAGTATTTGCCGATTTTAGTCTAGCCTTTAGTGTACATACACAAATTTTATATATGTTTTGCCACATTCATCTTTTCGTTTTAGGTTTACTATTTGCTTTTTTCTAGTGGAGGTTTTCCTGCCATGAGATTATGGAAATATTCCTTTACTTTTTCTTCTAAAACTTAGTAATTAGTTTTTTTGAATCTCATGTGTTTCATCATTCTACTCATATCTTCTCTAATCAATACCATTTATAATAACAATAATCTTGTGTTTGAATAGCTCACAAAGTCTCCATAGTTCTCTTTTTAAACTTTCTTGGCTATCCTTGTACGTGTCCTCCTCTGATAAACTTTAGAATCAGTTTGAAAAAGTCCATTAGAATTTTAATTGGGATTGCATTGAATTTATAAATTAATTTGGGAAAAGGGGATTTTTTGTGTGTGTGTGATATAAAGTCCTCCCATTCAGAAACACTGTAAGTCTTTAAGTCTTCCTTTATTTATGTCTATAAAGTTACGTACTTTTTCTCATTGAGGCTGTACACATTTTTTTGTTAAGTTCGTTCCTGAGCACTTTATACTTTTTGATACTATCGTGATTGTGATTTTCCCTGTGAAATAGTAAAATTAGTTGATACCAATGGCTAGGAAAGCCATTGATTTTTGCATGTTGTTCTTATATCCAGTCTATTTACTGAAATCCCTTATAAGTTCATAACAGTTTTTCAATATTTTCCTCTTAGATTTTCTACTTCGATTGTCTTTAAAGGAGGATAGTTGGTCTTCCCTTTCCAATATTAATATCTAACCATCAGCCTATCTTACACTTTAGGTAGGTTTTAGGCATTGGTACATTTCATCTTTAAGCACTCTAGCATACATCTTCTTAATTAGTATTCGATACTTGTTTATGAATCTTTTTTTCTTTCAAATATTATACTGCTTTAGTTGTAGTGTAAGGATCATACAACAGTATACTTCTAATTCCTCTTGCCCATCCATCGTGCTATTTCGTTATATATTTTACTTTTTTGTATGCCATAAGCGCACAATACATTGAATTGTATATTTACTTCAATTTTTGCTATTTTCAACACTCTTCATTTCTTAGTGTCTTTAGTGTGGATCTGCTAGTAATAAATTTTCTGGTTTTGTCTAAAAAAAAAATTAATTCCTCCTGAACTTTCAGAAGATATTCTCACTAGGTAAATAATTCCAAGTTGACAGGTTTTATTTTTTCTTTCAAAAATTTAAAGGTGTTCTAAGAGATTTTAGCTTAGGTAGTTTCTGCAAGAAGTCGGTTATAATCCCCATCTTTGTTCTTCTGTTTGTAATGTAACTTTTATCTCTGACTGCCTATATGATTTAAGATTTTTATTCTCATATTTAGTTTTCAGCAATTTGAATATGATGTGACTCTCTCTTTTAAAAAGTGGATCCTCCTTGGTGGGCTCTGAGTTTCTTGTATTTGTGGTTTGGTGTCTTTCATTAGTTTTCAGAAATTTTCAGTTGTTATCTCTTTGAATATTTCTTTTGACCTGATTTTTTTCTCTTTTCTAATTCTGGGATTCCAGTCACATGTATATTAGACTATTTGATATTGTCCCACAACTGCAGGCCTTACATTAGTCATTTTACTGTTTTCTGAAGAATGCAAAAAAAAAAATTACAGCAGTTTAACTATTATTTCCTGATTTTTGTGGTATGGTCATATGCTTTGCTTTTACATATTTTATAAGCTCCACTACACATTTGCATGATTGTTGTTATAAACAGTTTTTATCCCTATATTTATCTATTTTCTTTATTCTTCATTCTTTCCTGCTGGGCTCATTTTCCTAATAAGCTGAAAACAAATTTTTCAGTCTTTGTTTATTTGAAATGTCATTATTTCATCTTCTGTTTTGAAGGATATTTTTGTTGTGTATAGCATTCTATATTGCTAGGTTTTTTTCTTTCTATACTTTTAAGATTTCATTGTCTTCTGGCTCCTGCGGTTTTTAATAAAAATCAGATATAAGTCTCACTGTAATTCTTTGAAGGTAATGTGGAAATATGTCTTTTATCTTTTCCCCTTTTAAGATGATCTCTATCTTTTGTGTTCAACACTTTGTTTTTAATGCCCTCAGATGTGTTTTTCATTGTTCTTGTCTACTTATAATTTGCTGAACTTCTTGTATTTTGAGGTTATTGTGTTTCCACAGTTTTTGAAGTTTGGCATTATTTCTCAAAATATATTTTCTGTCCCATTTCCTCTCCACTCTCATTCTTGAACTACAATTAAAAATAATAGAGAAAAGAGAAGAAATTCCTCTCTTTCATTGTGTCCCAAATGTTTTTGTTTCTTTTCTATATATTGCATTCTTCTGCCTCTCTCCATGCTTCTGACCTGTCTGAATATTTTCTTCTGACTTATTTTCCACTTATTATCTCTTCACCTGTATCTAAATTATTGTTAAGCCCATTTAATAAGTTTTTAATTTCAGTTTTTATATTTTTCTTTTAGAGTGCACATTAGATTATTTTTATAAATTTCAAATATCTTAAAATTATCCATCTTTTCATTTTTTTGTTCATCTTTTTTATTATTATTTAACACATTTATTGTAGTTATTAAGCTCTTATCTGGCAATTCCAATATTTGGTTCATCTGTGGGTTTGTTGTCTATTGTTTATTTTCTTTTTGATTGTTGATTACACTTCTCTGCCTCTATACATGTCTAGCAATTTTTAAAAATCGTGTTACACATTGTGTGTAAAAGTATTACAGACACTCCAGATAAAAGTTTTCCCATTCCTCTCTTATGCAGATAAGATAGGGGAACTGATCACGTCAATACAATAAACTGAGCTGGGTCAGGACTGAATTGCACTTTTCGTAAGTCTTAGCCTCTCTCTCTCTCTCTGATTCATTCCTGTTCTTTGGGTATGGCCCTCTGGGGCTTTTGACTGAGAAACTGGAAGGTCTTTGTCTCCTCAGCCCTAAATGACCATGCGAGGTTCAGTTCTTCCCTTTGCAGATTTAATCCTCTCAATGGGGAGAGTGCTAGTTGGTGTTTGTGGCAGTCTCCTCCCTTGGGTGGGACAGAGTGCTATCAAACCACAGGTTTTACTCCACCTTTTAAAATTTTCTGCCCCAGCCACTCAGCCTTTCACACAGCCCTGGAACTCAAAACGTGTTTCGTGGAGAACACGGGCCATGCACTGGGAAATCCTATAGTCCACCCCTGTAGAAGCCCGATAACACCACCGAAAGCTCTGCTGTCTACTCTGTCCTTGAGCAGAGGCTCTCGGCCTCGGTCAAACAAGATCTGCAGATCAAACCTAGAGTCAGGAGACACTCCCAAGGAGGGAAAGGTGCCGATTACCAGCTCACCTAGGAAGGGGTCTTCCCTCCCTGGGTTTACTTCATCTAGTTCTCATGCCTGCAGCTCTGTGATATCTTTAAGAACATCCTTTTGCAATTTATCTCTTTATTTCCCAGTTAATGTAGTGAGAGGACCGACCTGACATAGCCTCGTATAGCTGACTCAGAAAAAGAAATCTCTTTCCCTTAAATGTTTAACACACAGCTAAACTTGCATTTTTCTACATATGCCTAGCCGTCCTCAGTATCTACAGCCTCTCCTTGAACAAGTTAAGAAAACTTTCACTCTCAGTCCCCACCCCTACTACATCCCACATCGATATTATCTGGGGTTTATTTCCTGGGTTATTGATAGTGTGGCTGCAGCTGCTATATTATACATTAAAAATTAGACTTAACCGCAGCGTTTTACTGTTTTTAAAGATCACTCTTTCCTGTATCTCATGACTTATTGGTCTTGTATTCATTTTTGTGTTTGTTTGGAATGGCGGTACATGCTTGAGTAGTTCTTTCAGAATCTGTGAACAATCATTTTTTTCCGAGTCTGTCCAAATCATCTTCATGTCCCCTCACTTTTAAAGGCTAATTGGGTTAAGAAGAGGATCTTAAGATCAAAACAGTTTTCTCCAGAAATTTGAAGCTCTTTTCAATTACTTTCCAATGTTGTGGCGTGTTCAAATCTAAGACCCACGGAGCCAATTGAGATGAATTGTGATCCTTTATTAGCCGGCCAGCGACTGACTCTCCCCACTAGGGAGGCAGCCCCGAGCTTCCAGAGGGGATAGCTCAAAAAGCCCCCAAACCCCCTCCAGCAAGCAAACAGGTTTACAGAAGCAGATGTTGGCGGTTAGTTTTGCTATCTATACTCTGGCGGCAATATTGTTTTATTTTTCTTCTTGGGAGCCTTGGGAGCTATTTTCTCCTAGGCAGCTGGCACCTGGAGATATCACTCTCTGCCCTGTCTTGGGGCTGACTTATTGAGGAATTGATACCAATAACCATAACAACATATTTTCCAAAGTAGTCATGGCTGGAATAAAGAGGGGAGAGGTGAACAAGGAAGATGTTATTGAAATGCATTTTTACACTGTTACACAATGCTGCCAAAGAGAAATTTTTACCAGTCTGTATCCCAAGGATGAATCTTCTTCCTTTCATTCCTTGTTTAGCTCTTGATTGATCTTCTGAACCTGAAGACTCTTACCTTTCTTCAGTTATGGAAAATGTTCCCCTGTTGATTGATTGATTACCTTCTTTTCTCCATCTCTGCTTATGGAGCTCCTACTAAGTACTAGATAAATGTTGAAGCTTCTGAATTTGGTCTCTATGCCATTTAACTATATATTTTTTCATTCTCTTTATCTCTCAGTCCTTTTGCATTACAGCCTGAGAGAGTCCCTCAGCTTATTGTCAACGCACTAATTCATTCTTTCAAAAATTTTTTGAAATATTTCAACAATACAGGAAAGTATAAGGATAAATAATGTAACAAACACACTTATATATACCACCTGGCTCTGTCAGTTAATAACATCTTGCCGTATTTGCTAAATATTTTTATTTTTAAGAAATTGGACGTGGTTCTATACTGCAGCAGTTAGCACATCTGCTTTACACGTGGAAGGCCCTGGGTTCATGCCCCAATGGAGCCATGCTCCATGGTCTACAGCCATGCCACCTTGAACAAGCCCAATGTCTGATTTCGGAAGCTAAGCAGGGTCAGGCGAAGAAGAGGAGGAGGAGAAGGAGGAGGAGGGAGGAGGAGGAGGAGGGAGGAGGAGGAGGAGGAGGAGGAGAAAGAAGAAAGAAGAAAAGAAAGAAGAAAGAAGAAAGAAAGAAAACATCGTCAGTTTGGTCTAAGTTCCTTGTGTTTTCTTCTCAATTCCCTCTTCAAGGATATCAATTTTGTTGGTCTTTATGATTTTTAAACTACCTTTTTTATTACTAAGGTATTATTTGTATACTATATAATTCACTTACTTTAAGTGTGCCATTTGATGAATGTTGGTATTTGTATGAAATTGTGTAACCACCACCACAATCAAGATATAATAGAATTTTGTCATCCAGAGAAGTCTTTTCATTTGTGTTTGCTCTCTGAAGTCTTTTCTCTGGGGTCCTAGGTCTTCTGTTTGTTAAGTTTGATGTCTGTCATAGTGTCGGGTTTCCTCAAATGGTTGGGGATCCCTCTCTGCCAGACTCTAATGGTTGCTTCTGACCAAGGGCTTATCTGTGATGATTACCATGTAGGAGTGCCGCCAGTGGGGTGTGATGGAAGCTGGTCTTCTTCCCACTTCCCAGTATATCACTAGATACCCCCAGGGTATGTCCCTGACTCGCAGACCCAGATGTGCCCACTCACTGCTCTGGCTTGTGGGTAAACTCCCCTATTCAGCATGAGGAATGGGAAGGAGGTGATTGGACAGGGATGGGCCAGGCTGGCTTCTCTAAATGCAGCTTCTCTATTGCTCACTCCCGTGATTGTCCCCGGTCCCCTGCCGCTCTGGGTATGACATGGTCCTGCTGGCTCTGAGCTTGGTTCATGCCTGGAACCTGTCCCTGCTTGTACAGTGACGTTCTTCTCCTCATGTGTTTTTGGCTAAGGGCTCTTCTATCAATCCAAGCCTGTCTACTTTCCATCTCTTAAGAATTCCACAAAGTTTCCCGCCCACTAAGGATTCTCTTTCTTGTGTTCTGCCATTGTTACAAACATCACACATTTACATCAATACATATATTTTTCCAGTTACAACTGATTTGGAGAGATAGGACTAGACCCGGTCTGTCATTTTTATCTAATCTCCTGTGCTGCTTCTTTAAATTTCATCTTATTTCTCTCTCCCTTTGATCTCTCTGACCTTGTGTCTCTATGTCCCTCTCTGAGTCTCTATCTCTGGCTGTGGTTTTGTTCCTATATCTCTCTGTGGCTCCATCTCATTCTGATGATCTCTAGTCACAACTTTCTCTCTCCCTGGTTTCTCTACGCCTCTCTGCCTCATCATCCCCTAATCTCAGTGGCTGCTCCCCATCAGTTGGAGGCTCTGGCCCCCATGGCTGGCTGGCTCTGGAGCAGTTTGTGGGTGGGGAGCCCCAGATTGCTGCAACGTGGAATAAGGATTTCCAACACATGCTCCCTCTGGCAGCCTGCCACCACAGCTCACTGCCTGCCAACATCACACTTCAACTTAAAGAGGGAAAACTGCCAGACCAATGTTTTAGCTACAGCCCCGTGTCAGGGTTTCATGGGGAATCTCACAGCAGCCCCTGCCAGAAGCTAGAGCTGTGAGGGATTAAGGAAGACTCAAGGCTGGTTGGTGTTGGTGTGGAGTCTGGGCTGCCACCCTCTCTGGCCTCACTGGTTCTGAGAACCAAAAAGGAATCCACTCTGGGCTCTTCCTAGGCCACTCCTGGGCAGGTAGGCAGCCAGTGGTCCTGCTTCCTCTCTCCATGTCTCTCCCTGCCCCATGCCACCCACAATGTGGCTGCCTCCATTGTGATCAGAGTAGCCCTATGCTGTGAGCCGAGACACCCTAAGCTCAGGGCATGGTCTGGGACTGAGGAAATGTCAACGGAATAGCTCTGGTTTTACTGATCAAGAATTTGAAATGCTCAGAGACTATTGTAAAAGCTCTTATCCTCACCACTAGAGAAACAGCCATCTCTCCCAGCACAAAAAGCTCCATTCCTTCCCAGAACTTAACCCTGTCAGCATAGAAGTGTCCATCCTTGTGAGTACAGACATTGCCATCCATAGAAACACTCATTCTAGCAAACGCAGGGATTCCTATTTATGTGCGTATGCAGGCGCCCATCTCAGTCTGTGGGAAGCACCCTTCCCTGCCAGTGTAGACTCTACCAGTTCTTTCTTTTATGATAATCATACCTGTTCCTGTCCCTGGGGACAGTCCCCGCTCAACCACTGCAGATACGTTTGTTCCATCCACAGCTGTGAGCTCTATTCCTGTCGATACAGGAGCACCCTCATGCTGACTCCCACCAGGACCCAATGTAGTTGTCTCTTCTTCCGGGAAGCCTACCCACTCTTCCGGTGAAAATGCACCGTCTGCATGTGTAGAGGCCCCCGTTCAGGGCCAAGAAGAAACGTGCGCATCCCTGCAGTACAGAAGTTCCTGGCATGCTCGGTGCACTGTTTATTATATTTATTTCATATCGTTATTATAGTTGTTGTTTATTCCTCCCAATGGGGAGTTACCCAGTATTCCAGCATGAGCCCACCCCAGACCTGGGGCGATGCCCCCTTTTAGGAGTACAGTGGAAATATAAACTATACAAACACACATGCATGTAAGCATAGAAGTACCCATTCTAACTAGTGTAGCCATCCACGAGGAATACAGAGGTTCCCGAGCCTACCAGTGTAGAAGTGTCAATCAAGAGAGAAGCATCTACCAGTGGGAGTGTAGGCTCCCAGCCCTGCCAACATGGACGCACCCATCTGCTACCAGGTCTCTCCCTGGAGACCCCTGGCAGACCCAGGAGAAGCATGTATCAGTGAGGAAAGGCAGCATGGTGAGGCAGGGTGGGGAGATGGAGCCACTTGATCAAACTGACAGGCTGGCAGAAGTGCTGGCTGCCAATATAAAGAGATAAGCGCTAATAATCACTCTTTCTTAAAAGCCCCACTTGCCTGTCCCATTTTCCTGAGGATGCCACCTGCACAGCTGCTCCTAATCAAGGACCATTTAATTCATTCCCAGATCATTGTCTGCACTAATTGTCTTAAACAAACCGAAGTTCAGTTCACCTTATTCCCCAAGGGCCTGGAGGGCTTCTAATTACCTGTAGGTGGTTCTCCACACAGCCCAGCTTCATTAAAGACCACAATATGTTCCTCTAATAGGTTTCCCATTAAAATCCAGTGGGTTCCCATCAAAATGACTTATGTCCCAGAAAAAAAAATCCACTAAAATATATTTTAATTAAAGTGAATTAACTATTGCAAATGTCTGTTTCTGCCAACAGGTTGCACTTGAGACTCATGCGAGCAAAAAGCAGAGGGGGAAGGTGGGGGAGAGAGGGAAAGGGAGCGGGCAAGATGGTTCAGTTGTGAGGTAAAGAGCTTTGGCATCATGACAGTGTGACTTTAGGCAAGTCATGTCACCTCTGTGAGCTTCAGTTTCCTCATCTGTAAAATGGAGATACTAATCCCCAGCATATAATTTATTTTTGTTAGGATGAGAGATAAAAATTATATATATATATATATGAAGTGCTTCACATATAAAAATAGTACTCAATAGATGTCACTATGATTATATGTTACAAATAAATACTGTATCAGTCGGCCGTGCTATTTAACAAACAGCTCCCTTCCCCAGCCTCCCCCCACTCCGCCAGTCTAGAAGGCTTACAACAACAAATCTTTATTCTCATAAGGACTGCATGTTAGCACTGCCCCATGTGACTTCTTCTTCTGGAACCCAGGTCGAAGGAACAGCTCCTCTGTGGGACATGTCATTCTCATGTCAGAGGGCAGAAGTGCGAGAGCAAGCCAAATGGTGTTGCTGTACTCGGTGCCTAGACATTCTCACGTCTTGCTGAGACCTACCCTCCAGCCCACCAGGAGGCAGGGCAAGGGTGGGGACTGTATAATCCTCTTGCAGGGAAGGGAATGAATAATTATCAACAATAAAATAACACACCACAATCCTATCATTAGCTATTATAGCACTGTTTCCCAAGCTTTCCTGGTCATAAAAACCTCCTGGAAATGAAAATCTAGAGACCTGAGTCCCAATGCAGAGCTCCTAAATCAGAGTCTTTAAAGGGAGGGTCCTAAGAATTTGCATTTTCAAAGGAGTGTCTCAGATCATCTTTATCATCAGGAACATTTGAGAAACACAGTTTCATAGAATAATGAATAAGAATGTGGGTCTTGATTCACACAGATCTGAGATTGCAAACTGTCTACGTATTAGCTATGTAATTGGGAAACTTTCTTAACCTCTCTGAACCTCAGTTTCTTCATTTGCGAAACAAGGTAATGCATGCAAATTACATAGCACAGGGTCTGGTACAGGGCGAGCCTCCAATAAACATTAGCTCTTCCTGTTTTTGAAATAGCCACGGTAATGATGATGATGAATGTAAAATGCCCAACTCAATACGCTGCAATGAATGGTAACTCTAAGAACAATAGTATTAAACGATGATAATGATAATCATATATAATGTAAATATATAATAATAATTTGCAAGTTAGGGTTAAGCAGGAAGAGCTGTCTTAGCCACAAAGAAGCCCTGGCTTTTTCTCTGGACTCCGCAGTAATAGTCCTTGACCCCAGCTCCCCATTTGAATCACCTGTGGAACTTTAAAAAGTCCCCTTACCTTGGTCCCACCCCTAGAGATTCTGATTTAATTAGTTTGTGTGCTCCACGCTGGTCAGTCTCCCCAGGTGTTGCTACTGTGCAGCCAAATTTGAAAACCACAGCCCTAGGGACTTGCTACTCAAAGTGTGTTCCATGGACCAGCAGCATGGGCATCCCCTGGGAGCTTGTTACAAAAAACGGAATCTCAGGCACCTCCCTGGACCCGAGGAATCAGAATTCGCAGTTTGACGCGACCCCTAGGTGATTTTGTGCACACTAAAACTTGAGAAATTCTGCCCCCAAGGGTCTCATCCTCTCACCCCTGACCCCACCCCTCCACCCCTCCAACCCTTCCACCTCATAGCAATTGCTGGAGGCTATGAAACAGTTCAGTCTTGAAAAACATTCTCCTCCCGAGCCTTCCACCGGTCCACACACTTCTGCTTTTCTACATTTCTGGCTTCCTCTCATTTTTTTCCTTGATCCTGCTCCTCCATGGACCAGGGCTCAGTGTTGGATCCCCTGTGGCTCTCTGTCCCTAGGTCTCCTCACTTGATGCCGTGGTTTTCGATACCATCTGTTTAAATGCCATCCATAGGGTTCCTCGGCCGCAAGTGACCCTGGGAAAACAAGAGCCTCTGTTGAGGCCGACCTCGGGGACATACATGGTCGCTTGTGTAGCCCAAACCTGGTTTAATGCTCTGTTCTTGCCATCTTGAAATTCGTAATAATTCCTGAACAGGGTCTCTGCATTTGCCTTGTGCAGTGGGCTCTGCAAATTATGCAGCTGGTCTCCCCATTACTCTTACCAGGACATGACAAGGCCCAAAGTCAAAACATCTCACAATGAGCTTCCCTCACCCCAACTTATTCCTCTCCCATGTTTCTTCTCTCGGTAAACAGTGCCGCCATCACCCCGTTTTTCAGACCAACAGCCTCGCTAGGATGCTTGATGACCCATTTGCTCGTCCCCCACATACACCCATCAACCACTGAAACAGGCTTTGACTCAGTGTCCCCTCTCCTCAGCTTGAGCCCTGCTTGGCTTTTGCGGGGACACTTGTAATTTGTCTCCCTGCCCCTCTTTTGTCTCCAGGGCAGCCAGAATCATCTAGGAGACGGGGTCTTGGGCCCCAGCACCCCTCACCTTGGAAGTCTCTGATGGCCTCTGATTACTCTGTGGCTCCTGTTGACTCTTCTTTCTTCCCTAGCCTCCCACCAGACTGAAATTCCTTGGTTCCTGGCACCTCTGGGGCCTCCCGCAGGCTGGTCCCTTGCCTGGAACACTCACGCCTCCTCCCGCCCCCCACCCCTTCCTCCACTCAGCTAACTGAGCAGCGCCCCCCCCCCCCCGTAGGCCTCCCTCCCCATCGGGGGTGAGATGTTCCTTCTCTGGGCTCCCCAGGTCCCTGTGCCTCCCATCCAGCACTTCTCACAATGCACTTTCACGACCTGTTTTCACACCCACTTCCTCTTTCTGCCTCCAATCTCCCCGAGGGAAAGGAAGGGCAGTGACTGTCTTGTTCTCTGCTGTAACCCTGGTGCCTGACACATCGTCAGAGCTCATTAACTGCGTGTTGAATGAATGAATGAATGAATGAATGAACGAATGAGTCAAAACTCCGCCACCCTTTGCTAATCCAGCCCCGCTCTCAGGCCAGAGTTCTGACAAGCGGGCTATTACCTTGCTTCCCAGGCGGGGGCCTCACGAGTGTCTTCCGCTGGGGGCATAATCATGGCCCAGGGACAACTCAGAGACTCACGGTCTCTTCCAGTCTCCTCAGACGACGCTGCCCACCCGTGCCACGTCCCTCTAGCGACACCTTGGGGGTGCTGCCCTGTCCCCGCAGGCCGCTCCAGGCCCCCTGCCGGTGTGTCCATTTGTCCTCGTCCCCATTTCCCTGGGTGGGTACGCTGGAGCCGCTCTCGTCCCAGCTCCGTGTTCAGTGACATCTTACTTGTGGCTTGAAACTTGTGGCCGTGGTGGCGATACTTACACCACGGGAATCGGCAAACACTACAAAGTGAGCGAGGCTTTGTTGATGACGTTCTGAGGCCCGGTCTACAGCGCCCGGCCAGATCCCACGCGGCCGGCGTGTGTTGGTTCGATCCTTGAGCTTGGATGGCCAGACTCTGATGCCAGTTGGCCAGTCTCCTCTTTTTCAGGTGCCCCCATTCCCTCCTTTCTTTCTTCCTTCCCTCCCTCTCTCTGCACCTCTGCGCCCTCTCTCCCTCTCTCTCCCATAAGCACGTTTCAGCTTCTCTGTAATGGAGTCTTGTCGTTGTCATTTGAGAAGCACGTGGCCAAATACTGTCCGCCTGGCCCAGGTGTATGCCTCACTTCCAGTAAGCCAGAAAAGGCAGCCCAGCACCTCTCCACCTCAATGCCAAAGTCTCAAAAGAGAGGTAGTTGATTGGCTTGGTTGAGTCAGAGTCCACACCTGGTCCAGCCAGGTGCCCTCAGGGGAGCAGAGAGGTGGGTGCTAATAGGACCTGTCAGACTCTGCCCTGGGGGAGGGGCACGTCTCAGAAAAAAAGAGGTGGAGGGGCCGGAGGAGCACGCAGGACGCCCAGGCGGACCCTCTCGGAGCTTGGTTTTCACGCGAATCAAGCTGGAACCCCATCGTCCCTTTGCTCACGGTCATCTGACTGTTTGTTGGCTGATGCGCATTCTCTTCATCCCAGCACACGCCACGACGCTTCCCAGAGCCACAGCTTCCTCAGCCGTGACGCGAGGACAGCGACTCCTCGAAGCAGACAGATGAGAGGTCCTCCGTGAGACCATGTGCGCAGAGCGCCCAAGGCCCTGCCAGGGGCAGCGACGGAAACACCTTTCTGGTTCCCGGAACTCACACCCCAGGAGTTCCTGTGGTCCTCACCCACCCACCCAGCCCTGTCCTCCCTTCTTCTTCTCCCACCCCTCCCACCCTCCCCCATTGCTAGCGTGGTCCCCGATGCCTTGCGGTCACAACCGGTGAGGCATACCAGCCCCCAATCTCACCGCACGCCGCATTCATTTGGGACACACATCAGGGGGCCGAACCGTAAACTCTGACCATCTTCTCTGTCGCGGAGGCTTGTGGTCAGGTCCGGCTGAGCTCCTTGTGGACCAGCCATGGCTCTCCCCACCCCAGGAGGTGGGGATACCAGACAGCAAAGGGAGGAATGCAGAGAAACGCCAGTGTCTGTAGGACCCCAAATGTCCCAGGTGCGCCTAAGGGTCTCCTGGGGCACCCCTCACATCCTGTGTGCAGAAGCGGCTCTGCTGTTGTGTTCCTTGTTGTTATTTTGTTCACACACCGAGCGAACGTTTCCTGTTGTCTACTCTCTTCTGGCCACGGGCCCATGCTTACGCTGGGGATCTGGAGACGTAGTAGACATGGGTGCTGAACTTGAGAACCTCAGCCCATGGCCTAAGGCTGTCCAGGTCTCAGCAGAATGTCACACGAAGATGTCACCCAGTCATCTAAACTCAGGCCCTTGTCCCAGAACTCCGGTCTGCCTCAAACCCCACACCTGTCGCCCCCATTACATAGTTCCGGGTGGCCCCAAGTGGATTTTCTACGGGCCTATGAATCGGACAGGGTTGTGTTCGTGTTTGTAAGCTTCTGCCCCTCTTATTGGGCTGTGGGCCTCTCAGGCCTGCCAGGCACCTTAGCTGGCCTCTGAGGCATACATTCTGCTGCTCCAGTCTCTGCTCCATCCAGACCCGGCCTTGGCCTTGGCCCAAACTCAGACCCTTACGGAGGACTCCAGCTCCCGAGGCACAGACAGTTTCTGGGTCTGTGATGAAATGCTTTCTGCTCAGTCAGGAGGTTCCTGTAGGCAAAGGTGCTTACGCCTCAATGTGATGCAGAGGTTAACGAAGCTTCTCTTTTAGTTGGAAACTGCAGGAGGCTTCTCTTTTAGTTGGAAACTGCAGGACGCTCTCTCAGGTTGTGGTGCACACCTGAGCAGGTTAGCAGAATGAGGGGGCTTCAGGTTTCAGCCCCTGCCTCAAGTCGGGAACGCTCCTCTGTGCTTAGACCTTGTTGCTTACTCCAGAAGCCACGTTTTCTAATGGTTAATTCTCTCTAGGAAGCCCTGCAGTCCCCTCCCTCCCTGTACCCCAGCTTCCATTGGCCATCCCTAGCTCTACTGGCGGAATTTTCCTGTCTCACAGATGAGGAAACTAAAGGTAGGCAGGGCTGTTCCCAGGTCCATGACTCTATGCTTGGCTGGAGTAGCTCTGGTCAGCAAAGAGCCGGGCATCCCTACCCGCTATGTGGGTCTCTTTGGCCGTTGGACTGTGAGGCAGGCCTGCCATGCGTCAAGGCTTCGAAAGTGCTTGTGTGAGTGGGTCTGTCCTCGAGCTCCTGCGATCTGGCAGAAAAGGAGCTCTCCTCTGGCCACTGTGGCCCCTTCAGCCTAGGCCCCAGAATAAACACAGGTGGAACAGACCGGAACCCAACCCACAGCCTGAAGCAAAGTGCCCAGCCCAGCCCAGCCTAAATTAGCTGAACCACAATCAACCTGCTGACCCATGACCTGTGAGCATGAGAAGAAATGACTACTGTCAGCCACTGGGTTTGGGGGATGGTGGTTTCGAGGCATTATTGTAATAGCAGCGGACTGGTGCAGGCGGTCTTGAGGGGCTCATTGGGTCCTCAGGCCTGGCCCCGCAGGTCTCAGATGGCTGCTTCAGGGCCAGGAGTCACGTCTACACACAACCACAGGGAGAGGCAGGAGGAAGGGGCAGCTTTTCTGCATGTGTCTTTTAGTTTTTAATCAAATAGGACCTCTTTCCCCAGAAGCCTCTTCCTCCGTCGATGTTTCCCCTTGTCTAATGGGAACAGAGTCATGTCACCCACAGGCCTGCCACCCGTGCCCTATTCAATCACTGGCCAGCGGGATAGAATTCCTCTCGGTTGAACCATTCCTGTGATCAGTTCACATTAGTGAACATTTCCTGCCTCTTGGCGGTGGGGCATGGGGCTCCATGAGGCATAGGGGTGTTCGGTGATCAACCAACATGAGGGTTCCATGAGCAAGAAGGGAAGTAGGCCACAGCAACTGAGCGGGAACCCACAGGGGTGGCCACAGACGCCTGCCGCCCCAGGAAACCGACCACCGAATGTAGTATTTCTTAACGCAGATGTCAAATGCATAAATGTTAAAACAGTGTGTGGCTCTTGTTTCTCTGCGATTTCAGTAGGTCCTCTCTGAGTCTGTAACCTTAGGGCAGTGGTGGACTGCCCAGATTTTTTCGTCGCAGAAACACGTTTCAAAACAAAATTGTATGCAGATATAAAACAGACAAAGACCGAAAGAAATACTCTGGTTTACGGGGGATACGTGTGTGTAGCAGTGAGGGGCAGCAGAGAAGGAGGATGGTGGGGACCTCCACACCCCATTTCCTTGGCCTCTTTTTATCCCCTCCCACTCAGGACCCCTGAGATATTGTCAACACTTCTGCCAAGGATTCTGCCAAGGTCAATTGGCACATCATCGCATAGAGAAAACAGAACTCCGATTTATTGAGTATCTACTATGTTCTAGGCAACGTCTATTGTACATACATTTGTGCCTTTAATTCAAAAATATCCTTTATGCCTATTTTAAAGAGAAATGAAGTAATCACCTAAGGTTATATGGTAGAACGAGGCCCAGATTAGAAACCAGCTGTCTACCTCCAAAACCAGTGTTTGGTCCGAGACACAGAGGCAGCAAGCACCCCATTCCCTACCCCCAGCCGCAGCTGGGGGCTGGCCTCAGGACAGGGACCCAGGCTGGTAGGGCCCAGGGGTGTGCAAGGAAAGAACACCACTCCGGAGTCATGTGGAGACTCTGGGAGACCTAAGTTTGAGTTCCAGCTGTGACTTTAACTTGCCGTGCGGCCTTGAGCAAGTCTCTTGATCTCTCCCAGTCTGTTTCTTCCTCTGCAACAGGAGATGAGTCCTCACAGCTCTGACATCCCAGGACCTAAATTTAGCCCACTCCAGCTGGCTCGGATTGACATCTGCTGGGTGAGTCCTTCCCATCAATGAAGAACTGAAGGGCCCCGGCCTCCGAGAGAGGAAGTGGAACTGAGCCCTCTGCACCCCGCCTCCCCCCCTCCACCCGCGCCGCCACGTACTGCCACTGTCTGACCTGATTAAAACCCATCTGGAGGGCCCGCTGGTGACTCAACCCCTGTGTGATTGTCAATTTCGATTCCTAGAAGTTGAAAGTCACTTCTTCGGCAGCCATCACCACCACCTCCCACCATGAGAGGGATTCTAATTCTGTCCTACCACAGAGCCAGACAAAGGCCGTGACAGGGGGTTTCAGGGGAAAGTCTGGGTTGGAAGTCTGAAGGCCAGGCAATGCCAGCGCGGGTGAAAGAAGCAGAGGACCAGGCTGTGTCCGGGGGAAATTGGATGTGTGAAGTGGGTTGGGAGGGACAAGGCCTCGGCATTGTCACACATCAGCTGTGTAAACTCAGGCACATTACGTAATTTTTCTTTGTCTCAGCTCTATGTAAAATAAGTGGGAAAACCCTCCTTTCCAGTTTCCCTCCTCAGAGATAACCACGGCTACTGGCTCAGAGTGTGTCCTTCCAGACTCTTCTCTTTACAGATGCAAACCCAGAAGAGACAGAGATAAGATGGAAAGAGAGAGAGAGAGAGAGAGGGAGAGATGGGAACGAAGCTGATCACTGTAACCAGTGGGATCGTACTGTACCGGGAGGGGGTTTGGAACAGGGTTGAAAGTACAGTCTACGTAGGAAGAACTGGTGTTCGAAGCATTTTCTATCCCTCTCACTGACCTCCAAGAGAATGTAAGGTCAACAGGAGCAGGAAATTGACCTGTCTTGCCACAATCCCAGCACTGGAATAGTGCCTGACACACTTCACCTCCAGAAGTGGCGGGAGGTGAAGAAGCTGCAGACCCAGCTGCTGCCTCCTGACAAGGTGAGTCAGCGGCTGAGTGACAACGTGCATGGGCTGCCGCAGCACCTCACGCCGGGGCACCCGCCTCCGAGGTGTACGAGGAACATGTCTGCGGCTTTACTTCCATCTTCCAAATCCCCCGCGAAACCGTCTGGTCTCCTGACCCAGACTGCCCAAGAGCTATGCAGGGAAGGGAGTTCTGGGGAGTGTAGTTTCTACTTAGCTAAGTTGACAGGATGCAAAGCTACCCCAGTTCAGACCATCAAGATCTCTTCAGGTTGTACTGTGACCAAGGGCAGGAGAGTTATCATCATCTGGAGAGAGTCGCCTGCCCTCTTCCCCCAGTGAAAGTAAATTGCTTCCGACCCTCCTTTCTGTGGAGGATGGAAAATAACACATTCTACAGACCAGTAGGCACGTACCGAGTGCCAGAGGCTGCGGGGATCCGGCACAGAGGCTGTGGTTGGTGGTCATCCTCTTAGGTGTGTCTGTGGTCATTCACTATCAGCGGCCACAATCCATCTGGTTTTTACAGGGGCTCCGCTGCTGCACGGAACGGGGATGTGGTGTGAGCATCCCGCATCCTTCATGCCTCGGAGGATGGCTCTGCTCAGCTCATCCTCCCAGCGTGGGCTATGGCTCTGATTTACCGCCTTGGCGATAGTGGGGGCTGTCTCTGAGTCCACACCCCCATTCTCTGTGTCTCTGAACCACTCCCCACCCCGAATCTCAGTAATGCTGATCGCTTACCTATTCGAGGGGTGATTCTCTGCTTTTAGCTGGTACACCCCTTCTCGCGTTTCCACCTCTGTAAACACCCAACACCAACGCTTGCCTCCTACCCATCCGGCCCCTTGTTCAAGTGCCACCACTGCTGTAAGTCTCCGGGTCTCGTGGAGACTGCCATCCATTAGCCCCGTTCCCTTCCCACTACCCGTGGGCTCCCCCGCCACCACCACAACGGTCCCCTTCTGGCTTCATTTCTCACCTTGATCAGCCCAATCATCGAGTCATCATATTCCACTGGTGACCCTGGGTACCCAGGCCGTGTCATACACGTGAATATGGCTGGAGAGAATCACACGACTGAGCTGCCAGGTTTCACTCAAATTTCATGACCACAGACCTCAAATGGGCGGTTCGAACTGCCCAGAGAGCGCTCCGTGTTTCTCTTGCCTAGGGTGGCCATTTCCTGGCTTCTCTCTATTCAAACTTGCCACCCTTCTCGCTCTCCGCAGAGGACCTCGCCTCAAGCATCACTGAAAGAACAGGTACCAACAGATGTGACCCCCTCCCAGTCTTGCCTCCATCCCGTGGACCTGTTATATCTGCCTTCGTCTTTGCCGCCTGCCTCCTGACACCCAGAGGCCACATCCTCTCTCCTCTCAGAGGCCAAACTTGCCTCTTGCGCTCCACATCTCCGTTCTTCTCACCTTTCAAGGACTCGAATCCTTCTGTTATGCCCTCGCTCCTCCCCCTCACCTCCCTCACCCTCTCTGAGCCCAACCCAAATGCCTCTGTTTCTCTGAGCCCTAGGCCTCTGAGGAGGCGCTCCAGGGGGGTGGGGGCAGGAGGCCAAGGGCTCTGTCTGCAGCCTCAGCAGCAATGTGCTCATTTGTCCCAACTAGTCTGATCCAGCTTGAGCCACCCAGACGTCCTGTTTGATCACCCCCCAATGGCACCTCCGCTCCTCTTCCCTGGGGCTCTGTTTGGAGCACGCCCGTTGACACGAGGTTCGGGTCTAATTTCAGCCAATTAAATAGACAAATGCACCCAGCCAGGACCCGCTCCACATGGTCTGAATCGGCCACAGCAGTTTACGCAGCTCAGACAAATTCTGCTGATCTGGCTGGCGTGGCTAAGGCTGGTCCGCCCGGGGAGCTGTGGACAGGTACGGTCAGGGAGCCCCAGACGACCGGCTGTAGCTGAGCCGGTTTAAACCCGTCTGCGGATCCCATCCAGTTTGCTCTGGTCACAATGAGCTTTGTAAGCGCACATTTTTTGTTCGGCAAACCAAGTGTTTGGAAAACACGGGGCGGGATGATTGTTATGACGTCTTCCAGCCCTGCTCCCTGCGGTGTCACGTGCTGAGGACAAGGCCACTGTCGTCGGCCGCTGTCCCACGTTTTTTTTTTTTAATGATACATTTTCAGAGCTTTGGTTTTCATTTCGAGTCTTCGGGGCTTTAAGTCTCTGAGCAGCTTCCGGTCTAAAAAGGTGCCGTAAGTACACAGAGTTCTTATATAATCCCCCCCCCCCCGCCGCCATGTCTCCTGTTATTTACATCTCACAATCCCGTGGCACATTTGTCACTACTGACGAGCCAATACCGGCGCGTTACCGTCGTCCGTAGTTTGTATGAGGCTTCACTCTGTGTGGTGCATTCGGAGGGGTTTGGCAGAGGCACGATGACAGGTATCCACCATTACGGTGCCATGCAGAAGAGTTTCATTGCCCTAAAAATCCCTGGCTCCGTCTGATCCATCCCACCCTCCCTTCCCCCACTCGCTACCCCCGGCAACCTGATTTTTGTTTTTTTTTTTTTTTACTGTCGCTGCAGTTTGTACATTTCCCCTTACGTCACACAGTTGGACTCGACCGGCTTCTTTCGTTTATCAATATGCATTTATGTTTCCTCCATGACTGTTCGTGGCGTAAAAGCTCATTTCTTGATTTCTTTTTTCTTTTCTTTCTTTTCTTTTCTTTTTTTTTTTTTTGGTAGTGAAGTACACATAACAGAAAAAGTCTCCATTTTAACCACTTTTAAGTTCAGTGGCCTTAAGTACATTCCCATTGGTCATGCAACCATCCCCACCAGCCCTCTCCGGAACTTTTTTTTGGTTTGTTTTCCTGAACTGAAACTCCATACACGTTAGACAACAACTTCCCATTCCTATAGGCCAACCCCTGTGAGCACTGAATAGTATTCCATCGTCTGGAGGTACCACCGTTCATTTATCCCTCGTCCACCTGCCAAAGGACATCTCGGTGGATTCCGAGTTTTGGCAACCACGAACAAAGCTGCCGTAAACATTCGCGAGCTGGTTTTTGTGTGGACCTAACGTTTTCGAAATTTGGGTGAATGCCAAGGAGCATGATTGCTGGACCCCCGTCTGACTGTATTTCGTCAGTAGTGCTGAGAACCCGGAGGGCAGCAAAGCCAGCCCCAAAGCTCACCGTGTGTCATCGTATTCAATGGCCATCACACTCCGGAAATCGGGCACTGTTCTACCCAATTTACAGCTGGCAAATTGAGGCGGGAAGTGGAAAACACGGGTGTCCTAGGTCCCATATCCATGAACCAGCAGAGCCAGACGCCAACCCAAGCTTTCAGGCTTAGAGAAAACGGCAAGACTCCAGAAGAAGGGACATCGCGATTCTCTCCCGTCTTCTTTTAGCTTTCCTGCCTTCCTTTTCTCCTTTTGACTAAACGAGCACATTCGTTTTCCGTTCCGACTGTTGTTGGAGTGTCCTTTCCTTCCCGGTTTCTATTTACTTGGAAAAGCTCTATGACTCAGGAACCAATGACATGCTTTGGCTAATAAAGCCCCCCTCAACCACCTCCAGCCCTCTCCCCAGCCCCCTACACACATACTCTCCCTTGTGAACCCCCTTCCTCACCCAGCCATAGCTCTGGACTCTCTCGGAAGCAAAAACTCCCAGTCGTGGAAAAACAATCATCTTCAAGGGGATGACTCCCTTTCTCTTAGGGGACCCTACTCCCCTGGGTGTCCCACAATCGTGGAGTCCCTAGGGAGACCAGGAGGGGGTCAGGTATGTAGGGAGACATTGCAGGCAGCAACCTCTGTGGATGGCTTTCACTCTGGTTGGTGGGGGACGAGGGCTATAGAGCCGAGGTTCACGGGGCCAAGTTACTCTGGATTCTAAGGAAGACTCAACCAGAAAAAGGGCCGGGCTCACCCACGCCCACAGCTCAGCTTCAGGGCCCAGCCGGTACCTCCCCAATGGCCTCCCTTCCTTCCCCACCCCCTGCCCGTTCCCTCCATCCCCAAGCCCCCTTAAGTACCAATAATGGAAGTGCTTACTAGGCCCCGCAACAATTCACCCTTATCTTTTATTTATAGCTGACAAAGAGCTCCAAGCAGGAAAAATATAATCACACTTTAAATAATGGAAGTTGTAGGTATTAGAGCTACACGGGCGGTTACCGGAGGTGCAGGGATGTCTCCCCGCAGACCTGACAGGGCGCATGCCGACTGCATTTTTAATTTTTAAAACATATTTCTTCCCAAATTATTCCGTGTTTCGGAGGAGCCACATTTATGGGGGTGATAAATTACTGTAATAAAGTGCCTCGTCTCTCAGATATATAGGACGCGGCCCCGCCGAGCAGAGCCCAGCACAGGCGGCCCCGAGAGAGTGGCAGGGAGCCCCACCGGCTGGCTCCTCGCTTTAATTATTTGGCCGATGTGTCCTACATTTTTAATACAGTCCCAAGTTTTCTTTAAGCGAAGAATTCGAACCGGCCACTAGTTTGTCTCCGTGTGTGCCAGTGTGCACGAAGGCACACGCACATGAGTTCCCGTGTGTGCCCCCTACGGGTGACGAGGCAAGCTCAGGTGCGAACCACCGTGTGGCGTGCACGCGTGTGCGTCCGTCTGTGGATGTGCATGCATGCCGACGCCTGTTCACACGTGCAGACGTGGGTATGGGTGGCAGCCTGTGGATGCCCTGACGCATGCACCCACGCGTGAACGAACCCCCGAGGGTGTAGGGCACGCGTGTGGGCACACTTAGGTGGGTATATGTGCATGGGCTAAACACGCATTTCCGCGTAGACATGCGCACACATGGCGTGTGTGGATTTGTTCGCGTGGGAGCGCACTGGTGTGGAACCGTGTGTTTGGGCGTGTTTTCCTCAGACGATCCGCCTTTTCCCAGGCCCTCGGTGCATCCGAATCCGTCTGTCGGCACCGAACTGACTCCCCTCCTGCCTCTGCCCCGCCATGAACAGTGAGGTACAGGGGCTGAGCCACAGGACCTAAGGTCAGACCGCCTGGATTCCCATCTCAACTCTGCCTCTTGGGCCTCTTGGGACCTCAGTTTCCCCATCCATAAAATGGAGTTCAGATGAAGAGTTTCTACCGGCACAGGGGGCTGTTGGAAAGATGAATGCGTTTAACATGTGTAAAGCAGCTCACGTGTTGCGAGCAGAAGTGCCAACTCTTGTTCTTCCTTTCTCTTTCCTTCCTGCTGGACACGGGACAGGCTGCGGCGAGCCTCCCTGGAGAGTCACCTGCAGGAGCGAGCCAAGGGTGGCGGAACTCACTCAGTCAGGACGTGGCTTAGCTCAGCGCTTACCCTCCCCTTGCCCCGGCTCACCCGGTGGCGGTGGCGCTGGGGCTCAGCAGCGCCCCTCAGCCCACGTCCATCTACACGAGTTCGTGGGCTCTCGAGGGCCAGGCCGGGCCCACGCCTCTTACACAGGACCCTACAGAGCAGGCAGCATGAACCTTCGCTGTCTGGACAAACGTGCAGACAGATGAATGGAGGGGGCTGGGGTGGGTGACGGACACAGGTGGATGACCTCGGAAAGAGGTGGGGTGAGGGGAGTGTGACAGGGAAGGGAGAAAGGCCAAGGGGGTGTGCAAACGAGCAGCTTGCTCGGTGGGCCCCAGGACTCAGCCCCACCAGGAATCCACTGAGAGTGACCTGCCCCTGGAGCTGTCCCCGCAGCGATGGGCAAGCCGCAGTGTTTCCTCACCATCCCTGTGCCTCACGGGCTGCGGGCTTCCTCCGGGGACATTTCTGGTCCTGGCACTTCTGGGTGCCCTGTGGGAAGATGGACAAGTCCCTGTGGTACCATGGAAAGCTCGGGGCAGGGTAGTGGAGCAGTGTGAGCTGGGGTAGGAAGATGCCCTCTGGGGTGGGGGCAGGCCCTGCACTGCAGGGGACCCGGAGGTGGGTGGAGAGGGCATGGGTGGTGCTGAGCCAGCATCTCCTCGGGGTTAAGTGTTGCTCGTACGAACTCATTGATGGACACGAGGGTGGACGGACACGTGGATGGACGTGTGGAGGTCAGTGAGCTCTCCCTGGCTGGGGAGGACAGAGCTGGGCAGTGGGGGTGACTCTGAGGCCCACATCTTTCCTGCCTGGCTGGTGGAGACCTGCGTCGTCACAGCTGGAAGACAGGAGAGGAGGCCGCCCGGGGCCATTCTGGGGCCTTGCCAAGGGCTTCCCAGCCCGAAGGCGGATGCGAGGGGCGAAGGCTGAGCCTCTGATGGAGGCTCCTGTGCCGTAACCTTGCCCAGGCATGCAAGCAGGCCCGCCCCTCGCGGACTCCTCCCCAGCAGGATCGAAGCTGCCGTTTGGGGTTTGAAACTTGGGAAGAAAAACAGAAAACCAGGAGCTCGTTCTTCAGCCTCATCCATACGACTCCTGGCCACACACCCGGGACTGGCTAAGTCCTGGCTCCGTCTCCTTCCCACAGGCATCCCCCTGCCTCCGTGACTCTGTCCTTCCTCCCTCCTCCCCAATGCCCTCCTCACCCCAGAGGGGCTATGGAGAGGCTGTCACAACAGTGTGTAAAGCACAGACATTGACTTTTGACAAATCTGGGTTCATACCCTAGCCTTCCACATGTCGGCCGTGTGACTGTGTTGGGTTAGTAGCATCTGCTCCCCGAGCCTCAGTTTCCCTACTGTCTCCTGATGATTTCGGGGACCCTCTCCAAAGGCAGATTTGTCATGATGATGAGGAAACTTAAGCCTCAGGCTCCTCATCTGCACATGCCCTTCCTAAAAAAAAAAAAAAAAATTCACTTTCATAAGTTAATTTGTATTTGTGATTCCTCTTTTCTAAAAGACGGGTCTCCAAAGTATAAGCTTCTAGCTGGCCCCCTCAAACTTGATCTGCTTGAGACTCTCTCGGGTCCTTCTAGCCAGACTACCTCTACCCCATCTCTGGCCAGAGGTTGGTTCCTGCCAGTCCCACAGCACAGACAGGGACCCAAGGCTTGGAAGGAGAAGGGACTCAGGGATCATACAGCAAGTTAGCGACAGAGCTGGGCTTAAACCCGTGTCTCCCAGCTCTGAGACCCAGGCTCCTCGTTCTGCTGTCGGGACGCGGGTGGGAACTGTTCTTCACTCTGAGTGCTTTAGGCCGTGGCTCAGAGAATGACTCGGTGCCTCTTCAGGGCCCGGGGTGCAGGGGCAGCTGTGGGTGGGGGTGTCCAGGGATGACTGCTAAAATAAGCAGCAGTTTCCTCTGAAACGCCTCTGTGGTCTGAGCAGAGGAAGGAAGTGGAGGCCCGGAAACAGGAGGGGGCAGAGGGGCGAGAGGCCTGCAACTGCTGCCAGCATCTCCGAGACCAAGCTGGGCGGCCCCCACCCACCCAGACGCAGCGGCGAGCCCCAGCCAGGGACCCGGGACGCCCAGGCCCAGCCCTCATACGGCTCCCCAGAGGCTCGAGAACCCCTCCAGGTTGCTCCTTTGCCTCCTCAAAGCCTCCTTTGACTCCCCACTCTGCAACCACGTCTGGCCTTTGCCCTTTGCCTGGAATGCTCTTCCCCACCCTCTCCTTTAGGAGCCAACACCAATGTCACCTCCTCTGGGAAGCCTTCCCCGATGGCGCCACCTAGAGACCCACACGTGGGCAGGATCAGGTGCCGCAGACCCTTATCATGAGGAGCGTTATGCATCGTGACAGCTGGCCTGTATCAAGGATTTCATATTCACGGAGTGCCAGGTGCTCTTACATGAATGATCTCATCGAAGTCTTATGAAAAACATGATATTGTGGTTCTACTCATAGCTGCAGTTTACGGATGAGTGAGCCGCAGCTCGGAGAAGATACCCAACGTCCTCCGGGTCATGCTGTCAGAAAATGGCCGAGCCGGAAGTGTCACCCAGGCCTGGCCTCACAGCTGGCTCGTTTAACCAGGTGCCGTCCTCTTAGACTGAATGAATGGCGTCCCCCGAGGCGTACTGCACACCTGCACCAAGGACGCTGCACTGAGAAGCAGCGGCTGCAGCGTAACCTTCAGCCGGGCTCTTGGCCCGCACCCCGTAGTAGCTGGGAGCTCCAGAGAGCTCTAAGGAGAGAGAGGAAGTCAGGTTGTAAAGAGGAAGCATTTCTGTGTAAACATTTCTGATCGGCTGCGGGAAGAGATCTCAGACGCATTTCCAAATCTTCCGTTTGGTGTTGGGTGTTCTTCTCCCCTACTTGGGTTTTCTGTGTATGGATGTTCTGCCCCCTTAACCCTGCCAACCATCCCTGTCGACTGTGAGACCCTCCCGGGCCGAGAGCAAGCCTTGGTTTCTCGTTCCGCTAGGGATCGCTTGGTAGGTAGGATGTCAGGACAGATTTCTTGAAGGAAGGAAAGGAGGAAGATGGACCCCTCCAATGTCATCAAGAAGTATGAGAGGCACAGCTCCATCTTAAAAAATCCCAAGTCGGTCTCCCTGTGTGCCAGCCCGTATAGGTGCTGGGGGTGCCTGGTCGCTTGGACAGGGTTCAGCTCAGTCCAGTGTCTGGCAAGGAGGCCCAGAACTGCTCCTGGCACCCTGCTCTCCACAGAAGCAGTACTCCAGCCCCACAGGCCTCAGCCCTAGGCCCCTAGTAGGGCCCACAACCACCCCTCAAGGCCTTTCAAGCCCCTCAAGTAGGAGGCCTCCTTTCTGCAGCCGCAGCAGCTCAAAGCCTTTTCCAGAAAAGGAGGAAGCAAAAGTGTCCTGTGGGTGAGTCATCAAGGGTCCTGGGAGGAGATTGGTGTCAGCGAGTGGCATGGGGGATGGGAGGTGGGAAGAGATGCCAGGATGAGGAGCCTTCCCAGGACCCAGGGAGGACCTGGGAGGACACCTGAATGGGGAGGACCTGGAATCACCTCCTGGTCCCTCCCCAGACACTGGGGGCTTCAGCTTGGAGAAGTGAACGTGTGGGAGACTCCAGACAGAGCCAGACGGAAGCCAGACAGGGAAGTCCAGGAGGCCACTGCCCTATCCTGGGGCAGGGCTCTGATGCTGTGGCTGCCGCCTGGCAGCAATGAGGGCTAAAGGCGAGCGAGGCAGTACGGTGCAGTAGTCAGGGGTGGGCTCTGAATCGGAATCTCCCGACTTGGAGCCTGGCTCTGCCCATCACTAGCTGAGCAACCGCAGGCAAGCGGCTTCCCCCTCTACAGACCCCCTACATCCTCTTCTACGAAGCGGGGTAACGGTGCCTAGCCCGCAGGATTAGTATGGCCCGATTAAATGCACGAACCTAGGAAATGGGCGTAGGAGAGGGCCTTGTCTAACGAAACCCCCAGTCGCTGGTGACGATTGTGCCAGGCCGAGTCTCGAAACACTCCAGGTTTCCCACGGAGGGAACTTAATAGCCGGGCTGGTCACTCCAGGGTAGACGAGCTGAGAAACCGAAGCAGGGATGGTGTCGCCACCCAAAGATCGGCGACAGCGAGGAAGCCGGGGGCACCCGGTCCGGAGGGCGCCAGGAGGAGGTGGCTTCTCAGAGCGGAGCTGCCGAAGAGGGAGAATCCACACGACAGCGGGGGCGGGTCGTGCGGGTCAGAGAGTGTGAGGAAAGGGTGCGGGGTGGGGGCAGGCGGAGGATGAGCGATGCGGGAGAGTGCCACAGACTCAGCACAGCCTTCTGGCACGTTCTATCCACTGCCATCGTCAGTGTTGCTGCGCTTCGCCTCGATTTCCTCGCTCGTCGAATGGAAATGGAAATAACGCCAATGCGTAACTTTCATCTCTCACACCAGTCTCGCGAAGCGGGTGCTGCTACTATAACCCCACCCATTTCCCAGATGAGGAAACCGAGGCACAGGAAGGTAGAGTCGCGCACCGGGTAAGTGGCAGAGCAGATATGGCCCAGGCTGCGGGGCTGCAAGGTCCCGTGCGTAACCACGGCAGCACACAACAGCTCTGTCCCCGGCCAGCCTCACCCCATTCAATGCCCCGCTCAGAATTTTACCCAGGGCCTCCAGCCCAGACTGATAATTGGCGCCTGCTCCCAAATATAGCACCTGACACCAGACTTCTCACTTTCCTCCCAGGCTTGGGGTGCCTGGAGTCACACCAACGTGGGTGTGAGCCCTGGCTCTGTCGTTGTCCAGCTGTGGGGCCTGAGAGAAGCCACTTCCTTTCCGAAACCTTGGTTTCCTCACCTCGAGCACAGGAAGCCTTGTCCTGAGTTTGCTGGGCTGCGGTGGAGACGGCATGAAGCCACGCGGGAAGCGTGGGGCACTGGGAAAGGGGTGTGTGTGTGTGTGTGTGTGTGTGCGCGTGCATGTGTGCGCACGCATGTGTGTACAGCCCATCAAACTCTTCCATCAAAAGTGACTCAGACCCACAGTCCTGGGGACAGTGCCAAGTATTTCTTTGCTTTCCCCAGCAAGTTTTCGGCCCCTGCGGAGTGCACCTTGGGAGAGGGCGCTGGACAGTTCGTTGCCCTTCCCCCTGCAGACTGCTTCTCCCAGGCACCTCTGCTCACCGGCCTCCTGCTGGCTTGGGCCAACGGGAAGAGCTGAGGGGGGACTGGAGGGCAGGAGGAAGGGAGAAGCCGGGGTCTCTCTCTCCTTCCCTCTCTCTCTCACCCCCCTTGCGGCTGGGGGTGGGGGTGTCATTTTTCCAGCACTGGTCGCTGTCTTTTGTGTCTTTAACTCCTATAGAACCACCCCGTTCCCTCTAGGTTCCAGCCCTGAGGTGGCTCCTGCCAGGATTCGGCTGCCCCTAGGCGGTATCACCACCTCCCCGATCTGTCTCTCCGTCCCGGGACAGGTAGCAGCGCCTGCCATGGCCCAACCCGGATGGCCTCGCCGTTGGCTGTTTGGCCTTCCAGCTCTTCTGTCTCTAATTCCGGGTCTTTAACTTCCTCTGTGTGAAATACCTAGAATGCCTTCTGTTTTTCTGACTGGCCCTGACTCTTAGAGTAGCCGTGGAAGACTTTCCTCCCCCTAAAATGTCCTCCCTCTTCTCTGCACCCAGACCCTTTCTCCCAGAGGGTTGGAGACAGTTCCCAGAGCATGTCACATGGGAACTGGACGGGGCTGTAGCTCCCTCTGCCTCTCTGTGGTGACCTGCTCCAGGTCAAAGCTTCCTCGCGCTAACGCGGTCTCTTGTGGCAGAGATGCTACGATGCTGTCTCTGCCTGGCCTCGTCTGCGGTGAAGGCGGGGAGGAGCTGCTGAGAGTCAGGGGAGAGAGGAGGCAGGGCCAGGGGCAAAGAAAACCCCACCCTGCCACTCACAGAGGACCTAGGCAGAGTAGGCATTCACGTAGGGCATCTCTTTCACCTTGTTCCCCGTCGTCCCTGACACTCAGGCCGAAGCTTTGAGTTTTGGAGGCAGCCCGAGGGGAATGAAGGCTTGTTCCACGCCAGCACAGCTGCCCCGGGGGTGCCTCGTAAGGAAAAGGAAGCCAGGGGCAGACGCCTTTGAGTGAGCAGAAGGGTGTAGTCCTGTCTCACCCAGTGCCCCTGGGTCGCCTGTCGGGGGCTCTTCACAGATGTCCTTCTACCGTGGCCTCTCTACTCCCTTCTTCCCTTCTAGAGCCCCGGACAAAAGTCACTGCAGCCAGCCCCTGCCTCCAGGCCACAGCAGAGGCTGGCCGGATGGGAGGCTCGGGCGGGTCTCTCCAGCCCTTCCTGGGTGTGTTCCATCCCGGGCTCTGGGTCTCTGGCATTGTCTGTCTATCACTTTGAAGCCTCCTGTCCCCTCTCCCCAGGCCCAAGGCAAATCCTAGGATTTCTGGGCTCTAATTTCCCCATGCTTGCAGGTGCTTTGGGCACTTACACAGGCTCGAGAACCCCCAGTCCAACCTCACCCTCCAGTGCAAGCGGAGAAATTGGGGTTCAGAGTCAACTTGCAGGAAGCGTGTGGAATCGTTCGCAGGTTGGTGGAAATGACAGGGGTGACACCTGTGACAAGATGGACCCAGGACCCAGGGACACATATCCCCCACTACACACGCATGAGCAGCCATACTTTATGTGCATTCGCATGTGCGTCACACACGTGTACGCACCGTGACCCCCCCAAGGAGACCACAGGCTCGGCAGTGGAGGCTCACACAGGCGTAAACACACGGACTCCCGATGGCAGACACGCCCACCCACCAACGCACACACACATACGTGGGTTTACACTCACCTGCACGCTCTCATAACTACATACCTACACATGCCGCCATGGAATCACACCCATGCACACAATCTCGTGTACGCAATCTGCTGCACATCCCGTGCATCCATGCAAACAGCAAACGCACACGCATACACATGCGTCAGCTCACCGAGGTGTCCTCACACATGTGGGGACACAGTTCACACCCACGCAGACTGTGTGTTTACCCTCACACACCCACATGGGGCTAGAGCAGCATCCAGACATCCCTCCAGTGTCGCTCCCATACGGGTGACCACGGGTTGGCCACAGCTATCGGTACAGCCTCCCACACAACTCACACGTGCCACTGCCTACGTGCGGTCTCAGGCACACACACCGTCACATAAAGCCTCCCCCTTGGCTGTTCCCCCCCGACCTTGCCTGCAGCAGCCATGCACTCTGACCCCTCTTGGTGAGACCCTCCCTCAGGGGACCTGGAGCCATCTGGCTGCCTTTGGGACAAAGAAAGCACTCTGTCCACCCCCAACCCATCCCCTAAGCTGGGTCCCGGGGGAGGGATGAGGGCTGCCCAGAGCTCAGAGTCCTGGGGCCAAAGTCTTGTTTGCAGGCGCTTAGCGGAAGTTGCACAACCTGCCCTAGCTGGCTGGGGTGACTCCGATATATTGTCTCCGGCTTCCCCTTGGCTGCAGGCCCAGGCCGAGCCAGCGGACCTGTTTCTCTGGAAGAGGGAAGGGAAGGTGTCCTCTCCCCCCCTGGCCCAGGCACTGGTGGCCAAAGACAACCCCACCAGTCCCCTGCTACGTGTGCCGTGCGCCCGAAGCGGAGATACACAGAACTTAGCGCCCACCCCCTTCTCTCCCGGATGGGGAGCTGAAGCCCAGGGAGGGCAGGGGGCCTGGCCAGGGTCACGCAGCAAGCGGGAGGCACAGCAGGCCTGCACCTGGGCTCCATCTTTCTAAACATTTTGTCAAGAGAAAGACCACCCAGAAACCCAGTTGTGCTAATGCGGGCGAGCAGAGCTGCTCTGGGTGTAGAAGGGGGGACCCCAGAGTCTATGAGTTGGGACCATCCTTCACCCCCATCTCCACCATGGCTGAGTTAGTTCATCAGAGGATCAGTTTGCCAGATCACCACTTCATGAGCTTATAAGGTCTTTAACAGTGTTTATGAGATGAGTTGGCAAGGCCTTCGAGGGCCATAGGAAGCCAGAACTCGGGACCTTTAGACCCCTTTTCGCCTCTGGGACCTGCAGCTCAGACTGAGAGTCTCCTCTTGGGGTCTTTATTCTGGTTCCCCAAGCGGCAGCATCAGGGAGGTGGGGTAGAGACAGAGTAAACATTCCTGAAAACCCCAGAAATCTAAAGCTAACTCATCCCACGCCTGCCGGCCTATTTTCTCTCTCCTCTCCTCTCACCCTCTCTTCTTACCTTTCTTTCTTCCTGCCTACCTTCCTTTCTCAGTTCATCCAAGTGCGAGTCTCTGGGCAGGACCTAGTGGGGCAGTAGGATGGCCCTTGCGAGGTTGGAGTTAACGCGATAGGACAGAAGCCTGGTGGATCGGAAGCCGGGTTATCTACACCGCGAATGGAGCTGATGAGTAATCTACTGTGGATGAACCTCATCAGGTTTCGCACTGATGAGGAAGGTACAAATATGGGAAGGAGGATGCTGAAGAACCCTGAGGTGTCGGACTGGAATTGATGCTAACAACTTAAAGTGTGTGTGTGTGTGTGTGTGTGTGTGTGTGTGTGTGTGTGTGTGTGTGTGTTTCCTCCAGCTCTTTTCACCAAGGTCTGGGAGCAGCAATGCTTTGGTAGCAAGAAGCACACATAGCGCCAAGATCATGTTTTCAAAGCACCATTCTCCCCTGGACAGGAATCAAAGTCTTTGGAAGAACGGTTGATTCCCAGGCTGGGCCAGTGAAAGTATGAGAAGGAGCCTGGAATGCCTTGGGTCAGAAAGTAAAGAAGTGTTCAAAGATCAAGGGGGGCACAAGACCCAACTGGAAAGGGCTTCTTATGCCCAAATCTGGTGTAATCTGAACATCAAAAATAAATAATGATAGCAAGGGATCCTAGCTCACCGAATAAAATAGGAATCCATGACTCTACATTGCTGTCAACAAATAAACGAATAAACAGACAGGGAGACTACATTTCCTTACGATAGAATGCCAAATAATAAATAAAGAGGGAAAATCACCTTTTGGCAACTGTTCTGGTAATAATTATTGTAGGTAGGAAACACCGATGAATGCTAAGACTAGGGGTATGAACGGTCTGAGGAGCAGGATATTTACAGAAGGCTATCTCCTCGCAAGGTATTTATTACCTATAAAAGTCACAAAGTAACTTGACAACGGAGAAAGCCTATCCAACGGTGAACTGATCAAAGTCAACACCACCAAAGTCCACAAATCAAGGTTGCGTGGCACTCAAGAAGAGGCATGACGAAGCGTCACATCCTGCTGCGCTATTCCTGCCCAAGATCCATCATCAGGGCTTCATCGCGAGGAGGCAGACAAACAAAATTGAGCAACATTTTGCAAAACGACTGCCCTGTTATCGTCCAAATATCCAGAGTGTGGAACTCACGGCAAGAAAGAGGAGCCGTTCTAGGCTGAAGGAGATTGGAGAGATAGATCACGACGCGAGGTTGGGTGACTTTCTGGTGGAATTTACACCAAATTTACATCAAATTACTCGAGATTGAGGGTCATGGCATAACCGGTGAAACTTGAATGAGGTGTCGTGAGGAAAGGCCTATGGGATTCTTTGTACTACGCGAGTATTTTTCCTAATTTTGAAATGTTTTAAAATAATATTATTTTTTAATCCCATGCAGTGCAGCAATATAAAAGTGCAAAGAAGGCTGGCTCCTGGATAGATTTCTCTAAGAAAAATGAGGAAGCAGAAGGGTTGCCTGATGACCTCATCTCCTGGGGGAGTGTTCATGTGCATAGGGGTGGACACCTAAAAACTAAAAAAGGAAAAAAAAAAAACAAGAAAATTAACAATTCCGGAGAAAACAGCAAGACGTCCAAGAAAATGAATGTAATCATAGTACTCTACATGGCTGGCCTGTCAACAATGTTTACATTGTCACAGAATTAACCCTGAACATTTATCAAACAAATAAATTACGATATGATCATATAAGTAAGATGGTACTAGGAGAGGCAGGGAGGGAGGAAGCAGATGGTATGGGAAGGAAATTCTTATCTTCTGAAATAGGAAGACGATAGATTGCATCTAAAGCTGAAAATCAATCAAGAAATAAAGGTATAAGCATGTTATTTCACAAAAGTAAATGCAAAAGAAATCGCTGTGTCTTCTTAAAAGCAGTGGCCTCTGGTGACTGGGTTATTGGAGACAAAGAGAGATTAGACAGGAGACTGCTTTTTCATAATAAAGCCTGAAGACCAAGTGCATGTGTCACTTTAATAAAACTGGAAGTCAAAGTAGAAAAATGTAATTAAAATAAATACATTTTGAGCAAACAGTCTGCTTGGACAAGTTGTGGAGTTTACTATTTAGCGAAATCTATAAAGTATCTCCCAAATGTTAAAATGCTGATACAACAGAAAATTACATGTTAAGGAATTTTAAAAATCAGTCTGAAAGGAAAATTTCTCGTGTGTTATTATGAAGAAATAGTCATAGGATATTATTTAAGAAGAATAATAAATGCATCAGAAGAATGTGTCTCATGACCTTTACTTAGCTTTGGCCAAATTGAAAAATGTGCATTGAATATAATCAAAAAGATGATTTCTTAAATGAATTTTTGGAAAATCAGTCCATTTTGTAATATGGGGCAGTGGTCCTTCAATGAGCCTTTGGAAAACTGACTTGGCCAAATTGGCCTTTGGAGATTTAGCAGTCTCCCCACCCACGGACCGTTGGCAGGTCCTCTCCAGGATGCCGACCCCTTCCACCCCGGTCCGGCACCCATCGCACTGGCAGCCTCCCTGGAGGAGAGGACTCCTGTTCTTCAAGACAGCCCTGTGTGGTGTGACCTTAGAACCCATTTCACAGATGAGAAAATGAAGGCTTGGAGAAATACATGGATTTGCTTAAAGCCTCCCAGTCAAGAAGTAGCCGAACTGGACTTGGCACACAGGTCGATGAACTCTAAGGTCAAGGTTCTCTCCTTGCTCCCTCAACCCTTGGCTCTGCCCCTGTTGGCTCCAGACCTAATTAAAGCCTCACTGGCCCCTAAGGTGGGCTGGGAGGAGATGTGTCATTAGAGCACGAGATGCTGGAAGCTTCCGCCATGTGTCATTATGTCTAATTACATGAGTTCGGGTTTCTGCGTGGGCTGGTGGAGCCAGAGTGTCTCCATTCCCAGGTGGCCAGGGAATTTCTGAGGCTGAGTACCAGGACAGCGGCTGCCGAAAGGTGCTAACGACAGCCTTGGGAACAGGGCCCGTGTTCCCTACATCTTCGGGGGAAACCTGAGCTCCGGAGTCCTCCCCCAGGCTGCGGGGAAAGTCTGGGGTGGGGGTGCTGTCTGTCCCGGCTTCTCCAGATCTTCTTAGCAGACTCCCACTTGGGCAAGGATTGGAATAGAAGGAGACAGCTAGCTGCACAAAGAGCACAGCCCCCACGCCCCTCGTCCCACCCCCAGACAGGTAGATGGACAGACTCAGGCACACACATACACACTGCACAGCAACGTGGTTTGGGGGACTTATATCTGAACTTTTACATAAAGGACCGCTTACACTTTCCTCGACTTCGTTGTGTGCACGCTTTGGGGAAGGGCAAGTGCGAAGAAATGTGAAAACAGGAAGAAGACGGGTCTCTGTCCTCTCCGGGCAGAGACGGCCAGTGGAAACAATCTTTTGCATGTGTCATTTAAGAAACAGGAATTGAGTTGCTTCTGCGTGCTGCATTGCCCTAGGCACCGGGGTTATATAGTCCCTGATCTTAAGGAGTTTACTTTTCTAAGGGGTGAAGGACAACAAACATGCAAATAAATACCTAATGTACCAGATGGTGACAGTGGTGCGAAGAAGTAGGGTGAGGGTGAGGAGCGTCCGTCTGTAGATGATAATCTGGCTGGAGAAAGAGTCAAGCCACTCCCTCTCGACTTACCCAAATGCCAGGGATAGATGGAGAAACATCTTGGGGGTTGAAATGTACAGAAATTATAGAAAATTATATGATAAACACTTATATACCAACTACCCGTGTTTAAAAAACTAACAAATAAATCTTTAGATTTGTGGGAAAAAAAACCCCAAAACAAATACAACCTTTATCAATCAGGAAAGGCTAGGTTATACAGCAGTAACAAACAATCCCCAAATCTCGGTAGCTTTAAATAACAAAGGTCTACTTCTCTTTCATTCTCTGTACCCAGTATGAGTAACTGAGGAGAGCGGTGTTCATTATAATCACTCTGGACCCCAGGCCAATGGATGCTCTACCGTTTTATGATGCCGTGATCTCAACAAGAGACTTTGGAGTTTACCATGCAGGGGAGGGAGCATGAAGACAGCTCACACATTCACTCTTAGGTGTTCCTTTTAGGAAATGGTATGTGTCACATTCCATTGGCAAGTCATGTGTTCATGCCCAAGTTCAAAGGGGCAGTAGAATGGCATCCCCTCATGAGCCCAGAAGAAGAGCTGATTTGTTGGCGAGCATTGTTAATATCTACCATTTTCCTTTCCCATTTCCATTTATCCCTCACTCCCAGGGATTAATTTGTCCCATCTGCAAGTTGCTGTGTACCATTTTTCATTGGTGGGTTCTGTTTTAACTCTTAATATATCTGTGTGCATCACCAAGTGATAAGTGGAAAGAAAGCACAAAGAAAATTAGAAAATATTTGAATTGAATGACAATGAAATCACACATAACGATCTGATACACGTATTTGTTACCACAGTGAAGTTAGTTAACACCTCCATCACCACACCTAGGTATCCTTTTTTGGTGAAAAGAATGTGTGTGTCTGTGTGTGTGTGGTGAAAACTTTAAGATCTACCTTCTAAGCAACTTTTAAGTATACAGCACATGTATTATCTACAGTCATCATAGTGTGTATTAGATCCCCAAAACTTATTCATCTTACAACTAGGAATGTGTACACTTTGTACATCCACTTCGAATGGGTGAATTGTATGCTACGTAGTTCCTATTTCCATAACACTGTTTTTTAAAAAAATTGAACTTAGTGATTCTTCTCTTTTCTCTCCCTCTCCATTTCCTTTCTCCACAGTTTTTCTTCTTTCCCATGAGTAACGGCAATTCCCAAGCAACTCCTCTTCCTCATTCCCCATCTCTACCTCTCCACCAAATGTCCTCATTCTGCATCAGCCCATGAACTGAATTTCCAAAGAAAGGATTCTCCAGGGAAGCCATGGCTAGAGGAGAAGTTACAGAGCAAATCGAATTCTCTCCCCCAAGGGGAAAGCTGTGGACACGAGGACCAGGTTCAGAGCAAGGCCAGTGCGTGCCCAGGGCACACACTGTAAGACGGCACTCACCCTTGGGGCATGCAAGTGCAGGCTGGCCCAGAGAGTGAGTGCGTCCTTGCATGTGTGTGTGTGTGTGTGTGTGTGTGTGTGTGTGTGTGTGGTAAAAGACATACAACATAAAATTTACCATTGAAACCATTTTAAGATGTACAGTTCAGTGGGTTATAGTACATACACCATGTCATGGAACTATCTAGTCCCAAACATTTTCATCACTCCCAGAGGAACCCTGCTCCCCAGTTTCCCCTCCCACAGCCCCTGGCAACCTCCAATCTGCTTCTGATCTCAACGGATTTGGCCTATTCTGAACATTTTACAAAAATGAAATCATACACAATATGGCCATTCGTGCCCGGCTTCTTTCACTTAGCATCATGATTTTAAGATTCAGCCATGTTGTATCGTGAATCGGTGCTTCATTCCTTTTCTCTATTTTCTGTCGAATGGATGTACCACATATTGCTTATCCCCTCACCTGTCAATGGACATTCTATTTCTACCTGTTGCCTATTGTGAAGAGAGCCGCTGTGAACATTGTGTACACGTTTTTTGTTTGTTTGTTTGAATAACTGTTTTCAATTATTCTGGGAATACACGTAGAAGAGGAATTGGTGGGTCATGTGCTAATTCTACGTTTAACCTGTTGAGGGCCATCTCCTCACATTTAGCACCGTGGGAGTCTAGCTTGCTTGATGGTAGCCAAGTCCTGATGTACACTCACCTATTATGACTGTCACCACCATCCCCATCTACATTTGTGGCTTTGAGGCAAAAGGTGGACATGGGCGCAATTTGAAGTCATATTCGGGGCCAGGAGAGATGTCCTGTGACACTGGAACAGGAGGGGAATGCCAGCATTGAGGCTGGAAAAGGTGGTAGATATCAGGACACTAGCTTGTCATTCTCAGGAGCTGGGACTTCGCACTGTTGGCTGCAGGAAGCCAGAGAAGAGCAACTACCAGGGAACTCTTTCCGAGCTGTGAGAAAGGTTACAAACGCTGCCTTAAGATTTGAGGGCACACAGGGAGGGACCCAGAAGAGGTCACTCTGACTCATTCTGTCTTAACTCCATGCAGGGGTTGAAGGTAGCCACTTCCACCATGTGTGCCTCAGTTTCTCAGGCTGGAAAATGGAGATAAGCTGCTTCTGTCAGTCACAGGTGAGATTCTGGCCGTGAGCTAGCTTTGTAATCTGTGAAGGTCAGGATAGATGCTTTCACCTGAAATGTCTGCTCAGGTGGCTTCCAGAACATGGTAGGACTTCAGGTAGACCCTATTTCATTTGACTCTATGAAGGCAACTGAAAAATTGTATGTAGTTTGAAATTGCTATAAAGGGAGACCCATTTACAATACACACAGGGAGCCAGCTACTGAAATGCACCCAGCAGGGAATCCTCAGGCGTGATATTTGGGCTCAATCAATCAGAATTTTCTGAAAAGTTCTGAAAAGTTAGCGGTGGCAGGACTCCAGTGTCTATGGTTTTCAGAGAACGGGGACTTTCTTCCAAGCCATCATCTCATCCAGAGGAGGCCCAGGGCTTCCCACATAGGCTCGAAAGGAGAAAACTCTGGACAGAAGAGGAAGGGGTGACTGTGCTTTCCCCACCCACGGAGCCCGAAGGTCAAACCAGATTAAGTTAAGGCAAGGGGCGTGATCTTACTGGGGAATTTGTAGATCACCAAGATTTATAGGGAAGGGGACCAGGGACTTTCTCCTGAGGGACAAGGATATTTTAGACTTCGATCCTCATTTGTAGAGGGAACTTCAAACCTATGCCAGGTACTTGGTACTTATTAACCCATTTCATTTCTTCGACGATCCCTTCATTTACAGACAAAGCCAGCAATTGTCAAAAAGGTAAAGAGGCTCGCCAAGGTCACAGGGCAAGGTTGGCACCGGGGCCAGAACTCGAACCCAGGTCTCAGGAGTCAAGGCTTGGGACTGGTTACACCAAGCCACCCTGAAGTCCCCTTAAGAGCAACAAAGAGCCTGACATGTCAGTGGCATCTGGGACAGAGACAACCTTCTAAGAGGCCAGTGGTACCGTGACCTCGTGAGAGGGTCTTCTCTTTTTGGGTTGTCCTGGAAAGTCCCATATCTTTTGCAGAGCTGTTTCCTAGTAACCTCGTGTGGAATTTATGCCAAGTACAGCCAAAGGCCAGGCTTGACTTGGAGGCTAGACAAGAGGTGCTCAGGGTAAAGGGTCATTTCATCTTATGTGGCCCTCCTGGCCTGGAGCCCTTGCAGGTGTGTGGAGTCAGCCCCTGTGTTCATCGGCCCCACTGTCCTGAGCAGGGGCTAGCAGGGTGGGGGAGAGTCTCCCAGGCTGAGACAGCCCTCACCCAACAGGGCTTCCTGGGATGCAGAGACTACAGGGAGAATGAGGACTTTAGGTCGAGACCTGGGCTCCTGCTTAAATGCTGTGTGACCTTGAGTAAGGCACAAACCCTCTCTGGGCCTCGGGGTCTCCATACATGAGGAGCCTGTTGACATCTCCTTTGGAACTTCAGGGTGTCCCAAGCATGTCCTCTCCCACCAGTCACCCCACCCGTCCTGGTGGGAACTGTGAGGGATTTGGACTCACGTTGAGCTGAGTGTGAGTGAGTCTTGACTTCGGGATGTACTGAGTGTTTGACTCCGAGCACGTGTTAAGTGCTGGGCCTTCACTTCCTCATCTATCAAATGCAGTCTTGATAGGAGAGATCGATCCTGATTGGAATCAATGAGGAACCTCTGGTGTGTTGGCGACAAGACAATGGAAGTGGTAGCGGAAGAGCCTTTCCCCCTCCTTTGCCTTTCCCGGCAAGCCTGCTCAGCTGAGGGCCTCGCTGGCGCTCAGTGGGGAGTGGGGAGGAAGGCCATGGCATCCTCTGGTCTCCCAGGACATTGTTTGAGCACAGATCTGAGTGATTAGTAATAAACGGCCATAAGCCAGGGCTGTCCTGAGGGATCGGGAGTCTCTGACCCCCGGGTATTGACTGGAGATGCAGAAATCAAGGTGAGACAGAGGCAAAGACGTGAGTCGGCGCCATGCAAAGCAACCCAGCGCCAGGGTGTGATGTCGAGAGCTGGCCCTGCGAAGTTTTTCTGCAGGACATGCTGATTGGTTGAGTTCCCAGCTTCCCAGAACTTCGGTGGAGAGATGCTTTGCTCTGTGGCAGTTTGGGAACTGGATTTGAGTCGGATGGTTTTCTTTTAAATCTTATGCATTTGCTTGCTGGTTGGTGGCTTCATTTTTTAAAAAAATTTTTTCCTGGATGTGACTCCCTGCTGTGACCAGTCTGGGGCTGGGAGGAGGAGGCCCTATTGTAGCTGGGCTATGCAGGTAAGGGGGCTTTCTGATGCTTAGAAAGCAATAGTTGCTCGGTAAATACTCGGCCCTTCCATGTTCACCAATCGGCACCCTTGCCCTGCGACCCTGTCCACAGTTGTCTCAGGCTCCCAAACTAACCAGCTCTTAGGTCCTCTCCAAGTGGTCTGAGCCCCCGACTCACCACACCTTCCCGCACAAGAATTCTTAATCGAGAGCCAGGAACAACTCCTCTGAGAGGCTGCTGAATTGCCTTCCTTTACGCTTCCTTTCGCTTCCCCTCCAGTGGGGGTTGGGATGCAGCTGGCGGGGGGGGGGGGTAAAAGGGGGCTCTCCCCCAGACAGCTTCTCTGTGTAGCCCCCTCACCGTCACACCCGGGCTGCATTCCTCATCCTTAATGCCTCCTCTGGGAACACAGGCTTTCAGAAACCTGAGAAGACCAACCAGCCAGGAAGGGGCTGAGGGCGGTGGGCCCAGAGAGGTGGTGGCCCAGGGGTGGGGCTTGGCTTCTGCCTTCGATGGAAACAGAAACCTCAGCCCTTCCCCTCCCTTTCGGCAGCTCTGGTATCCCAGAGCATCAGCTTTTGCTAAATCCACTTGGGGAGATGGGGGCTGGAGAAGGAAAGGGGGTCATGATCATTTGGAAAGGCAGAGGGACTTCTGCCACGTCTACCTGGTGCAAAGGTTTCCACACGGGGGACCCTTCACTGCTCCCTTAGGCTTCCAGACAACAGACAGACTGCAAGCAGGACCAAAAACACCCAGAGAGGTGAAGCTACTAGCCCAGGGTCACACAGCCAGGAAGTGGAGCGGCTAGAGTTCAAATCCAGGGTGGTTCCTCAGCACTGCACTGTCTCCAAGTGTACGTGTCCCAGGTACAGTTGGAAATATGCCCTTCCTGCCCACCTTGCCCTAGTTAAGGTGTGAAATTCTTCCCCTCAAGGATTTTTCATTCCATTGCTGGAAGCTCCCACCCCTACCCCACTATGCTCTTGGAATCTTAAAACTGTGACTCACTGAGACCTGAAAGGATGGTTGGAAATTGATTTGTTCCATTCCTTCTCCTTACAGATGGGGAAACCGAGGCCCAGAAAAGGGCCATGACTTGCTGTGTCAGACCCAGACCCCCTGCGATGCAGCCTGCTTCAGCGCCAAGAGTGTAGTCAGGCAGACGGGGTTTGAGTCCTGGCTCCCATATACTTTCTGGGCGACTTGGCTGGCTGGTGGCTGTTACTCTTTTGTGCCTCAGTGTTCTCATCTATTAAATGGGGATCATAATACCTTCATTGAAGGGTTGTAAAGATTAAAGGAGATCCCTAGGTTTGGACGAAGAGGCATAGTTCCCGGCACACCCTAGGCACTCAGCGTGAGCTGGCTGCCTTCCTTCTTCCCTTGCAAAGGAAAATCGAATCTTCACGTGTTGAGACCAGGGCCACCCCTTTACTAGGCCTGGGGAGGAGGACAGGTGAGGCCAGTGAGTGATGTGTTCGCTGGTTTGCACTGGCAGGCGAGAGCCGATTGTTAAGAACTGGTTGTTAAACATTTGGGAATCGCAAGGCAGTTGTTGGTAGCTTTAAATCAGCCGTAGTGGGAGTACTTTACACCATGGAAATTAGCAACGCCACGACTCGGGGATTTTTTTTTTTTTTTTTAAATAAAGGCCAGTAGTGTGGGATTTGCCAGAAGTAGGAAGTGACTCATGGTATCATTATGCTTACTTTACAGATGAGGCTCCGGGGTTAGCTGTGCCAAATCAATGTATCCACATATCTACTATAAATTGCAGCTTCACCATTTCCCAGCTGTGCAACCTGGGGCAAGTCTCTTTACTCCTCTGAGCCTTTATGTCAGGCAGGGAAACTGAGGCAAATACCCAGCAGTATGGGTACCTATAAAGGGAGATGACACTGGCACCCACCTTGTAGACTTGTTGGGATGATGAAATGGAATGACACGTGTCAGATGTAAAGTGCTAGGTTCTGAGGCTGATGAACAGTCGCTATTAATATCATTTTCAGCGGGTGCTGGCTTGGTATCTCCCCTAAGCCTAGTGAGAAGGCCGTTACTTCCTTTGATTGTCCAATGAGGAAACCGAGGCTCTGGTTGGTGACGTGACTTGTTCAAGGCTGCACTGTTAAAAGGTGGCAAACCGGGCCTCGGAGCCGGGTCTGGTTGCTCCGAGGCTGGCTTCCTGCCAAGCCCCTTGGCCCCAGCCCCATGCTGGGGGGCCGACTGCTGAGTGTGGGTTGTGGTATTTGGCAACTGGCTTGAGGCAGAACGTGTGGAACAAGATGGCTGCCTTTGCCAGGGGACTGACTGAGCAGCGCGGCTCAGAGCCCAAAGCCTGCGATTTTGAACCAAGCAGCACCCACCACGCCTCCTTCTTTAGGGGTTCTGGAACCCCCTGCTCACCGCCTCTACCCGCATATCCCATCTCAGGTGAATCAACCCCAGAAAAACAGGACCTGCAGAATATCATTGAATGAGAGAAAACGGATTTTCTTTCCCACTTATGGGTTAGCCCCTCGCTGCTCCCACTCCTGGCATAGGGGCCTAGTTTGAGCTGCTGGGGGCAGTAGCAGTGCCCAGACCCTGGCAAGCACCTGCCCCTTACCTCATTTTTCAATTACAGTTGATATTCACGTTTATATTAGTTCTGGCAAGTCCCTTCTCAAGGAAACCTAGTCAAACTTTTTTCTGATCCTCCTCAGCCTGCCCTCTTCCTCGTCACTCCCGTCACTCCCATTCCTGTTTAGTCAGTCTCCATCTGGTTCCTTCTCCCCTCACCCTCAAGACAAGCCTGGCATTTTCTGATGCCTGGAAAAATTACACCCATTCCCAGAAAACCAGGGCTGGAAACCCAGCAAGCCGAATCCCCTCCTTCAGAACACTTCGCTCACGTTTGGGATCTGGGGTTAATGGACGGATGGAATCATCAGCCCTAAATCTAGAGGCTCCCTTGCCTCTACGTACTCTGAGAACAGCCCCTCGGGGGTGCAGCAGAGGCCTCAGGCCCAGGGGAGTCTCACCTTAGCCGCATGCTCTGGGAGTTTCAGCAAGGGCACTTCAGCTCCCTCACTTGCTCCCCCAAAGCCAAGAAGACACCCGGGCACCTAGAGAGAAATATGGCCAGTGTGGGACCCTGCCAACTCAGTTCAAAGCAGAGTGAGTTGAAACGGATTCTGGACCCATCAGTTGCCTCTTTTAATTGTATTTTAGGCAAACTGGTTAACCTCTCCTTGCTTCCATTTCTCACTGGGGGCATTGGTACCATGCCACACAGCTGATGCCTGGACTACATAAGTGCCTAACTCAGTGCCCACCCGAGGTGATCTATTTGTTCATTTATTTGTTCGTTGGATCCCTGCTGCTGTGCTGCTTGTGCTTGCTTCACTTCTTGGAGACTGCTTCCTATCACTCCGTAAAGAGCGACTTCCTTTTTTACGACTGCATGGCATTCCAAATATTTACATTTAAATCCCTGTTTAGCAAGCCCCTGCTCTGTGTACTGTTCTAAGCACTGTGGGAGACAACAGAAGTTTCGTCATGGTCCCTGCCCTCAAGGACAAGAAAATCAGAACACATTGGAGAGGCAAAGAAGAGCTGTTTCTCCAATGGCTCCCAAGTTCATCTGCAAAGTTTGACTTTGGGGTATACATGTGTGTGTGTGTGCGTGTGTGTGTGTTATTCTCAGGTCCAGGTTGGAAAAAGCTCAGACATGGTTTCTTTTGAGACTTGAAAACTCCGCCGTGCAAGTTCAAGTGATCGGTTTCTTCATTCTGGGCCTCAGTTTGCTCACCTGTCCGATAAGCACGGTCTCTCAGGATCATGGTGGTGACATGAGATTGTCGTCCCGAAAGCGCTTGGTGAAGAGTGAAACGCCGTGCACCAAGGCTGAAGAGGAGAGAATGGGCAGTCAGGAACAGCCCGCTCGAGGCAGGGTGTCAGACTCTTCCCACCCAGAAGGAAGTGTTCTGTAAGCCTTTCATGCTTGGTCCGCCGAACAGTTATCTCCTCCCTCCTTTGGCAGTGACAGTCGCTAACTCTGGGTCTGCGACAGGCTGGACCGTAGCCCCCACACCAGAAGGCCCCTGAAGATGAAAACAACAGCAGTCAACCAACTTCAATTAAAGACCTTGGGGATTTTCATTCAACCCTCACTTTAAGATTCAGCAGCAAGAGGCAAGACGCAGGTGCGTGGTCCCACATCCCGCACCTTCCCGCAGCTCCCTCCAACGCCCTCTGACACCTCTCGTTTCAACTAACAGATTCAAATCCTGCTGACTTGTAATGAGGCCAAGCACTGTGCCGTTCCGGACACCGCCTTGTTATTCATGCCACATGAAGCAATAACTGGCCAGGTGAACAAATAAATGAACAAACGGATCACCTCAGCCTGGCAGTGAGTTGGCACTTGTGTCGTCCAGGCATGGGCTCTCTTATAGGGGTATCAAGGTCCCCAGGGAAAATGTCGACAGATGAGAAAAGTGATTCACGGAGAGGTTAACCAACTTGTCTAAAAGGCGGTTTCAGGGGACATCTGATGGGTCCAGTATCGGTGTTCCAAACTGTGAAATACAAGAAAAGAAAAAAATACACATGCACATATATACAAGCATAAGTACACACCCGTACAAGACAATGTCTGGGGACAGAGTACGTTTGGCAACACTGGTCCCCTCCAGGGAGAAGAAGGAGGTAGCTGGGGGCCGTGGGTGGAAAGGAAGCTTCACTGTGTATCCTTTTGCACCTTTTGAATTTTGAACTGTGGGCAATATTATCTATTCAAAAAATAAATTAATATTTTAAAAAGTCAAATAGCTAAAAAGGAGGCTTATTGTTTTCAGAAAGGACCCCGTGATTGCGTGGAGGGGACTGACGCTTCCTGTATTCCCTGTCCTTACCAAAATGCTCCGTGGATTTCCCAGCATGCACTGAGGCAACGGGAAATCCTCGAAGGTCAAGGTCTGCGGGACTTTTGGAGACTCACTCCGATTCGGCAGTCACGAATCCGGTCCAGGGTCACAAGGGGAGTGAATGGCAGAGCTGGAATGAGAGGGAGTCCTGGCCCCAGCCAGCTGGGTTTACTGCTCCTGAAAAGCCCCGTAGACTCTCATGAAAGTTCCTGGTCCTACGCACAGACATCAGGATGTGGGAAGGCCCAGAAGACAAGAGGCCCCCATTTTGAATTTGACATAACGTAAAATCTGAGTCTCCCAATACAGTGACTTTTGCAAACAACCAGGGTGACCCTAAAGTCGATCATCTAAAAGAAGACACTTTTGGAGTGAAAAAAGGTGCTCTTAATGATCACAGTCAGACAACAAGTACTAAAGAGGCATCCGGGAAAACCAAGGCTACCCCCTTGCCCCCACAAAAATTCTCATCATCAGAAAGCTGGCAGGATGACATTTTGGACAAAGGGTCTTCAAAGTAATTTGTGTGATTCTAATACTTCTTACCAACCTTCTCCTCCCACCCCCTCCCCTAAAATACTGACAACAACAGGCTTTGGGTAAACCTGGGTTCAAATCCTGGCTGTGTTCAAACCATTTTACTCCTCTGAGCCTCATGTCCTTCATCTCTAAAGCAGAAATCATGACCCCTCTCGAGGGACACGGAGAAAATGAAATGTCTCATTGAGAGCTGGGCACAGAGAAGGTGCCCAGCGAGAGTGGTTTCTCTTCCATAACACAGAGAAATAATGAAACGGCACAGGCTTAATCCTGAAACTCCTGGGGATGCACAGAGAGAGAGAGAGAGAGCCTTTCTCCCAGACCAGATTCACAAATGCCACCGTGGGAGGAAGTGTCAGGTACTGTGTGCAGGGAGATGGTGATTCTAATTCTGGAAGTCATTTTGCAAACCATGTCTACACGGTGACTCATCTGGGGACTCATTGAAAAATCCTTTGAGTTAAAAACAAAAGTTGAGTGGGGCTCCAGTTACACTGAGCCTTTGCCTCCACCCCCTGCCCTGGCCAGGCTAGTAGAGGCAGTGTGGTGGATTTAGGGGTCTCTGGGCAGAATTTAGCCTGATTTTCCCCCCAGCATATCACCAGGGACTGAGACCAGGCCAGAGAGAAGTAGAGAGCGGGCAGAAAGAAGGCCAGAAAAATGGGGTTGGTATGACTCCTCACCTCTCAAGTCCTGCTGTGGACCCCTCCTGTCTCTAGCAGCCAACAGCAAATGTCCCTCCACCCACTACCCAATTTATGAATTATAGTCTAAAAGAGAGGGAAGGAGGGGTGGACAGGACTTCATTATTCTCCTAGCACTCAGCAGCCGCCATCAGCTGGCCTACAGCCAGACCCGTCTCTGCTGATTGTGGCTGGCTGTGTGACCTGGGGCATGTTGCTTGACTCTCTGGCCCCAGTTTCCCAACTGGAATATGCAGGACATTAGGGACTGTGTGCGAGGGCCTCAGTTCTTCTTTTCTCAGTGGTCTGGTGCTGCTCCCAAAGTTTCCTGCAGAGTTGCACGTTCTTGCTCTGTATGCTGTGCATCGCGAGGGTTCTTGGAGCCTGGGGCCTGTCCTGCACACCGAAGGCCTCTAGTCACTCTCCCTACACACTCGTACAAGCCTCTGCTCAAATTTCACCTCATCAGGAAGCCTTCCTCCCAGCACCCACTACTCCTTCCCTGCCTTATTTTTTACCCCCAAACTTATCCTCGAATGCCAGTTATTTTTCTTCCTCACAACCCCACTCCAAGATTGAAGCTATATTTTGTTCACGAACATATCGCAGTGCATAGAATAGTACCTGACCCATGGTATGGGTCAATGAACCAATGAATGAATGAATGAACTAACGTGTGCTGCACTGACCAATAGTCACACTGCAATACACTGTCTCAGAACTTCTAGGTCTTTGTTATTTTTTGCAATGTTTGCTTCTTATATTTAACGCTCCAATGTATCTGACGTTTATTGTGAGTTGTATCGTGTGGGGTGAGGTTGTAAACAGATCCCCAACTTAACGGCTAACCAATATGCAGAATGATCCATTTGGTTCCTGTTGGTTAGTGGGAGGGCTGGGACTGGAATGGCTCCTCCTGTTTGGTTGCCTCTTTTAATACCACCGCTATACTACTACACTATTCATGAGACGGGACTGCCTAAATTAGGCACAGGCACTAGAATTAGCCATTCTGCGGTCCAGCTTCTAGCTCAACCACTTACCAGCTGGGTGGTTTTGCGCAAGAGGATTTGCTTTCTAAGCTTCAGTTGTAAGCCTCATTTACCCTATCTGTAAAATGGGCATGAAAGTAGCATAATGCCTCCTTCACAGAATGACTGTGCGACGGAACACCACAAGACTGGCAGAGCGGGCAGACTCCGGTCTGACACACGGTGGGTGCTCGGCTGGTGTCATTACCGTTATAGATTATAGCCACCTGCAGCTAGTTCACTCACTGGGCAAATGCGGCCCAGCAGGCATTGCCCTGTGCCCAAGCTGGGCAGTTGGCAGGTGGTCAGTGTCAGGCCCTGGTTCCTGCCCTCGGGAGGGGGGGGGGGACACAGCACAGTTTTGCATGTGGAGAAGCAGCAAGTGTGGAAACAGGAACTGTGGGAGGCAGTAGCTGCCCCTTGTGTGGGGGGAGGAGTCCCCTGAGGAAGTGAAGCAGGGAACTTAGCTGCTGCCTTTGGGGCCCCATGGAGACCCCGTCTCCTTACAGGGGATGGTAAGCATTCATCAGTGGAGTCTTACTTCTCCCAGAAACTTCTGCACATTGACTCTTTCTGGTTTTGGGGTCCACAGGGAGTAGGGAGCTCCAGATGAGGAGAGGTTGGAGCTTGGAAGACAGTGAGCAGGGCCCTCATCACATCTGAGACCCTTGGAGCCCTGCATTCAGCAGGCACAAAATAAGCACCTGTTGATTAGCCAATGTCAGTATGACCAGGGCTGTGATGGGAGCAATGTTGTTAGGTGAGGGGTACCCAAGGATGCGTGGGAGGGGTCCATGGGGTTGTCTGACTGCAGACCCTAATCCTAAGTATCTAGGGCCTGAGAAGATTGGGAGATGCTGGGCCCGACTCACCGAGAGTTTGGGCCTCAGTTTCCCTATCTTTGAAATGGGGAAGGGAGCCTGGGCTGGGAGGGTCACTCGCCGTCCAAAGGGCTTGGGGGAGTGGAGAGATCCCGCCTGCTGAGCGAGCAGTCGGGGCGCCCCCCAGCCTGCGTGGTGGCAACGCGCACGAGCGCAGGGGGCGGCGCGTCCCCGCGGCGGGGAGGGGCGGGAGCGCGCGCGCGCGCGCGGGCGCGCGGAGGCGGCGGCGGAACCGACCGCGCGAGCATACGGCCGCGGTGCCGCCAACTCGTGTGGGACCCACCGCTTGGACCGGCCGTCCGCCGTCCCGCGCGCGGGTCCTCCCGCCTGCAGCCGAGCCCGCCGCGCGCCGGTGAGTGGTCTGGGGCCGGGGCCCGCGCTGGATCGGGCCCTGGGCCCGGGGAAGGGGCGGGGGCCCGGGCCGCGGGCCGTCACCCACACTCGGGCCGAGGGTTGTGCGCGTGCCCGCGCGCGCGCCCGGGGCCCTCGGGGGAGAGCAGGCGGGTGTGCACGCGTGAGGTCGGGGCGTGTGTGAATGTGCAGCTCTTAGTGTGTCCGCGGCCGTGCGTCCAAGCGCGCGTGGTTGGCGTGTCCATCTGTCCCCAGGCTGTGTTCGCAGAATGTGTGTGTGCTTGTGGTGGAGTTGGTGCGTGTGCACATCGGAGTGCCTGCCCAGGTTGTGTGGTTTGGAGTGAATGAGTTGGGGGGGGCAGTGGAGGGGGAAGAGATGGCATGGCTCTCATTTATCCATTTACTGAGTGTTTACTATGTGCCAAGGAGTGTGCCGAGTGCTTCATCTGAGCTCTCCTTTTTGTGACAGAGTATGTGGGGATTCAGGGAGTACACGTGTGTGACGGTTCCTAAGTGATTAGTGTGCATATTCATGAGCCTGTGAGGACGAAAGTGTGCGTATGTGGACGTGAGCGTGGAATTAGGGTACGGGAGTGTGCGGATGTGTTTATTCGGGAGGCTGAGGATCCTGGTTTGTGCTTACCAGGCCTGTTGTGTGATGTGCCCACTGCTGGCCCCCCATGCCCGGGAGCCTGTGGAGAGAAGCAGCCCAGTGGATGCCGCACCTTGTTTGGTGAATAAGGAGTCAGAGGTCAGACCCACAGGGTCTGGCTGAGCCTGGCAGCGGGGGCGACCTCAGAGCCAAGCCTTGGCAGGACCACTGATATGGACCCTCTGTGGGGCTCTAGGACAGACTGGGCCAGGGCTGTGGTGGGCCTGACACTAGAGGACTTGCGTTCAGTTCTTCCTAAATACCCTTCTGGGTCCCCTGGCTTTGTTCTTGCCCCTCCATGGTCCTGGCAAATTTTAACTTTTTCCCTAGGCCTTGGGGGTAGGGGGCAGGGGACTGACCCTGGGGAGACCAGGCTTTTGGGGACACTTGTCTGTGTGTGCCTGGGCATCTCTCTCTGCCTACCTTGGTAAGTAGATAGCTATTCATCTGATTTATTTGTATTGCGCTTAGGACCCCAAGAGCCCCCAAGACAGTAACAAATCAATCACAACAGGCTTGGGACACTGTCTTCCAAGGTCTGTCCTTGCAGTTTTGACTGACCTTTTTATTTTTTATTTATTTATTTATTTTTTTGGTGCTTTATAAATGTTGAAAATCTCTGCAGTCAAAAGTCTTAATAGCTTTAAGGCCAACTTTAGAAACTCTGGCGCTCCCTAGGTCCCTTGAATTGTCAAAATTCAGCCCGCCTTACTGAGGGGAAAATGTCGTCTCAGGAGCTTGGTGTATGTGCAGGGGAACCTTGGAGGCACATTTGAAAACCATGGCGTTAATGGAAGAAGAATTTCATTGAAAGGGATGCAGGGCTGGCTGGAAGTGCCTGTTCCCAACACAGCAGATTACCGAGTGAACTTTGGACGTCTTCTTTCAGCAAACAAAACCTGGAAGGAAACAAAAAAGACCCACATTCTTTTTCTTTTTTGTCCTAAAAAATGGAAAAGAGAAAAAAAAAAAAAGAAACACCTTCTGGGTTTGCTGGAAATGCTGCTTCCCCTTCCCCATCAAGGCCAGGCCCTCCCTCGATCCCCCCCCCAAATATAATATGCCTGTGGGGAGCTGTGGATGAGTCACTCCCTGGCAGAGAGCCCCACGGGCAAACATTTGGGAAGGTTCTTGCCTAACTTCCCAGAAGAAAGGCCCAGGATTTAAAATGGTCCCTGTGGTTTGTCAGCCCCTGCCGTCCCGTCTGCTTTGGAAATGACTATAAAGTACTTTCTATCTCCGCAAACTAAAGTCTCAGACTTAAGCGGCGGCCCAGGTTGGTCTGGGTTTCGGGCTGTTCAGGCTTTGCGAAATGGAGCTCCTGGCACTTCTGGTGGCTCAGAGAGAGAAAGCAGCAGGGGAAGGGGAAGGGAAGTCATGTTTTTGGAGCACTCACTGTGTGCCCCTAGTGCCCCCAATAGTTAGGCTGTGGAGACTTGCTTTCGGTGTTATATGCACAAGGAAACTGAGGCTCCAAGAGGTCAATCCCATGTCCTGGGACTGTTGAGAGGAGGTGGAGGTAGAATCCTGTCACCTGCCCGACTTGGAGCCAGTCCTCTTTTCCATCGTCACAGGGGCATGACATCGGTCCTCCAACGGTGCACAGACTGGGCTCTGAGCGCTTTAGCACGCGGCCGCTCATTTAATTTTCACTGCGTGCTAGGTGAGTATTATCTCCATTATACAGACGAGGAAACTGAGACTCAGAGAGATGAGGGCAGTGCTACGACTAATGGCCACCGTTTGTTGTGGGCAGACCATGAGCTGGCCAGGGCGTTTTGAGTACCTTCTTTCTTTCACTTGATCCATTCACCAGCGCTGTGAGATGGGAACTAGAATGATGCTCATTCTGCAGATGAGGAACCTGGGGCACGAAGAGATTAAATAACATGCCGAAGATCACGTGCTACTATGCGGTTGCCCCTGGATTTGAACTCGGGCTTGACTGGGCAGTGCCCACAGTCTTCCCACTGAAGTTGGCAAGTGACAGTCACTGTGGCACGTGTCTGACGCAGGGCTAAGGTCCAGGATTCTTATCCCGATCTTACAGAGAGGACAATGAAGACTCGGGGAGCTTAAGTGACAGAGTCATAAACCGGCCAATGGCAAAGTCAGTAGCCAAACCCACATGTCTGATTCCAGAATTGATGTTCTTAACCTTAAACCAGGTCTGTCTGCCTTTGTCCTGCTGTTCTCTCATGTGCTGGGAAACAAGGGATGAAGACATGCCGGGGGCCCCTCACTGGGCTCCAGCCTTCTGGGGGAGGCCTTTCCGACGGCTGCTCTCCTTCCTGTCCACTGCTGCCATCCTGGTGCAGGTGACCAATGCCCCAGGCCAGAGCTCTGTCTGAGCTAAAGGGCTACCGTTCACATTTTTTCTTTCCTCTCCAAATGCCAAAGATTGGTTTCAGAGGGAAGTATCAAAACGATTGTCAAAATGAGCAGAATATTCCCTTCCTCTTCTCGGGTCAGACCAAGCAAAGGGAGTTAGAGGGTGGAGAGTGAAGGACCCTGGTGACTCATCCGAGATTAAATACAGGTTGGCACCTCCAGGCTTGTGTGGGAAGGAAGCAAGCTGGGGCACTGCCCTCCGGAAGAGCCCAGCCTTCTGACCCCTGATGATGGAGCTCTACCTCCAATTCTGAATGGGTCCATGTCTCTGTAGGCTTCTTGCCACTTGCCCTTTCAGCCTGTCTCTCTTCCTCATTCAGTTCCATTTGTATCACGTGTTTACACGCCACGGTACCTGAAACGCGGGCTGTATGTGAGGATCTGTGCGGTTTGGGGTCTGCGGTGGCCCTACAAGTGTCCTTTGGTGTTGAAAGAAAAAGGTATTTCTCTCCCTTCTGAGTACGTTCTGCAAATGGATGAACATTTGCACATTGCTTTGAGATGCGTTAATTTAAGGTGTGAAATAATAGATCTTGCGCGAAGGCTTAGCCACATTTCTGGCATTGATGGATTTCTCTCCCGTCTGGCCTGTGATTTGGGAAGGTAAAAATAGTCCTTGCTTCTACATTTTTATCTTTTTTTTTTTTTTCTGACGTCATTCTTAGGAAGCAGTCTGCACATGCCACGGACCTTTCCTTGGCCGTCACCTCAGATGTCCGCCAGCATGTGGAGCTCTGGGGAACAAGAGGGCTCCTGCGGTGGGGGCGTCCGTCCTCTGAGGAGGTCTGGGCACCCTCTGAGTGTCTGTGACATTGCTTTGAAATGCGTGGGGTGGCGGATGGTCAGGCTTGTCCAAAGACCCTTGGTAGCTTGTTGGTATGTGGCCATCTTCCCATTTCTGACTCCTGGGTTAGTGACAAGATAGCTTTTTGGGGAACATGTTCATTTAAAAAGAGACGGACCAGTGGCTTCACCCATGGTTGTTGGAGCTGGGTGACGTGCACACAGTCCTTCGCTTTGGCTCAAACTGAAGTACACCTACAGCCTCCTCAGACTCGACTCCCAGACAGGAGCTGACGACATTGGGGCAGATCGGGAGGTGGCGTAATTTCCCATGACGTTCAAGCTGGGAACTTGAACTAGGAGCGTGCTCTAGCATTTGACATCTGTCCCTCTAACAGGACTTGTTTGTGTAGAAACAGACCCCCCCCCCACACACACACACAGCCTCTGCCACTGTCTCCAATTCTGGATTTTTCCACAGACAACTTCTTGGTTGGTCTGGTGGCAAAAGACCAGTCTTCTAGCCAAGCCTTCTTGGCATCCACCGGCAGGATCACCGCACCCCTCCAAACCCAACTGGCCACTGTGGCTGGGCTCTGTCCGGGGGGCGGTGAGGGGGCCCGCGGAATTGAAAGGTGTCGCAGCCAGGATCTGAAACGCATTCAGTCCGAACAGCCTGGATCCGCACGGAGCCATTCTTTCTTTCTTTTAGACATCTGCGTGATAGTGACCTCATAGAAGAGAAAAAGGGGCTTTATGTAAGAATTCCATAGAGTGTGAAGGAATTCCAACAAGGGAAGGGGGTGGCAAGCTGCCATTCAGAGCTTGTAGTGCCTGCATTTTCCCAGCCTTGTTTAAGCTTCACACTTCAAAATTGGGCTGGGGGAGGGGGCCGTGCTGCATGCACCCCGGTGCACAGAGGGCCATTTAAAAAGAGAACTTCCTGAGCCCAGGCCACCGGGTTGAGTCCCTCAGACCGGTTCTCACTGCAGGTGTGCAGCAGAGTTGGAATTTGTCCCCAAAGTCTGCCCCCACTAGTCCTTGTTTCCTCCAAAGTCTTTGAAACTGGAGTTACTTTACAAACAACCTCCAGCTTGCTCCCGCTCTCCTCTACGACTGCCGACGAGGAATTCAATCTGTTCCCAATCCAGAGAAAAGACGGGAATCTGGGGCCCAGGGAGGGGAAGGCACTCGCCACAGTCACAGTTAAGAATTCGACCTTTGCCACCAGCACGAGTGGGGTCAGAGCCCCAGATCCGCCTGCGACTCGTGAGCAGCTCGTTCGCTTCGTAGAGCCTCAGTTTCCTCGCCTGGAAAACAATGCGATGACCTCGTAAAGTCGGAGGGAGGAAGGAAATGAAATGATGCATGTCAAGTGTGAGGCATGTGGGTAGCACCTTGTAAGTGTCCGATGCGCATTTCTCGAGTTTTTAGGAAAGATGTGGAAACTATTTACTTACTAAGGACCTGCCCAGGGTCACTCGGTTGGGTTTCTCTTTGTCACGAACTTTGCAGTGCCTCGGCATACCGAAGCCCTAAACAAGGCTGAGAAGGGTGTCACGGGGGGAAGGGGGGCCCTCCAGGTGCCACCAAAGCACTTTTCTGTGATCAGTGACCCTCAAGACCGACAGGGAGGAGACAGCAGCAGTTTGGAAAGAGGCAAGATTTAAATGTCAGATGGCCCTAAGCCTCTGGGTATCGTTTGTTCCTCTCTCCCCACCCCCACAGGGCGAGGAAAGTGAGCCTTATACGTTTTCGTCTTCGGTGCGTCCTCTTGGACGGGAGGGTCTCAGAAGGCCTCCAGAGCTGTGTCAGCCACGGTGTGTTGTTAAGCAAAGCAGATGTCGCATTAATTATTTACACAGCGTCAGCCCCATCAGAGGTCTGCACTGTCGGAAGCGGCTGTCACAGAGCGAAGGGGACGGGGCAGCCGGTTCTTGGTCAGAAGTGAGCTCGGGACCCTCTCTGCACACAGCGCTCTCACAGAGCGCCCGTCTGCACAGTGAGGCCTGAGGGAGCCCACGCGTGGTGGGCCTGGAAACTGAGGCCATTTGGGATTCCCTCGGGCTGGCTTGCTTTCTCAGAGCAGGGAGAGGGATCCTTGTCCCCCGGAAGGGGCCGCCTCACCCTTCCCGAGGTGGCTTATTGTGGGAATTTGCCCAGCTGGCCGCACCCGAGACCCCGCCCGTGCGTGGTGTGGTGGTGAGGAGAGAGCATCTGCAGGCTCTGGAGGTCTGGGAATCCAGCGCCTCCCCGCCAGCAGTCACCTCAGGCGAGGACTTCCCATGGGCCGGCCTCACGTCCTCATCTGGAAAACGGGCCAGTAATACTGGGCTCGAGGGTCTTGCTTCTCAGGCACTGTTTGGGTGATTTGCTGTAGAGATCCAATTTTAGGATTAGAATTCTGAAAAGAAAGGGCCTGGGATCAGAGCCTTCCCCGAAAAGCCACTGTGGATGAGGGACGTGAGTTCCAGGCTGAGGGAATTTGGGGGGGCCTGCTCCTGCCCTCAGCCACAGCACCGTTTTACATGAGGAGGTTCTGCACAAGAGTCATTTTAAGAAAAGTTCTTATATGAAATAGCCAGAATCTATAAATCCATAGAGAGAGAAAGCAGATTGGTGGGTATCAGGCCGGGGGGAGGGGAGAATCGGGAGCAACTGCTTAATGGGTGGATATAGGCTCTCCTTTTGGGGTGGTGAAAATGTTTCAGAACTAGAGAGAGCAACGATGTTATGAATGCGCTAAATGCCACTGAATCGTTCGCTTTACAACGGTTGATTATATGTTACTTGGAAAAGTAATTTTATAAGAAAAGATTCTGATGTTTAAAACCAAAGCAGGAAAGCATCTCACCTTCACACGGGGAAATTGAGGCCCACAGAGACTGTGCCAGCCAGGGGTCTCCGTGCAGCCCAAGTTTCAGACCAAGCCTCTGGGTTTGGTACCTCGGCCCGGGCTCGGGGTGAAAAGTTCGACGCAGAAACACAGAGCATTCAGTGCTGTGTGGGTTGAGTGGACTCTATTTTGTTCACCAGATACGCCCACGCTGGCTGGTATGTGGCCGTCCATTCACTCATTCATTCAAGAAGCACGTCCCAGCATTCTGGGTCAGGCAGTATGCCGGGGGCTGGCACGGAGACCCTTTAACGGCGAGTCCCTGGGCCTCTCGCCACCTGGGGGAGGGGGCCGTGGGTTGTGTCACGGATCCCTTGTAGGTGTCTGTGAACAATTCGCAGAGGGAGCTTGGGGGGCTCACTCTCTGGGGAAGTGGGAGAAGCTCCAGGAGGGAGGAGCATCTGCGCCAGAGACCTGAGGTTTGCCAGGCGGGGTGCCAGGAGGCCCGGAGGGAGGTCTGAGACGGCTGGGTGAAGGGCAGCAAGACCACAGAGTGAGGGGGTCGGTGGGGCGGTGGGATCCCGGGCGTGGGCAGACCCCAAGCAGTGTGAAGCCAAGAACTTCCTGCCAGCTCCTTAGCCTTTGAGCCTTTCAATAGGTCCTTTGTGCCAGTACTTATCACATGTTACGTCCTATTCTAACTCTTCACATGGACTGACTCACTTCATCCTCCCAGCAATCCTATGACGTAGGTACCAGTGCGTCCATTGTATGGACAAAGAATCAGGAACAGAGAATCCAGGATACGTGGAGCTGAAATACCATCAGCATGGGTCCTGTGAGGACCCCTCCATCCCCCGCATGGGGGTCTGGTCTGAAGAGTCAGAGGACAGAGGCTGCCATCTGGAAGTGCCCATTATGTTGTGGGCTGTGAGTCGGTGGCCAGGCCCAGGGCCTGGGTGAGGCCGCCTAGGCCGCCGGAGGGAACAGCCTGAGCCAAGGAACCGTGCCAGGAGCACGGAGCATTTGTCTCACCTGAGAGAAGACCAGGGGGCTCAGCCACAGAAGACCGAGGCCTGTGGCGGGAGAGAAGGCGGCTGAGGCCTGCGGGGACCTGGGCAAGATTTGGTCTTTAACGGGAGAGCAGTAGGGCCCCGGGTACTTCTGCAGCCTCACTTCTCAATGGTGCCCACCTCACTCCTGACCTTTCCTTAAACATGCCCAGCAGACTCTCAGCTCAGGACCTTTTGCACTTGTTATCTGTCCCCTCTTCCTGCACGCCTCCCCCAATCCTCCCGTGACCTGCTCCTGGCCTTCATCCAGGCCACCGCAAAAGTCACTTCTCCAAAGAGACCCCACCCTATCAGAATCAGTCCCCACCCCTCCGCTCTCTTCCCTGGCCTGGCTTTATTAACCAGGACCTAAACTCCACGAGGGTTAAGACTTGGTCTGTGGACCACAGCTTCATGCTCAGTGCCCAGCACCATGCCTGGCTCATAGTCGGTGCTCAATGAATATGTATTGGACGGATGGAAAGCTTTAAGTGGGCAAGTGGCAGGATGCTTGGAGAACGTCTCTGTGGAGCCACAGCACCTGTCCGCAAACATTGCCCTCCCCGTGGGCCGAGTTGTGCCTGGCTGACCCTCCTCTGTTCAGAGAAGGTTTCTCAGAGAAAAGCTCATCCTTGAATTATGCCAAGTAGGAGGAACGTAAGCCCAGAAGGGCTCGTGCCTCCCGGGACGGGGTCTCCTTCCTTTGCCCCTTTTCTGCAGAGGCTGCTCCCGAATGTCTGTACAGGAGGGGCTCTGGGTTGCAAGGAGCGAATGCCCTGTCTTCATGCTGCGTTTTCTGTCAGGCACCCTTCCGTGTCCTAGAGGGTAGATCCTTTGGGGGTTGCTTAGGGGAGGAGGAGGGGCTAAAGCCTCGCACATCGCCTCCGGGCACGGACATGGCTGTGCGGCAGGCAAATGAGCAGAACCGCAGGTGCCCCGGGAGCGGGGAATCCCAGGTTGAACGAGGCAACGGTCCTCCAGCTTGTGGGCCCCTGGGCACCACACGGCAGGCGGACGGCAGGCGGACAGGGCGCTGGGGAGAGGGGGCCCGCCCCTCGCGTTTGGCAGGCCCACCTGCATCCAGAGGGTTGTAGTCGCTGGAATCTCAAGGGCGGACTTGGCCCAGCCGGACTCAGTGGGTGTGCGTTTCCTTTGTTCACCTCCCCTGGGAATTTTAGCGGCCTTTTGTGTTTCTTTTAAATGCCAGTCTCCTTAGCTAACCCAAGAGGAAACAGGACTGGATTTTTGTCTGTGTAGAGGCTGGGGACCAGGGTTGGGGCTGCCTGCCCTCAATGGTGACAGCATGGCACTTCGGAAACACGCTAAGAAAACACTTTTACTCCAGGCTCATAACTTTGGTGTGCATGTACTTCTAGGACATCCCAGGTCTTCAGACATCAGTCACCTGTAGGTTAGGCACACGATGGCCACAGTTTCCAAACTCTCAAAAGGGCAGGGGTCTGTGAAAACGTTTTAGTGACGTTTGGGGACCAAAGAGCCAATGCGGAAGATGCTGTTTGGTCACTGATGTGTGAGAAGTTCCTGGATGCTCGAATGGCTTAGAGGGGTAGCATCTTAGAAGTTGCACAGTGCTTAAAATTCTGGGACATATGGTCCCTGTGTTGTGCTAATGTTAGCAATTGAGATATTTAATTACCCGGAAAAACCCCTTTGCCTACCCACTACGGGTTACTGGAGAGCCTTTATTTCTCAGGAGGAGGGTCTTATGGACCAGTAGACAGAGAATCATTATCCCTCATGAATTTATTAGCTAATTAAGTGATTTATCTGGTCACATGTTTATTCCTGCAATTGCCATTCATCCAGGAACATCCGCTGGATCCCCTCCATGCCCGGCCTGGTGCAGCCACTGGGGGTAGAATGAAACAGGAGGGCAAATATTACTAAATCCACCCTGGGTACCAGCCTCTTGGGTGGCGCTTTGGGCTACAGGCGAGTTAATTCATTTCCCAGTGGATGTTCACTGAGCACCTACTATGCGCAGACCCATGGACATGCAGAAATGAAAATGACACAGTGCCTAGTGGTTTGAACTCCTCCCGCTCCATTTCGATGGGGTCCTTGGGTCCCAGCCCTCTGCTTTGCAGTGATAAATTCGGCCAGCCACCACGCACAGGCCACATGACGATGTCCCCGGCATGAACCAGAAACAATCCAGATGCCCCCAGCAGACGACGTGAGAACAAGGCATCCCCTTCACACGTTGCGTCTCAGTTCAGCGTCTTGCCACCACCCAGCGTTTTGAGACAGAATGTGAGATCTCGTGGTTGGCTAAATACATAAATATTTTATGTCTCGATATTCTGAAAACGAAGCCCAAACGCGTAGCACTGCAGCACATCAGTGCTATAGATCATATGTTATAATAATCTGATGACATGTTGTTTAAATATTTATGGGCGGATGTGACATGACAATGGGGAGAGAGCCGTCTCTGAGCAGAGTCCTGGCAGATGCTGGTAAGGGGAGAGCGGATGCCCGGATCCCAGCCAGCGCCCCGAGATGCTCGGGTTTCTAATGCGGGGTTGCGGGGTCTCGTGGCAGCAGCAATGGCTGGCATTTATTGAGCACCTGCGGTGTGCCGTACCTGTCACTGACGTCATTTCCTTTAATCCTCGTTGCAACCTCTTGCGGAGGGAGCTCTTCTTGACATCTAGCTGCAGAGGAGAAACTGAGGCTCGGGGCAGGCCAGATGGGCCGCAGACCCTACAGCGGGGTGGCCCGACTGCAGTCGGGAGCTCTTATTCACTGTGTATTCTGCTCTGCGGGTAACGAGTCGAATCAGAAGAGCCCCCGCCACCACCAGGTTGACCCCTTGCTTGGTGCAAACGGGACCGTCACGGAGAGGAAGGCAATGTCTGTAAAATGTCAGGCAGGAATAGAAACCCCAAAGAACAGTTGCCTCAGGAGAGGCGTTCGTGCGACGGCAGAGCCACGGCGGCCCCAAAAGGAGGAGTTTGCTGCGGACTGTCCCTGAGTTGGTGTCCTGTGCCCCAGCCTTTGCCTGTGCCTCTCTCCGCGGTGCCTGCCTGTGCGGGGGCTGGGTACGCAGACGTGGCAGCCCCTTCAGTCTCCAACAACCCTGAGACACTCGAGGTGACCCTGCTTGGCAGACGAGGGGCTCCTGCTGTCTGCCGGAGCCAGCCCCCGCAGCCCGAACGTGCCAGCCGGGGCAGCCGCGCCCTCCCTGATTCTCTGCTGGGGTAACGCTTGCTCCACCTGACTCTGCTAGCATCGGTCCTGCCTGTTTTGTCACTGCTCTGCGTCCCGGTTGATTGTCACATGTCTAGCACCGGAAATAGGCCTGACCCATGAAATAGAAATAACTGACCAACCACAGGGGTTCAAAGACGAAGACCCATGGGTGGGAGGGAGCGGGGAGGGCTGAGTTCTGCAAAACTTCTCAGGCGGTGACTCTCTCAGCCCCGGTGGTGTCTTCTAGTTCTGCAGAGGCCTAGGGGTGTCCCCAAGGGCCTCCAAGCTAGGCGGGGGGGTGAGGGTGGGATGGTCAGTGGGTCAGTTGCTTGATTTGCGGGGCCCCTTGTTCAAAACGCAGGAAAAAGCTGCTTAGCTGCTTGCTTCCTTTGTAGTCTCTCCACCTGTCACGATGCTTTTTCTCAGCCATGTCATGCCACCCTCCCCTGGGCAGAGGGATGCTTGCAGGGCGAGCGCACATCCTCGCGAGCACCTCGGGCCCCACCCTATGGCGCGCGCGTCGTGGGTGCACCTGACCACAACCCTCCCCATGCACGTGCCCAGGCCCCTGCCAGCGATGGGGTGGGGTGGGGAGGGGGGCGGGCAGCCGAGAACCCGTCTTGGGGATGGTGGGCCACTTGCAAGCCACACGCACCGTCGCTCATCTGACTTCAAAGTTCATGCCTAAAGGGAGGGCTCTCAAGACAGTGAACACAGAGTGTGAAACCCCAAGCACGGGGCCCCCTTCTGAGGGCAGGGCCTGCTGTGACTGCATAGCCACTTGCACTTGAAGCGGGCTAGCTAGCCCGGACAGAGAGGCTGCGGCCTCCCCCACCAGCACCCACATTTCAGAGGGCAAGACCCCTGTGTCGGGTGTCTGCATGGGCTTGGGGCCAGATCTTATTTGAAGGAAAAGTTCCACTGCGAGGCTCTGTCTGCAGACCTCTGGCCCAGGATGTGACTGCTGTCCAGCCGTCCAGATGGTCTCCCTCCTCACCCAGGGTTTCTCATGCCAGGGACGCACTGTGGACGTGGGCCTCCTTGGAAATGCCCTCCCTGCTTGAATCCCTCACAGTGTTGCCGGATGTCATTGTGTTGACGAACCCATCCCCTCCAACTTCCTGTCCTTGAGTGACAAGGGTCAGAAATCAGAAGACAAGGTTGCTGACCTGCCCGCTCAGGAAGAACGCCAAGCAGGTGGTGCCCTAGAGATCAGAGAGGGCGGGGAGCTTGGATTCCGCTAGCCACCCACGCCGTTCCCAGCCCTGAAATGGGGGGGGGGGGTCGTGCTGGCAGCCAAAGGATGTGGACACCTGGCCACTCTTGAAAACAGGAATGAGGGAGGCTCGGCGGAGTTAACTAATGCTTATTATTCAGTACCTGCTGTGAACCAGGGACCAGGCCAAGTGCGTTATCCGTGTTGCACAGTTAATCCTCACAACTTTGGGTTGACCCCATTTTTCAGATGAGGACAACTGAGTTTAGAGACTAAAGCCACTGGTCCGAAGCCATAAGCGACACAGTTTGGAAACTGAGATTTGAACCCAGGCCTGGCTGACCCCCAAAGCCAGTGAGTGCTCTTTGCACAAGCCCAGGCATGGCTGGAAGGCTGCGGTCCCTGCCTGACTGAGCCTTCTGCACCCCTCCCCCCCCCCCGTTTGCTGCATGTGGATAGTGGGGACAGGAGGGGAGCCAGACCTCAGCTGCTGCCTCTGAGCAATCACCTTCTTTGGCAGGGAGCAGGTCCTGGGACTCCAGGTCCAGCTTTTCCCCTCCGGGATCCAGCCAGCCCGTAGCCACTCTCAGGCCCAGAGAGAGAGAGAGAGAGAGAGAGAGAGAGAGAGAGAGAGAGAGAAGAAGAGGCAGGCAGCGGAGTCAGACGCACCTGGATGCAAGTCGCATCTCTACCTTTGGCTCACTTGTCTCCTTCCTGTGTCCCTTTCTACGGGGGCCCTCCGTTTTCTCATTTGCAAAGTGAGGGGGTGATCGCAGTTCCTTTCTCTGGGGCCGTCTTCATGATCCAGTGACCCAGGCACGTACGGCACAGACATTCAGCCGTTGGTGGTCGTTATTGTACTGATACTAAATGCTACTGTGTGGGGAGAGGGCTGCAGCTTGGTGGCCCCCATGACGCTCAGAGCACCTCTCCACACCGGGACACGTTGGAAATGACAGCCGGCGCCACGCTCCCCGAGGAATTCATGCCCTCCTGGCTTCGTTTGGTCATTCAGGAGCCAACAGAGGCGGGCACTGTTCTCAGATGCATAATGAACCAAAGATGCGAAATGGGGCTGGCCTTCTGGTTGGGGAGAGTAATCACAGGCAAGGAGTGAGTCGTGTGCTCAGTGTCGCTGGTCCGAGTGGTAGAGACGGCTGGACAGGGGCTGTGGCAGGGTGGACGCAGGTGTCCCCGGCCACCTGGTAGAGTGCTGCAGCCCCCAGAGTCTCTCCCTTGGATGGTCTTTGGGGATTTAGCGTGCTGCATGTTGTTCAAGGTTCCAGCTCTCCCCGGGGGCCTGGGACGGCCTCATAGAGCTTCCTGTGCCTCGGATGTCTTCGAGAAAGTATGACACTTTCTCTGGTGGCCCCCGTGTGAATGTGAGGTTTTCTCAGGCTCTCCCCGAGACTCTCAACTGCTGAATCTCAAGCTGCTGATCACCGGAGTCAACCCAGGCCGTCGTCACTGGCCGTATGTTATCACGCCAACTCTTCTTGGTGACCCTCTGAGGCAGCTTCTGTTAGTCTTGTTTTACAGATGAGGACAGAGAAGCTAGTGAGGCTCGTTCGTTCGCCCAAGGGCACACAATAGATCAGTGGCTGAGTCAGGATTTGAACCCCAGCCTTCGGGCTCCCAGAGCACATACTTTCAACTACTCTGCTCTGGTGTGAAAGGATATTTTAGTTTTTCCAGGCAGCAAAAAGGGCACAGGTTCTACCCAAATCAGCATGTGCGCAACAAGCACCTACTACGTGTCAGGGTGGTGCTGGTGTTGCGGGAGGGCGTGGCCGAGAAGACCAGAAAGACCACTGGTGTTCACATTAGCCTGGGAAGTGACCATTACCCACGTTACCCTCGATAGGATTTCATCGGCTTCTCGCTCCAGAGCCGTGAGGTGGGTGGAGTTAGCCCCACACTGGACAAGGCGGCCGAGGCCCAGAGAGGTTCCACAGCGTGCCAAGATCACACAGCCCTGGGCAGCCTGACTCACGTCCACTCGCTCCGCCTGTGGTCGCCCACAGCTGCCTCTCCGTAACGGCCTCGGCCCCCACCCTCATTTTGCACTGGTTCAAACCGAAGCCTAAAGAACAATTCAGCGGCTTGATCCCGAATTGGAGACAGGGGTGAACTCTTCCTGTAAGTGAAGAAATGAACGCCCATTCCTCAGTGAAACTGCCTTCGGGACACCCCTGATCCCCAGGGCAGGAGACGACAGGTGTGTGTGTGGGGGGGGGGGGGACGACAGCGTGCAATGAGGACCCGTGGGTGTGCCCCTGGGGAGGAGGGGGCTGTGTCAGGGGTTCCTCCTAGGACTGACACGAGGGCCATAGGGCTTTACGGCACCTGGGACAGACAAGCCTTTTAAAAAAAACGTTCCCAAAGCTGCCCCGTCCCACCCTTGGCAAATGGCCCTTAAATGGCAGAGAAACCGCCGTGTTCGCAAAATGGTGAGCTGGCGTTCAGGCCCATTTATTTAAACCCGGAGTCGACGAGGCTAAAGACTTCAGCTCGCCGGCTTGGTGCAGCAGGGGAGCGTAATCTTCAGGGTTTTCTTCCCATTTACGTGTTTTTTGTTGTTGTTGTTGTATATTTGTAAAATGAGGCTTCTGCTGGCAAAAGCAGGTTTTAGCAAGTACGGCAGCTCTTTCAAGACCTAATAAGGCCCCCAAGGAGGGTGTGTTCCAGCAACGCTTCCCCTCCCCCGGGGAGGCCGATTCCGCTGCCTCCCGCGTACGCTTTGGGCACCGTGTACCATCCATCTTGCCTCCCATTAACAGAATTACCGCCATCACTTCTGCAGGATGAGATGGGCCCTTTGGAACTGCCTCGGGGACAGAGGCAAGAGCGGCCGCCAAGCAGTTTTGCTTAGAGGGGAAAGGAAAGGGAAAAAAAGGGAGAGAGAGAAAAACCAAACTCTTACAGATGGATGCGTCCTCGGGTCTTGCAGGGTGAGTCCAGTCTCACTCCCTGCTCACGTCCCTGACAGCCACGCTGGGTCACCTCTCGGAGGAGAGGGGGCAGGGCGTGTGATGGCCCTGGTCCCGACACATGTGAAGAGGGCTTGTCACCTGTGCAGCTCAGAAGAGCATGGAGAGGCCCCCTCTTGAGTTCGGAGGCAGGGAAGGAGGGGGACCCCGCCTTTATGGGGCACTCACATGTGCCCAGCACTGTGCCGGGAGCTTTGGGTATGTCTTGGGGAGTGCGTGTCATTGGTGCCATATTCAGAAGACACAGTGGAAGCCCAAAGAGTCCAGAACCTCGCTTTGGGTTACATAGCCCCTAAGTGGTAGCTCTGGGGTTCTCTAGTTCCCTCTGAGGACAGAAGGCCTCTCTCAAGGCCACGGGAAGTAGCAGAGTGAGGATTTCCAGTGCAGACGCCTGTCACCGGCCTGCCCTGGCCTCAGCCACCTTCGAAGATCAGTAAGGGGTTAGCCGGGGCAAGAGGGAGCCATGCACACGGTGGTGCCTGCACAGGGGCCCAGAGGTGTGAAGCAGCAGGTCGCAGGAGACTCCTAAGGGGCCCTGTGGAGCTGATGTGAATGACAGATGTCACCCGGGATTGGGGTCAGACAGGTGAGGAGGCCTTGGGTGCTACGCTCAGAAGTGATGATTTTACCTTTACCTGGAAGCCTTGAAGGTTGATAAAGGAGGCCAGAGTGGACGGGTAGATGTTTTAGGAAGGTCTTTCTGGTGGCGTGTGTGGAAAACGGCTTGTCGAGGGGACTGGGAGGCTGGCGAGGAGGCCGCAGCCTGGACGCCCGTGCGGACTTGCCCAGAGCCTCTCAGCTGCCTGTGAGGCCACAGTTCCACCCATTCCTCCCTCTCCCACTGCCCGGGCCCTGCCTGCGGGCGTCGGAGCGGGAGGCCCCTCACCTCAGCATCCTCACAGCTTTCTTGTGAAAAACGAGGCCGACGCCTACCAACTTGCTGGGGACAATGTGAGAATAAATGATAAAATATGTAAAGCTCACAGCGCTGCTTTGGGAAGGGGGGAAAAAAAAGTGCCACGGATGTGTTATTTTCCCTAAATCCGGATTTCTGCGTGTCATTTCTTTCTTCCCCGTCAGAGAAGCTGTTTTGATTCCCGGGGATGAGAGAAGCCTGAGTTAATGGGAGTGCATCAGCTGAGGCCTGTTCAAGCCGTCTGCCACGGAATACATTTATTCCCCCCCCCCCACCGCCCCATTTCCAGGCCGGCTCATTAATCTGCCAGAGCTGCGTTCTAATATGCTTCCTGGGAAACGAGTTGTGTTGTCGCTGTGATCAAATTCCAATTCTCCCTTGATTGATTGATTGATTGATTGGTTGGTTGGTTTGTGCTGAGGGGTGGGCAGGGGTTCAGAAGTTCACCTGGCCCACTGGGCGTCGGCCTGCCTTGAGCTGACGTGTTGCAGGCGGTGAGGGCGACTCTTGGCAGCAGGTTGGGTGGGAGGCAGTGTGGTGGGCAGGCGGAGCCCCACGATGAGCTGGCCTTCCCCAGGATCTATCTGTCCGGGCATCGTTTTCCATGGAGGCAAGGTTTCCGCAGGACGGGGAGCCCAGGCTAGCCCACGATCCCCTGCTCACCCCCCCCCACGGCCAGGTGGGGCCAGGGTGGTTCTAAAGAAGACTGGCTTCTGGCCCCCCACCAGGCCCAGCACCCCGTGGGATGCAGTTTGAACAGTTTTACGTCGAATGGTTAAATAGAGGTGCGGGGACTAACGTGTCAGCTAGTGGCCGGGTGACTTCATATACCTGGGTTCTCATTTCGTCATCACTAGGATTCCTTTCTCAGTTGGGGAAACAGATTCGGAGAGGTGAGGCTCGTGGCCAAGACACCCAGCAGAGAAGCCGCCCGGGGCTGGCTCCCTGCCCCTTAAAGAGCTGGGCCCTCTCCTTGGCCTTTCCCTCCAGACGCCAGGCTCCCCAAGGGGCTGGCCGGGCCTTCCCAGGCCAGAGTCCACACTCCCCCTTCCCTCTCGCTTCCTCCCCCTGAGGGCCGTTCTCACTCCCACCCCTCAGCGCTGGGCACAGACGGTGGCTCTAGTGTGCCAGGCACACCCCAGGCCCTTTGCCTTCGAAGCGATCTCATTGAGCACGGGAAGGAAGATCTCCTGTTTTCAGATCACGAAAGTGAGCCTCAGAGAGGTGGGCAAGATTCCCCAACATATAGGCGAAGGCGTCCTGATTTGAATCCAGGGAGGACCGTCGCCTGCTGGGACAGTCCTGCGGGCTAGCCCGGGGCATGATGTTTTAGGAGGTGAGACTTTTTCAGTGGGCCAGGCTGGGGCATGACGTCCAAGTCAGAGCTTTCCCAAGGAAGAGCAGGGGGTCAGCCAGGGCCAGGCAGGGGGGCATCTCTTTGGCTTCCGGGGGAACATGGCCCACACCGCCCAGTCCTCCCACAGTCTGCCCCAGCCCTTCTCCTCCTGGCTTCGGCTGCCCCTCCCTCCACTGTGTGATGGGCGTGCAGGAGGACCCTGTTTACCTGTCAAATGCTGTTTATGTGCCAAGCAGTTTTGCTGCACAATCTGATTTAATCGTCCCCATGACCCCGGAAAGCCAGGTGCCCTTATTTGCACTGTGTTCCCTTCACAGCCCTCATTGCTGTCTACACAAAAGCCATTTCTATATCCACCGCTCGTGGCAGGCGGGGCCTTCTCTGCCTTGGGCCTGGGACAGCACTCAGTTCCATGAGCCTCTGAAGAAAAGACTTGACAAATGATGATGGAATGACTGAACTCCCGTTTTCTTGAAAAGGGGGCTGAGGCCCGAGAGCACGGACCTGTGCCCTGGGTCACACCGCAAGGGCAGGACTGGGCCCTGCCTGTCGGGGTCAGTCGGGGCCTCTCTCCCTGACCGGCTTTCGGTCTGGAATTCCAGGTGCTCCCGTCTGTGTCCCCGCAGGTCCTCACTGCCCAAAGGAACTTCCAGTTTGCGCTTGTGGCTTTGGCTCGGCTCAGAAAAAGCGTGTCCTGTGACTGCTCAAGGAATCTGGGCACTTAGCCCAGAAAAAGAGTGTGTTTCCTGGCTTCCTGAGAGCTGGGGCCCACCCTGGCCCTGGCCCGGGCCCGGGCCTGCAGAATGGAAGGGAGGGAGAGATGGACTCCGGCCCTGGAAGGCGACAGCGTCTGAGCTGTGCTGTCCTGCACCTCGGGCTGACCCGGCACGGCCATTCGCCCAAGCACTCCAGGCAGAAGCGCCGCAGCGTCCGGGGCACCCTCTGAGATGGGATTAGCGCTCTCGAGTTGCTGGAAAAGGAGCCTTCCTCATGCTCAGGCCAACCTTTGTGCCTGGGGTGGCTTTCCCAGCCCACCTCACAGGTTACGTGAGGCAGATGTGGGTGCGACATCCACGATGCGCAGGGCCACCGGCTTCCGGTGGCTTCTCAGGCTGCCGGGGCCAGATGTTTCGAAAGCCAGGCCTCTGGCCTCTCCCTCCGAGGCTGGCGCGGGTTTACGAGGTGTCTTTGAAGAGAGCTGGAGTCATCCGGCCGTGATGTCTGCACATTGCGTAATTTCACAATTGGGTTTTCTTCTCACAAGAAGGGTCGATGCCTCTCCCTCTCCTGCTTTTCAGTGTTTCTTCTCTTTTCCTCCTGCCCCGCCCCCCCCCCCCATCATTGATTGGCCTGGAATACCTCCTCTCGTGGACTGGGACATCACCAGGTCCTCAGGGGGCATTCACTGGAGTTACCCACCGGGTAACTGGAACACACGGGTACAATTTCTGAGACGGAGGAAGCCTCTTTTCTGGACTCAAAGGAGAGTGGAGGAGGCCAGCCTCGTTTCTCCTCCGCCAGGATTGGGAAAAAAATCACCCAGCAGGGTATAGGGGCTTGAGTTTGCTGGTACCTGGCTGTCATATACCCGCCAGGCCCAGCCCAAGGCCGTGGAGATTCTCACCCATCCATGGTGAAAGGACAAAACTTTAGGACGGGCCTGGCATCGGCCACTTTCTTAAGCCAGGTGTCCTTCAAACACGGAATCCTGATGCTAGTGGCAATTTTATCCAGAAAAAGTCTGGCGCCTTTCTGTTCGTCTTGAGAATCTGGGGGAACCCTGACAGGCCTGGGAACCACTCATTCATTTACTCTGTGGCCACAGAAGCAGAAGTCGAGCCCGAGCGCGTCTCTGTTGAAGTCTGCAGCGGAAGCCGTGGCCCCGTGACCACCGCTGGGCGCCAGGGGCGGGCTGGGAGGCCGGGAGACACCTGGGGCCAACTCAGCAAAGCACCACAAGCCGGGCGGTTTAAAACAACAGAAATGTGTTCTCTCACAGCCCCGGAGGCCAGAAGTCCGAAAGCAAGGTGTCGGCAGGGGGGTTCCTCCAGTCTCTGAAGGAGAGTCTGTTCCAGGCCTCTCGCCCCGCTCCTGGTGGTGGCCAGTCATCCTTGATGTCCCTTGGCCTGCAGACATGGCGCTCCGCTGCCTGCCTCTGTTGTCACGTGGCTTTCTCTCTCTGTGTCCCTGTGTCCAAGTTTTCCTCTTCTTAGAAAGTCGAGCGCCACCCTCATCCGGTCGGCCCTCATCTTAAGCTGATCCCATCTGCAAAGACCTCACTTTCAAATGAGGTCACATCCCTGGGTTCTAGGCAGACCTGAGTTGTATAGGGACACTGTTCAACCCCACAGGGACCCTGGAGGTGAGGCGCAGGGCCCGTGTGGGCAGGGCATTGCGAGCATTAGTACTTCAGCGTGTCTGCAGCCGTTTGAGTTGAGTTGAAACAGGGATCCCTGAGGGACCTCTAGGCCACTTGTTCATGTGTGGATGAGGCTGGCGTGTAACCAGCACACTGTGTCAGTCATGCTCTGTGCCGTGCCCAGGCACTGGGCTGGGGCCACATAGGACAGGCCCTAAGTGCTGGCTGACATTCGTGTGGAGGAAAACAGATGCACACAAGGACCAAAGTCCAGGGAGGGAAGGCTGTCACCACAAGCAGGGACAGGTCATAGGAGCCCCATTGAATAGACTCAGAGACTCAGGGTGGTGACCTGGCCCGGGCACTCTGACTCCAGATCCCGTGCTATGTCCTAGACTTGCTTACACGCTTTAATACAGGTGCCAAAGACAAGTGCATCGGCCACTTCACGCACCTCTCTTAGAGAAAGGCCATCAGCATTTAGTCCTTTGGAGTCATCGGCCAGGACAACCGAGGGCTGAGAGCTTTCAGTGCTCGACACAAGCCGTCAGCCCTGGCTGTGCTCCTTTGGACCGGGGGAGCAGCCCCTCTCAGTAACGCAGGCCCCCCCATTCCTGGTGGCACCTGCCACTGCATCCTCTACTTGCTTTGTGGACAAAGAGCACCCATGGGGCAGGAAGGAGAAATCCAGGCTCTTCCGGTCCTCCAAGGACCCTTATCTATTCTGTCAAAGGCTCTGTGGTCAGCCGTTTCCAGGTTACGTCCCAGCCTGGATACCTCCTAGCCCGTGATCTTGAGCAAACAGGTCCCAGGACCTCTCTAAGCCTCACGTCTCTTCTCTTGTGAAAAAGGAGTAATGATTCCAGCACTGCCCTAATGCAGAAGGATTCAGGGGTGGCTGAGTGAGTTAAATGGCTGAAACCACCTTTATAAATCCTCCTAGTGCCTAGCACAGAGCCTGGTACACAGCAGGCGCTCAATAAACGCTCACCAACTATGAGAGCATCTCTCTCAAACGAGAGTGCCTGCAGTGCGGCGGTCTGAGGTGTGGCCCCGGCACGGTCTCGTGAGAGGGAGATTCTGTAGGCATTTCCTTCCCCCTGTCCGTGGGTGCACAGTCACCTTAGATGACCAGGGGCAGGGGTGGGGAGGTCCAGTGCATGCTCATAGCGTTGGTGGAGGAAAGATGCTGCTAAACCGCGTCCACATGACCCATTTAGTAAAATTACACCTGGCTCAGTCCCAGGGGAGGCAAAGTGTGGGCAGAAGAGCATTGGAGGGGCGTCCTGGAGAGCTGAGTTCTGGCCTTTCTCAGATCCCCTTACGAGTACCATGCGCACATGCTCACTGTGCCGCATTGGTCCTCCCGAGCGACCCTTCCCTCTGCAGACCTGAAGCCCCTGCTGGCATTAGGGCCTCTGCCCTCAGCCAGTGCTGGGCTTGCCTAGCCTCCAGTCCTTTGCACGTGCTGCGCCCTCTGCCTGGAGCACCGCCCCCCCTCCCCCCCCCCTGCTCGCCTGGATTGAGTCAACAGGTGGTTGAATGTCCTTGGACACATCACTTCGCTGCCCCATGCCTCAGTCTCTGTCTTTCAAATACACGAGTGGACCGATGGATTCCTCCGGTGAAACGTGAGGCCTCAAATGAGTGGATGCGGGGTTTCTCCGGCTCATAGGAGTTGATGGGAGCGTCACGGCGACTGCACCCGTGTTTGAAGACGGTTGCCTGTCGTTGACACGGCAACGTGAGCAAAGCGAGGGGGGACTTTCTGGGCACTCAAGGCAACATTCCCAGTGAATGGATCAGGGGACGAGGCAGGGCTGAGGCAGCCTCGGGGGAGCGATTCTAATTGCGGTTGGGCCAACCTTTCCCTGCCTGGCCCTCTGCAGGAATTCCTCCCGCGCCTGTGGAGGGAAGAATGTGTGCGTCCAGGGCCTGACACGTGACGCGCACCTGCCCACGGAACTTCCTCTGTGTCTCCATGTCCGTCCAGCGCTCCCCTGAGTGATGCGGACGGCAGGTGCTGCTGGGGGCTCACCCCCAACTTTCTGCACTCCGGCTGGCACCGCATTTCAAACCAACGTTGCCATTCCCCCGGCTGTGCAGATGTGCACCCCCGAGCCTCAGTTTCCTCATCTGCACAGCGGAGCTAGTAATGCCCACTTCGTGGGAATGGCAGGTGGCCGCAAACGCATGGGGCGGGGCCCGGCGTGTGGCCAGGGCACGTGACGCCGGCGCCCTTCCGGGCCTGCGTAGCTCTTACTCCAGAGATCAGAGCGAAACAGATCGGTGGTCTGTTTGTCAAAGTCCAAAATGTCTGTTGTCTGAAGAATTTCGTTCTGGAAGACAAGCCCAGGTTTTGGGTCAGAACCTTATTCCCTCAGGAACGTCACGGCCGAGCGTCCAGGCATATTTCCTAGGCTCGGTGACCACCCAATCCTTTGTGCCGTCCACGTGGACGTCCCCAGGTCAGGCTTTTTCAGACTCTCTCGCACAGCTGGGCAGCTTGTCGCCTTTCGTCAGCATCGGGTCCACAGAGCAGCCTCTGTCTGGCGTTGAATAGATGTTTTTTTCTCTCTCTTTCTTGGACGCCTGAATGGCAGTCTCCCTCCTGCGGTCCCAGAGGCCGACCTGAGTGTAAAACTCTAAAATGGACATCAGAGCGGGGCCGTCCATTCCTGCTCAGACTCGCGGCTGCCAGCGAGGCTCAGAGAGGTGGGTCGATGGCTGCTGTGACCTGGGCGTCTCCCTAGGGTCTCCCGAGCTGTGGTGATAAAGGCTGCTGAGCAAAGTTAAGAAATCAGAGTGCAGGGAAAAGGCAGCGGCTTAGAGCAGCAGCCGAGTTGAGGATGGGTCAGCGTCTCCAGAAATGGGTCTGCTGACATCCAAGCCACAGGGGCAAAGCCCGTGAGAGCAGGAAGGCCACTTGGGATCAGCCAGTTCCTGCTGCAGGCCGGAGGGCCTTGTGGCTCCGCGGTTAGGAGCGTGGGTCTGGAACCGCACTACCTGGCCTCAAATCCCAGTTTTTCCACTTACTTACTGGGCAGCATGCTGGACTTTTTTTATGCCTCAGTGTTCCCCTTCTGGAAAATGGAGATAATAATATACTATGAGGGGATGGTAGTCTAACATCCCTTAAGTGCATTAGAACAAGGCTCGATGCATAGTAAATTAAAAATAATAATAAAATACAAAAAGAAAAGAGTACATTGCGATCCAGAGAGGGCAAAGGGCTCGTCTGTGGTCTCCCAGTAAGTCGTCGGGGGCAGCCAGGCTGGAACTCATGATTTTCAGTCTCGTGGACATTTGCCTCCTCCCCCTTCCCCCTCAGTCAGACTTTTTCAGCGCTGCCTTTTGCAAAGGAAATCGCGTGACCCTTCAGCCGGCAAGAATTCAGACTGCTCAGAATTTCAGAAACCTCTGGGCTGGCCGGGGGCCTGTTGCAATTCTATTCCGCTGCTAGTTCTTTTTTCTCCTGGTTTTTTTTTTTTTCTCTTCTTCTTCTTTTAAAACTCTAGAGGGTCTCCCCTTTCCTGTCTCCCAAAATAGAAAAATTAACCTTTTGGCGAAGGACTTTGAAGACTCAGGTCCCTGTTTTGTGTGTCCCCCCCGCACCTCCCCCTTCTCTTTCTGGGCCTCAGTTTCCCCATCAGTGAAAGGAGAGGGCTCCCCCTCGACAGGTGGACAGCCCCCACCTGCCAGCCGGTAATCGCTTTGGGGACAAGTGTGCTGAGAGGTGCCACCCTGAACGCAGGCCCGTGTTGACTGTCAGGTTAGTGCTGACTAAACAAAAGAGGGTGACGCACCCTTCTAGGAAGCGAGGTGAAACCCACCAGAAATGCTGCCCACTTCCGCCGGCCTCCGCGTTGCAAAGGTTGTCTGAGTCATCGGAGCTGCCTGCACTTTTCTCGCTCTCCTGCTCCAGCATGACACCCGTTAACCGCACTGGGCTGGGGCCGGGGGGCCAGGAGCATCGTATCCGCCAGCCTCGGAACCGAGGGCCTGGCGTTTTCCTGGTCTCTGCCGGACAGCCCAGCCACGAGTCCTGCAGGCTCCCAGGCTGGGTGTGGATCCTGGCGCCCAGGGCTGTCGACGCCAGCCCTCTGAGCTCCAGGCGCCTCACCTGTGACATGGGTGGGTGAGCCCCGCCAGCAGGGTGAGATGGCAGGCCCAACACGGGTGGGGAGGAGTCCTGCTCCAGCTCATTCCCCCTCTTCCTTCCTTCCCAGGAGGCCCTGGTCACCTGGGACTTAGCTGGGGCACAGTAGATATTGATATGCCTGAGTCCTCCTAGGCTGTGGGGGACAGAAGGGCTCTTGGCCAAGTGAGAAGCCTAGAGACAGACCCTCACCCATTAGGGCCAACAGCATCCTGGGTGCAGCCCTCACAGCCTTTTGATGGGGACTGAGGGCCCAAAGGAGAAGGACCTAGAGTAGGGAGGCCATGGAGCCAAGACTAGACAGGTACCTAGACCGGGAGTCTGCTCTGCCCCTGGTCCTCCTGGTCTCTGCGTGTGGCCTCACTTTCAGGTCAGCCTGGCACCATCAAGGGGCCCAGCCTGGCTGGGCCTGGGAATACAGAGATCAGGGCCTAGCGTGCACTCGGAGCTGAGCCCCACCTCACTACCCCTGGCAGGGGCCTCTGGCAAGTACATGCCCACCCCAACCCCCATTTCCTCATCTCAAAAACGGGCTTATTTCCTGCCCTTGCCCACCTCTCCAAGTTGTCATGAGGCTTCGGAGGACAGTGTGGCTAAAAATCCTTCTGCAGACAATCAAGAACTGGGATGTGAAGAATTTGATATTTGTCATCTCCCGGGGCATTTCTATATCCCTGTCACTCAGATAGTGTCTGGTACAGAGTAGGCGCTCAGTAAGTGTTGAATAGTTATCATTTATTAAGCACCTGCTACATGCCAAGCGTCACTCAGGGAGCTTTCCATTAGGTGCTGTAACCCTCACAACAACCCCAGCAGTGGAAGTATGTTTCCATCTTACAGATAAGATAGCCAAGGCTCGAAAAGTATGGTAACTTCTCTAAGGCCACACAGCAAGTGGTTGAGGAAGTCAGGATTCACCCCTGCCTCTGTACCTGGGTCCTTCCAGGTACTCAGATGGCCCCCTGGGTCACTCCCCCACCACTTCCGGGGGTGTGTTGGTAATTGTTTCCAAAAAGAGTTCCCAGGTAGAAGGGCAGCAGGGGTGGGGTGAGATATTTGTACAAAGACCTAATTTATAGCATTTGCCAATTTCCATGGTGTAAATATTCCTTCTGGGCCTGATTTCAGGCAACTGACATGACTGTCTCATAAACCCCCTGAGAATTTAGCACACGCCATCGTGAGCCAGTAGGAGTGGCTGCAGGGCACCTGCGCACCCCCTCCTTCGCACAGCCCTTTGCAAACCCAAGGAAGACCACAGGGTTAGCAGTGTCCCCCGGCCTGGGACAGCAGACTCGGACAAAGCAAATGGCCTGGGTGGGGATACTGTGCTTCTCCCCTCCCCCAGCCCTCTCCCACCAGAGCCGCTGGCGCTCCCTGTACCAGGTACCACACAAAGATGTGGGCACGATGGAGGAGACCCAGAGATGGATATCAGGGGCTGCCAGCCCCACCGTGTGCGATATTCCTGCCAGGCCCGGAGCAGAGCCCTGTAAACGCTGGGATATAATGGACAATAAAAGTCACTGGAAAATAGTGGGTCTCCTAGGACCAATGTCATCCCTGCCACACGCTGCCTGCCGGAAACACGAGCCCTGTGATCATGAGGCACAATAGTCATGTAAATATATAGGGTCTCTCGCCAGCCACGGGCCAAGATTTATTTTATTGAGACAGTAGGGGGAGGGGAAGACAACTCGAAATGCTTTGCCATCACTTCCCGGGTTCTGGGAGAATGCAGCGGGAGCCAGCATGGCCTCTCCCATCCTCCCCAAAGGCGGGGACCTCAAAGGGCATGGACACTCCCGTCAACGTCCACAGGCCCAGGGACCTGGTTGGCCATGAGACTGGGGTCCCCTGGTGAATGAGGACTGGCCTTATGGTGACAATCGATTTGCTGAGCAGGTCGCCAGGAATGTTTGTCGCAGGGATATTGCCGTTGAATGAGCACTGGTCTTTTATGATGATAATGATAATCTTCATAGTAGCCCCGGCCATATTTATTAAGCTCTTGTGTGTAGCTAGGTCCTGATGGTTTGGAGCTGGCGTTCTGCCCACGTGTCCTCACTCAGTCCTCGTATAACAATGCCATGAGGTCCATGGCTCCCTGTTTACAGAGGAAGGGACCGTGAAGAGGTGACCCCAGGCCGTACTGGAGCCCACGTGGCTGAACAGAGGCTGTGTAGGATTTGACTTGGGGCTCTCAGACTCTAGAGCCTGTACTGGGCTGCCTCTCTGCCTCCTCACTACCTGGCCTATTGGTCCCAGATCAAGTGCCACCACCTCCTTGCAGCCCCCTTGATTGGCCCAAGTTGGAATCAATGGCCCCTTCTTTGCTTCTGCAGCAATTACACACTTTGATCCTGTGGTCCCCACCATGACCACATGGTTCTTCCCTGAGGGCAGGAACCCAGTCTGTCCGCTGCAGAAGGTGTCCAGGCGAGCGAGGATCTGGCCTGCATTTTCATCTAGACTCTGCCTCTCTCTAGCCGGGGCTCCTCCAGCAAGTCACATGACCTCTCAGAGCCTCGGTTTCCAGATTCACCAGTGGCTGCACTGTCTGCCTCGCCGGATCATTTTATGAGCATGCGAGCTGCCCACACACCTGAAGGATCTGGCCTCGCACCCGGCACTTAGAGGCGCTCTTCGTGTGACCTCCACCTCCTACGTACTATGCCACCTCCATGGCTGTGTGTCTAGGAGCCCGGAAGGCACCTGAGCCACGCCGCAACGTGGCTGTGTCTTGTTATGAATGGGGAGGGCAGTGTACAGGGTGATGGAGGTCTCCCGCAGTCTCCTGAGGCCAGAGAGAGCATCCCCTTAGCAATTCCTGACCTGGAAGATCTGGTTTACCTCGCAGCAAAGAGCACAGGATCAGATACGGGACCCCCAAGCCCAGCCTCAGGGCCTCTTAAAACACATCAGTGCAGTAAGGACCCTCGTACACTGTGGAGCCCAACCCACCGTGTTATAGGTGGGGAAACTGAGGCCCACAGACAGGCCATGACGTTCCCAAGGCCATGTCACCCTGTGAGAGTCCAGGCCCTGCAAGTTCCCAGCCACCATTCCACACACATCATGGCTCAGGGAAGAGATCACCCTCGAGGAGTTAGAAATGGCCTCATACTTCCCAGCCCTGACTCGGGGTCAGCGAGGATCTGGGTGGCGGGGGCATGATAAGGGAAGGTGTCGCCATGGTGTGGGCCCAGGAGCCGTTATCACGTGCTGGCCTGTAACTCCTCATGGGGTGGCAGGACTGGGTGGAGGAGACGCTGTCACCCACAGACCAAGCCACGCTCAGCCGTACGGAGATGGTGCTGGAGGCTCGTGGTGACTTGGGAGGCCGGCCACTAATGGAGGGGACTTCGAGCTGTCTGCGCCCCTCAGCACAGCCCTGACGCCTCTTCCCTATCCCAAGCGGACAGGCAGGGAGTGGCTGGCAGCGATTGTGTGCATACAAAGCAGAGGCTGATCAGAGGCGAGTTAGACTTCTGGAAGGTTCTGGCCACCTCAGGCCCAGGCGGAAGACTCTGTGGGGCTGGCTTGTATTGCATGAATCTGTGTCTTCCCTGGGCACTGCCATGTGTCATTGGCCGGAGGACATTTGCCCCCCGGAGGCACATCTCTGTCCCCCGGAGGCACATCTCTGCCCTGGAGGGACTTCCTCTTCAGCGGGCAGGAGGCTGGAAGCAGAGGGAAAACAGTTTAGGCAAAAAGTGTCCAACTCAGGGGCCCGACCTGGCCCACCTGGAGTCTCCTCTGAGTCCAGGCGGACGCTGCCCACCCAGCCAGGTCTCGGAGGACAGTCCTCGAGGCGTGCCACATGTGCCAGGGCCTGTGTGGGGTCCACCCTGCAGGCCTGTGGATGGCTGGCCTGGGCCCAGCCATGGCCACCCAGAGGGCTGGCACCAGGCATGTGCCCAACAGTCGGCTGGCTGGAGGGGAAGGCGCTGGCGGGTGGCCAAGTGAACTCTGGCGCCAGAACCCGGCTGCGGGTCCCGCGGGGCCTCTGCCGCCATATGCCTGCATCAGTCCCAGCGGTCAAGCTGAAGCTGAGGTGCAGGGGAGAGGTTTGCCCAGGGCAGGGAGCTCTTGTTCTGGAGGAGGAGGCAGGTGCTTCTCGGAGATGAAGGGGCGGGCTGGCCTGGCGCTCTCCCTGACTCCCTCCCGCGTGCCTGCGGGTCCGCCAGCCTCCACGCCTCCGATCCCACCGCGTCCTCCACCCGAATTCCCTTCCCCTCTGGTCCTAATCCGACCCATCCTCCCAGGCCACCTCAGACGCCACCTGTTGTGAGAAGCCGTCCGTGGCCTTGCCTGGCCAGAAGTGAGAGTCCATCAGTTTTCGTGCATTTCGCTAGCTTGTGACTGTCTGCCCCCGTGCGCCATGGTTCTCTCTTGTGGACCCTATAAGAGTAGGGGGGTTTCCGTCTGTCCTCTTGGAGTCAGCACTTGTCAGCACAGGCCCTGCCCAGAGAAAGGACATGCGGAAGGAAGACAGGAGCACACGTGAGTCCTCAGCGCCTGCATCCATGCCTTGTTTGGGAGAGCACGGGGCCCCGGTAAGAATGTAATGATAGTCAAACGGTGACTCCATCGATTGGGCACCTATGAAGTGCCAGTCCGGGGCTGACTAAGCACTTTTGAGTCACGTAATGTCAGGAACCCTCTAGCAGCCAGGGGTGGCATATACTCTTCTTGTCGCTGTTCTACCCAGCAGTGCACGCATAGCTGGGATGCGGCTGAATCAGGACTTGCACCCAGGGCTGCCGCCTCCCGAGGCGCTCACCTCTTAGGCAACACATACTTTAGGCTCATCTCACAAAAGAGAGACTAGAAAGCATTAAGCTTTTCCAGGGACGGCGAGAGCTTTTACGCGTCCGTAGCGTTTGCTGGGGTGCAGTGGGGGTGGGTGGGGAGGGAGCACCAGCAGCAAAGGAAGGACCCCCGTCCCTCCCAGGGCCCCGGCCGGTTTAACCCCAGCACCACAGCCAGTGTTCCTGTCTCCCTTGAGGAGTCAGGGGCTGATCGAGCCTGGAGGGCAGACCCCCTTGCCTGAGCAGTGTGGGCATGGAGTGCTTTTAGGAGGCTGGGTCCCAGCCAGGGGTCGCCACTGTTGAGCCTCTTGTCTCCTGCCTCCAGTTTCTGGGATCCCAGAGTGGACTCCGGTCGCATTCCAAGCCCGCTGGCTTGGGACACGCATAGGCACTCTCTGCAAGACCGTCCAGTGGCCGCTGCCGTCAGGCTCCAGCCTCCAGTGAGCATCGGGGCCGCCTGGTGACTGCGACGACAAGTCCCGTCCACCACAGAGGTGGCAGCCGGAGCTATTTTTGGAGCAGCCGGTGGGGGGGGGGGGAGTTTCCTTTTGGCAGTAGCTGGGGACGGAGTCTTCAGCAGGGGAAGTCCCGTACGGAGACAGGGCCTGCCCCCCCCTTTCTTCGCCAGCCCTGGCACAGAGAGGCCACCTAGCTCCCCAGAAGCCCCGGCACCGAGCGCTCACCCTGGACCCCGAGCCAAGCAGATCTTCCCCGAGCGTCTCAGGAGCCACTTTGCAAGGTACCAGCCTTTGCCCTGCCTCCTGCTGCGGGGAACCTCTCACCCTCCCCTGCCACCTGGGGCTGCTGCCTTTGCCCTGGAGGGTGTGCCCAGCAAGTGACTAGGAGTCAAGGCCAAGGGGCCTCCAATGTCTGGGCTCACAGGGTACCAGACCTTTGCTGCACCTCTGCCCACTGTCACTTGACCACCCCCAGGTGGAGGCCACCTATGGGCCAGTGCTATCAGCCTGACATGACCTTTGCCACAACCCAGGTGGGGGGGCGGGGGGAGGCAGTTTCACACTGAGTGATCTTGGGCTTTGTCAGAACTCCTGAGGTCATGAGGAAAGCAGAAAAAGCAACACTTATCTTTCCGGGGCAGGTTTTGGCTGCCTGGGCCCCTTCCTGCCGTCTGAGCAGTGAGTTCTCCACAGAACTTTCTCCCGCCAGGTGTAGCCAACCCTTCAAGCCTTAAAATGGGGCAGGAGAGAAAATTAGGGGAGAACAGGGGTTCAGGAATTTCCCCTGGACAGAGGCCACTGGGTGGGATGATGGCTGCTCTCCTGGGGCCGGGGCAAGCTTTTTACAAACACCGAAGCCCACGAGCCCCCTGGGGGCCGCTCCCCTGGGCATCTTCCTTTTCCTGTTGGTTGGCAGGATAGTAGCCGTGGCCTGAGACAGGGTATAGAAGTAGAGAAAGTTCTGCTCTGACACTGTCCCTTTCCTAAAACCTCAGTCTCCATCTACCCAGCAGCCCCAGGGTCATGGGGCCCCAGGTTCTCCCTTCTGGCCTCGTGTTTCTATACCTGGTCAGCAGCCATTTACCTGACCCTCTCTCTCTGTGGCCTGCTGGGCCACCAGGTGAGCGGTTTGGTCTCTGCCGTTGAGGAAATCTCCATTTGGAGAGGAAAACACATGAGCAGGCAGTGATAGCACAGGGACCAGGGCTGTGGAGCCTGGGAGTCCAGGAAGACTGCCAGGAGGAGGTGCCCCGGACTGGGCACTGAGGGAGGAGCCAGGTTTGTCGAGAAGCAGGGGAAGCAGGGCCTGCCTACTGAGGCCTTGAGAAGAGAGCGAGTTCATTTCCATGGAGGGCAGGGGTCCTCGGGAGGGTGGGCTTGCTAAGGGGTCGAGGGTCCTAGCATGGAGTAAGATCTCAGCTTCTCCTGGCGCTGGGGTCTCCAAGGATCACCCCAAAGAAATAAGATTGAAACCCAGACTGTGGAGAGAGTTGAATCTGGGTTCAGACACAGGGCATGCCATTTATCAGCTGCATGGACTTAGCGAGTCGCTTGACTGCCCTGTGCCTCGGTTTCCTCGTCCGTAAAATGGGCCAGGAACTGAGGTGCTGAGATGCTGCGTGTGACTCCCAGGTGCTCGGCAGACCTTCGGGGGGGGGGGACAGGGCCACCTTCGCCAGGTCCTGGAGCCAAGGGCCTCCGGACAGAAACCACTGCCTCGCTGCTCCCTTACCTGGGAGATGTTTATAGCCCCCACATTTCGTTCTTCCAGAATCAGGTTATCACCTGAGAATGAGGAAGCAAACGGTGATCAGGAGCCTCCTCGATTTGGGGAAGGCTTTGGGGAGCCCTGCAGTGTGAGGTGGGGTGCATTTTCAGGGCCCGGTGATTTCTGCCTGATAAGAGACCTCAGGGACCCTGAGGTGAAGGCCAGTGTTTCTTGCCTGGGGCTTCAGAAGGGTGAGAGGGGCCCCCTCCTCTGACTGGGCAGAAGTTACTCCAGCCAGCTCCCACGGGCGTCCTTGCGTGCCCGGCGCTAGGGAGGCCCTGACAGTTTAGAGATGACTGTGAAGACCAGTCCCTGCCTGGGAAGGCCGGCAGGGGAGGAGGAGAGGGTGACAAAGGAAGCAGTGTACGCTTGTACAGCTGGACTTTTGAGGACAAGCCCATGTGGAAGCTGTCAGATGGGGAGGAGTAAGGGCCTTGGTGTCGCCTGACTGTCCGCATGCCCCCCTGTGTGCCCACCCTGTGGGTCTGGGTGTTTCTTTACAGAAGTCCAGGGAGGGGGCAGGACTTTCCCAAGACCCCACAAGAAGTGCCAGACCTGAGTAGGACCCACCCAGGACCTGGTCCTGATGCATGGGAGAGGCACCTCGCCTGGTGCCAGTCATAGGTTCCAGGCAGAAGCGGGTGTGTGGAAAGGCCTAGAAGGGGCAGGGGGAGGTGTGGTTGGGTGCAGGGCCCGGGGTGGGGTGGGGAGCTGGGGGAAACACAGGCAGGCAGGCCCATGCCAGCTGGGCAGAGCTTGCAATGCCTAGCTCAGGCGTGTGGGCCTTTTCCTGCGGAGCCTGGGGTAGGGAGTGGTCGGTTGGGATTTGTGTGTCAAGGGGACCTTCTTGTGGTGGTCTGCAGGTTGGGTCATCAAGCAGGAGGGGACTGCAGAGACCCTGCTGAGAAGGGGCCAGGCCAGGTATAGGGCAGGGACTCTGGGTGGGTGCAGACTTATATGGGTAGAGAATTGGCAGGACTGGGTGAAGATCTGCGTGGGCTGTGAGGGAGGGCGAGGCGTAGGGTAGGGTGAGCCTGGGATCCTTCTGGGGCCCTGGCAGACAAGGGTGACCCCGTCGCTGAGATGGAGACCTGGGAAGGGTGGGCTGAAGCTCTGATTGGCCCAGGTGAGTCTTCGGTGCCTGTGGCTTTTGGTGGATGGGGTCTGGAGCTCTGGAGAGAGGAGGGGGGTGGGCGGGGCGGGGGGAGGAGAGGCAAGCTTGGGGTGCCAGGACAGTGGGCTGAGTGGGAAGAACGGCCCCATCGGCTGAGTGGGGACTGCATTGGCCCCCCAGCTAGTGGCCCCCAGGTTCTGCAGGCCCACCCTGCGGGAGCCCCACCGACCGAAGCAGCGGGCAGGGGCGTCTCTGCCCGGGCCCGGCCTTCCTTTCAGCTGCTGCCGTCCCGCGTCTTAGAGAAGCCAGGCTCCTGCCGGCTGTGGAGCCAAGGGATCTGAGCAGCATGTGTGGCTTCGGGGGTGGGAGGTAAGGACACAGGACGCGTCAGGAAACCAGACACCATCTGCGGCTCGTCCCCTACGGCTCCTCGGCCCCCATGACTCTGGCGTGAGATCTGGCTGTTTCCTGTCAAGTGATGGATGGGTAACGTATGCTTCTCCCAAGACCAGAGGAGAAGTAGGGTGGGGGTGGGGGTGGAGCGCGGCAGCCAGAGCCACGCCTCTGGGCCAGGATTCATTCACTAGCTCATTCATTCATTCGCTCTTTCAAGGCGGCTGGACTAGGGGAGTCAGACAGACTTGGTTTCCAGTGTTAGTTCCCCCTGCTGCTTGCTGTGTGACCTTGGGCCCATCCCTTAGCCAGTCTGAACTTCTCTTTCCTTCTCTGCATAATGTGGATCACAGCCCATCGGGTTTCTCATCTGCAAAATGGGGGTGATGGCACCTCTTGGTTTTCGGGGGGAGGTGTCAAGTCCCTCAGTGCAGAGGGGGCGCTTCGGCGGGTGTCGGCTGATGCCGAAGCGGGTTCCGCCTTGACCCCACCCGCAGCCAGGCGCTGAGCTGCCTTGTCTCCCTGCACCTCAGCTCTCCACCGCGGAGGGCTGGCTGTGTGGGGCAGTGCCGGCCTGGGGCACCTCCCCTCTCCTGGCTGGCGGAAGGCCTGGGCCATGAGCATCCATCCTGAGCTTCTGCAGGCAGGAGCCTGGGGACCCGTGGATCCCACCCTGGGAGCCTGCGCTGGTCTTGGGTCATTCGTCTGGGGGAAAAGAAAACCTCACAGGCGTGTAGGAGGCCGGGATGTCACGGGATGGTTTCCTGCTTTGGGAAAACCACGTGTGGAGCTGTTCGCGCAGCCGGAAGGACTGAGAAGGGGAAGGCAGCGCGGTCGGGTGTCCGGCCGAGGCCGAGCCTCCAGGGACGTCCGTGTGTGGTTCTCCCGAGGGCTTCGGAGAACCCGTCGGCGTGGTAGCCTCATCAGCCTTCTCCACCTCCGCCCCCAAACCACCCCGAACCAGGGGCGGTGATGCGCCTGCCTCACAGATGGACTGAGAACGTGGCGAGACTCACAGCCTCGTGGTCACCGGAAGAGCGCTGACCACATGGGCACGTGCACACACACGTGCAGAAAAAGGGGGGGGTCACAGGCTCTTTCCACCTTGGGGTTTGGAAGCAAAGTGGCAAACACTTGTGCCCACACAGTATAACAATGCACCGCCAGACGACCCCCAACACACACAGACCCTCACGCACGTAGGCCCCCAAACCCAGGCCAAGCCAGGTCCTTGGCCTGAGCCTCCCTGGTGTCTGGGGTCATCCGGTACACTGAGAGGGTAAAGACCTCAACGAACCGTCTGCCTCCACGAGGTGTGGCCTTTGGCAGGACACAAAGGAGGGACACGGTTTTCCCCTGGATGAAGAAGTTTCCAGGAATTGGGAGGCAGGGGCCTGGCAACAGTCTGGGTCAGAAAGGCCCCTTAGGAAACCTCAGAGCCCAGCTCAGCAGGAGCCAGTCCCTTCTAGGATGTGTCTGATTCAACCCGAGTCCTCGCGTCCCCTCAGGATCACACGCTACAGAGGTAGGAGCCTTGACCAAAGCCAGCGCAGGGAGGAGCATGGCTTTGCCAAGGTAGCCACAGTTCCCATAAGTGACGAAGAAGGCGTTCGCCCCAGAGTCCGCCCAAAGGGGCCACGCAGAGCAGTAGACAGAGCGGGATCCGGCAGCCCCCACCCTGTCTCCTACCAGCCGTGTGGCCCTGAGCAAGTCCCTGCCCATCTCGGGCCCCAGTTCCCGAGTCTGTCACGTGGAGGCTATCACTCCTCCGCTGGCCGGGGACGATCAGAACTACTGACGGCGGTAGCAGCCGAAGCCTCAGAGGGCCCTTCGCACGGGCCTGTTCCAAGGCGTTTCCGTGTCTGTTAACCCATTAAATCTTCACAGTCACCCTAAGAGACAGATCTTACTATTAGCCCCATTTTGCAGGCACTAAAGGCCCCTGGTCCTAAACGGGCGCTGGGCCTTAACCCCCCGGGTGTATCCCGATCTGGTCCTCACACACGCCAGGAGCCAAGCTGGGAAGCCACGCTGTACGTCCACACGGCACCTTGCAAGTTCAGGGCCCTCGCTCCCTGGAAGGGAGGAGAAAGGCCCTCTTTGAGTGGCCTGCGGGGCTGGCATTCCACGGATTCTTGGCCCCTGACTCGGGCTTGGCAGCCTGCTCCTCATTGTTCTGCGACTTGGCGGGAGCCAGGGGACGGGCAGCGCCCCGTGTTACCCGGAGGTGCTGGCGTGCTTCGTGGATCTTTGCCCTGCTCTCCCTGTCATCCCTCCGAATCCAAATCCCCTACCTCGGCCTTTCTGCCTCTGAGCCCCCCGAGAGGTGGTTTCTGGCAGGAATGTCTGGGGTCAAAGGGGGGGGGTTTCTATGCAGTAGGGACAGAGAGAATGTCATGCTTTGAAATGCAACACCTCAGGAGAGCCTCAAGAGGCAGTGGCTGTCTGGGACCTAGGAGGGGCTTGGGAGTCTGAGAGTGGTGTTCAAATCTCCCCTCTGTAGCTCGCTTGAGACATGACCTTGAGCCTCCCCTGTCTGAGCTGGATTCCCCATCCGTATGAGGGGTCTACCGGCAGCCCCAGGATGAATGGGAAAGACCTGGCCCACTGAGTGCTGCCTTCTTCCCTCCCCTCCTTCCCCCTCTCCTCCTCCCTCCTCCCTCCTCCCTTCCTGCCTCCTGCTCCTTTGTGTGACCCTCTCTGGCAGGGGAGGTGCCCTCTAGCAGGGGACTCTTGGGGGCTCCTGTCCATGGGGCCCCAGTGGGAGAAGACGGGCCCCCTGTAGCCTACTGGCCCAGGGATCACCCCCGCCCCCTCTGCACGGGCCCCGTTCTGCAGCGGAGGTGGCTTGTGCCATGGGGGCCACCAGAAGGGACAATGACGTGTTGCCAGGAGGAGCTGTGGAGCACAATGTGGAGATTTGAGGCAAATCCTGGCTCCTCTATCTGTGGTCCGTGTGAACTGAGGAAATCTAGTAGCCGCCTTGTGCCTCAGTTTCCTCATCCGTAACAGGGAACAATAAGAGACCCTATCTGGTGGAATTGTTAAAACGATGTGGGCTGACAAGGCTGAAGTGTAGGAGGCAGGCCCAGTATAGTGAGGGCGCACGATTGTTGGCGTGTGATTACTGTTATCTCTCGTGAGGCCAGTGGCTTCCCACGACGTGCCTGGGGCCCTGTGTGTGTGTGTGTGTGTGTGTGTGTGTGTGTGTGTGTGTGTGTGGTGGGAGGGCCCTCCTGACACCTGCCTGTGAGCACGGATGTGGGAGTGCCACGTGGGGTTGTGGGGAATGACCTGTGTAAATATCCACTTGGTTTCTTCCTAGTGTGACTTCCCAAGGTCCCAGCTGGGGAGTTGACGGGGTCAAAATATAAACCCAGGCCTGCTGGCCACGGGAGGCCGCATGAGGTGGGATGAGGGAAAGGGAAGTCAGACAGCGACCGGCCGTGGTTTCCGGTCCAGGTGAGGTCTGTGAGCAGGTGGGGCTGCACCCTGGGCTGTGCCGGTGGCTTTCTGAGATCAAGACAGGACCTTCTTGCTGAAGACAGGTGTCTTCCCACCTTTCCCTGGAGGTCTCCCTAAGGGCAGAGGACGGCGAACTGTCACCCTGAGGGGTGTGTGTGTGGGGGGGGGAGCCTGTAGCCGGAAGCGCTGCAGAGCCTGCAGGAGTCCCCGGTTTTATCTAAAATTCATGCACATTTTACATTCCGTTCCCTCTGTATCCGGTTTATTGTCACACACACATTTCCCCCTGAGTAACAACGCTGCCTCGGGAAGCTGCTCTTGTTTATCTGTTTATCCTGGGGCTTTTCATGCCCGGGTCGTCTCTGTGTCACCTGGGGGTGTGCGCTCCGGTGTGGGAGCTCAGGCGCAGATGGTGGGCAGATGCCGAGGGGACCGTGGTCCCATCTGCATTTCAGGACGTGGCCCGAGTGGCCCACGCCGAGGAACAGGGTTTGGTGGGGAGGGCACCAGGTTCCGGAGAGCCAGCGGTCCAGGGGGGAGGCAGGGACAAGCACACCCCCAGGGTGCCCTCGGCGTGACACTGATTTGAGATGACAGAAGCAAGAGACAGCAATGGGTCGACGCTCATCTCTACGCATAAGGACGAACCACATGGGATGCTGGGCGTGTGGCGGGGGTCAGAACTGGCTGAGTTTCAGCGGCTTCACAGACAGCAGACCACCTGGGCTGGGCCGTGCGTGGCAGGATGCTCCCCTCACCGAGGGCTCCCCTGCACTCTGCGCCATCTGCTCTATGTGGCCTTGCGTCCTGCCATCTATGTAGCATGCCGGAGAGCAGGGTTACCCAAAACTGCTGATGAAAGGTGTTTGAGGGAGGAGCGGGGCACTGGGCACTGGACGCCAGAGGCTGGATGCCAGCACGCAGATTCGAGAGATTCTAGGGAGACTTAGGAACCTTCAAGGCAGAGCCAGGGAGGCTGGCGGTCAAGCTCAGCGGGTGATTCAGGGCCTGGTGGCATTCTTTCATAGGTCAGAGACAGCCCTGAGCCTGGGAGGGTTGCCCCCCACGCCCCAGGTGGCTGCAGCTGGAATGAACTGCAGTGCGCAGGGAGGAGGAGTGGTTTGCAGCCTGACACCCTGTGAAATCTCCAGGGTAACAACCCAGCTGGTGTTGATTCCTCTCCCACTGCCCAGAATGCCGCTGTTCAGGCGGGGGCGTGTCCACTGAGGACGGGCATGCGGCAGGGCTTGCCAGCCCACTGACCTCTCAGTGTGGGGTTCGGGCTGGTAGGGACAGCCGGGGATGCAGGTGCCCAGGTTACAGATCACAAGAGCAGAAGCCCGTCTAGGAAGAAGGGTGGGTGTCAGGTGGGCTTCTCCAGAAGTCATCCTGAGACCGCTCCTGGGAAAAGCCTGAGGGTGTGGGGGAGGCAGACAAGCTGCGGAGTGACCTCAGACCCGTCCACTGGCCTCACCCAGCTCTCCAGAGTGTAGGTTACACCGCAGGGTGCCCTGACCTGAGGCAAGGGCATTTGACTCCTAGAGACTTTGCCTCTTCACAGGTTATAGCTGAAACAGTTAAATGGCCCGGGCCAGTCCTTAGGCTTCTGATGGGGATGTGTCAGGTCCAGCAGCCTGACGCGGGGGCCCCGGCCACATGCCCACACTACACCAGTGTCTTCCAGGCATCCGCCCTTTCTTCTGCAGCCCTGGGGTTGCTCAGGCCTGGCGTGGACGGAAAGTGGCTGCAGAAATGCTTGTGGATGAATGAAGGCCTGTCCTCCTGGCATTCGGGGGCCCCATGGCTGGGCAGTCCCCTCCCCTCAGGCCGTACAGCTTCTTCTCTGTTCCCCGGGCCTGGCCTGGGGCCTGGCCCCACGGGCCCTTTTCTGCTAGGAGGCCGGCAAAGGCTGCCTGTGACTCCAGGAGTGGAAGCGATACGGGAAGTGATGCTCCGGTGGCCTTGAGCTCAGGTCTGGGCACATGGTGGCGCTTTATCCTGGACAGCTGCCACAGTTACTGTGACAACTGGTGACTAGCATCCTGACTCTCCCGGGGACTTCTAATGTGGCAGGTCACATTGGACCTGCTCCCTTGTGCCCAGGGGTTTATACAGGACTATGAACTTGGCCTTCCTAGTGTTCGGTGCACTAGGGCCCAGCAAGCATGGGGATGCGAGGTCCTTTCTGCAGCTGCTGCTTGCCCTCCGACTCAAGGTCTCTCTCTCTCCTGACCACCCAGGCTGCCAACCTGGTTTTATGTGGGGCTGATGATAGGAGGCAGAGCTGCAGAACTGTCCCCCAAGAGGCATGGAGAACAGTCACCTGGAAGAACACAGAGTCTGGCACAGGTGGGGTTGCATCTGGTGCCTCCCTTGCTGGTGGGGGTCACCTTGAGACTTTCCGCTGGACGGAGCCTCAGTTTCCCCCTCTAATTAATGGGCACAATCCTAGCAACCTAGTCAGGAGAGCATAACGGAGGGAACGTTGTGTCACGCAAGGTGTCGACGTCCTAGCCGGCCACTCTGACTGGGCGCGACCCTGGGCAAATTGCTTATTAACCCCTCTGCAGCCCGACGCCCGCATCTGTGCAATGGGGCGAGCGAAGGTACGCCCTCCGACCGAGGGCTGCGGTGAGGACCGGGCGACAGGCGTGCACGTGAGAAAGCCCTCGTCTTCTTTTGCAGCCCGTGCCCTGGTGCGGCTGGCATGCAGGATGGCGGGACAGCCCAGCCACATGCCCCACGGAGGGAGCCCGAACCTGTGCCACACCCCGGGGCCCGCGCACCCTCCTGACCCGCAGGTAAGCCCTTTTCCTCCGTCTGCAGTGTGTCGGAGCATCTCTGGGGAACATGGCCCCTGAGGCTGCTCCGTCCGTCCTGACTGCTGGAGGGAGCCTCCTCTTGCACGCTTCCAGGGAAGGGAGCAGAGCTCACTCCCTGACCTCCTTGGCCCTTCATTTCACTCAGCCTCTCTGTGCGGGCGGGATGCCAGGCCTGGCCCTGCCCCTAGGTGTGTTGACGGATCAGTGCTGCTTAGAGGAACAGGGGTGGAGAGGGGGTTGCAGATGCCCCAGGAACAGGGGAATGGGCAGGACGTTCTTGGGGTCAGAAAGAGCTTCCCTACTCTGGCTGGAAGTCTGCCTCCCTCTGTGGTCTGAACCGCGTTCTGGCCTCTTCGGCCTCTTTACCCTGACCCCACTGCGCTCAGGGACACTGGTTTCCTTCCACCTGTCTCACCCTCTCTCTGGATCCTTGGAGAGCCAGGCAGCTTTGCTAAAGGCGTTTTCTGGGGTTCTGAGCTGCCGGCACACCCTATGTCTTTGCACATGCTGTTCCTGGGCCCCGAAGTGCCCCGCTCCTGCAAACCTCAGTCCAAATGCCACAGCTTCTAGAGAGCCTTCCTGTTCCACCCCCACCTGCTTCTGCACTGCCCCCACCCCTGTGCACAGGCTCTGGGTCATGGCCATGATGGCATGCCGCGGGGGGCTGGCTCCTGGGCCTGTCTTCCTAGACAGAATCCTCTGGGGTGGGGCCGAGGGCTCCCTCACGCCTGCTGAGTTAGTGCACTGCAGACGTGTGCAGTACGCTTGCCCAGGACGCGCCTGTGTGTGAGGCAGGTCCACACCTGCTCCAAGGTGCACACAGCCTCATGGGAGAGATGGATGGGAAAGAAGCCGAAGAAACTCGGGAATCCGTGGCGCTCCCGCAAGCCACCTGATCCAAACTCGGGGCCCAGAGAGGCTCACTCGAGGAAGCGGCATGCAAAGGCTTGGAGGAGACAGAGCGTTGGGCTGGGCAGATCCGTCAGGGTGAGATGCTCTGGTGTCCTGTGGGCAGCCTGCCATGATGAAAAACAGTAACTGTCCAGAGTCAGCTTCTGTCCCAGGGCTGTGAGACCTAACTCAGAGACAGTGGCTTTCCTGAGCCACGGAGGGATTGTCAGAGCTTCTCAATGCCCAGTTCCTGTTGGAGGCCTTCGGGCGGACAGGCGTTTGCCCTCTGTGGGCAGGGTTGCCATGTACAGTTTGTACAGGTTCTACACGGCCCGACGGTGCGGGGCCCAGGAGGCAGGTGAGTCTGAGGCCCTTCTCCCGCCCCTGAGCTCTCTTCAAGCCGTGCTCCCTGGGGAGGGAGCTCCTCCGTAGATCGACACGGAAGCGACACGAACTAGGAGAAACTGTGCGTCCGTGTGCGTGCGTGTGTGCATGTGTGCGCGTGTGTGCATGTGTGTGTGCGTGCTTGTTGTGCGTGTGCGTGCGTGTGTGCATGTGTGTGCGTGTGTCTGCGTGTGCGCGCGTGTGTGCGTGCGTGCGTGTGTGCGTGCGTGTGTGCATGTGTGTGCCGTGTGTGCGTGTGTTGCGTGTGTGTGCGTGTGTGTGTTGGTGTGTGCGCGCGTGTGCGTGTGCGTGTGTGCACGTGTGTGTTGCGTGTGCGTGCGTGCGTGTGTGTGCTGTGTGCATGTGTGTGCGCGTGTGTGCGTGTGTGTGCATGTGTGTGCACGTTTGTGTGTTGGTGTTGTGTGCTGTGTGTGCACTGTGTGTGTGTTGGTGTGTGTGCGCGCACGCACGTGCACACAGCGCACGAGGCTCCGAAGGCGTCTGTAGTCATACTCTCTGTTTCTGTTCCCGGCTGAGGGGCCCGTAGCTTGGGTGGGATTTGGGGAGGCAGGAGCTGGGCAGCCCGTGGACACTGCTGGTCCGGAGCCCCCAGGACATGTCACTGGCGGCCGGGGCGACGGGGCCTCCTCGGGTAATGTAGCAATTTGTCATATTAAGTCATTCGCTAACAACGAGTCCCCCTTGATTAATCTCCCGGCATTAGCCAGTTGCGTTTTGAGCAATTAGGGTTAATTACAGCCTCGTTTGGCAGAAGAGAGAGCGCCCTAATTATTTCGCGGACAAGGAGAGGAGGCGCTGGGGCGGCCGGCTGGCCGTGGCGCCTCGTGGCACGTGCTAGCGCGGGAACGACGTAGTTGAGGTGTAATTAGACACGATCGCGCCGCGCTGGCCGGTCCCGGTCCCGCCAGCATCTGGCCAGGTCACAGCAGTGTCGGTGCTGGGTGCTGGGGCTGCTGGAGGCGAAGGCTGGAATCAGGACAGTCGGGCACTTTCTCTCTCCTCGACTGCTGAAACACCGGTGTTGAACACACCGTCTGAGGAGATCTCTCAGGGCCTGGGTCTCGCCTGTTCCAGGACATAGAAACACCACATAGAAACACCGCAGGAGCATTGTCCTTCATGGCAGGAGGCACTGCTCTTTCCCGGAAGCCATCCTCAGAGGGGGGAGCCAGGCTCCGACTGCGAGGAAGCTGTGCGCTGGGCCAGGCCGGGTTCCGTTCCCAGCTGCATCCCTCACCAGGCAGGTGATACCGGGTGGAGGACCTCTCTCAGCTCAGGTTTCTCATCTGTAAAATGGGGCCGTGAAGACTGCGTGCGACAGTATACCTGAAACATCCAGCACGGCAGCCACCAGTGGTGTCTTACGTTTTCAAAATCATTTTAGTTTCCACAGCTAAAGAACCCAGAGCTGGAAATACCCCCAATGTAGAAAGGACAATTTAGCAAAACACTTAGAACCTGTTGTTGTTTTTTTTTAACCTTCTATGCCCAAGGCAAGTGGTGTGTTCATTTCAAGGAGCTTTCTAGCTCTGAGAGCTGTCGGCACAGAAAATTTGGTTGCCGAACCCGGCAGAACCGTATGGGAAATTCATATGTGCTTGGGAAGGCTGAACATGCTTGCTTTTATTGAGGTTTGAATTAATGAATGAATAGAGTTGAGAAAAAGAGCCTAAAATGCCCTAAGCTCTCTAATGTGACCAGTTTGCTACAGAGCATTTTCATCAGGAATGAAACGCGAGGCTCAGCTGACCTACTAAGAACCTCATGAATTTCCAAGAAGAGGAAAGGTATTCTTGTCCGAGAAAGCCCTGGCTAACGATGTCTTCCACCTGGGAAGTCTTTGCAGACCCGTTTGGGACGTGCCAAGGTCCATTCTATTCAGCACTATTCAGAGAGAGAGGAATGTGCTAAACTTTGCAGGGGTTGGGGACAGCCGTCACGAAGTCAGCATGGCACAGGCCCAAATCTTTATGAAAATTTTCCCAAACCAATGATGGTCGTTAGATTTAATGACCAAATATTAACAGCCATTAAAATTCAAGAAGCGTTTGCTTGTTGTAAATTCAGCAAATGCTTGTCTCGTTTCAAAGAGTCAGACCTGCAGGTACAGGGACCAGTCAGGTTAGATAAGCGTTAGAGACTGTTGCTTAGGTCAGGTAGAATGTCCATGCTGTGTCGTTTGGCACGGACTCCGTAGCAAATGAGAAGCCCACGAGGGGTTTGAGGTTGACGGGAGCTTGGGTTTTAGATCACCGGCATCTGGCGCTCAAGACACAAGTAAGGCAGAAATAGGAGGCAGGAAAGGAGGCTGCTGCCCTCACCCAGGTGAGATACGCTTTGGCCTTAAATGGGCTAGACATAGGAGGGAAGATTCTGAAGACTTCCGGGGGGGAAGAACTAACTATTCTTGGTAACTAAGGGATGAGGGAGAGGGAAGTCCAGGATGTGTCCGGCCTTCCAGGTGGTGTCTGAAGCTCTGTGTGGCTTCGTCCTGCAAGGCTTTGCTTGTCAGTCATTGGGAGCTGGTTCCAGATTCTCTCCTCTGTGTTTTTAAGCTGAGCTCTCACCGAGCTCGGCTGATAAGGATCAGCCTGGGGGAGCCACTAGAGTTGAGATGATTTTAGGCTTTGTTATCAGGTGTCTGCCATGCTTAGGGCATCTCACTCACTGCTCCCATCGCGCAGAGTGTAGATAGCCAGGCTGAGACAATCATGGTGGTGGTCGCTCCAATAGCGTGACACCTGGCACTTACCTCGTTTCGTCCTTTTACCCACTGGGAGAAGTAGCTCTTATTTCACACTGAATTTTGCAAGGCGGGAGCGGTGGACTGAGATAAGTAACTCTTCCTTTGGCCAGGAAGGGACAGAGCCAGGAGTCACTCTGGTCTGATTGGCCCCATATGCACCTTCGTGCCACAAGTCTGTGAGAGGGAAGATTGGCTATGGGTTTGAAATTAGCCAGGTCATGAATGCTGAGTGGGGCTGGCCCCGGACAGAGCCTGACAATATGGACTCTCTGTGAACCGTGCCCTTCTTTTGTGCAAAGGCGGATTTAAAACACATCGCATATACACATATACTGAATCCATGAGAAGTTCCTTACACAGGATGTCAGATGTCTTTAAAGGTGAAATTCGTTTACAGGAAATGTCATTCTGATGAAATGTGCTTTTTAAAATCATAGAAACGCTTGCCTTAAAATTAATGATGCATTGCAAATATCAGGGAAAAAGGACCCATCCAGTGTAAAGATGATTAAAATTCAGGTCAGAAGTCTGACTTAGTCAGGCTAAATTTTTTAATGAGATTTCAGAAAATTAATTGGGCGAATGCGTTTTTATTCTTTTAACATGTAATTTTATGCTCCTGTTTTTTTTTTTTTTTAAAGGATTTGTCGATGGCTGAAGCTTATCGTGGTTCAAACATTTTAAACTCAAATTAGCACAGAGTGGGGTGGGGGGGCATTTGTGGCCTAATTTGATCTGACTGGGAGAAGAGAGCTGGCTTTCTCCGAGCTTTCTGGAGTGGGGGCAACCTGGTGTGGTTTAAGACACCCCCTTCTCCGTATGTCCAGCCTCGGCCAGAGAAGGCTGGCGGCATTTCTCAGGAGGGTGGGATTGGAGATGGAGGTGACTCAGGGACCTGGGCCATCTCCTCGGCTGCTCCCAATCCCTCCAGAGCTACTCTCTGAGATCAACGGCCTCCCTCAGGCCCCCTGGCAGCATCCCTGCCTCCTCCTTCCAGTCCCACCCCATCTCCTCTCCCTGAAAGGGAGAAATACGGGGCTTCCACCCTGAGGAAGGTGGGTGAGGGATCTGAAATTGCCTCCAGTACCCACAGCACAGCCATGTGAGGCCAGCCTGTTGCCTGGCACTGCCCCTTGGCAAACGGTCCCAGGGGACTCACGAGGTCGGAAGGGTGCAGGGCCACGCCGGCCTCCCTGCTTTACTGCAGCCAAGAGACCGTGGGTGAAAGATGTCTCTGAGCCTCAGTATCCTCGTCTGCGAAATGGGGTTGCAAAGACGAAGTGAGATGGTGCTCTCTAAACACTGAGCATGGAACCAGTATCATGGGTATTAGGGAAATAGTGTGACATTGATCTGATCCATATATTTTAGAATTCATTTTAGTTTTCACAGCTAAAGAGCCCAGAGCTGGACACACCCTCAGTGGGGATGTTGATCACAACAGTGAGAACTCCCCGCGCTGGTGCCCTGGGCCCGGCACTTACCTGGCCAGGTGCTGTGCACACCCTGCCTCGGTTCCTCCCCAGCCCCCTGGAAGGCGGTGCTGCTGCTCTACAGACATTCCTCAAAGCCAGTAGTAATAATGATAACAAACAGCATTTCCCGTGTGCCAAGTGCTTTCGTTCATTAACTCGTCCATGAATTCATTCATTCTATTCAAACACCACAGGCAAGAAGTGGCAGAACTGAGATTTGAACCCAAGCTTCGAGGGGCTGGAGTATCAGTATCTCAACGTTGTCACCTCTCTGCCAACTTGTGCCCCAGGGGTTGTGTTTATTTCCCCCAGGAGCCACTGTGGGGTCCCACCCCCAACGGGACAGTAAGCCTCAGAAGAGCAGTTTTCAAAAAGGCCTTCAGGATTATTACTATGAGCCACCATGGTACAAGCTGCCTGAGAGTAACCTGCCCACCACAGGAGCTTGGTCCTCTAATTAGGTCGAATGGGTTGTGACAGGAAATGCAAAGCTGGGTCATTGCATATGCAGATGTGCAGCTGGAATGTCAGCACTGCCTGCTGGGATGTCAAGCCACATCCTCTGGGAGCATCCGGGTGGGGGGGGGGGCTGTGGAGTTGGGCAGCTTGGCCTCCGGGGCAGGGTGAAGAGTGCTGGCGACTCCAGCCACTTGTCCCTGGGAGAAATAGCCCAGTGTTCCCGGAGCTAGGAACCCTGGACAGCATATCCTCCAAACCCTTCAAGTCCCGGGGGGGGGGGAAGCTGAGACCCAGAGAGGGGAGGGACCCTGCCCGTGTCACCGAAGAACACGCCTGACTCCAGACTGTCGGAGAGTCAAGCCCCGGCTCGCGGCTGGCTCGCTGTGTGACTGTGCCTCCGTGTCCTTATCTCTACGATGGGGCTGACAAGCCTTGCGCTCGAAGGCTGTTAGGAGAGTAGTCATAAAAATCTGTCGAGGCAGCCAGGACAGTAACTGGACACCGTAGGTACCAATACGCGACAGCGTGCCATTATTTCCGTGAGTGTGTGCGATTCCTCCAGGTGCCGAGAAAATTGCCTTTTTCTGAGGGTGTGTGATTCCGGCTGCACACGAGGTGACAGCGGACTGGTCACAGAGTCCCACAGTGTGCCAAGCCCTGTGGGGCGTTTTTCACGTTGCGTCGTTCAGCAGACATTCCCCCAAGCACTTGGGCAGGTCAGAGCCTCAGCTCAGGGGACACGGAGGGGCCTAAAACTGGGGTGCACTTTCAGAGAGGCCCATGGTGGGGGGTGCTCTGACAGTGGGGTCAGTGACCAGCGTCCCTCCTTCACCTTCGAGGGGCATTACTGGGAAGGTGCAGCAGCCTCCACGCTGGCCCGGCTGGACACTGATGCCTCATCTGTCCCCTGTCTGTCCCCTCCAGAGGCACCCGAACGCCCTATCTTTCGCTGCTCGCTGGCAGACTTCCAGATTGAGAAGAAGATCGGCCGAGGGCAGTTCAGCGAGGTGTACAAGGCCACTTGCCTGCTGGACAGGAAGACGGTGGCTCTGAAGAAGGTGCAGGTGAGCCAACGACTTTATGGGTTCAAAGCCGCAGTGCAGGAGCGGCTTCTGTGTCTAAATACTGTGGCGCCCGGCCAGTCCCTTTCTCTCCTCCCCTCCCTGCACTTCCTCTAAAAAGGAGGGAATTAGTCCCCGACGCAGTGGGCTGTGAAGAGAATCAGGTGGGCTCCTGTCCATAAAAGCTCACTGTGAGCCATAAAGGAAAAGAAAAACGTGCACGCACTGAGCACCTGCTGGATACTGGGCGCTGCTAGGAGCTCAGGGAACCTCAGCAGCAGCCCCGTGGGTGGGGCGGGGCTTACCGGTCTGCTTTTCAGATGAGGAAGTGACTCGCCAGGCCCTGAGCGAGCGAAGTCCCACTGACCTTGGTGCCTGGACGCTGGTTGGTTCTGGGCTGGCGTGTCCTTCATGACCTCTGCGTGCCTCCAGAATGGGGAGGGGGTCGAGCAGACGGGTTGTAAGTCTAGTGGACAGCAGTGGGCCCCGTCTGACTGCCGCTCTCCTGCAGGACATGGTTTTAAACCTCCGGCAGAGCTTCCCGGATCCCTGATTTGCTCATTTGTCCTTAAAGAGTGAGAAGCAGGCTGGGCAGAGGAGGCCCAGGGAGAGGGAGGGTGACTGAGCTGCAGTCACAGGGTGGAGAGCTGGGCCCAGAACTCCGGCCTCAGGACCTCAGCGTGACGGTTTCCGTGCTGGTCTGTGACCCGCACACGGCTTGTCGTTGCTGAAGGAGAGAAGGGCGCCTCTGTCCAGAAGAGACCTGTTTTCTGCCCTTTGCCTCCAGGGAGTAGCTCACCTGGGCTCTCTTCGTCTTGCTTTATTGGTGCCATGGTGGGTTTTGTGGTGGGGCGGCCGCCCTGTTGACCTTCTGTCTGTCCCTGTAAGTCAGAAAGTGCTGGGAGGACCCACCCCGAGTGGGCACCGGAGGGGACACGGTGCCCGGGGCTGCGCCGCATCGTCTCCCTCTGTCCGCGCGCCCACCCGTGAGCTCAGGCCATCGGCCCCATTTACGGAGGTGGAGACCGAGGCTCTGAGCATGTTTCCTGGCCCGCCGCGGACCAGCGTGGGACTTCACAAGTCCCTGGCCTTCTCTGGGCCTCGTCGTCTCGCCCTCCGTACGTCGGCCGCAGTACCTCCTGCCTCACGGGAGTCGCCGTGACGATTCAGCATCAAGTGGCCAGCGTGGCGCCGGGCACCTGGGGGCGCCCGCTAAGCAGAACTGTTGTCCAGACAGGGGAGGGGCGGTCCCTTGGCGAGGGAGGGGCTGGCCTGGGACGCCAGGGGCCGGGGTTTAACCATTCGTTTTCTTTTTTCTCTCCCCCAAGATATTCGAGATGATGGACGCCAAGGCCAGGCAGGACTGTGTCAAGGAGATCGGCCTCCTGAAGGTGAGGGCCCCGAGCAGGACGCGGCCCTGGGGACAGGCCCCTCTGTGGACAGGCATCCTCAGTCCATCGGGAACTGGGCTTACGGGAAGGGAAAGGGGCCCGTCCAGGCGAGGCACGCGGGGTGGGGACGGTGAGGATGCCCGCAGCCCCTTTTCTCCTCCCTGCTGGTTTCCCCAGAGTAAGAAATAATAGGACGCGACTTGGCCCTGGCCCGGGGCTGCCCCCTCCTGCGGTCCCCCCCACCCCACACCTGGGATCTGGTAGATGAAAGAGGAAGAGAGAAGGTGTGGGCTTTGGAGGCCCAGGAGCCCCTCCCTCACTAGCCGTGTGGCTGTGGGCAAGCTGTTGACCGTTCTGAGTCTCGGTTTCCTCATCTGTACAAGGGGGTGAAGACAAGGGTGCTGGGGGATTAGTGGGAAGACGCCAGGAGGGCTCAGAGGCACCCGGCGTGTGCCGAGTGCCGGGTCAGAGGCAGCCCTCGTCGCCACGGCCAGGCAACGCCAGCCCCTTTCCAGAACGCCAAATCCAGCTGCCCGGCCTGCCCATGGGAAGTCAACAGGATGTGCCAGGGCAGGGGGTGTTTCCTACAAAACAAAGGGAAACGCGGCTCTCAGAGGGGCCACGGGGCGGCATCGTTCATACCGTTCATGCCAGGACCCGAAGCCCAAAGCCTCCCGGGGCAGAGGCTGCCGGACGTGGAGCCGGGCGGGGCTCCGCTGGGGCACAGGCACGGTTCATGCACCCGCATGTGCAGCTCAGTTTCTGAGCACCACGGACGCTGGTGCTCGACATGGGGGATGCAGCCCAGTGGGGAAGACGGAGCCTAGACAGACAGACTTGTTCTGTATCAGGGACCGGAGGGGCCACAGATGCAGAGATTTGGAGAAGAGGGGACCTTGCACGGATGCACCCTTTACTCTCAGCCCTGCCCACCACCCTTCTCTCTGGCCACTGTCCAGCCTAGGCCTGAGGACTAGGACAGGCACTGGGCACCAGGGTGGACTGAGGTCAGTCTCAGGGAGGGGCAGACATGTGGGGGAAGAGCCAAGGCCAATAGCGGAGGCCTCTTCTGGCCCCCAGGGGTGTTTAGAGGGTCTCCATCCATCGAGGGCTGGCTTGGGAAATGAACGGGCGGGGGATGGCTTGACTGCGAAGTCTGCCAACGTCCCCTCTCATTTTAGAAACCAAGGACAGGCACAGGTCGGCATGCAGCACAGGTACATGGCTCTCTCCCAGCAATGTCCAGGCCTTTTACTTAGAAACTGTGCGCTAGATCGGCCCATGGTCATCGGCTGACAGGAGCCCCAGTGGCCGGGCCTACCGTACTATGGCAAAATATCAGAGTCCCCTCTGTTTTCCCTGATCCCGGAATCATTTTGAGGTCAACAGTCACTTTCGGTTATAAACAGTTGCTAGGGTCTCCTCTTGCCTGGCCAGGTAGGGGTGACGTCTAGCCAGTGGGGTGCCATCCTGCCCGGGCTCCCCACACACAACCTCAGCAAACACACGGGTACAGTGGTCAAACGTGTTCAGTGGGAGAGTGACATACGAAGGAGAAACAAACACACGGGGCCAGAGGCATCTGAGCAGGTCACCCAGGGCAGCTCCCACACCAGGAATGGGGTTTGTTCGCCTCCCAAGATTCCACTAGGGATGGGTCAGAAACCGACACAGAGCAGGAAGGAAGAGGACGGAGGTGGGCACCTCTGAGTGCACCCGCAGGCCCGCTAAGCACAGCGACAGAGGGGAGGCGGCCCGGCCCACCCTGGAAGGTCATCGGTGGCGGTGAAGAGGAGGAGGAAGGGAAGGGTCCTTTCCACACGCGTCTGAGGAGTCTCGGCTCCATGCCGTCATTGTGGTAGATGTTTCAGGGGTATCATTCCATCTGTCTTCACAACTACTCCTCAGAGCATTTAGCCTATTTAACGGATGAGGAAACTGAGACTCAGTGAGGCCAAATGGCTTTCCCAAGGTCATTCAGGTCTCCCCGACTCCAAAGCACAGGGCTTTCCCCTAAAGCCTCACCTCTCCGGCAAATGCCAGGGCCTCGCCTGCTGGGTGCCGGGTGCTGGGGCTCCACCATCTCTCACTGGCTCCTCCTTCCCCCTCACCCGCCTCTCTCCTTGGGCAGCAACTGAATCATCCAAACATCATCAAGTATTTGGACTCATTTATTGAGGACAACGAGCTGAACATTGTGCTGGAGCTGGCGATGCAGGCGACCTCTCACAGATGATCAAGGTGAGGGTGCCTGGCGGGTGGGTAGGGTCTGGGGAGCCCCTCTCCAGCTCAAGTTCCTCACTGATTTGGCCTCAGTTGGAGGCAGCCCCTCAAGACATTCAGGCCCCTTACCAATGCCCACAGGCCTCAGCCATGGCCTGGTGGGTGCCCATTTGGGGCCTGTTCCAATTTGCTGGAAGAGGGTCAGCCATAGACAGAAAGGACCCCTCTGGCTGCCCGCACTGTCCCAGCCCACTCATGGGCTCATGGGGCATTCTCCCACCTCTTAGAAGGAACAGGCACAGAATCCTGCGTTAGGTCGACCCCAGCTCACAGGATCTGGGGACGTATCTGGTGGGTCCAATTGCCTCATTTTACGAAAGGGAAAACCGAGCCCAGAGAAGCTGAGAGACTTGCCTGAGGAGACTCAGCAATGGGGGGACAGACAGTGGCCCAGGTCTCTCTCTCTCTCAGCCTGAAACCCTCCAGCAGACATCGTCCTCAAGTTCATTTTCCTGAGGGGCATCTTCATCATGGCCAAGGCCAGTGGTATCTGAGAGGTTGATTGACATGTCAGGCTCCACCGGCAGGCTTAGAACCAGGCCTGGCTCTTGCTCTGCACCCCACGGCAGTCCCCACACCACCCCGCCCCTTCCCCCCCCCCCGCCTCCTGGGACCCAGCAGCAGGCCCACCATGAGTCCGGACTCAGGGACTGTCACAGCCCCGCTGACAGAGCCCTTACCGCGGGCCACAGCCGTGCTGAGCATGTGCGTCACTCAGGAGCCCATTCTATCCTCAGAGAGCGAAGCTCTGACAGGTCTAGTCACCAGCCTGAGGCAGCATAGCCTCCACGCAGGACCCTCAGGCCTGAGGCCTCAGCCCCGCTCCCTGCTTCTCCCTCAAGGCTTGGCCCGAGTCTCAGTCTGCAGGCTGTTGTCGGGGGCCCTCACTGCCTCCCTCCCCCTGGCCCAGTCTGTCGGCTCCTGACCAAGCCTGGGCCGGCTTGGGCCCTCACTGGGGTCCTAGTCACCCTTGCGAATGGAGCCAGATGCGGACTCTGTCTTTCCCACCAGGCGCCGGGGACCGAGCAATTGCTTGGTGCTTGCTCTTCTGAAATTCGGCTCCTAGGAATACGGCGTCGCAGGGAGGCGGCATTACGTGAGCTGTTATCACCTGCTGTTATATTTTCGTTGACATATTAATGCGTTTGCAGGGATGTGAATCTCCACGCAGATCCCTGGCGGGAACAGATGTGTGATATCACGTCCTAGTTCTTCCCTCTCCCACGCTCGCTTTGTTTCTCCTTCGTGTCTCTCTCCCACTGAACACGTGTGCACCCAGCACCCCCTGTGTGCCAGGCCCCATCCCGAGACCGAGGGACGCTGCCGGCCTGAGCGCTGCCCTCAAGGAGTTCATCTTCTAACAGGAGGGCGGACCCGTGAACGATAGGTCACTAGCTGGTGAGAATAAGCCAAGTTCAGGGCCTGTGGAGCCCAGAAAGGCTTCCTGGAAGAGGGGACCCCTGAGCAGAGACCTGAGAGGGGACCCAAAGTCTGATGACGAAAGAGCTCGTGCAAGGGCCCAGAGGGATGAAAAGTCCAGACACTTTGGTCCCGGAGAGTGCTGGGTGAGGTTGGGGGAGGCAGTGGGCCAAGGGGAGGCGGTCGGACCACCCAGGGCCTCCTGTCCAGGTCAGGTTTCGGGACTCGCCCTGAGTCAAGACGAGGAGAAGGCTCCTAACACTCGTGGTGGGAAGTAAACAAGGCCAGCTTTGTGTTCTAGGAGAAAGACTGGGTGCCCACGGAGGGATGGGCTTGGGCGAGAGAGGGAACAGGAGGAGGAGCATAGGTGACAAAGAGGAGACCCTGGACTGTGGCCTACACCGGACCCCAGAACCTGGAGTCTGACAGTCGGGGGCAGAGGTGACTGGGCAAGTCAAGTCTCTCCCTTTCCTGAACCTCAGTTCCACGCTGTCCCAAGGGACACATGAGGCAGGCACGGAGAGCCCACAGGGCTGGAGAGGGGCCTGCGTCCCAGGGGCCCCCAAACTCAGGGGCCAAGCAGCAGCTCCACAGCCATGATGCTGGCATTATTTATGGCGGACGGTAAAGCCGGGAGCTGCCGCCACTCCGAAGCCCACCAGAGACTTGGCGCCTTCCCGCTAAATGTCACCCGGCGCTCATAGGACGTGACATTTAGAAAATCACCACTCACGGCCGCGCGCATCCCCGCTTAAATGCTATAATGAGGATTAGCTAACATCGTGGTGTAAATAACACTCCAGCTCGGCCCACCTCACAAGCCCGGGAGGCCATGGGGGACCTGTGCTGGGGGCTCTGGGCTGGACGCCTGGGGCAGCTCACCCATGAGGTGTCTCTCCCAGGTGGAGCCCTGGGAGAGCCTCGTGGGGCTTTAGTGCCTGGCCAGGGGCTTCCGGCTGTGACTGTCCTGCTATTGGAGGTGCTCAGAGCCAACCCCAGCTGGCAGCACTGGGCAATTCCCACACCTCTCTTGACTCTATCCCTCCTCAGGTGGCTACTGGCATCGTGAGAAGGGGGTTAAAAGTTTGGGCTTTCTAGGTGGAGGGCCTGGGGTTGAGCGGTGACTCTGTCCCCCACTAGCTACGGGGCGTGGCCCTCCGTTTCCTCGTCTGTAAGACGGTGTCGTCATCCCTGCTCAGGGCCCAGCACAGGGGCTGCACGTGGCAGGTGCTCAGGTCCTGTCCTCCACCTCACGCCCCCTTTCCCGGCCGGGAGTGTGTCCTCAGGCAGCCTTGGTCTTCCCTGCGCCAGAGCGACAGTCCTAATGCAGGGGCCCGCGGCGTGGCCTCTGGCTGCTCTGGGGAAAGGTGACTGGCTGCCGTGGAACAAAAGCCCCTGAGAGGAAACCTGGGCACTCAGGTGGCCGGTGTGAGTCACTGCCCTGCCCCAGCTCGCAGGGGACCCCCTGGGGCCGGGACGCTGATCTGAACAGGGGACTGGGGAGCCTCCTAGTTTACGCCTTTATTTCCTTACAGCTCACTCAGTGCAGCCTGGGTGGTTTTGGGTCTTTTGTTTTGATTCCCCAAGCATTAAATATGGTTTTTCAGGCAATGAAGTAGATAAACGCCTATCGAAGCCTGGGGTCCGTTTGAGAATGTCAAGCCCATTTCCTCGAGGTTCTTGCCATGTTTGTGAAGGGTCACGTGGGCTGAGACTTGCCAGCTCTGAGGAGGTGGGGGAAGCTGTGATTTAACCGCCAGGCCTGTCTTAGATGTCCCCGTCCTGGGCCAGTCCAGGGCTGGGGACAGAGAAGGGCCATGCCGCCCCACTCCCACAGGGAGCTCCCTGTCGGGCAGGCGGAGCAGATGGGCCTGTGTCCAGGAGATTCCGTAAAAAGTGTGATTCAGGATGCAGTCAGGCAGGATGCAGGAAGCAGTCCAGGCATCTGCTCTGGGCCAGGCCTGCCCCCTGCCCCGCCCTCAGGAGCTCAGCGTTGGGCGGGGTGTGCGCGGAGGACCCCGGAGGGCAGCCTGGGCCGCAGCAGAGACGTGAACGCAGCGCCCCGCATTCCACGTGTAGTGTTTGTCCAGCAGCCGGATCGCCCACCCCGGCCGGGCTCCAGCTGCCCTCCCTCCCGGGCCCATCACCTACGCCGGCCTGTCTGTCTGCCTCCCCCACCTCAGTACTTCAAGAAGCAGAAGCGGCTCATCCCCGAGAGGACGGTGTGGAAGTACTTCGTGCAGCTGTGCAGCGCCGTGGAGCATATGCACTCCCGCCGGGTGATGCACCGGGGTGCGTACGCGCCGGACCCCCCCCCCCGCCCCGGCCGCGGGGCCAGAGCCAGCAGAAGGCCAGGCGCCCCGGGGCCCACGACGCAGGCTCCCCTTCCGCTCCTCCTGGCTCCTTGGGACGCCCCTGAGGACGGTGGACCCCTTCGTAGTCCCCAGACCAGGGGTGTGGGCATCTTCCTGGCCTAGCAGGGCCGGAGGCTGGGCACGTGTGAGACCTTGAGCTCGAGGCCCACGCACGCCTCTCCTCTGGTGCCGCAGGCCTCCCCGTGGTAGAGGCACCAAGGGCCAGGTAGCCACATGGACCCCAGGGGACACGGGCCACGCTCAGTGTGTCATCTCCAGCCCCCCCACACCATGCCAGGGCCAGCACGGAGGGGATCTCAGCGAGGATGGGCGGAGGGGCTGGCCACTTCCAGTACGGCTGCCAGCTCTGCCTGGCATGGCAGGGGAAGCATCCCGAAGGGGGAACTTTTAGTACGGGCTTCGAAGTCTCCGTAGGAGTGGCTGAGCCAAGGAAATGGGACCTCTGCGAAGGAGTGTTTGCGGAAGGTGACACCATCCTGCGTGGTGAGGAAGACGCCTGCGGGGTCCCAGGCAGGGCGCTGGGTGCTCCGCGTAGGTTACTTCACTGCTGCCGCCGTCCGTTCATCCTGTGTATGAGGGAGGGCGTGCGTGCGTGCGTGCGTGAGAAGGAGGGAGCAGGACAGGACCCAGGGCTGGGCCCCCCAGCACCAGAAGGGCCCCCCATCACCGCCCAACCCAGGCCTCCTCCTCCCGTCTACCCCTCAGATCCACATCCACCCCCTTCTTCTCCCCCTGCAGACATCAAGCCTGCCAACGTGTTCATCACGGCCAAGGGCGTCGTGAAGCTCGGCGACCTCGGCCTGGGCCGCTTCTTCAGCTCCGAGACCACCGCAGCCCACTCTCTAGGTAAGGGGGTCCAATCCGTCGGCACCCCAGCAGCCCCAGTCCGTGGTGACTCTGGGGAGACGTGACACCCTCCCCACAGTGCCTCAGGTTAGATCGTGCAGGAAAATACCTTTTCGAGCCCCGGGCTTTTCTTGCCTCTTCAGAACGGTGACCCAGAGGGAGTGACCTGAGCCTCAAGGGGCCCCGGTGGGGGCTTCCGGTGGGGGCTTCCTCGCGTCCCCGAGCCGCCTCACACCCCGGCCTGCAGAGGCTGGCGGAGCCCCCGCGGCGGAGCGGGCACACGTGGCTGTGTCGTGGCACGGGGGAGTCGTATCGTGCTCCTTGCCGTGTTGCGTTCCGTCGCACAGGGCCCCCCCCCACGGCCCCTCCCATCCTCCAGTGTGGAAGCTGTGGGGGATGAACGTCTGCCTAGGAGGACCTGACGTTGTAGCTGGAGTGTGAGGCGTGAATGGGAGCCGGGGGTGGGGGGCAGCGAGGGGCGAATTTGGTGAACTGGAAAGTGGTGTCTGCAGGACCTCGGGGGGCGAGGAAGGTGGTGGGGCCGCGAATGCCGAGCTCCGTGGGGGGCGTCATCCCAGGAGTGCGGTGCGCCGGGCCCGGCTGGGAGGAGATGGGTTGGGTGTGTGTTTCGGGTCACGTGAAGCAGCGGCGGGCTTGGAGCCCATAGGCCGGCTACATAACGGGATGTGCAACTCGGAACAGTGGACAATGGAGACTCTTATGCTTCGCTGGCAGAGAGAAGTCAGCAGAGCCCCCCAGGGGAGCGTGGCTGTAGGTACCCTGTGCATAACAGGCGTCTCAGGGTTGAACCAGGGCCGGGTGGGCACGTTGCAGCGATAGGGACCCTTTTCTCAGAGCCAGTTTCCGGCTCTTTGGGGTGGTGGTTGCAGGGGCAGCTGCTCCCAGGCTCTCCTCCCTCGAAAGCCACTCTGTTCCCCACTCCATGGCCCCAGGCAGTGTCTCCCATCCTCCGACCCCGAGTGCCTGCTGCAGGCCGTGAGTACACACGGCGTCTGGTGATGGCCGAGGTGCTTTCCGGCACACACGGCTTCCGGGTGGAAACTGTCACTATTCATACAGGTCCCAGTGGCTTAGAGGCTCTCAGGGTACAGCACACCGTCAGGAGGAATGTGCTGACTCTCGAGATCAGCAGCTCTGAGCTGCGTATTGGAGTGTGTGTGTGCATATGTGCGTGGGTGCATGTGTGTGTGTGTGTGTGCGTGTGCATGGTGGTTTCGAAACTCTCAACTCCATCCGACCCTAGAGGGTACCTGGCATGTCGTTGGTCTTCCTTTAGCTCAGGAAGGATGTGCAAAGAGCCAGCATCCCAAGAGTTCACGACACTTCTTCGTTCATGCCTCAAAGAGCCGCGACAGTCTGTAGACTCTTTCCTGCGTGACAACGAGGAATGTGAAGTCCAGGGAGCTCGAGTGCCGTTTCTGAGTCATGGGGTGGCAGAGCCAGGACTGGAATGCAGGCTTCCCATTGCACAGCTCACACTCCCTCCGGGAGACCAGGTTCGGAGGCCTTGGAGGATGATGCTGGACCTCCTCCTGGAGCCCAGCCACCAGCCCCTGGTCCTGAAGGGGACACCTTGCCTTTCCCGGTCCCCTCAGATGCTTCTCTTTGTGAAAATCAGTATGTCTGTCAGTTTGGGACTGTTTAACTCTATGTCTTAAGGGTTTCAAAAAGGCTGGACACTCAAGGGAAACCATCAAGGGGAAGAGTTAAAGCCACTGCCTACTGTCCCCTCAGTCAGGTCCCAGCCCTTCTTTGTCCCACTGGGGAGAAGGCTGTGGTGCTCGTCAGAGCCGGTTAAGATCACATCATGAGGAAGGGGCAGAAATGCGGGCTCGTCCGCCAGTGTGAGTTTATCAACTTGGACTGCTGCACTTATTATATTAATGAGAAGGAATTGGAACTGGGAAAGGCTCCCCGCGGAAGCCGGGTTCTTCCCGAGGCCTCTGGGTGGCTGGCCCAGCCTCCTGGGGCCGTGTGCCCAAGTCCGCATTCCCAGGACCAAGGGCCAAGCGCCATGGTAGTGACAGCACAGAGCCAAGGCCCAGGGCCTGAAGTCTCCACGATGCGGGAAGGAAGATCCCTTTTTCCCCAGCGAGGTTCCGCCAACGGCGAAGTCTCACACACACGTTTGGTCGGGCACGAGGCTGAAGTAATTGTCACTGCATCGTGACTCAGGATGGAAGCCTGGGGCGGAGGCGCCTGGGTTTGAATTATGCATCTGTCCCATCCGCGCGCACCTACTATGTGGGGCTGCTGTAACGGTGGCCGCATGGCCCCAGCAACCACCTTGTCTCCTGGGCTGCGGACCCAGGGCCGGGCTTATGCAGATCCCATCTCCCCCTGCTTCTCCCTCCTCCCCCCTCCCGGCCTCTGTATTTGCTAACACGAGGCTGGCATGAAAGGGCATTAGTCATGCCACGGCCAGGCTGACAGGTGCGGTACCCAGCGGTGGCAGCGCGGCTGCCTCGGCGTCAGGGATAGGAGCCGTAATTAGAGCGAGGAACAGAATGAGCGTCAGACGAATTACCAGGCAGCAGATCATATTTGTCAGGAAGGATTGCATACATAAAAATTAAGTGACAGTACACGCCGGCGTAATGAAAGAAAAATGAAAGATTTGCCTACACACAGCTCACAAGCTACAAGCAAGTGTCTCGCTCCGAGCAACGGCAGCGGCTGCAAGACAAATCGTGGGGTGGGGAGAGCAGGCCCTGCCTCCTCAGCGGTGGTGACAGGGCCGCCTTGGGCTGGGATCAGGGGTGGGAGGGCAGGCCAGCTCACACCCAGGGCCGTGCAGGGCCTCACACCGCCTCTCGGGGCTGGGGGTACAGGCCTGGTTGGGGGTGAACCCCGTCAGGTACAGAGGTCAGGGCACGCTGGCTTTCCCAGGCTGCCAAACAGTGGCCTAGCAATAGCTCATCAGTTCCTTCCTTCTCCCTTCACTGGGCTGGGTGCCGGGGACAGAAGCTTGGACAGCCTTCCCTGCTTCAGGGGGCCTCAGACTGGTGAGGGGATAGACTCGGTCAGTCCCAGGGTGGCAGGGTATGGGGGCGGGTAGAACCCTTTCCTGAGGGCCCACTGTGTGCAGGCACAGTGCTGGGCTCTGACGAAACTATGCCGAGGATCCCAGCGCCGTCCCCCGCCCGCCTGCCCCTCCCAGGGCTGCCCCCTTCACGGCAGTCTGGTGTGGTCACCAGACTCACCGAAGGGGTGAGTTAACCACGAAGACGAGGTGTAAAATAGGTTCGGAAAACATTTTGCTTTAAAAACTCATCCCACCAAGGCTCATTGTCCCCATCGGACAGATGCGGAAACCGAGGCCCAGAGAAGGGAGGCCACATCCCCGCAGTCCCTGGCGGGTGTGGCACGGGAGCCCTCGGGTGTCGGTTCCTCTCCGGGCACAAGCCCGCAGCGTGCTGGGAGGGGCTTGGGACCTGACGAGCGCTCTGGGTGCAGGAACACCCAGGGCACCGAGCGCCTGCCCACGCCACGGGAAAAGCCTGTCCGGCCTCACAGCCGTGGGCCACGTGGGACCTGGGCCCTGCCCTGGGCCACAGCGAAGGAACCTGGAGCCTCTTCTCGGTGTCCAGTGCCAGCACTCCCACGAGCACGCCTGTGTCTGGCCCCACGGGGGCCCCGTGGAACATTCGCTAAGTTGGTGACGGTCCCCACAGCCAGGCATCATCCCTGGGGACCCCGTCCGTGCGGTCAGGAGCACCACGTAGTTAGATGCGTGTCTCTGGGCCTCCTCCCGCCCACCCTGGTAGCTGAGGACGCCTGGGAATAATGGGCCCCGAAAACCTGCTTCAGCAGGGAGACCAAGGTGCTGAGTGCAGACACCTGGGAGGGCACCTGGCTGGTGGGCGGCACCTGCCTCGTCCGCCACATTCCTGGCATTTTCAGAGGCTCAAACTGTGAGAACAAAAAAGCTGACAGCAGAGAGGAAAGGGGAGGATCTCAAAGGGACAGCAAATGAGGGATCGATGGATGGATCGGGCCCAGGGATGCAAACGACCGCTCGCCCATTCATTCACAGAGGAAGGTTCGTTCATTCCTGCTCTCAAGGACTGGTGTCAGGCCCCCCCCTCCCGCCCCGGCACTGCGAGGGCCCCGCCCTCTGCGCCTGACAGCCAGCGGCGAGAGCCATTTAGAGTCCTCACCTGGAACCAGTAATCCCGTCCAGGGTCTGCATTGAGCACTCCAGCCACCTGGGGGTGGGAGTCATCTCAGCAGTTTGGCAGAGGAGGAAGCCCTGAGGAAGCCCAGGTGCGGTGAGGTGAGCATCTTTGTGAGGCCGGCCTCTGTGGGCAAGGGTGAGGGCCGGGCGTGGCCATGTTCCACACGAGACTTCCTGAGCCCTTGTGGATGAGACCCCGGTACTTGGACACGCGCGGGGTGCTGTGTAGAGTCCAAAAACTGAGCCACCTGACCTTCGCATCTGTTAGGGTACGCCGTGTGGGGACTAGAGAAAGGCAGATATCTGTAGGAATGTAAATGACCTGAAATTAAGTCGATGTCAGTTAAAGGACGGTGTTTTCCCAGCGTTGCTGCTTCTCCTGAGGGCTTGTATAGCTGGCATGGGGAAGGGCCAGCTTGTAATTAATTTAAGGAAAACCTGATAACAAGCAGTGCCACAGGTGAGCCTGGAAAAGTGCGTGTGTGTGTGCGTGTGTGGTGTGCGTGTGTGATGCTGCCTGAAGATCCAGCATTGCAGGGAGCACGGAGAGACCTCAAATGCCAGGGTGACAACCTGGCCTTTCTCCTTTGGGGGATGAAGGGCCTGCGGGCACGGGGGCAAGAGACGCGGTCCCTGCCCTGGGGGGTGGGGGATGGGGGATGGGGAGGACAGGAGGGGCTAAGCCAGTTGGTCCTCCAGGTACAGGCAGTGGGGCCCCTAAGGCAGCTGCAGGGGTTTAGAGGGGAGGGGACACCGTCAGGATGTGGCACCTGGTTGGATATTGGGGCTGGGACAGGAGTCTCGCCAGACTGGGTCATGGAGAGATGAAAATGCACATCGCACTGTCCAACACCAAGGGAGCTCCTTTCGGGGTTCTAGAACCTCCTTGCTTCTTCCCTGCTCCCTGCCACCCTTAGTCCGCCTTCCCTCAGCCCACTCACTCCCTCCTGGGGTCTCTGGGCAGTGCGTCCTTCCCAGAGCCCTTCGACCCACATGTCCAGGGCTCCAAAGGTGAGGAAGGACGCCAGGGATCACCAGGTTCAACCCCTTCATTTCACCGATGGGGAAACTGAGGCTAAGGGAGCTCAGTTGTCTTCCGGCGAGTGGTCGAAGCGGGGTCGGACCCACTGGGCGCAGCTCCCAGTCCCTCCGCGCCTCAGCCGGTGCCATCCGGGATCCACATGGAGCCCCCCCCCGAACCCCCAGGGGATGCTGGCGACAACCCCGCGTCTCTCCAGCCATTTTCCACACCACCACGTGGGGAGACCATGCAGCCCACAGATGCCAGCTTCTCCTTCCTGGGGAATCTTTGTCTTTCTCGTAGCTAACGAACATGTTTCCCACCGCGGCAAAGTTTGTTTTTTGACAGGAGTGGGTGCATCTGGGAGAAGCAGGGGCCCCTTTAATCAGCCGTTTGCTTTGAGGGCCCCCGTTCTCCTCTGATTTCTGCCCGGTTGGAAATCTGGGCGTTCTAGGTAAAGACGGGGAAGGTCAGGTTTCTTAGGCTCCTCTTTCATATGCGGAGCTCGGCCCCCCACTGTGAGGAGGGAGAGGGGGAGGGGGTCCAGCTCACGGGTGTGACGCGGGGAGGTTGCTGGGAGGGGGTGTGAGACCCAGGCAGTGTTGTTCCCTCTCTGTCACACTGTGCTGCGGCGTGCCCGCAGAGGACCCCCTGGGGCAGGACGTGAGGGGGCAGATCCCCTTGCCAGCTTCTCCCACTCTTCCCCAGGATCGCCCCCTCCACCCCCGGGGTTTGGGCACACTCCCGCAGGGCCCGCTGCAAGCTGGAACTCCTTTGAAGTCTCTCGTCTTATCTTTAAAACTCCATGAAGTTGGGCATTATGCTTCATGATGTTTGAGTTCTGTTGCGGTATCCAAATCGGGTTTTACAAACTGATTCCTGGGGAAAGCTGGCAAAACAGAGGGAAGTGCTGTGTTCACCCCCTGCAGCTTCCAACACCCCCTGAAACACGTTGAGGACCCCACCAATGAGGCAGAGCACCCCAACTTTAAGACTCACAGACCAACGCGGGTCAGGGCACTCGAGAGTCTGTCCAGAGGTAGGGAAAGGAGGACCCTGTGCCTGGCAGGGCAGCCCGAACTTCCCTCTGCTAATGCTCCATAAATTCATTTGTTCCACTGATGTTTCTGAGCATCTGAAGGACGGACGGGTGGGTGAGGCTTTGCACAGCTCCTCTCAGACTGCGACCTGCACCAGGAAACCCCGGCAGCTCGTGAGGGAAGTGGTTGTCCACGTCACAGCTCGACCCCACAGGTCAGGGGTGGCACAGGGAGCCAGCTTTTAAACGAGCTCCTCCAGGGGATTCGGCTGCAGCCACTGGTCAGTCCAGCCTTTCCTTGATCAACTGGCTCCTTCTGGACGCTGCTTTGGACGGGCAGCTCACTACCTTCTGGGCGCACCCAGTATAATAACACTGGATACGGATGGATCGACGGATGGAGAATGAGTAGGTCATGGATGGATGGATAATGGATGGATGGAAGACAGGTGGATGAATGACAGATGGATGGACAGACTAATGGATGTCAAGATCCGTGGCGTCTGCAGCACTGGCATCTTAGAAGAAAGTCCAGATTATATTGGGTTGTTTGCCTTTTTTTCCTTATACCAGTGGAAAGGGGGAAAAGCAGAAAGCAGTGACGAGGTAGACGGTTGGGTGGTGAGCAGAGGGGAAGGGGTGATGTGCCCCCTAACCTTTCTCCCTGTGTGCCCCAAGGCTCTCCCACAGAAGCAGGGATCTGTAGCCTCGACGAGGGACAGAGTGGTGACAGCACAGAGGGACAAACCAAATGTCCAGTCCGCACTGAGCTACTAGCTCTCACTGGCCAAGGGGAGGGGCGGTTTCACTGGACCTTAAGGATGCTCAGGAGGCTCAGGGACCAGGATGTGCAAAGGCGCAGAGGCGGATGAAGAGCAGACTGGTGTCGGGGCTGGTGGGGGCGTGCAAGGTGGGGGACCTCAAGCAGGGGCCAGGCAACTCAGAGCCTGGCCAAGGCAGCCCCAGGCCAAGGCCTGGCCACTCTGCGGGTCACCTCCCTTCCGTAGAGGCCCCGGGAAATCTAAAATGAGCAGAGGACAAAACCGATGGTGACAAGAAGTGTCAGGGCCAGCCTGCACCCCCAGTCAGGATGAGGGGAGCCAGGGGTCTTAAAGGAGTGGCGTAGCTAGGCAGTGGACACTGCTGTCCCCCAGTGGGGACAGGCCCTCCGAGCTCCAGCTCCCCCACCGCCCTCGCTGCCTCCGTGTGTAGCCCGCCAGCCCCACGTGGCTGTTCGTTGTGGGAGGTGGGTCTTGGCTCATGGGCACATCCATCCACAGCACCCTGGACCCCGGAATCACTTACGGTTTGGTCTGAGGCTTTTGCCGTTAATCGAGAACTGTGAGGATGTCACCCTGTGGTTTGGATATGACAGGTCACCCATTTCATACTTGCCCACTCGTTGTCGTTTTGCACCCTCATGAGCAAAATACAGAAGGGGCTGCTGCCGGAAGTCACGGTTTGCTGACAGAGGTCCATGCGGATTCACGCGTTAACGGACACCTCTTCCTGCTGTACGGCAGTTAACCCCTGATTTCAGCCGTAACGTAGGCATCCATTTCTCAAGCCATGTATTCAAGTGATGGCTGCTGTCCCTATTCAAGGATTCTTGCCATCAAAGGGTGCTTGGTGTCCTGATAAAGCAATAATGAATGAGGTAGTCGCTCTCGGGTAGCCATCGGTTAAGTAAACGGGGCCTTACGCTGCGAGAAAAAAGCGTGAACACTGACTGATATGTGCTGTCTGATAACATGGATGGAGTCATTGACTCTGTGAGTAGCCGCTTACTAGGTGCCACTGTGACCTGTGACCTGGTCCTGGGCGGGGCGCTGGGGCCTTTGGTGAACAAGGTCGTGCTCCCACAGAGCCTGAGGCAGGAGTTTCCAGCACTTGCCAACCGCTACCACTCCGGCACGACAGAACTTCTCATTCATCTCCAGCAAGAAAAACAAGAAGACGAAGTTTTCAAACAGCTACACGCTTCCGATGATTGTGAAGGGCTGTCCTGGATTGTGAGATTGGGTTTTCTATTCTCTGGAGGTGCAAAGGTCTTTTCTTTTAAAAATAATGCGTGACACTAAGTGGTAGTTGGGGTTGTGAGGTTTTTAAACACTTTACCCGGCACAATGTCGTTGCCCCGAAACATCTTTGGCCCACGAAGTCCTGAGGCTGGTCCCCTGCGTTGGGGCTCGAGGCCTTCCAAGTCCCGCTTACCTGTCCTCCGGGCGTCCCGTGCTGCTGGCCATCCATCCTCCTTCCTCGGGTCGCGAGCCACGTCTCAGGCGCAGCCTCTGCCACGCTGGAGCGGCCCTGGCCAGCTCCCTGCACAGACTCCAGCGGAACGGCGGCCGCCACCCTCTCATTGACGTGGTCCCTGCAGACCCCTGGAAACGGCCTGTGTAAAATCCGGCCCCAAAGCCTCCAGAACCTCATCACCTTCCAAACGGACCGAGATCAGGCTCTGGGGGTAGCCCTGCAGATTCCTGGGCCCGTCTTCAGCCCTTCCACATCAGCCCTTCTGCTGCCCCTTGCACGCCTCTGCCGACGGGGAGCTCACCTCCTCTCAGGAAACCTTCCCGTCTTGCCACAGTTCCGGTTCTTCGAAAGCGTGTGCCCCCTCTGCTTTTCCATCGAGATGCGATAGGTGTGCAGGCACCTCCCGCGAGCCCTTTCTGGATCGCTGCCCACCCCCCGAGGGAGCTTTTCCTGTTCTTGATAAAAAGGGAATCATAGTGCGTGTTGCCTGTGCCTGGCTGCTTTCCTCCACCGTGATATCTGTGAGATTTACCCGTTTTGTGGCATGCAGCCGAGGTTCCTTCTTGTTCGTGGCTGTTTCGTATTCCGTTGTGTGACTAGACCCCATTGTCAATCTATGCATTTTGCTGTTGATTGACATTTGTTTCCAGCTTCTGCCCATTACAAGGAAAGCCCTTTGCACATTTTCGAGAGTATCCTTGATGGGCGGAAGCACTTATTTCTGTTGGGCATATGTATATATCTCAATCATTTTACCTTTACCTATTCAGGTGGTGGGTGGCATACCTCACTGTGCTTTTAATTTGCATGGCTTTGATGAGTAATAAGGAAAATTAACAGTTTCCTGTGCTTGCTTAGCAACCATTTGGATATGTTCTTTGGGAAGTCCCACTTCAAGCTGTTTGCTAATTTGGGGGAGGGGCGTTGTCTTTTACTTATTGATTTAGAGCGTTTTCAATTATATTCTGAATGCGAGGCCATTGTTGGGTATATATGTTGACACTCTTTCCTCTTAGGCTGTGCCTTTTAACTCTCTGAGTGGTCTTTTGGTGAACCGAAGTTTCTAATTTTAATGAAAGCCACTTTATCAATCTTTCCTCTTAGGGTTAGTGTTTTTTCTGTCCTGTTGAAGAAAGCTCAGCCAACCCCAAATCCAGACTTGCCGGTCGGTGCCAGCTAAGCGTGGCGGCTAAGAACTCCGTTTCTGGTGCCTGGAGATCTGGATTTGAACCCCAGCCCTGCTGCTTTCCTGAGCCTCAGTCTCTCCATCTGTAGAATGGGGGTGCCTCCTCATGGGGCTGGTAGGGCCACAAACGTGCTAACACGTGCGATACGCTTGGTCAGCGTGGACAGGGCTCGTCCTCCTTTCCCTGTTGAGAGCTTTATCTGGACCCTTCTAAGGAGATTCAAGCAGTCGCCTGAAAGGACACTTGGCCACTTGCTGCCCGGAGCCTGGCTGTGGCACCCCGCGGCCCTGGCCAGCCAGCAGAAACAGCAGTCCCCGGCTGCCCAGCCCCCTGTCCCCAGGGGCTGTTTGTGCCCTACCAGGGTGGGAACTTACCCTCTGGCTCAGCCCTCCCATTTGAAGGAGGAGGGGACAGAAGGAGAGGGAGAAGGGCTGCCCAGGGCTGCCGTGCCCTCCCCTCCCCCACGCCCACATGTCCTCCCCCTGCACAGAGCCTAAGCACCCACCCCCTTGCTGTGTTTCAGTGGGGACGCCGTACTACATGTCGCCGGAGAGGATCCATGAGAATGGCTACAACTTCAAGTCTGACATCTGGTCCCTGGGCTGCCTGCTGTATGAGGTGGGTCCGGCCGTGTTTAGCGGGGCCCGGGGGCTGCGTGGTGTCTGCCTGTGGCATCAACACCATCTGGGTCCCATCCTCCACCCCGCCTGGTTCGGCATCTCCCTGCTCAGCGGGAGGGGGTTGTTGGCGGGGTGGCCCACGGCAGGCCGGGTGCTGTCCCACCCCTAAAGCTGCTCAGGTCTGGGAAGGGAGACAGACTAGAAGCTGACAGGAAGCTCAGCGTCTGCTTGTGTAATGGAGCACAGGCCGGGGCGTCTGGGGGCCCCAGGTACCTACTGCACCTGCCCCGGTTTCCCTGGTAACCGGGCTGGTTGTGTTTCCTGTTTGTCCTTCACCCGTGGGTCAGGCCCTATGTGGGGTGCCCGCCTGGGTGGCCCCAGTGGATCGGGAGTGTAGAGCAGCTCCCGGCTGAGTGGTGTGTCCTTCCCCCAGCCCTGTCTCTCCCCACACCCCCAGCGGCCAGGTGGTTTCTGCCGGGAGCTTCGGGAGCCGGGAGGGTGGGGGTGAGCTTGGGAAGGAAAATGGAGGGAGGAAGTTTGGAGGGGGTGCAGGGTCTTTAGCAACAGAAGAGATGAAAGTCAGAACTGTCCTCAGCAAGGACAGGGCGCCCCGTGTACCCACACACTCACATCAGCCCCAGCGTTGCTGAAAATGAATTACAACCAGGTGGCAAAGGGGTGGAGGAGTGTCTGGGTCGCACAGAGCCCCTGTGGCACGGGTGTTTGTCACCCAAGATGAAGCATGACTTCGGGTCTCTCCAGCACAGCTCTGAGTCCAGGCGCCTTGGGTGAACACTGACCACCAGGCCCGCCGAGGCCAGTGACAAAGCCAAGCACAGGTCATGCATTAAATGGGCTGTCCCTGGGCTCGACGCCCCGCATCAACAGCCCTGTCACCGCCCTTACCCTGACCTGGGACTGTGCAGGGGCTTCTGACCCACCTCTAAGTGGGCATCATCCACCCGGCATTGGCCCCGAGGTGGACGGGCTTTTGCTCTGTGTCTCCCAGGACCAAGCAAATGCCCTTGAGCATAGCTGGAGGCCAGGGGGTGCCATTTCGGATTAGTGTGTGTGCGCGTGTAATCACTTATCTGTGGTAATGTGAGTGAGAGACATGCAAGGTCCTAGGGTGGGCCCAGAAGGACCTGAGTTCAAAGCTCGGCTCCCCACTCAGCTCCTAAAGGCCCCAGGGCAAGTCAGCACCCCTCAGAGCTTCCGACCCAAGTATAAAATGAGGTTATACCCTGCCCCATCGGAGGCGTGAAGGGCGCCTGGCTCAGAGGAGACCCTGAGGCAATGCAGGTTAGGTCTCAGAGGTCTCAGAGGCGTTGTCTGTCCCTCCCAGCTGTCCATGAGTCGCTGACCGGTGCAGGCCCAGCCGTGGCTGGTGTCTGCTGCCCACCTCGGAGCGAGGCGCTGCAGCCGGCCACCTTTTCCGTTTTTGCTTTGGCCAAGGGGAAGCCCAAGTGCAGCTCGTCTTCCTTCCCCGTGGACGTCTCGGCTTTGGCCTCCTGCCCTTGTAGATATTGTCCCTGGCCCATGTGACGCGATCCTTATTTTTCCATTCGTGGTTGGGATTTTCGGAAGCTGTGTCCTGCTCTGGGAGCCATGAGGGTCTCTAAATGTAAACCACACTGGCCGCCCTGGGCGGGATGAGGACACACATCCCCAGGGCCGGCGGGAGGACGGCAGCTGGCCTTCAGCAGGGGGCTAACCCTGCTCCCTGCCCGAGCCTTTGTCCCAGCTCCTAGAGGCAGAGGCAGCCTGTGCTGGCCCACCCCGCCCACCCCGGTGGCTTCCTGGCCAGGCCCAGAACGGTCCTCATCGTGAGCATTTAAATGCGTGTCTCACATGGCAGCATCCCTTAGCAGCCCCGGCACGGAGCTCTGGGTCGCCGGGTCGACTTATTTGTTGGCAGTGTGTGGGGCCACGCAGTTGCAGCCCGGGAGGGACTCATTGGCAGTGGGAAGTCAATGAAATCAATCAAGTCCTTTGGGCATTGATGTCCTTGGGGAGAGTGGGTGCTGATCTCACCTCACGGCCCTGGACCTCCCACACAGAAAGGGGACGTGGCTGACGTGGCCGGCCGGCTGTGGCCAACCCCTCCAAGGCGATGGGCAGCGGGAGCCCTGGCTGGGGCTGCCACCCCGTCCCCACGCCCCCAGCCCTGCGGGGAAGCGAAAGCAGATGTTTTCCCAGCAGACAGGAAGGGAGACGCATCTGAGCCCGGGGCCTGGTAATTGGAAGGAGACACCCCACAGGCACGGCTGGCTGGCGCTCCCACTCCGGCCCGGCGTGTTCTAGGGCGCCAGCCCCCCTCGCTGTGGGGGAGGCGGCCCCCCAACCTCCCTCCCCTCCCCCCCCGCCTCGTCTCACACCCGACCACCCGGGCAGCCTGGGGCCTGAGGCTCTGTGACAGCACAGAGCCAGAGGAACCTGCCCACCATCCCCCCCCCCGCCCCCGCGCCATGGGGGACCGGCCTGCCTTCCTCGGCTCCCACGAGGGCTGGAAGAGCAAAGCCCCTTGCCGGCTTCTGTGGCCCCCATAACAGGTCACCGCGAAGTTGATGGCGTCATGCAACGCACAATTATGGTCTTACCATCTGGAAGCCAGAAGTCCAAAATCAGTTTCGACAGACCGGAGGCCAGGTGTCCTCAGGGCTGGCTCCTGCTGTCGCCGCGTCCCTGGGCCCGGGCCTCGTGGCGCTGCGTTGACACACTCCCTTCCCTCTGGGGTCAGAGCTCCCTGCTGCTTCCCTCTGACAGGGACACCAGCAGTCATATTTAGGGCCTCCTGGATCACCTGGGGTTACCTCCCACCTGGAGATCCTTAATCTAATCACACCTGCGAATCGCTTTTGTCATATCAGGGAACACTTTCGCAGGCCCCCAGGACGAGGGCGCAGACCTCCTCAGGGGGCCGTTATTCAGCCCGCCACACCCCCTTTCACCGAGGACCTCCTGAGGTCACGTTAAGATGCTCGTGAGGAGCCGCCACAGAGCACTACACCTGGCCCGTGCCCTCAGGGGTGGGCGCCCAGTGGGCTCTGTCTCGAAGAGGTTGGCACAGGAGAAACAGGCCACATTGCACAGCGGCTGGAGCGGCACCTCCCCGGCCCCTAGAGTGAATCACAAGAACCATGCCAGGCCGGTCACAGCCTTACTGTAAGGGAGGCGGCTGAGGCTCAGAGAGGTGGAGAGCCTCCCCAGTGTCACACAGCAAGGAAGCCACCAAGACCGGCCCTGATCCCTGGGCTGTCTGTCTGTCTGTCTGTCTGTCAAAGCCCACCTTCCTGTGGACAGCAGCCAGGGCCCCTCTCCCTTCTTCCCAGCCTCGGGGAAAGGAGTGACCACGTGCACAGAGCTGCAGGGCTGCTGCCCAGAGCCCCTGTGAGGGGGCGGCCAGGCCATGGGGAGCCCCGAGCAGCATCAGCAGCCCCTCCCATGCGTCCAGAGCTCCCAGCAGATGCCGGAACTTGGCGGCGCTGGAAGGCCCCATGCTTTATTTTCATTACCCAGCACGCCCTGTGGCGGCACCCAGCAGGCTGCCTGGCTCTGCAGAATTTATTTATCTACATGGGAGCTGAAGAAATTGGCTCATTCAGTGCCAGCCCCAGGATCCTCAGCTGGGGGGTCTTTTACAGCTGCCTCCAGGGGCCGGGGCGGGACTGAGACCCAGCCAGAAAGCAGGCCGGGAAGAGCCCAGGGATCAGCGGCGCCTTGTTCCGAATCCTGCTGCGGAATTCTGGCTTGAGCCGGGGAATGGTCTGGACGCCCCCAACCCCGTGGGGCAGCAGGGCTGCGGCCTGCGGGGCAGTTGGCCTCTGGGCTCAGCCTTCACTCCGGGCCATGCTGGGGAGAGGCCGGGGAGGAGAGGGCCGTCTGAGGCCCTCCCAGGGCGGGAGTCAAAGGCAATCTCTGTCCTCTCTGCAGTCAGGGCCCCCTGCTCCCTCTGACATCTCGGATCACACACCAGTTTCTCTGAGCCGTCCCAGCGGGGCCAAGTGCCCACACGCTCGCCGGCAATGTGTCATCCCGATGATGCCACACAGACAAAGTTCTGCATTTGAGGGGCAGCGCTGAGAGCCCTGGCTTCGGCAGTTCTAACGAGGCGACCAGCATCGCCCCCCAAAAGCAATTCCTCTTCTCTTCGACCAGTCAGAGGTGGTGGTCAGCGGTACGGGGCGATCTCGTCCTCCGGCGTCATCGTTCTAATCCCGGTGTCTCGAGCAGCAGCCCAGGGGTTTCCTCACAGCCTGACGCCCTGATCGGGATGGAAGGCCCGTGGCCGGCAGCGGGAGCGGGGGCGGGTGCCACGCGCTTGTCCAAGCATCCGCAGTCACGGAGGAGAAGCCACTGTCAGCAGGTTGCCCACTGCTGACCCTGTCCCAGGAGCTTTCCCGAAACAGTGTGGGGAGGGGGCCAGAAAGGAAGGAGAAATGATCTGAAGGAACGGTGGATCTGGGGCTCGCCACCCCTCACCAATTCCTAGGGCCCTTGGGGAATCCCAAAACAGCAAGTTCATGCGAATCAGAGGCCCACCGGCTTTGTGAAGGTCACCCAGTCCCCTCTCGCAGTCAGACTGACGCGCGAAAACCCAGGCCCGTGTTGTGGGTGGGTCCTCTCTCCTTTGAACAGAAACGCTAGAAGGAAAAATCCACCCTCGTCCCTGCCGCACCCCAGAGGGCGACCCGCTCACCCGAGTGACCGCGTGGGGCCCCAGCTGCTCTCGCTGGGGCACCAGATGTCCTTTTGAAACTGCCCAATTAACCCTTTGCACCAAGATTCTCATTTTAATTGTTGGAAATGCCTCAGCCAGGCAATGCCGCTTTGCACACGTAGTTAAAACCAGCGCCCCCAACCCACCCCCGCCAAGGGCCGGGCACTCGCTCACTTCATGCAGCCTTCCCGGAAGGGGGGGTTCTCAGTCCAGACGGGTCTCTACACTCTCAGAGGGCCCTAAACCCCCGGGCCTGGAAGGGGAGAGGTGAGGCTGGCCCTGAACGCCTACCTGGAAGCACTTGGCCTGGCCCAGACACCTGGGCCCACAGGTACTTCCTGGACAGACTTCAGACCTGGGTCAGAGGGAGCCCCAAATCTCCAGGCCACACTGCTGCCTCCCCAAGGCCATCTCTAAACTTAAGGACACTGCCCGGGTTTTGAATCCCCCTGGGTGCTTGTGAAGGAGGCAGGCCCCGTTCTTGGGGTCACCAGACTGTTCACAGGGGGGAACAGAGGATGGGGCAGACCGGAAAATTAAAGCCGTGGGCAGCACAAAGCCAGCTACCACAAGCTCCTCCCTGCCGCTAAGATGGGGCTCGCTGGCCACCATCCGGGGCCTGAGGACAGTGAGGATTCCTCAGGTGTGCCGATGCCTGTCACAGCCAGAACCCAGGAGCCCTCGGCCGCGGAGCTGTGCACGGTGGCCTGGGCAGCCCGGCCCCTCCAAGAGAACAAGGGCCAACGGGACAGGCGAGCACCGTTACCTGACGGTACTTCATTAGCAGGAGGCGTTGGCCCGTCTTTTGGTGGCAGGCAACAGCGAGCAGGAGTAACAAGCAGCACTTGAATCCCATTATGGACTAAGCAGCAGATGGGGCCACGGGCGCCGTGCGGGGCCGCCACGCGCTGCCATGCCGCCCCCACCCCCGCTCCACACACCCCCTTTGGGAAAACGCCCCCAGCAGAGCTCTGAACGGTGGGGTGGGGAAGTCTGGGTGCCCTCCTGCAGGGGGTGGGGAGGCCTGGTAGTTCCCGGATAGAGTAAGAACCCAGCAGGGCTACGGGTCCTTCTGCTCCCCAGCGCCCCAGGAGCGGGCCCGGCTTCAGCGTGGAGCCAGGCGAGGGTGCCGCTCGGCTTGCGGGGAGCCTCCTCTCGTGCCAGCCAAGCCTCGCCCAGCCCTGCAGGTGGAGCCTTTTCCATTTTATGTTCGAGAAAACTAAAGGCCAGACACAGCCAACGACTGCTAAGCCGGGACTCAGGCCAGCCTGGGGTCTGCTCTCCCCTTCCGTGAGGCAGAGGGTCCCAGGCCCCTGCCTCCAGGGCTGGCCAGCAGGTCCTCCTTCCTCCCCTGCCTGCCCCGCCCAGCGCTACCTGGGTGTCCAGCTTCTAAGACAGCCGTGGCCAGGCCTCCCGACAGCGGCTCTGTCGTGGCTGGTAAAAACACCCAGAATGAAAGCCCAGAATGAGTGCCTCCCCTCCCCCGGCCACGATGCTAGCCTCAGGTCATTCCCTAAATTTACCGTTTAATAGAACGCCTCCCACGAGCGTCTTTGGAATTGCCTTTTGGAAATATACAGGACGATACCCAGAGGGGACCCGCTGGGCCCAGGCACCAGCCCCCGTGAGCAGAGCCTCCGTTTCCCCGTCTGCCACATGCACACGGCCAACCTCAGTCCTCGAGGGCTGAGGCGTGAGGCGGGGAGCCCCTGTCTGCGGCAGGCCCTCAGCGTCAGCGGCTCCCCCCTTTCCTTACTGGCTTTAAAGTTTTGTCACCGAAACCCTGGCCCGGCTGATTGGCTCACGTAACGAGGATCAGGTTAGACGGCCCCGTCTGTGAACCCCAGCTTCCTGGGGTTCCTGGGAGGTCCTGCTGGCCACAAGCCTGACCGTCGTGATCGCGGTGAGGCCCGGAGTGCGTGGTTCCTCTTCCCCTGGACCTGAGGCTAAACACTCTCCCCTCCCCCTGCAGATGGCCGCTCTCCAGAGCCCCTTCTATGGCGATAAAATGAACCTCTTCTCCCTCTGCCAGAAGATGAGCAGTGTGACTACCCGCCTCTCCCTGGAGAACATTACTCTGAGAAGGTGAGTGCAGCTGCCAGGGCCGGACCTGGGCCGCCCCCCAACCCCTCCCCCCAATGCCCTTGGGAGGGAGGGGCGGTTCTGAAAGCCTCGGCTGGGGTGTCGAGCTTGGGTTCCTTCACAGGGTGGAGGAGGGAAGACTTCTGGGGAAGTGACTCAGAGGGGACAAGAGCAGACTGATTTACTGAGAAGCTCTCATGGACAGACAGACACCAGGGTGAGGGTGGGCCCCAACAGCAGGACTGTCGCTCACCCGCTGGCACAGAAGCCAGCTGCAGCCGGCCCAGGAGGCCCTGTGGGCACACCGCTGCCCGTGTGGCTCCGACCTGGGGCCCGAGCGCGAGGCTTGCCGCCGCCTCAGGTCCCAGAGACAGGCCCCGCGGGTGTCAGGCAACTAGAGCCAGACGCAGAGGCGGGCGGTGGCCTGGCCGCGCGCGCCCCAGCACACGTGGCCTGCCTCCATCCCACACAGGAAGCCCCGGCGTGCAGACTGGTCTCCCTGCTGTCACAGCTCTAAGTCCCTCCTCGGGTTTTATTGTCAGCACTTGACATCAGGTGCAGGGGCCCTGGGCAGACTCCGACGGGTCTGGCCGTGCCGGGCTCTGTGCGGGCGCGTCGTCTTCCTCCGTGTCAGCACCATGAAACAGGGCCGGTGTTTGCCTTCGATAACGTGCGAGGAGGAGATGGCAGGTTTATGGCACAGCGTGGCTCGGGGTGTAGACAGTTGCATAGGTTTGCACATTCCCTTCACTCCTCTTAGGTGAGTCACTGAACTTAGTTCTGAGTCTGTTTCCTTATCTGCAAAATGAGGATCTACTACTTCACAGGTCGGTGTAAGTGATTAAGGTAGTGTGTGACAGGCTCAGTCTAGCACCAGGCCGGCGTAGCATTTACCCCACCATCGTAGCTGATGTAGTACAAGGCCTGGCTCAAGAGTAAATGCTCAGTAAGCGTCAGCTACCATCCTTATTGCTGTTCAAGGTTAAGGCTTAGAGAACGATTTTTGTTATTTCTGTCCAAGGCCAACACTAGCGGGTGTGATGAGGAGTCCGAGACCCCCTTGGGCCATTGCCTCACAATAGTAGCATCTCACACTGATGACCTACTGTGTTGAATCCTCCCCCACCCCATTGTACTAGTGAGGAAACGGAGGCATAGTTGTCCAAGGGTACATAACTTGCAAGTCGTAGAGGCAGGATTTGAACCCAGGACCCTTGCACTTCGCCACTGCACCATCCTGTCTTGACGGCATGCCTCTGCAGTAGCTGATGGTTCAGCTGGGGTGAGGTACCGTGTGCAGCTCGTGGCAGTCCCTACTCTAAGGCTCCAAGACTGGAGCAGGAGCAGCCCTTGTCGGAGGGTGAGGGTCAGGAGCACACATCCCTGTAAAGTTGCTCAGGGCACCCTCTCTCACAGCTTTTGCCTCCGTGGCTTGCAGAGTTCAGTCCTTCCATGAACTTTTAGAGGAAGGACCTATGCTCTAGAGTGGGAAGTTGGCAGGAGAGGGAAAACTGGTTAGAGTTCTTGACCAAGTTAATCGTTGCATTTGGTTTTCCTTTTCTCGCCTTTTCTTTAAAATTGGATTCTCTAACTCTTCAAAAGCAGCTTGGAGCCATGCAACCTGGAGCAAAGCATGGCTTCTCTGTGCCTCGGTTTCCCACCTGTAAGTGGGAACCGTGATCTCCGCCTCGCAGATATGAAGCGGACGTGAACACATCCGCGTAGAGGCCGCAGCCCTCCTCCCTCCTGCCTCGGTCACTCCACTGCCACGGGCCCCCACTCCCGCCAGGCCCCCGCTTTCGGCCATGGGCAGTGCTTCCAGCACGAGTCTGGGAGCCAGAGGGGCTCCTTAGCACTGAGGCCCTCAGCACACCTCACTTTTGACGTTCTTTCTCCTCTTAGAAATGGAAATAAGACACTTATACCATTTTTATTTCTCCTGATTTCTGTAATTTTCAAACCAGCACTTACTGTCAACTGCGTGGTCTGCTCAGGTGACAATTGGGGTCACAGAGACTTCACCTCAATCCAGTTTCCTTGGATTAAGGAATTGCCTTGAATACTATAAGATCTCGAAAAGTATGGTCGCATCCCGGGCAGCCTCCGTCTCCAGGAGTGCCCACGCCGGCTGCAGGCTCAGCTGCGTCTGTCAGGGGCTCCCCGTGGTTAGTGATAAGGCAGTGGACTCCCAGAAAGGCAGCGTGCAGGTTGGAGGGGTACTCAAAATGCCTGACCCAGAGGAACGTCGTTTGCAGCCCGCACCCCTCGGGAGTGACACGTGGCGTGTGTACATACGGTGGGCCAGGGGCCTCCGCATGACCCTTCCGCCCTCCCAGGCCCCCTGAGCATGGCTCAGTCCACGGAGCCCCCTCATTCAGGACCAGCCCTCCCGGCCGCTGCTCCCCGACCAGACCCTGCAGGGCCAGCCAGGCTCCTCAGCAGCAGGTATTTAAATAAGAAAATTGCAGTGAGCCGGCCCAGTGATGCAAGTTAAGATGTAGGCTTTTTAAGGTCATTATTTTAATTACCATTAAAATAATTGGCACTCTGGCTATCAGAAGAGGGGAGGCGATCAGAGGCTCAAGGCGCCCCTCCCCCACCCCGAGGCGGGCGCAGCCTTCAGTGTCTGTATAATTAAAAGCTCCGTCTTTCATGAGCACAATAAAGAGGCCAGGGGGTGGGCAGACTGCAGCCCTGCTGCATGTTAATGCATTTATTATGATCAATAAGCCCTCGCCTTGAGTTTTGTCCTCTGGTTCGGCATCTGCATGACTGACAGTGTGTGCGCGCGCACACACACACACACACACACACACACAACTTGCCTAGTGTGGGCGGTTGGAAAGTTCACAATCATTTGAAGGTAACTGCTCTCGGGGTCTCAAAGCATGGCCTTTGGGACCAGACGAGCCTAGGATTGGGCTTGTCTCTGCCCAGTGACTGACCGTGTGACCGGGCACCCATCCCTTGTCCTCCCTACGCGGTTCCTCCCCTAGTCGTCGAGGACTACGTGAGTTAGCGCAGACGCTGTGCTGCCACAGGGCCTCGCGAGGCTGCTTTCTCAAGACTAACGCGAGCCCTCCTCTCCCTTGCAGTTACGGGAACTGGTCAGTATGTGCATCTACCCCGACCCCAACCAGAGGCCGGACATCGGATATGTGCACCAGGTTGCCAAACAGATGCACGTGTGGACATCCAGCACCTGACCGTGGGCGCGGCGGGCCTTACCAGAGCCAGCACCTCTCTGCCTTACCCGAGTCTCCTCTCCAAAGCGGCCACCTGGTAGCCTAGATCCACGAAGAGATTTCAGCAGGTTCCCCCAGGGGGGCCAGGCTTCACATCGGATGCTGAATGCAGAGCAGCTGGGGGGAGGGGCGCTGGTCACGTGTTCCTGATGGTCAAATTCCAAAGTCCTTTCTTTAGACTGTTGCGGACAACCTCAGCTGGATTAACAAAGGGGTGCAGATCAGCGAGCCAGGGACGCACCCCTTGGTCTGGACTGTAATGTGAACCTGGAGGGTAATTCCTTGAGTGACTAGTCAAGGCTGGTACTAGCTGGAAAACTGCAGGAGACTGCGATGTGCAGCGAGCCTCCGACAATGGCTAGTAGCGAGTTCAGTTTAGCTCTTAGAACCGTTTCAAACAATCAAGCTGCGTGCTTAATTTACTCTCTTGTAAAGGGATGAAGGGGACATACTTTTTTTAAGTGGAGTGGAGCTTTTCCTAATATTTTTATCCATGTTTGTAACTCAACGAATAAGGATGAGGAGGACCCAGCATCTGGCACAGAGCTTCCGCAGACAGACAGTATTTGAGAGGTGCGGGTGTTTCCCATGCAGTCCGGCTCAGCCATCTTCTCCTGAACACCTGTTCTGTACCAGGCACCTCACCTGCCTGCATGCTGGCAGTTCCTTAATGATCAGTGTTAAGCGTTTTTGTCTGTAGGAAGGAAGCATGGCATATGAAAAATATAAAACATGCCCTCAGGCTGCTCTCTGTACAGATTCTAGTTCTGCAGCTTCCTGCCACAGCCCTGGGCAAGTTTCTTAGTCTCTCTGAGCCTTAGTTTCCTCATCTGTAAAAAAATGGGACTAATAATACCTACCTTCAGGGTTGCTGACAGAATTTGATATAAAATATGGAAGTTGTCTAGCACATTGTAGATGATTCAAAAATGGCAGCCACTCACCCCTTCACAGAACTCAAATCCGTGAACCACGTTAAGAATTCATGTACAACTGTACTATGTGTAGGAAACCAGAAAGGTGTGCCTTTATTTCTTGTTCCCAAATAGGATTAACTGTGAAGACTAATTTATAAATGTGAACATAAGGAAAACGCAAGCTCTGAAGGAAACAGTTTGAATTTTGTCTTTATACTCAAGTTAATCCTCAAATGGTCTAAGTTGTCGTCCACTGACTTGGTGACAGTTCAGCCCTCCCAAGAGTGCGCATGCCCGCCCGCTCCATCTGCGTCCTGGCAAGGTGCTCTGACCGCGGCCAATTTGCCAGCCAGGCCTCCCTGGGGATAAAGGACTTGGGCTGGGCCCCTGCTCTGTTTCCTTGTGTGAAACCTGTTCTACTGTAACACTGTCGAGTTTGAGAGATTTTCTTCAGATGCAACCTTTGCTTTGTATGTGTTCTCCATGTCTGAAATAAAATGGGGTAAGGGGGGTTTCTTTTGTGAATGAGTATGGTTCATAGAGAAGTTTTAAAACGGCTTCACAGTGCAGCACAGTTTCTTGAGGCACTTTAAGGACACAATTTCTCAGGCCCCAGACATTCTGAGTAATCCCGGAATTTTTTCAAGCTTCCCAATAATTTTGGTAGTCATCAGCCAAGTTGCTGCTGTAAATAACTTCACCGTTCTCCCCACCCACTCCTGGCAGCGTTAACAGGGAAGGCTGGCCTAAGAGCGGGCTTACTCTGGAAAACCTGGTGCTGGCCGCCTCCTCATGTCCCCTGGCCATGCTCCCTCTGGGAGAGTCAAGGCCCCGTCTCCTACCTAGCACTTACCACTGAACGTTTTTCTGATGCCAGATTTTTGTAAATACTCTGCTTACATCTCTCAGAGCCCCCACTGTGTCTCCCTTGGCAAAATCGGTGTTGGACACTGATGAACTTGCTTTCTGCCTGTCATGAGAACGATGCTGCCCACTAGGCCCTCTGGAGGCGTGCGACTGCAGGCATTCACGACGCTGGAGTGTCTGTGAAACGTCCGTTTCCTAACTATCACACGCAGTAATCCCCAGAGCATGTCCCCAGCTTCTGTGAGACTTGCCGGGTGGAGTCTGCCTAGTTTCACGCCACCGTGGCCAGTGATCCACCTCCCTGCTTGTTGCGGGACTTAGAACTGACCACGTCTGACTCTTTCCTAAAAGGCTGTGCTGTACTCACGCTAGAAAAAAAAGAGATAGAAAAACCCTGGGACCACCACAAGGGAAGGAAGGGAAGTCAGCAGAGGGGCGGGGATGACGGTCACCGGAAGAATGGCACAGCCCAATCCGACCTCCTGTGGCAGGTGAGGCCCCACTGTCTTCAGAAGGCTCGCTCGGACTGGCCCCCGGGACAGATTAGCATGCTGAAGGGGGGCCAGGCCGATGGCCTTACTGGCCAAAAGACCCCATTTAATGACCAAAAACCCACACAGCCTCCAAACCTCAGCCAATCAATTTGGTTTTCTTTTTTATTGGGTTTCGTTCAGCAAGCATGGGCCGAATGAAGGTCTCACACGGGAGCCTCCACTGCCCCCATCTTCAAGAGCAGCAACCAGCCTCCCGCCGACACCACTCAGGACGTGTCCATCGTTTGGACTGTTTCTTCCAGCACCTCAATCTCCAGGGTCGTGACTTTTTCGGTGAGGACTGCAGTGGTCCCTTTCTCACACCGGTACCGGCCAAACCTAGGGAGAAGAAAATAGCAACGGAGTTAGGGTCCCCTCGAGGCACCCGATGAGGGGCTGGGGAGAGGGGCCAGTGTTCAGGCAGCAAACAGGCCTGGGCTGGGGTCTGGCTCTCCTGAGTCCTAGCTCTGCGACCCTGAAAGATTCGACTGCCCCACGGCTCATTTCTGTCAGCCCCCAAGTATGAGTGAACAGGGCCCCCTGGTAGAGAGGAGGCTCGCTAAGATCACACAGCACCTGGTACTCCAGTTTCTTTGCCTACCTCACCATCACCAGAAGATGCCAGAAAGCATTGGGTCACTGGCCTTCAAGCTTCAACCTCCTGAAACCAGCAGGAAGGGAACCCTGAGCTGTAGCAGCAAGGCTGACCTGCTACCTTAAGCACTTCCAACACAGCTGGAAGCATAAACAGCATACAAATGACTCGCGGACAGACTCTATCCTTTGCATTTTAGACCACTCTCTGAAGACTCGAGAGGAGAGTTAACTGTCCCCGGCAGGGACACGATGGATCGTCACTAGGACACACCCAACACCTTTCCTGGAGTGAATCCCACAGGCTTCTCTGAGCATGAGGCAGTCTATGAGATGTGTCTCTGAACTGATAATTCTCGCACTGGGGCTGAGAACAACATCACTGTCAAATAGCAGCACAAAGCCAACCGCTGCTCTGCTCTGTCCCCAGCTGGAAATGACTTCCATCCACCTGGTGTGGACTCACAGACCATGCTGGCTGTGCCATGACCAGGGCTCCTCGATAACCCATGCTGTCCAATGGGCACTGTGCTCAGAGGGGAGGAAGCAGAGAACAGGGAGATGTTACCGGGCTCTGTATAAACTCAAGAGCGTGTGCGGCGAAGACTAGCCGACCTTTGTATCTGCTAACCCTTCCCGTCCCTGCCACGATCTCCTTCGCGGCAGCACCTTTTAAAGTTGTGCTCCAACCACCCTCCACCCCCACCCGCTAGTGTGAAGACGCGGCTCCTTGCCTTAGACTGGACCCTGAGCCGCCAGAGCCCCACGTGGCTCCTATGTGCCCAACTCATCGGAGCCACAGCATCCGGAGGCTGGGAACACAGGAGCCTCCTCACCATCCTGGGCTACAGCACCTAGTTTCAGCAGCACGCGGGGAGGGCTTCTGCCTTAAACAGCAGCGGACAGCACAGCAGGGCTGCGGAAGGCAGAGGAGCCAGCCAGGTCCACACTGGGACTGGGCACAGGATGCCTGCCTGGGCCTGAGGCTTCGCCCCCATCCTGACTGTCCACTCGGGAAAGGTCCCCCTAAGCCAGGCAGTACCCCCATCAGTCAGCCACTGGCAGAAAAGATGACAGTGAAACGTCAGGGCACACTGCAGCAGCGCCGGGGCACCGAGGGGGAGCAGCTCCGCCAGGGGCGGGTCACCGACACGGCTGCGGCTGGCCAGCGCCTTCCACACCACCTCACCGCGTCTGTTTCTGTTCTTAGGCGTTTACATCTCCTTTACACATGTGTGGCCTGTGTCCCAGGGAGTAAGCTGAGCCGCTGCTGCACTTCCTCCTGGACAAGGACTCCTGTGCTTGGCGCCCGTTCCTTGTGCAGCCTCAAACACTACTTTTCAATGGCTCAGATGTAGCTTCCAGAATCCTCGCCCAACAACACACTGTTCAGCCTGGATGGAGTGTAACTACCTCCCCCTTCCCAAACGCTTCACCGTCAACTTGCTCAGGTCATGAGCATCTTGAAGGAGCAGGGGAAGCGGGTCACACAAGGACACTCGGCTCCCGCTTCAGAGAGCCGGCAAGGCCTCTCTGAAGGCTTCCCCACCACAGCCCCAGGCCTGAAACGCGCTTTCACTCCGCCGAAGACCCAGAGCTCCACGGGGTCGACAGAGATCACCTGGTCCAGCACCGTCATTTCAAAAACAGGGAGGCGACCTGCCCAGAGTCACTGACGCCAGGCAGTGACATCGCCCCAGCCGCTGGGCCAGAGCTCCTCGCTGCTGAGCTGCTCTGCCTGCCAGGAACATGGAGTCTCCACAAGGCCGAGCACGGCTGCGGTGAGCACCTGCTGGTTCTCAGCGCTCTCGTCCGCGTGCGTCACTCCCAACCTGGATTCTGAGTATGCGCGGTGGGAGTGAAGCCAGCATTCCAGCAGGTGACGTGCTGGCTCCCTCGGGATGGATGCTGCTGGCAGCAGAGCTCATGGAGCCATGGCACAGGCCAGCTGCTGGCCAGCTCTGCGGACGGCAAATGAGCGGCTCATCTGCACACCCACCAGCCACCAGAGCTGGACTCCTTCCAGTCCCGTTCAACAAAGCAACTGGGGCTTGTCCCCCACTCTACACCTGGGCTGCACCACTGAGATGCAGTGCTGGCTCGGCACACGCCACGGCTCCCTGGAGAGCAGGAAGCGCCGGCTGGCTTCCAAGGCCAACTTCCAGACCCTAACCAGTGCTCTCTAACTGCTCGGACTTCTGCGCCTCTCTGCGAAAAGCTCTGGGCCAGATGCCCTGGAAAATGCAACTCACAGAACTGCACTCGGAATCCAGGGGATTCTCTACGAGACTAGAGAAGGACAGCAGGTGATTCAAACCTCCCCGCAACCCTGGCCCACGGCTCTTTCCTGGGCCCAACTCTACCTTTCCCAACATTTTGCAAATTAAATCACTTTTCTACACCTGACAGCAGCCCAGAATCATAAAGCAAAAAACAGCTCAAAGTTCTGTTGTGTGAGGCTAGTTTGGGGACAACTGGATTTACTTCACGTGGGTAAGAGCCAAGAAAACCCTGTCAGATGCCATGGAAAGGTCAAGGGTAGCCAGAGAAGCCGGGGACACAGGAAAACCTGCATCTCCTTCACTCACCTGGTCCCCTTCTTGTTGGGCACTGAGTACGGGCGGAGAAAATCCAGCTTGCTCTTGCTAATGACACAGAGGTCAATGTTACTTCCAGACCCCAAGTCATTGAAAATGCCGGCTGCAATGGCTTCACTCACCAGCGTCTTGGCGTCCTCCTCCTGAGAAAAAGAATGGCAGCAATGACATCCAGCAGTACGCGAAGTCACCTGGGGGGCGGGCGCTGCTTTCAACGCCCGTTTTACGAATGAAGAAAGGTCTCAAAGTACCTCGGCGATGTGCCAAATATCCCCAGCCGGCAAGTGCGGGACCCCGGGCTTTCACGGCATTTACGCACGAGCCCCCGACACACCGCTCACCCGCTCGCGTCAGACAATCGCTGACCTCGTAACTGAGGACGGTGGGCTAATGGAAAGCAATACGTCATCTACAACAGGAGTCAGTAAACCTTTCTTGTAAAAGAGGTCAAGGAGTGCATAAACAGTCTCTGTCATAACTACTTGACTCAGTCATGGGAGCACGAAGCAGCCACAGACAATGCGCAAACAAATGGGTGTGGCTGAGTGCAAATAAAACTTTATTAATAACAGAAACACCTGGTGGGCCAGATTTAGACCATGGGCTGTAGTTTGCTAACTCGTGATCGAAAATGTCCAATGACGGTTGAATCTGCTTACTGGCAACAAAATGAAGAAAGTCAATATCAATGGGATAACTAAACACCAAAACAAAACAATAATTCTAGGAAAATGGTGGCAGATCCAAGGCTGTGACTTCTTGCTAAAGAGAATCTACTGCCTCCCACTAACGAGCCTACGTGTTCACTGAAGTGATTCATCTCTTTGAGTTATTCTTTCTTCTCCTTTAAGAAGCAAGTCTAAGACCCCAACAGTTACTGGTGAAAAGTGGATTCATTCATTCCTTAGCCAAGAAGGCCTGCCATGTACCAGGTCCTGTTCCAGGAGCCAGGGCTGCGGAGATGGATGAGGCCCCAAGGTCCATGCCCTGTAGGGCATCAGACTCACATAACTACAGGACAGCGTGAAAAAGGCTAACGAATGACAGAAGGAGCGTGGTGGGAACACGGCCTGGGTGAGCCGAGCTTCAGCAAAGCTGAAGGATGGGCCACAACCGGGCACTCAGAAAACAGGGCAGTGAAGGCAGCAAGGTGGGACCTGGGGAACATCAAATTCAAGCTCTTTATGAAACAAGGAGGCTCTAACTTGTGTCGTAGCCCCTTCTCAATCCACCAGGACATGAGAGTCCATAAACACACAAGCTGAGCTAACGAGCTCATCCAAGTAGCATCTATTGAGAAACAAGCCTGGCCCAGATTCTAGCCTGAGATCATCGAAGGGCAGACTGGCTGACTTCGAGTTGTGAGAAGATCTGAGACCACTCAGGGCTCCTGCTCCTCCGCCTGTCCTAAACCAGGAAGTGAGATCCCAGGGACATGAGCGCCCTCTACAGACTCAGAGGAGGCTCTGCTGGAAGTGGGATCCTCAGCAACCCAGCAGTAGGGACTGGGGGGGAGGGGGGTGTTATCCTGCTGTTTATGCCACCAGGTTAATTCAGAAACCAGTGAAGGTGGTAGCAAAGAAAGCGTCTTAGAGGAGGAAGTGGCCGCTGCTACTGCAGCTACTATACCGACAGCAAAATCCGACCACCAGCAACCTCATTCCGACTTGTTTCTCTTATTAAACACCCGTGCATGTGTGTGTGGGTCGGGGGCATCCTGTTTATCCCCCTGCTCCTGACCTACCAACTCTTCTTCCCTTCTCTGTTTTTATTATTTCCTTTGCTTTATTATCTCTACTTTTCTCGTCACTGCTGCTGGTGCCCTGAGTGAGCCAACAGTACCCAGTGGATGTCACAAATCCTGCTGGTAGCACTTAGGACCGCAGATTTAAATTTCCCAAATTATTTTATATTTGGAGATGGAGACTGGGAGGAACCTAGAGGAAACTGAAATACACACATATTAGGTATGCGTATCTAACGTCAATTGATTAGACTGGGTAGATACCAGAATGCTGACAGGTGAGCCTTCCTCTATCTTGCAAATATTCTGTCAATAGATCAACTTATAAAACTTAAAAATGTACAAATCTGAAATGTGTATAGCCTAATTTACTCACAAAATTGTCATGTGTGCTGTTATTTAAGTGTAAAGACTTTTAAAAGCTGGTAACGTACCTTTTAAAGTCCTTCCCTCCCCACCAATTCTAGTGAAGATAATTCCTCAAGGAAGAAAATCTCACAAGTCCCTAACTTTTTCCCCAGTCCTACCCGCCTCACATACACAGGACTCAAAGATGTTATGAACCTTACGTTTAATTGGGCACCTACTACAATGTGCCAAGTACTGAGTTAGGCATTTTGATGATCGCTTTTATCCCTGCCCCCCACCATCTTCTGAGGTTGGTACCGTCAGAAACTATGGCTGAGAGAGAGCCAATGCCTCGGCCAAGGTCAAGCAGCTAGTAAATGTAAAACAGGTCCTTTAGGCTCCAGACAGCGGACAGCAGTTTCCTGATTCAGGGTATGTCACCCTCCCACCAAGGGTCTTCAGAACTCAGGCAAGTTAAAGAGAGGAGACGGCTGCCAATCTATCTCTGGGCCAACCAGCAGCTTCCCTGGGGGGCAGGGAGTTTCTCAAACTGCCCAGCAGACTATCACATAAACAAATGTTCCTACAATCTAATATGGCAGAGATTAACATTAAGATCCAAGGTCTTATTTCACATATCCCCCATCCCCAACAAAGCCCTCAAAAAACACAAACAGGCTTAAAATTCCAAGGCTCTGCTGTCTCACGTAGCTGCCTCCAGCGAACACTTACAGACACCTACTACGTTCCAGGAGCCGCCTCGTATGTTGAAAACTGTCTTTTACCACAGTATTTCCATCCCCGGAATTCCAGACGCACATGCAAATGTGCTACTGGGCATATTCATACTGTGTTTTCCTTATAGCAGGATTTCACAATTAAACAAGTCTTGTCTTTAACACGTGCTACCAAATATTTAGGAAAACTATCAAGGAAACTACAAACTAAAAGCAAGAGGTAGGGGAAACACCACATTTGTATGTCTCTGGCCCACAATCCACGCAGGAAGCATTGTTTCCTCGCAGCGAAACTGCACCTCCCTTCTTTTGGAAGATGCAGAGTGACCCGAGTTCTGAGCAGCATGTGCCTGGAGGCAGCTGCTACAGAGGGGCTCTGGCGAGGGCCCTGCAGAGCCCGTGACCCCAGCTGGTCAGGCCCAGGTGCGAGGCTCTCCCACTGCAGGGGGCGGCGTCCTCCCTGGCCAGCTGCTCAGAGATTTACACTGCCAGTCACAGGGGACCGTGGAGTGGGTGTGTAGATGGACCAGTAGGGCTCATCCTCACTACCAGAAAAATAGCCCTCCAGGCCAACGGCAGCTTCCTTTTACTTTGTGACACTCAGCCAAAAGACCACCATGACCCTGCTGATCAAGTCAGCTGAGAGACCCAGGTTCAAGGTAATCTGGCAGATGAGGGGGCGGACAGTCTGGCTTTGAAACCTCCGTTTCCTATTTATTGCTGTTCAACCTTGGGCAAGTCACTTCACCTCTCTGAGCTCTCTCCTCGCTCTGTAACACAGTGTTGATAAATTAGGATTTATCACAAAACTGCTGCAAAAACTAGAAATAAAATATAGATAGCACCTACATACAACATAGTACCTGGCATGTAGCTGCTGCTTAATAAATAAATGGTAACTAATTTAATAAAGCAAGCCAGAGGGCTCCTAGAGACACACTTTATCTCTCTGCAGTGACTGCCTGTGCCAAAGCCCAGGCCAGGGGAAGGAGGTCCAAACAAACCTGCTGACAAATCTTCACACAGTGCCGTGGAGAAGTTCCTATAATAATTAATCCAAGCAAAAAAGCACACTCCCTAAAAGTTCAGAGAATATAAAAGGGGCACTTCCTGCTTTATGGCTACAAAGACCAAACTAACTGGGAATATCAGTCCCCCGAGCCACCCCGGCTTCTTAAATGAGATTACAATAAGAGTGATGTACTGCACTGCAAGTCGGCTGTGACAAGCAGCACTTTATAGGGCTATCTGTTTGTCTCCATCACTGCATCGCGCAATGTGTCCCTGGACTCCAATGTGCAGCTCCATTTACCGCTACATGACAAATGGGCAGCACTTGTAAAAGGCACAAAGAGGGCCACGTCGGCCATGTAATGGTCACCACAGCTGTACCCGAGTGCTTGAGGGGACGAAACAGACCCCCAAGTTCATTAAACTGACCAGTAATGGATCTTTCAAAAAGTGCCTTAGGAATCGTACAGAAAAGGCTAAAATAAATAACTCAGCATGGAAGGCTAATCTGAAATGGTGTTTGATAAATTATTTATAACACAGGCGATTGTCTGCATTTAATATTGGAGCTACTAGTCGCATCTTTAAAAGATGATTTATGTGTTGTAATGCTATTAAACTTTATATTGGCCCACTGCTAGCTATAAAGTCTGCTGAGATTTAGAGAATGAGTTTTAAACTGTCACTGCAACATCATAGGAGATGGAGACTGTATTAAATCTTTACTTTAAACCTGTTATCTAGAGAGTTGCATTTTGTAGACACTCACAAACTGACAGATTACCTCGGCATCCGCTATGGTGCAGGTCCAGAATAGCACTGCAAAGAAACTTTTCCATATTATTCTTGTCCACAGCTACAATCTAATTTTTCTTCTCACTTACATGATCTTTAGATTAGAAATGTCGCCAGAGTAAAATGTAGGTACCCCAGCCCATGGGCCCCCTGGACAGCTCAGCATCAAGTTAATACTCTTTAAATAAATCCTCTATACCCAACTGTTCGGTTATGCTTTCTGAATAGTGCTTTTACTTACATCGGGGGCAGGCAAACTATGAAATATGCATTTGACTGAAAACTTACTGTACTATTTCAGATACGGCTTTGGAATATGAACATACATGTATATGGTAAGTCATGTGAAACAACTGATTTGTAACTAAAGTATTTTTTATTTCTTTAAACAATAAAACTGATTATTTGCTGGAAAACATATTTCATTTGTGTAGCTGAGGAGCTCACATTAAGGGAGATGAAAAAAGAAGAAACATTCCGCCTTCTTCATGAAGAACAGGGCTCCTCTGCTTTCAGGGCATTGTGAGGGGCCCCTGCACCGCACCCCCCAATCACGCCGGCAGTCGGGACAGTGGCTCTGCTAACGCTGCTCGAGGGGACCAAGGATGTGGGTGGCATCATACCTGAACTTTCATTAATTTTCCTGCCTGTTATTACCTCTAGAAGGATCATTTTGCTCATTAACAGTTTGCTCCTTTACTAAAGACTAAGGATTTTCCTCAGTAAGAATCAAAGCAGTCCATACTCATCTCGGAAGATCTGGATTATCTTTCATCACTCTGATCTGAAACAGCAAAAACGTGCTACTGCTCTGATGATCTGCGGCAGAGCAGATAAAAGTCTGGGTGCGGCAAGAGCCTGGCTCCAAGAAGGGGACCCAAGCCACGCCGCCTCTGCCTCTGTCCCGGTGCCCGGCGTGGGCGCTGACAAAAGACAAAACGCAACATCGACTTCGGAAGCATCCGTGCTTCGCCAAACTAAAAGGCAAAATTCACTATGAGTCGGAATGGGGTCATTCCAAAACTGCACCAGTCCCAACTGGGGGACCAGGGGACAACGCATTCAGAGACAGTCGGGCCCTCCAGAGGAGAGGTTTAACCGCACCGTTGTCTAGTGGCCTGCCGCCATGGTGAGGCTCTGCCTACGCCACTGATGCGGCCTAAAGGAGTCATTCGTGGCTGATGGTTGAACAAAATTTAAAGAGCTCAAAAAAGTGCTTAAAACAGTCCCCCCAAAGCAGTATGCTTCCTGCACCGTGTAACAGACCTCATGTGTCCCATGTGTAGCCACGTATTTTAGTGGGAAAGGTTAATTTAATTTTTTCAGACTGGGCTGTGTGACAAAAGCAAAGGTGTCTGCGTTTTGTTTTTGGCTGAAGCTGTCTGGGTAAACACGGTCTACCTGTGTGAACACCAGGGAGTTGTCAGGTATAACAGAGTCGCAGCTGGTGCTGGGTGTGCCCAGAGTGGTGAGTGAATTAGTAACTGTCTTGAAGGCCGAGATGCTGCTGCCATTTCTTTCCTGGATAGTTTTTTTTTTTTTTTGGCTCCCAGGATCTGGGTGATGCAAATGATGAGGACAAATCTGCTGTGGGTGCAGGAGTAATTTAAGGGGTTTTCAGCGGGGATAGGAATGGGTGTTCATAGTCAAGGAACTGCCAACCAAGTTAGCTGCCAACATGGCTTGTCTCAGATGACTGAATGACATGAAAGCCTGACCATGACTCAGGGCTAGGAGAGGAGATGTCCGAGGCTGCAGGGCCACAATGGGCCACAAAAAACTGTCACAGAGCCTCAAAGAATAGGAAAAGCCCAGGAGAGCTGGGTCACTAATGAACACAGCACTTAACTCTGAGCCACAGGCTGCCCATCGGAAGAATGGGAATAACGCTCTGTCCAAGGGCTGTTGGAAGGAATAATGGGACAGGAATGTCCCATGACACACCGATTCTGCAAACAGAATTGTTAGCAAGTTCTAGGGTAGAAGAGTGTGAGAAAACTAACAAGAACACCCACTACATCCCTGAGTCAGAGCCAAACACTTAAGTCACTCATTTAATCCTTATCATCGCCACCTGTACAGCAGAGGAAACTGAGGCTCTAGAAAGTGGCTGACGCACTCAAACACACATGGCTGTGTGAAAGTGGAGGTTGGGGATCCATGCCAGCTTAGTGCCTGGGGTCACCACAGGGAAATCGGTGGTAAGCATGAAGGTGCTGCTGGATTCTGAGGCAGCGAATAGAAGGAAAACACCTAGGCTTCCAGAGGGAAAAGGACCAAGAGAGATAGAAACAGATTGCTTTCCACAAGGAGAAGAAACCAGCGTTCACGGCATATGCGTATACAAATATATATTTGCAAGGCTGCACTGAATCAAATATAATCAGAGATTTAAAAGGCAAGAAAAACTGGGTTTAAAGAAAGAGTGAGAAATATGCTCCACAATCCTCCAAATGAAAACCAAGCTGCCCCAGGTAGTAATAAGATCTTAATAATATTACTCCCTCTCTCCATAAAACAATGCGGTCAGTGGGGTGACTCTGCCCATCCATACATTCCTGGAGACGCTGAAAGGGCTACCGCCGAAAACAGAGTGGGGAAAATGCAGTAAATTTGTTCCTAGGATCACACAACAAAGATTCAAAAAAAGAGCCACGTTCGCATCGAGCCCACCCACCTCCAAAGGCTGGAGGACGGAAGCCCAGACAGACCGCAGGCTGAGTGTGGGAAGGCGGTTGTGGGGACCGTACTGTATCGCATGATCCTGCTTCTACAGCCACATAAGGGTTAGGAAGGGCTGGAAGGAGACTCAAGACAGAGCACCTGTGTTCTAGCGAGTTTAAAGATGGTCACGTAGAAAGCAACTTTCAAAGGATGCAAAAACCTCTGAAAGAAACGTACAAGTCAGCTCAGTTCGGCAGCGTCTGCCGATGCCCTGATACTCACACTCTCCGCAGACATCGTGCTAAACCTGGGGATGAGATTGGAACAGATACAGACCCTGCCCACAAAGAGTGTCGAGTCCAGAGAGGAAACATGTAGGTAAGCTCACTACAATATAGTAAGATCTGTTAAGAGGCAGGCTTGACAATGGAGCAGAGGGTGTACAGAGGTCCCATGGGATGCAAGTGATAAAGACTGGGCTGCCTCCTGACATAGAAGTAAATGGCAGCCAAGCCACAGGGCAGAAGTGAGGACAGGAGTAGCCATGAAAATGGGAAGGAGAAAGGTGCTGTCAGGTAGACAGCTCAGTGTGGCTGAATACCAAAGAACCAAATGCGGTCAGTGGGGTATACAGAGAGCCAGCTCTTCATGGCCATCAGTGGGAAGACATGAACAATTTAAGCTGCTGAATGATGTAGGTAGATTTGTGCTGTTTGAAATTGCAACCTGGAAGCAGTGGAGGAGAAGCAGCACAAGGCAGGCGACAGGAAAGCAGGTGAGCCATCATTCCCAATGAGAGACGGTGGTGATTCAGCAGGAGCAGGAGGGAGTGCAGGAGAGGGAAAGGGGAGAGTGTCACCTGGACTTCCAGCATCAGTCACGGGCACCGACCAAACTCTGAACAAACTCAGCCTTCACAGAAAAGCCTTTTGTTAACTTCTTGGCAGCTATTTTTTCTGGTAAGTTGATGGGAGACAATGATTAACTTAATTACATATTTTTAGATGCGTTTCTGCAGCAGGCACTTTCTAAAGGGTGTCACCAAAAGGGGACAAGGTAAAAGTAGATCCAGTGAAAGTACACTGAGGATATTCTGGAATCGACTTGTAAATGCCATTTCCTTCATATCAGGGACTCTGAGTGTGGGAGAAAAAGCATAAGGATCAGTTAGCCGTGGAGGCAAGAACCAAGGAATGGAGAGAAAGCAGCTCTAAGCGAGAATCGCAGTCCTGGGGGTTTGGCCACGTGAAGGCAGTTAGCTATGAGGAAGCAGAAGTGGGCACGCCCAGGTGAGGCTGACAAGCAGGAAGCAGGGCTGGGGAGGTGGGGGCGAGGGAAATCCGAGTGAGGCCCTGGATGACCGCCTTTCAGTAGGACCCCAGGCACACGCAGCCTTCAGACACTCAAGGTCCTTCGGGTGAAGGGGAGGGCCTTCCAGAGGGGCATAAGGAAACTTCTGGAGCCAGTCATGGGGAGTACAGAGGCAAAGAATTCAGAATTCAAGAGAATGAAGATCCAGGAGATCTGGATGTGAATCTAGTCCTGTTACTTACAAGCTACATGATGGTGATAGTAAAGTCATTCAACATTTTTAAGTCCCAATTTCCTCATCTGCGAAAGAGGCCTAAAACCTTCTGGCACTAGGTGGTCATGAGGGATAAACTCCATACTCTATGACCAGGAGAAACTAGCAGTGCCTGGAAGGCAGGAAATGCATGATGGCTGTTAACCTGACCCAATTCTACCCTTTCTTGAATGTTCACAGTTAGCAAAAGCCTAACTCAGAACCACCAACACAAGAAGCAACCGATAATAACTCAACACTTTATTTTCAACCCCCCAATTCAAAGCAAATCAATTATGAAAGTAATTATTTATATGGCAAATGAAATTCAAAACGATGCCATAAAACGCTGTGTCCACGTGTGCACCTTCAGCACAGAAGCATACCAAATAGCACATTTTCACTTATTATATTTCACTAGAAATTATACTCTGAAAGAAGGCAAGAAGAAACTTATATTTGCTTTATGTAGACACTGTGCCAAGTACATTCTTCCACTTATCCTTCCAAATAACCCTTTAAGGTAGGCACTACCCTTCTGCCCATTTTACACATCCAGGGAGCTAAGGCTCGGCAAGGGAAAAGGAGTAACCCGAAGGCACATGGCCTCAGACAACGGGAAGTCTGAGATTCGACATAGTTTTGTATGACTCCCGAGCCCATGTCCCCACCCTCCTCCCCCTGCCACTGGAGACAACAGAACCTCCAATTAGTCTCCAAAAATAGGAGTGGTGCTTGTCTAGTCCTGCGATGCAAATGACAAGTCACTCCTGGGTTTATTTTTTTTTCCTAAGTATTTTACCTCTGAAATTCTTCAAAGTTGCAAACCCATTGTTTAAATAATGCTACACTATCATTCTTCTGGCTTGTTACATTTGATAAAATTAAGACCATCCTGATGAAGTTCTCTAATACAGAAAGTACACTCATCAAATCCCAAAGCAAAAGCCTATCGAATTCACTGCATCAGTCCAACATTCAGAGGTTTACATTTCCCTAAAATACATGTATAAAACCTCTCAGTAAACAGAATGAGTCAAATTGTTTTTTTTTTAACCACCTGGTATGTCAACAACAACAAAAAATACTATTTAACTTAATTTTCCCATCTGGCCATTTGTTGGTCTTCTTTTAACATTTTAGGGACAAGAAGTAGCCAGAGTATGAGAGCCAACTTTGAAGCCACACTGCAACTTACACTCGTGGCCCTCCAAAGGATCCCTTCCAGTACAGACTTAAGCCCATTTTGTGAATGAGCTTTATATTTTATAAACTGAGGCTGCAGGGGTTACACAAGAGGCCAAAAATCAACCTTCAAACCCAGACCTCTTTAAAGCCCATCATGCACTTTCCATCATGCACTTTTTAAAATTTTACTCCTCTATCACCCCCATTCAATTTACCTGAGCTAAAAGAAACCAATCTATTTGTCAAGGAATCAAAGTTAATGAGTCCTTAAATCTTTTTAATGTTCTGACGTCACCAAAGTTCCGATTTTAGAAAGACTATGTTCCAACATTATGACGGGGTGAGAACGATGACAAGTGTGTCATATCCACATCCTATGGATATAATGTTCATTGAAAATATTTTCAAAGATCTGTACTCCTAGGTGGCATTTTAAAATATCTATTTAGCACAACTTCATACCATTTTTTAAATTTTTGTTTCTGCACAATTTCAGGGTTAGGGGAGAGTAGTATAAATTACCTCACAGAAACCCACGAGTAACATGATCTGCTAAGGTTAAAACTTTAACTACCTTCCCGCGGTATGCTGCTGGGGTCTCATTACAGCAGGTAATCTCACATTCCGCCATGCACAACACACTAAGTACCAGCATCTCCCAATTACACTGCAGCATAAATCTCAAAGGACATCTGAAAAGTCTACACAGCTCCTGCACCCACTGCCGAAACACAGCCACCTCTAATGGAACGTGGCAGCTTTCTAAACTAAATATTCACACGCAGGGACAGGGATGCTAAGCCCGGCTTTATCCCACGCTGAAGAGCGGATGCTAATTAAAAGGCCACCCAGACAACTTTAGACATTGTCTGGAGTTTCGTTTTCCTGCTTCCCCATCTGGTCGGCTGTCCAAACTTCCAGGATTAGTCAACTGAGAAGTTGGAGCAGGAGCCCCATGGCTGTGTACATGACACCCCTCACCTTCAGCTTCTTCCTCTTCAGCTTCCCTGCCCCATCCCTTCTTCAAACCCTGACAAAAAAAAAGTTCAAGTGAGGGGTCACATGCTCTTCAAGGCCATCTCAGAGTCCCCCAGTTAGATTCCACCGATTCCTCTTCTGTGGTCACCTCGATACCCCCTTCTACGTATCACTCTCATACATTTCATGCAATAATCTCAATAGTTGTCTGTGGGCTTGTCCACCCTGCAAGGTTGTAAATGTCTCTAAGAAAGGGACCATGTCTCATAACCAGGCACAGAGCCTGGCACCCGGATGAAGATCAATACAATCGGGTGAATGGAACGCAAGCATCCTTCACATCTCAGAATGACCACCACCTCTCAACAGTTTACAAAGGCCCTAATGGCAACTCTGGCTGGAGCTAAAGGATGTTCGATGGTGGTATAGGTACCAAGAAACTTCTGGTTTCTCTGTCCACTGTCCTTCTGCCTTTGCCAAATTTTACGTGTCTCAGAAGTTTTTGAGAGAGCACCTCTTAAAAAGAACAAAAACCCCACAAACCTTCATAATAGTAGAGGGCAGCCAGGGTGTATTGGTTCCTACCATAATCATTTGGCTATTTCTGGAACTGTTTGTACTTGGGCCAGCAAATCCTAGGCTTGATAGAGGCTATGATGCAAAATAAATACATAAGTAACTGTCATAAGAGCAGTAAAGGCTTTGAAATATTTCATCTAAGCCAACTGGATTCTCATGCCTCTTAAGAACTGCCAGTCCCTTCAAATGCTGGCAGTTCCATTTATTCAGATCTTCCAATACATAAAAATTGCTGCCTTTTCACCCCGAATTGATACAGATGTATGAAAACTGTGAAGCTTTTTTTTTGGGGGGGGGGGCCTAGAAATGAAACTTCTGTGCCTGTGCAAAATATAAATTACCATATGTTTTAGATCAGAAGGTTAAAAAAAAAAAAAAAAAAAAGCCCATGAAAACTTTCCAGCCCAGGAAGGCTGACAATTACCTCACTGAAATACAGGTCAAGCCCTCAAGTTCCCCTCTTCTTGTAGGTAGTGGCCCCATTTAACATTCACAAATTCTATTAGTGAGGGTACCATTTTCATTTTACGTTCACTTACATGTACAGTATAAATGTACACAGGTACCACATTTAAATATTTAAGCCCCAAATGTTATTTTAAACTTAATTTTTCCACAGAGCTATTTGATTTAAAAAAAAAAAGAAGAAACTTTACTAAAATTCTTAATCGCACTTCAGCGCACATTAGCGCCAGGGTGGTGTTGGGCTGCTCTACACACCCTCACGCCCACCGCCTCCCCCCTTGGATACCGCACACCACACGAGTATAATAAACCATGTTAATATTTCATACCACTGTGAAATATGCTGGAGTATCAATTCAACATCTGCTGTCTTTAGGGTCCGGGAGTCCCGCAGAGACACTTTCAATTTGTAATTGAGTTCTATGCTGAATTAATCAGCAGTTTATCTTTTTTACTAAAATAACGTCTTCACCACCAACCCAGATTTACATTAACAATTTATGCCAAATTACCTGCCAAGGCAAAACTTATAAGATTCTAAGCTACCATCCAGTAACACTCGGTCCTATATTTCATTCCTTATATTTCTCTAACCTACATACAAGAAAAATAGGAAGCCATTGTTCAAGAGCTCACAAGCCTCTAACCACGGCGACCTCCTGGATCCCCAGCACACAGCCTTGCTGCTGACGTGAAATTCACGGGAGTTTTCCCCCTTCCCCTGAAAGCCTCAGTTCAATAAGTGCGAATTTTTACAAAATACGATTTCTAGAATGGAATGAGATCAGTGAATAATAAAAGAACTTCTCTTATTTCTTTTCCCCAGGGGCCACGACATTCCAAACCTTGGCTTGAGTACCAGAAAAAGAACACCTCGATGAAGGGAGCATTTCTAGCGCCTTAAATTATGTCCCTGAGACCCAAGTTAGGAAAGGCAATTCGGTGTAGTAAGAGATGGAAAAAGAAGTCCATGTTCTCCTGATAGCAGATACAGAATATTTTATTAGCAATATTTTCCTTTTAATTCCACCTGTACAGGTGAAAGTCACTAAACATTTATTTCTATTCAATATTATCCCTGAATCTAACTCTCGCCTCTCTCTGATTAAGAGTCTCTGGTCACAAAGAAACTGCACTTTGTCTGCTAGACCCTTGCCACAGGCGCGGCAAGCAATATACGTTGTGAAATATTTCTTCTATACGGTATATTTCCCCTACATTCCAGTTATAGGAAACATGTAAGTAAAAACATTTCAAATGGAACACCTGCTCCAAAGAAATGCATCACAAATAATCACCTATCTACCAGAGTAAAAGAATCCCTTCTTTTCAATCTACTTTGCATATAGTTGTATGAGGCATTTTCACCACCACACAGAATGGCCTCTTTCAGTGCTACCTCTGGATTACAGCACCCGGTGCAATGCCTTGCATTCAGCTGGTCCCCGATAAGTACCTGCTGACTGATTACCTATTGATTATATAAAAATGAAATTCAGTTGTTGACACACCAGGGTAGAAAATGGAGAAAAATTTTTCCACAGAAATATTTTTGGCAGAAAAATCAACAAGGAAGAATTCTCGAAGTCATTAACTATGGCAGTTATACTGTTTGTAGTACTTTTATTACTCCTTGAAGAACTGAAAATAGAGACCTTTGAATTTCATATAAGGTCACTTTCATAAGATTTGTTGATTCTTGAATTCCAGAGGCCCAGGCCCCAAGAGGAACCCATTCCCCACTCACTGAAGATTTTGATAAAATTATACCTTTCCTTCTTGGCCTCCTCCCATCTGACTCCTTTTTATTTCCTAAGACTAAATGGGAAGAATAAAACACACTTTTTAAAATTTCCTCCACTCCTTCCCTGAAAGGCCCACTCTGCACTTCAACTTTTAACAAAGATAGAATACAATGGCAAGGGTGGAAATGCTAACCAGCCACCGCCATTAAATAGGGCTCTGGAGAAACAGAGACAAGGAAGACAGTGACTTGGCCAGAGGAACGGGCATTTAAGTGGCCATTTCTAAGTCAAGGAAGACTAAGGAATCCTAGAAAATCAAAGGGAGACAGCAATTACATGTGAAGTTCCAAACTCTCTGTATGGTAGTGAGCAAAAGCCTTGCTCTTGGAACCATCAGGTAAAAAACCTAAGAAAACTTGCATCTGCCCTATAAACCACAAAATGAAAATGTGAGCAAGAAGATCCAAGGGAGTAACCTTAACTCAAGAAGTTATGCCTCCCCAAAGCTGGCCTACCAGCGGGTTCAAATTTAGGAGAACTCACTTTTTCAAAAGGAGAACAATTCAAAATATCTGATGCTGGTGAGAAGGTAATGAGAGGACATCAGTAACATCATCTCATTCCCATCTCTTCTAAAGGGCTAATGGTGATTCTGCAACTCACCCACTGAACGATAGTGCCAACTTCAACATATGTTCATTCTAAAATTAACTATTTAACTACACTAGAAATCACTACTAAGAATAACTCCAATCAGGACCCCAGAAATTATATCTTTGGGTTCTCACATCACTAAAATTTAATGCTTTACATTAAACACAACCAGAGGAAAAATAACACATTTTTGATCCAAAAATAAAGATACAATTTACTATGTCTAATGCTTCGGGTCTTAAGGAAAGCCAATAAGCAAGAATTAAGACCAAAACAAACAAACAACAGAAAGAGCCTCAGGGCCAGCCTCTAAAAGGGACCTTTCAATATTTAAACAGATGCACAGCCAACCCAATTACGCCCAAATCCAGTCTGTAAAAAAGTGTGTCGAGTGTTGCAATAGTTTCATCTAAATGTCTCCAAAGTTGCAATAGTTCTTAAATAACAAGGAATCCATCAAAACCACAATGAGATACCAATTCACAGCTACCAGGATGGCTACAACCAAAAAGATAGATGGTAAGTGTTAGCTAGGGTACCTTCCTCCACTGTCAGTGACCCAAACATCTGAAAACATCATAAGTTAAAGAAGCCAGTCACGGAAGACCACATATCGTATGCTTCCCACCACATGCGACGTCCAGAGCAGGTGAGTCTACAGAGACAGAAAGAGGTCCGCGGCTGGGCGGGCTGGGGGTGAATGGGAGTGACTGCTAGCAGGTATGGGGGTTTCTTCTGAGGGTGATGAAAATGTTCTAAAATTGATTGTGGTGACAGTTGTACAACTCTGAATGCACTAAAAGCCATTGAATTGTACACTTAAAGTAGGTGAACAGTATGGGTATACATTTTATCTCAGTGCAGCGGTTATTAAAATAGTAAGGCATCCAACATTTTTAGACTTAGAGAACCAAAAAATGGTCAAAATATGACAATGACATGTCACAAGTCAACCAAAAAACTCATATTCTAATAGTAATTTTTTTAAAAAAGCTAGAGATCACAATAAACAAAAATGTCAGCATTAATCCTTAAAAGCATTTAGTAAGAATGGATTATGACTCTATACATTTTTTTCCCAGGCATATGAGATACCTAAACAGATGTAGCAACCAGACAAACATAACCTTAAAAATCTAAAAATCTGGAAAAGTGAATCAAGTTCAGCTCATTAAACTGACACCCATTAAAGTGCTACAAGGAAAACAGCCTTAAACGGCATCGCTACCAATATGGACAGGAAAATCACTGTTATGATAGCTACCTAAGGTCAGATTTCTTTTTTTTTAATTTTACATTTACTTAAAACTCTGTTTGATGCCAACAGGGTTCAAGTTGCACAGGAAGGTGCTTCGGCTAAACACTGATAGTCTTCCTTGATCTCCATTGTCTGCTGTGTGGGTTCCGTCAGCAAACCTCCCAGCAAGTGGTCACCTTCCTATGGAGTCATTAAACCTCTGAATGTCAGCTGGTGGGATTAGCCAGCAGCTTCCACACCTGAGCCCCCATGGCAGGGACAGAGGCATTTGGATCAGGATCGCTAATGAATACAGAATTCATATGCCGCTTGTCAGGGCTCCTGAGCTCAGAGTCGCACAGATGCAACCTAAATAAGACGGAGGACAGAACAATTGTTGACAAAGATTAAAAAGTTTTGGCAGTTGGGAAAAAAAGAGCACCTCATTATTCAAATATGATAGTCTTGCTTATTTTTTTTTATTTTTGTTCAAGTTATTCATGATTTGCCTCAAATGGACAAATGCCACTCACCAACATTTAAAGACTTCCTGGTCTCATTACTAAATCTGAAGAGGGCTATGCCATCTGAACACTAGTTATATAGCGAAAAACAGCTCTCTTACAAAGAATATCTGAAAACTTTAGGGAAAATAACAATCACAGGATATTTGGGGTGGAGGACAGTTAAAAGATGAAAACAAATCTAGAATACAAAGAGAAGAAAAAAGTATCGTCCACAGCCAAATGACCTGTTTATATTTCCCAATATCTCTGTATTTCTAACTTCCCTTCACCTTTCTATTCCTGGGCTCCTTCCAATCACTGAGCTCACCAGGGAGGTTTAACACACACCTCCCTGCCGTCTTCACAGGACCTCATCAGAAAAAAGGAACAGACCAAGCAGCCCACCTGGAATAAGATGTCTACCCACTCTGCTGTCAAAGAATCACAGGCCTAGCAAAGACGCAGAACAGCACAGAGCTCAATTACCTCAGAGGGCTCTAAAGTCAAGCTGACCAGGGTTCAAACCAGGACTCCATCACTGACTAGCTGTGTGACCTCAGGCAAGATACCTGACCTCCCTATACCCTAACTCCTTTCTCTACAAAGTGGGAATAAGAAGAACAGAGCTCACACAATTGTTGAAATGTAAATGAGATAATGCAGGAAAGGCTGTTTGAACAGAGCCTGACACAGAGTAAGCACTCAACAAGCATCGGTTTTTATGATCACTGTGTTTTCAATACCTCCCCCCTATAGCAAAAAGGTGAATCCTTCCATGGCCTGTATTTTGTGTTAAACAGGCTTCTTCCGCTGTCATTATGACCACTATATAGTTCTATCACCAATTTTAAGCTTTCAGATGGGAAAGTAGAATCATATCTATTTGGATTATGCTGTAAATCACCAAGCATGATGCAAGTACAAATAATCATGCTAGTCGTTGCTATGTGATGTTTGTAACCTACTATTGAATAAAAAACAGAAGCAGCTGCTATATTTCAGAGCCAATTTTGTGTGAGCCACCATATGAGGTGTTTTACAGGCCACATCTAATCCTGACAGCAACCCGCAGGCAGGTCTCTAGATCTGCATCTTCTAGATGGACAGTCTTGGACTGTGGCTCGCCCAGAGTCAGGCCAGGAGTACCGTGGAAACAGGCTCACAAGCCCAGTCCTCCGGCTGCTGAGCTCCCGTGCCCCTGTCCATCTGACCACATGAACTCACGCTCTGTCTCTCTCTGGGACAAGTCCACGTGCCAAACTGAACAGATTTTTTTTTACGTCAAAATAATTCTGATCTTACACTACTGTCCATCTGCAAAGCACAAAGGAATCTGTGACTTCGGTTGTCTTTCTATTCTTGGACTTCAACTACAGTTACTTCTAAGATTCGCTGTCAGGATACCATATTGGTATCAACTCTTTCATTATTTAAAGTGGATCTATAGCTAGCTGCCTGCAATGACAGATTAATTCTGTTTCCTCGGTAGCTCGGTGTTTGGCATTACGTTTGTGAGGTAACCACAAGCCTTTAGGGCGATGGCTGCTCACATCTTTAGCAATCTATAAGGGCTTCTCTAGAGGCTAGCACTTGCCGAGCGATGAAATATGACTCCATAAATCAGACAGCTGAAGTGGCACCCGCATACGTCACCATCTATCTTTGCAGTTTCTCTCTGAAGGGTACGGGGTAAGAGCTCATCCCTCAGTACTGCGACCAGGAAAAGGACCAGAGCAGTTGGCACTGACTAAGTGTGTGCTACTTAAAACTGAAGACACACTAAGACTAGGGGAAAGAAAAGATCCTGCTGGTGTTAGCATGCCTCAGGCAGTGGTAGAAGCTTCAGCAACTCATCTTCAAAAGGCAGAAAGCCAGAGCTCTAGAAACCTGCAAAAATTGGCTAAGCCTGCAGTCTTCGTTTCTTTAAGTTGAGCATCTTCAAAGTCTAGAATTCTAACTGTAGGGCACAGCAGCTGCCACTGCAGATCTGATCCTCTCAGCTTTTGGCAGCTCTCAACTTGAGATTCTAGCAAAAGAATTTTTCAAGTTGCTATTATTGCCTGTCATGGATTTATAAATATTGTGCACTATCTGCTGTGGCATGGCTCTCATGGGACGCCAGAGCATGCCAAATGCATAACAGAATGAAAAACAGTTTCTATTCTTCAAATAAATGCTAATTTTTTTAACTGGGCTCACATGATGTGTTTGGTGACCAACTTCAATAGTACAGAATATGTATCAGAGAGGGGGAAAAAAGCGAATTGTCTTTTCCAGCAGCATTCAGCTGCTACTTTCATTAAGCTTGTTTAATTAGATTCCAGATGCTAATTTGCAAGTCGATACCAGAGGGTGCAGGACAGTCTGCCTTTGAATCATCTCCCTGTGATGTGAGGGTCCTGCCGCACGCCACTACCCTTCAGCGGCCCTCGCACGCGATTCTGACAATTAGTGCAAAGAGGGAACAGTATTGATCTTGACAGACTAAATATTAATCTTCTACCCATTTTAATGAACTATAATCTTTAAGAGTTTAAATTTCTCACTGGGCCAAATGAAAACATTCCTTCTTACAAAGAAACAGGAGGGAAGGAAAAGTGACCGAAGTTTTCTGGTTCATTTCCTTCCCTTCCTCGCACCCTAAAATGTTTTTATTTCAATAACTTCGGCAATTTTCAAGATACGCACCCCCTCGAAGCTAACACCACATTCCGGGCACTATGGTCAAATTCCTTACATCTAACTGGAAGGTGAAGTCACAGGCCACAGTGTATCACTAGTTTCCTGTCCAGCTGGCCCGTGGGTAATAACCACGATCAGGGACTTATTTCTTTCACCAGCCTTAACAACCAAGAAAAAAAAAATCTGGGGAAACGGCTCTGTGCAATTTATCATTACCAAAAATACCTCAAACTGGCCCCTTGTCACTAGGCCAACTGACACATTTCAAAATCCACTGTTCTGCTGATACACACGTACAATGTCCAAATAAGCACCTTGGCTGATAAAAATAAAGCATGAGATTTATCGTCAGTAATACAATTTTTATGCCCCTATTTTTTTCACTGCTAAGTACTATGAAGGCTAAAGGTGAAATTATTAAATTGAGAACTAAGTAAAGTTGCTTTTAACATGTTTTTATCCACTCAGTCAACAAATACTAGCTGTATACCTACTATGTACCAACTATCACGCTCGGTGTATAGAAACAGAAATGAATTAGCGCATTTCCTGCCCTCATAAGACTTCCAGGCTAACAGCAAGAAGGAAAACAAGAAAATGAAAATTGCAAGATCGCTGAAGTCGGTGTTAGGGTCACAACTGGGTGAGGATTTTTAAAGGTTGTTAATGTGTCTTAAACTCACACGGTTAGCTGGCAGTTTCTCTGAAACCTTGAATCAGGGCTTCTACCTGGGGCAAATCACTGGCTCAGGAAACTGGGAACAGCAAAGGCCCATCTTAGACATTTCTGAATCTGAGCTGGGTTTCACTGCTCTGCTTTTTGGCCTGTGATTTCTCAACGCGCATTTGCCCTTTGTCCCATCTTCGTTTTGGCTGTGTACTAAACGGGTTGTTTGCTTCACTGACTCCACCCCAACACTATAGATTTGAGAAGTATACTAGTTATCTTTCTGTTATCATAACAAAAATAAACAAACAACCAAAAAACACAGCACTTTCCAGGTGGAAGGAAGAGAAAGTTCCCTCCATTTCCCAGGTGTTTTTTGATGACTCAGATTTTACTTTAACTCAGGATTATCCCGTCTCAACTAAGCAAACATCTACTGAACACCAGGAGCTAAAAACAGAAATGATTTCCTGGCCCCTGCCCTCAAGGATCTCCTTCTCTCAATGGCAAGTGGGGGGAAATGTCCCTGAAAAAGGCCATAAAATGACGGGACAGGTGTGTGCGATGGGGCCCAGGGACACAAACAAACGAAGAGGCGACCCAGGGCACGGCTGGCGGACACCAGCAGTGAGGAGGATGCCCTGGCAGGTCCACAGCGTGTTCGAGGGACAGCGGCAGGACGGCGGGAAGGGCTTAAGCGGAGCAGGGAATGCAGCCCTCTGCTACCCAAGTCTAACATCCAGACCCGGCTTACACGGGATGGTGTATTTATATTAATAATATGCACTCATTTTCATATGTCTTGGGGAAAAAAAATATAACCAGCACATCAAACCCAGGATTTCATACATATAAACATATTTAAAAAAATAAATTTAAATTAAAAAGACAAACTGAAGAGGAGGAAGGGAATTGCCTGGAAAGGGGTACTTTGTGGTGAAGGAGATGTTCTGTCTTGATTTGAGTGCTGGTTACTTGGGTAATTACAAATGCCAAAACCTGTCAAACTGTGCATTTTATTATATGTAAATGATACCTCAATTTATAAAACAGTGAGCTCATTTAAAAAATTTTTCAAAAAAGTACAGGTGGTACCTGAATATGGTAGAAACTGTACATGTGGTGTGCAAATGACAAGCTCAAGAAAGGATGCTAGACCAGCCTTATCCAATAGAAATGTGTGAAATGCATGTATTGTTTTAAATTTTCTAGTAGCCACATTTAAAAAAGAAATAGGTGAAGTTAAATATTTTAATTTAATCCAATATAAAATAGTACCCGTTTAACATGCAATCAATATAAGTATTATTGAAGACTTTTTCTTAAATTTTGTACTAAGTCTTTGAAATCTCATGTTTTCTCCTCTATAGCACCTCTCCATTCTGACTAGCCACATTCGAGTGCTCAGTAGTCACACGTGGTTGGTGGCTACCATACTAAACAGTGCAGCTAACAACAATGAGAAAACGTTAAAGGTTTTTGAGGAGGGAGGGGCTTTCATTCCATAAATACTAGGCCCAGCACTGTCCAAGGCACGGCATCATAAGTTAAAAAAAAAAAACAACAAAAAATAAAATACACCTCTAATGTATTTGTTCTAACAAGAAAGCCAGGAGTTTATTTCATGAGTATGGCCTAAAAACTGCTGTTTGGCAAACAATGTGTAACTACGATAGCCTAGAACTGGCCCCTCCCAAAGCAACTCTCTGTGAAGCGGGCAGCCATGCCAAGAGTTAAGAGGCAGCAGTGCTCCCCGGGTTTCCCTCTGAGGCACGTCCAGAATCCCTTCCCCTACTGTACTGAAAGGAGATAAGCGGACTTAGTCATCCAGCCCTGCAGTCCCGAAACAGACATGAAAGAAAAGTTATGCGGGGTTGCTTGCCCCAGAAAAACAGCCTCCTGGAAAGACCGAAAATAAAACTTTGGAAATTTGAAACCAAAACATTTCCAAGATTTCTATGCAAATGAAAACTAAAAGGACACCTAGGCTGGATTCTCTTTCACAACAAAGAAAGTCACCAAAACAGTGTCCTCTCAACTTTGTTCGGCCTTTTGCTGAAACCGCTTCATTTCATCCTCACGAAAGAAAGCAAGGTGGCCAGCAGTTTGCTGCTTGGGCTTCGCAATAATTTTTTTTTGTATCTATTAACATAGCTTTAGACTTTTAAAGTATTATCTACTGACAGCTGTTACATTATTATTTGCCTATTTACAATCTGCTTCAAGTTTCAATAACTTTGGTGGATAAAAAAATGACATGGAATTGTAAATTGAAGCATTCAATCTGAATGGGAATTTGGTCAACCTGATTCATGGTCTCACAGCTAATATAAAACATTAAGTGCTCTGGGTTACAGGTAAAATTGATCTAAGGAACAGTCTTTTGACTGATAACATTAGATGTGTTATTGAAGGGATAATCACATTTTCCCTCACTTCATATCAGTATTAAATTCATGGCCTCTGAATCATTTCAAATCTGAATTCTAAATAATGTAAAATTACTGTAGCAGAACGTTAAGTCACACTTAATATATCTAATACTTTCAACTTTCTACAATTCTCATTTTTCTTTACCATATGGAGGTCCCAGTCAATTAGAAATAGACAAAGCTTTCAAGGAAATGTGAAGAGATTAATGTGGTTTAAAGGAAGGCTTGACATTACTGAGGCTATTTTCTAAACAAAAATCACCAGAGTCCCCCCTACACCTTCGTCAGTCCTAACGGGTTCGTGGAGCCATGGCGACAACTCTCCTTCAGTTACAAGACTGGAAGACCTTTTTTTCTTTTCTTTTTAAGTGACCTAATATATCTTTTTTTCCCCCTTTGTATTTAAACAACTCCAAACAGAAAATAATGCTGATATAGGAATAAATTTTCACACTGAGAAATGAGAACACAATCCTAATCTTATTTATAGTTGATATCTGAACCTGTTTACTATTCTTAATTAAAGAAAGACACTACTGTTTTTAGTATAAAACACTTAGCTAAATCCTATCTTTTGCCAGGTGTTTTTGTTTCTACAGATGTCCAAGACAGGGAAGAAATCTAGCCCTCAGCGACTCAGTCACTTACATGTGCTATCCTCAGGTACCAAGGGGGTAGGGGCTGCGGGCAGGAGACCCCTGTCCTGGCTGAACGACACCCCAAACCCCATGTTCTCTGGCTCTCACGGCACTTGGCCCAAACCTAAAGGGCAGAGGAGCATCGGAGCTCCAATGACACTTGATGCTCCAATGACAATGAGCTGGTAGAAGAACAAAAAATTTTAAATACACAATCCTCTCCAAGGATGAGTACGCATAAAGCATTGTCAAAAAGTAATTCCCAGAGACATGCTTTGGTATCTACACAAAACAATACAGCGAAGGCAGAAACCTACACATTAAGAACTAGGATAAAGCACAGAAACAGCCTACCAATTACAGAAAACTAGTTGGTACTCCCATCAAAAAATTAACACCTATCCGAAAAACCAAGACAGATGATAAAGGACTTGAGTGGCCGCAACGTGGTTTAGCAGCGAAGATAAAGCACAGTGGAGGGAAACTGTGGCACCACGAAGTATCTAAAACATTGAACACGCCTATGAAAGTGATCATGGGAGACCTGTGGGCTTGTTCCTGAAGATTCTGGGGGTGAGTGGTTGCTTACTGGGGGGTACATCTATCATTAAAGCAGACTTAGGTGAATGCCATTCAGAAGATACCACCCTCTCCCACTGCCAAAGAAAATAAAATAAAAGAAGGTTTTTATAAATATACTAAGACACTAGATCCATCACACTCACAACAGTCCACGACACACATGATCTTGTCCCCCTCTGCTGCTGCCAGAGGCAGAACAATCGACAGGGATGTTTCAAACTGCCCCCATTTTCAGGCCAGGTCTGTGTGACAAAGACATACGCAGTTTCTCAATTCTTAGTGAGAACCAAAAACACCTGTCATTTCGAGATACCGTGACACAGAAAGCTTAGTGCAGAGGAAAACACTCTACATTGCAGCAGCACTTACAGCCAAGAAGATCCCTAGATGGCCCAAAGGCCAGAGCAGAAACCTGAACAGTGCTGGCTCCTCAAGCCCACGGCAGGGCCGCTCCAAAATGAAGCGCTCCCTGGCAAACACAGCATCCGCGCCGGAGAGCATCCCCCTAACAGCAGTGCAGTCCCGACTGCGGAGGGACCGAGCATCCATTTGTAAATGTCCAACATACAACTGGGAAAAAATTGAAAGAATAAAACTGCAGGGACTTACATACCTCCATATCTGGCCTAAACTTATCTTCAAACACAGCCATTGCTGCCAAGGAGCCAGAACCTGTAAGAAAAAGATGCATTTTTAGTGTATTTACCAACTCCCAGCTTCTCAAGTTTACCTCGAGGCAGCAAAAATGGCAAAACATGCCCAATGTCACATTCAAGTACAGTGTAAATATTAATCCTATAGGGCCACATCAACCAGGTAAACACTGCTCTTCAAAAGCCTGGAGTCACACTTACCACTATCCTGGGTACACCTGCAACTGGCCCTACTTCTACTACTCACAGGAGTAATTGTAAATTATTCACAATAAAATGCTGAAGCAGGAAAATGAGGTTATAGAGGATTTGTATTTTTTCAAAAAGTGAATGCCACATAATTTCATATCTCCTATGCTGCGCGTCTTATGCTCCACAACTGTGCCTTGGCAGGCGGCTGGGTATAGCGCTAAATATCAAGCCAGTTAGAAAGAATAGACTGTTTTAATGAGCTGGCCCTGGCAGAGTCACCTTGACATGCGGGGAAGAAACTACGCACCAGCAATGGTAATAGGACTGTGAGCTGCAGCCACCAGGTTATTCCAGCTACAACTGTAAAACACTTTATTATGTGGCATTTATTTGGAGCTATTATTTTTAGTTTGTACTTTGAAGAGTAACAGCTGAGTAGACAAAATGACAGACAAAGAAACAAAAATTTATTATCACAATGGCGAATGGCTGAAAGGTTATGCAGCATAGATATTAACAGATAGCAAATTTCTACCTACAAAAGTAAGATGTAAAGTAAAGGCATTACAAATAAGTATGGGCTCCCTTTGAATGGATATAAAAGGCAGCTCAGCACTATTTGAAATTTTAAATTAAACTTGCTTTGTTCAGAAACCAGAGAACCTTTAGAAAACCATCATCTTGTCTTTACAGGGGCCTGGCAATATTTCAGGATACTCTACTTTTGGAGAGAAGATAGAGTTGCCCACAATTTTTTACTCCAATTAGAAGATTTTTTTGGCATTTATTACTTTTTAACTTGTTTTGCATAACACTATCTATTTAGCTGGGTCACAGAGAAAACCATATTTTCTATTTAAAATGATTTGTGTACATCGCTTGACCACCTCAATGGTTTAGCAAAGGAAAAAGGCAGCGATTAAACAGTTTCAAATGAGGTGTCCTGCTGATTTTATCAAGTCTGCTGAATGTATAATGAAAAAGGAGAAGCTGACAGCAATGCTGCATTGAGAAAATACAGACTACCTTATCTGAACCATTTAAGGAGGTCCAATTATAGATCAAATTTAAAGGGTAGAAACAGCAGATTTACAGACACAAATCAATGAACATGGTAATCCCAATGAATATGACAGATACTCCTGTTATGGAACATTGCTGTGGCTGAGGATCATTACCTTCACAGCACCGGATGCATCACATCGAAAGCAGTAGGAAGCGTCAAGTGCAGATCGGCATTACAAGCAATGACTATTCATTTAGGCTTTGGGGGCAAAAGGCAACCCCATTTTCCCCTCTCGGAATTTTTTTCTCCTTAAAAAAAAAAATGGGGTGGGAGGATCTAAAGAGATATTAAAAGCCATTTGGAAAGGAAGGAAATTAAACAGATATTAGACTAGAGCACCCAAACGAAACTAGGATATACACAAGAGCAAATCCACCAAAACCAAGCCTCTGACTTTCGCAGTAAACGTGCCCTTGAAAATCTGGAAACAGAATCCAACTCCACCAATATTCTGTGAGTCACGTGTCAACCCTGAGATTCAGGAATCAAGAAAATAACCTAAGTGTCTGTTTTTTTTTAAGGCACAGGCGAGAACCCGTATCAGACTTAGTAAAAAAAAACAGCAGTTTTGTACGGAAAACAAAGGACAGCTGTCATGAAGAAACAAGGAAATTGCAAGTAAGGAAATCTCAGAAAAAAAAAAATACTTCTAAATACAAAATGCTCCTGGCAAAGCACCCAACGGCAGGCCTGCCTCCTCTAACCCAGTCCAACCATCTCTGAAGAGCCCAAGGGTAAATGCGCCAGAGGCCTGAAACAACCATTCACAAAGGACCAGGGAAGGGCGAGCATTTACCCGAGAGCCAACAACTTTGTGGAAACTGGAATCAATTATTGTAAAAAGGAAACCCAAGTTAACGTAAAGGCATTTTTCCTTAAAAATTACTAACCCCGTTTTTTCTCCTTGGCCATTCTTTCTTTGGCAGTCTCACAGTAAATAAATCAGGTTGACACTCATTTTTCCTGGGCACGTATATTTCCTTCTGCTTAGCACCATCCAACATTTTAAGAAATAAAAAATATTTCCCTCCCAATATAATAATTCTTCCTTTATCAAAAACATTTTTTCCTGCTTAGAAACAATGCTGCAGATGCAATTTCTATAAATGGAAATGAGATACGAAATCTAAAGTCTTAGAACAAAGAGTGCCTAGCCAGTGTGGAGATGGTTCTTACATTATCAGAGACAGCATTTTTTTAAGAGCTGGAGGGTGTATGACAGGTAAACACAGAAAGGACACAGGGGTCCTTTATCACATTGCATTTCTGCTTCCCTTTTCACACCACGCCCTTCAACACACACTCCAACCTGCACACACATGCATGCATGCATACACGCACACACACACGCACACACGCACATGCACTTTTCTGGAAAGCAGGAGCTTTGCTAAACTGCCTGATTATTTCCCCTGAGATCAAAGAGAAGCCAACTCCAAATAAACTTGAAGTAAAGAAAAATTCAACATTAAAAACAATTTCTACATCACTTGCAAATCAGCTCCTGCTCCCAGTTTTTTAGGAAAGGAGGACTTTGGCGCCCCCTTCTCAGAATGCATGGAAGTGCTCGGACAACTGACAGTGTCAACAGGTTTCCAGGAAACTGAGTGTGCGTCTGCTCGGAGTGTGTGTCTGCTGCTTAGAAAACGGAAGTCAGAAGTTCAAATACGACTGCAATTGCCCAAGTGGCAAGAGAACAAGATGCAATTTCTCACGTCATTTCAAGGCAATGTAACTAGGGGAAAAACAAGGAGTTGACCATTAAAAAGAAAAAAGATAGCAAACTCAATGAGACCAGTATTCTTTTAAAATTTCATTCAGTTGTTTCCAAGATTTTGTCCTGACACCTCTTAAAACTCCATGTATACGATAAACTGTCAGACAGATGCCATACCAGCACAGCACCCATGTGACCTACAAAACACTTAAATATTCTATCCCATTTTCCACATAAACCATAATAATGTCCTGAGACATTCCATTATTTCAGCATCAACCTACCTAACCTGGCACTTTCATACCCAAAACCAAGGCAAAAGTCTTTTGAAGGGACATTTACCCTGATTTTCTACTCCAAATGCATCACCTTGATCAGTCAGAAGTGCCTGGTTTTCCGTTAAGGAGTAAATGAAGAGAAAAGCCAAGGGACAGCGTCCAGGGTACAAGGGCCTCTGCTGTACGTGGCAGGCACGGCAGGCGAAGGAAACGCGTATCAAGGGAACATGCTTTCCACCAGTGCAGGAGGAGGTCTGGCGACAAGGGGTGAGGCCCGCCCTCGAAGAACTTACAGAGGGAGGAGCGGGCAGCCGAGGGGGAAGAAACCAGCAGTGTCGGGCATCCACCAGCGAGCCACACGCCGTGTCATTTGGTCATCCTCAGAGCAACCCATTGCGGTGACAAAGCTTCCAGTTTAGGATTACAGAACTAACAGGTACAGGGCAAGATTTCTGTCTCAGGTGTGACCCTATGTCACGCTCTCCTACGCAAAGTTCTACATGCCACAACAGTTCAGAGCAGACACGCGTGACCTTCCGGGACCAGGTCTCTGTCTCCCTCAGCCCCCCCCCCAATACACACACACTTGACACTCCCCCAGCACTAAACTGACAATAATTTCCTAAATGCTCATACCATTTCAAGCATATCCCACCTTGGCATATAGTAGTTTTTGCCCCTTGACAGTCAGTTCACAGAACTCCTAGTCACCCTTCAAATCCCAGTGGAGAGATTATCTCTTCCCGCAAGCCTTCCTGGACCACCACACGCCCCATGAGAGTTTCTCACTCTCATCTACGCAACTTGCCCATCCTTTCCCATCTGCATCCCTCACGCCAGCAGCCTGGCGCACTGCAAGCACTAAATGGAATCTGTTCAATTAAGTTGGGCTGATTTGAGCACAACTGTCCAAACGGAGGAGCTGAGGAAACCTGAGCTGGCCCTCGAGGAGTGGTGACAGTAGCAAATGCCTTGATAAAGTGTAAGAGAACATTTACTGCCTAATTTACTATACTGGGATGAATATAAGACAAACTCAAATGTAAAGCAAGTTCAATTTTCAAAAAGAAAAAATGCTTTAAACCCACAAAACCATGTCCTATTATGCATCCTCGTCTGGTCAAAACCTCTGTGATGATATCATAGGAATGAAATCCTTGGATTTCTGCATGTTATTACCAGTGCTGTCTGTCTCATCAGTAGCTTCCATGTAGCTGCTCCTTAGCAACCTCCACCAAGTCTGCCTTTATCAGCCCACCCACAGGTACTGAGTAGCCACTGCGGCTTCCAGAACAAAGCTCTTTAAAACAGAAAACCGAGGTACGCTCAGTGCCCAGCATTTAGAAAGATGACTGCGTAAGACATAAGACACTGTGATGGCTACCTAGTTACCCACTGACTTACCTCCAGCATCCACTGTCCTCCAAGCTCACTCATGTGACCCCCCCGCACACACCCTGGCTCAACCACTCCCAACTCCCAAAGCACCCAGCACCAAAGCACCCAACAGCCCGAGCTGTGGGGAGAGACAGGGCTGGGGGAAGGACACACAACTGCCCTGCACTCCCGACCCACTGCAGCCACCCAGGCAGGCACCGCTTCGCCTTGGGTGCCCTGTTTGGTGTCATTAAAAGAATTCTTCCTGCAACAGATGCCCCTGTGAGTCCCGGAAAGCAGCCTGCTCCCCGTCCCTGTCAGGGCCTGCCTCACTCTCACACCTTCAAGATGACACTGTGAGTTGCCCATACTGCTGACCTCTAGGAGAAGGGGTCCCAGGCACAAATGCCACAAGGAGCCACACCTCCAGCCAATCTTTTTAAAATATCTTGCTCTTATTAATAACAGGACATTGGTTTAAAAAAAAAAAAAAACAGACTAACTCCCCAAAACAATGTAAAACATAAGCCCTCAAACTCAGAAAAATGTGTGCAACATACAGGACATTAATAACTGAGAACTCACAGAAAAATAACATCAGTACACCAACAAAGAAACAGCAGCTTACAAAACAAAAAAGGCAGAAGGCTTATGCACATTCAGAAACACTGTTCAAGTTCACTAGTAATCAAAGAAATATAAATTGAAATTAACCATTTTTCTGCCTTTTGGATTAGCAAAAATTAAAAAGAGTAACACCCAGTGTTGACAAAAATGCAGTGAAATGGGCGCTTAACATACTTGTAGAAGTAAAAATGGATAGAACTTTTAATGGGCAACTTAGAAACATCAATCAGAAAGCATAAAGTTATACATACTCTCCAAACTGGGAATTCTACTGCTAGTTATTCTAAAGAAAATAATGGACAAGTACACAAATTATGTATGCAAAAAGATCACCATTTAGATTAGCATAAAAAGGGGGGGGAATGTAAATGTAAAGATCCAACAATCAGGAGATATGGAAAATAAATACTATATAGATGTTCACTAGACATAACATTTTTTGGCAGTAGAACAACGTCCGTAATCTAATATTTAGTGAGGAAAACAACATGTTCCAAAGCAATATCAATATGTATGCTTCTATAATACATATCATAAAAATCTGGAAGAACATAAATAAAAAATATTATGCTTATTTCTGGGTGGTACTATTTTCTTTTTGCTTACTTGTATTTTCTTATTTTTCTTCAAAGACCATGAATTACTGGTAATTTTTTAAGGTGTAAACTTGGAGAAAATAAGAATTTGACATCGTGGAGAAATGAAAAAGATAAAAAAGCAAAAAGACCGAGACCTTACCAGCTGTCACAGTCTTGCTGTGTAACAGTAGCAGCATGCAGCTTATTCCTGAAATCTGTACACAGGGGCCTGAAGGTCAATCCATGCATGAGTCAATAATCCCAAGTAACGACAGCAATCAATCATCAGAAACAAACAAATATACCAGGTCTCTCAATCAGCATCCTTAGAAGGGCTTCCTTAGGACAGTCCTAGAGGTAAAATCATCCTAATAATGAAGTCTTTTGAGCATATCAGTGCCAAGCCACTTACTTACCCAGAAGTCAACTCTGTGCCCAACAAACTACTAAAAGGACCACAACAAACATGGTGTTTAAGAAATTCCAAAGCAGTCTTGTCTGTGTTGTCTGCTCTTCAGACAGGGCAGGTAGCAGTAGTTCCATCTGATGAAAAGGGAGATTGAACTCAAGATAAGGAATCTGCCTGGATCACAGAGCCAGTGATTAGCAGATCTGGGAATCTGCACCCAGATCATTCAGAATTTTAAGTGTCTGACATTCTTTCCATTCAACCATGTTACCTCTTAAATCACAAAGCTTAAAGCTTAAAATCAAGATTAGCAAGTAAGCACAAAAGCAGCTAGATTTTCTTCTCTCCACCTCTAAAAAGCACACTAGATTTCTAGCTTACTTTTTCTTCAGATTTCAGAAGCAATTACCACACATCTGGATATAGTTAATTTGTGTTGCTTTGCTTGGCAATTCAAATGAGACTGAGATTTTAGTTAAATGACTTAAATGATTAAACAGATGCCACTCACTGTTTAGCAATGCCACTCAAGTAAGTATCTGTTCTGGGTATTTATGTTAATATAGCTCCATTCAAAAAAAGTATATGAAATTAGTCTCCATTTTCTAAAACCTCTGAAGGTGTTTATCTACATTAGTAGCTCGATTTGAACCTAACTTTTTCTGAGAGAACAATTCAATTCAGGACAAAATATGAAATATATCAAAAAAAATTTGCTATCTAAAGATAATGCTTTTACTTGCTCTATATAAAACATCTGCATTAATACGACTTGAGGTTAGTGCATTTTTAAAAAAAACATGAAATGTTATTTTTATAGAGTTCATTAAAAGAACTAAATCAAACCGATTCTAGAAATGATGTTATCAGACATGCTGAAGAAACAATAAGACTGAAATAATTTTCTGAAACCTGCTGCTCTGAGTCAAACTCTAGGAAGGATCTGAAAGGCAACAGGTAGAAATTTGCTTTTTCTTATAAGGTCTATGCTCACAACTCTCAGATTGGGGACAGAGAAAACAAAGCAGAAAATCTACTGAGGGCCTTATAGGTCCTGGACCTTGAGCTCAAGTGGTATAGATACTTCCCCATTTTACAGACAAGGAAACTGAGGCTCAGCTAGTTTAAAGGCGATACAGTCAATAAAAGTGGAGCCAAGAGTCAAACCTGGGTCTTGGGGCTCTTAAGCCCATGCGCCTTTCAGAAGGGCAACTTCCCACTCATTCCTTCAAACCAGGCCAGCGCCCACCTGGCAGCAGGCTCTGGAGACACACAGCTCCGGCACTCCCTCGCTCTTTTCCCCCCGCACCCTGCCAGGCCCTCTGAGACCTGCGAGGCTGCCCAGCTACTGCCAGGGGCATCATCACATCAAGCACAACGGGACGCTGGCCCGGAAACGCTCAGTGCAGCAGCCCTACCACCCCAGCTTCCCCGCCCCGCACAAAGGGATTAAAGGCAGAATGCCTCTCCTCATGACCTGAGCGAGATGATGCATTTAAAGACGAAAGCCTGGCACATAGTAAAAGCTCAATAAAAGCTAGCTATTGTAACTGCTCTAAGACAAGGTCCTCGTCCTACAAGAGCCATTTTATACAATCATTCTCAACAAGTCCCAGGGCTGGCAGCTTTAATGGAAACAGAGGTCTTCACAATCTCTTCTCTCGAAGTCATGAAGTTCTGAGAAACAGCAGGAAATGGATTTCTACAGCTTTTCCCAAATCAGTTTAACCTGATCTTTTCAGGAAAAAGAAAAGAAAAAAAAAAACCTCTGCTCAGCTAAGGAGGGGTAGACTGTAAGCACCCAAGGACCCGTTCACCACGGTGGCCTGCCAAGGTGTAAGATCTATGCAGCGATAAAAGAGTAACACACAGAACTTTCTAATCCATCAGTGTCAGCTCTCCCCGACAGAGTGCTTACTCACTCTCGCTTATTGTTAGTCAACTGGCCACTCATCCTGGGTAAAATTTGGTGTTTTCCATAGCTCCGTGGATTGGGATCATTTTTCACTTCGTTCCTGTCTACAAGACCTAGTCTCCTGGTGCTGGTTTTTGCTCTGGAGGCCAACACTGCCAATGTGTGAAGAGCTGATTTATGAATATAAAACAATGTTGGTGCCAGGGGACCACATTCAGCCGCTAGAGAGCAGTGAAGCACCTCTCATGGCTGGGGAAAACTCAAAATACTGACTTGAAGTGGTTTAATTGTATGCATGCATTTCATTATCGGTCTTGGCCAAAAGCTTCCAGGAGAGGCAGGCCAAGCAATCAGACAATCTTGCATGGGTTGCTGAAATCTGGATTTGTCCTTTGTCAGCATAAACAGTTTAATTTGATGTTTTCACTCCTGAGTAAGCACTGAGTATTACATTTAAACCCCTCGTGAGGGGGAAGAATGCTTCCTTTTCATCAGCAAATGCACCTCAATGTCAGAGAGTCTAGCTTTTATTTCAATAAATTTTTAAAAAATTATTCCACTTAATATACCTAAAAATATTTTTAAAGCATCCAACACTTTCACTCTTAAAAAATATAGTTCCTTTTCTAAATATAGTCAAAAAGGAGTTAAATAATTTAAAACACCACTCGAACAGAGATATTTCTTATAATTGTTAAGTGCAACATCTCATTGACCTGACAGGTTATAAATACTTATTCTTAAGAACAGACTAATGATCGGGGCATACAGGCCTAAAAAGTGAAAGGTTTTATTTTATTACTGTATTTTAATGAAATGCCACAAGGTACGAGAACAGAAAATTGTTCTCCTTCAAAATGAGGAGTTACTTAACTCCATGTTTAGGGGATTAGATGGAGGGTGAAAATTACCTTAAATATGCCTCTTAATCAGTCTCCCGCATCTTCAGGCCCTGCCCGGAAACGCGCTCTCGCTCAGCACACACTCTGAGCACAGGGCGCGCACCTCCCCCTCCTGCTGCGGGGGCTCCCAGCAGCCTGAGCCGAGTCCTTCAAAGGCGTCCTTTACCCTGGTCCACATTCCAAAGTAACTTTCCAAAGTGCGGGCTGTCCCACTCTGCAGGTCTTGCCAAGTGTCCCTGTCCCTCAGAACACTGAAGGACAACCACCGAGTTTAATCATTTATAAAACGCACTCAGTTTAATCATAAGGAAAGGTTTATCTCGTCCATACGGCCTGTGTGCAAACAATAAGAAATCCTACTTACTAAAAAAAAAAAAAAATGTTAAAGCGCTGTATATTTTCTCAACTTACCTGTGGACTAGATGCCATGATCTCCACTTTACGAATGGGAAAAACCGAAGTTCAGAGAAGTAAAGGAAACCACCCAAAGTCACACAGTATGGCAACTCTGGCTGACAACAAATCCCTAGTTCTTTCAACTCCTCTGTAAAAACTGTAAAAGGTCCTCTCATGCATAAAATGACTTTCCACTTAGTACGTACGACAAGAAAGTAAAACACCATCGGGCTAGGTTATCAGACTACAAAGGCACTTTTCTGAAGCAGGGTCAATTCTGAAACAAGAGCAGGTAAAGATGAATCAGTCACCTCTCTCTCTGAAGTGGAGTTTAAAAACAGAGGACTTAGCACTGCGAGCACTGCACTTAACTGTTCTGAAACATACTCCTGGCATGGGCTTTTACTTAACTGTAAACTAGGGACTGAACTCAAGTCAGAAAAGACTTGATGGCAAAATGTCGGAGAAGAAAAAACAGGAAGAGCAGCACCCTACACATTAATTCGAAACCTCACCATGTTACCTACCATAGACCTTTAACATTTTTTATGCAGAATCAAGAACTAAGTCCACCCTAATTAAAACAGATTAAGAACTAGCAAAGGCTGTCTGTATTATATGCCCTGCAACAACATGATGAATTCTAGAAGGAAATACTTTCTCCTAACATGCTGGCACCCTCTGTTGGTTTAGTACCACCTTTATAGTAACGACCGGGAATCAAGACGCGTAACTCCACGCTCACAGGCTTTTGGTTCCCAGATGTTTAGTTCCTGGCATTCCACAGCGGCATAAATTTTAAGATATAAAATCCATACACTACACGTTTTAAACCTCATAAATCTTCCTTATATTCATGAAAGCAGGAAAAACGGCTGGAGAAATCTAAGTACACAGAACTGCACAGAGAATGTAGCAGCACTAAAGTTATCAAAATGCCACGCACCACACATCTATGCTGTGCCACATACCAATAGCTTTACGTATGGTATGTCACTTAATCCTCACCCGTTTCCCATGGGACCGTTCCTCCAACCACCATTTTACAGAAGAAGACACCACTGCTCACACTCAAGAGCTAATAAATGTTGGACTTAGGTTTGAACCCAGTTCGACTCCAAAGACCAGCTCTTTGCAATGTCCTACACGACCTCAAAAAATGGCACCAAGAGCAACAAATGCACAGAAAAAGCACCAGGTGCTTTACAGAGCGTGTTCACACATAACATGACATTGCAGCATCTCAAGAGCCCTGTGACCTTTCCAGGTCAAAAACAACTAGCTTCTTTCCAGAAATGAGGGGTTTGAGGTTCAGAAAGGTTAGGTGACTCCCTGGTCAAGGGACACAACTGGCGCCAGGGCTTCCACCTCTTTTTTTAGGTTCTAGGTTATATCTCAGATGGTTACAAAAAGCCCACTCTGGAGGGTCATTTCTGGTGGGCAGAGCTCCCAGCAGAAGGGGAGCTCCCTCCACAGCACCACCCCTACCCACACACAGGGCAGGGGCTGAGGCTCACTCCAGTACTGATGGAGACACAGGCTTGAGGGCCCCCTGCACAGTCACACGACCCACACGAGTCAGGAAAAGGACTGTCCAGAGACGCCAGAGCTATGAGGTCCAGAGGCCTTCTGCGATGGCGCTCAGGGAGGCCTGGGAACTAAACACAGAACTGCTCAGTTTGCACTTAAGAGTTGGAAATGAATGTGGAAAAACAGTTGCATCTTGTAGCACACTAATTTGATCCAGTACAGGAAAATTTTCAAAGCTGAGTCATGTGGAGATGTCAAAATGTCTGCACAAAGGTTGCACTTCGGTGTAAAAAACAGAGAAAATGGCAGGCCTAAATTCCCTATCAATGTTCCTATGTTCCAACCTAATGCTAAGATTCTTTTTTGCCGCAAGGTGAGACATCGGTGTGTTTGTACTACTCTGTCCTGAATCTTTTCACTGGCTAGGGGGCTTCATCAATTGGGACTTAAGAGGTACATCCCAGTAATTAGGAAACAGCAGAACCAGTTTATCTGGAGATCGAATTTTACTTGGATGGCCTTGGCAGTGACCCCAAGTCCTCCCTAATGATGCATATCAATGTTTATTCCTTAAGTTAGTATTCCTAAATTGTCCAAGGGCCTCATTTCCAGGAATGTCGTGCTTGAAATTTTATTCATATTAATTCTCTATGTGAATAAGTGGGCGAAAACAAACACTGTATATACCTTGCCGATGCTGCTGTGAGGAACACTGCCAAACAGCAGCAGAAGATGGTCCCCAAGCCTCGCCTGACACTACTTCAGTTTGCCTAATAAAGGAAAGCTGGCAAATTGAAAAGAAAAAAATAAGCTAATTAATCTGAGAATAAAAAAATCCCACATTCTACCTATAAAAAGTAAAACTATAACCCTTAATAGAAAGTCAAAGAATCTTGCTCAGCTTTCAACAATCACACTGATGATTGATCACCTGCAATCTTTACAAATTATTCTCTTTAAAAAAAATAATAATTAAATGAAACCCAAGGGGCCCTTCTTTTTGAGAACAGACTAAATCATATTTGATCTGGACCACAGGCCACACACACTGACAGCAATACCACAGCCAAGGAGGCACACTCACACGGACCTGGGTTCCTATCCCAGATCAGGCACCTCCTGGATATGGGACCTTCACATACCTCTCTGAGCCTCGACTTCCTCATCTCTCAGACAGGGATGGTAGTGTGCACCTCACAGTCTTGCAATGATTAAATCAGTAAAGCATCGCACAACACCTGCTGGCACGGCAGCCGGAAACTGCTGGACGAACGCTGCTCTCATGATGGTCAACATCACGCCCGCAGAAAAGGTTTTAGGGCAGAAGCTGTCCAAGAGCCACATCACAAGGAGTTTGCTCATTCTCCCCGAGGAAACCCCAGGGGAAGGTGAGCCCTCAGAGTGAAGACTCCTGGAGCCCACGCTTCGCGAGCCGTGCCAGCCCGTCGAAGATGTGCGGAGCAACACAGGTGTCTCCTAGTCAATGCAAATTACGAGCAGCCTTCAGGCGCCTGGCGAGTCGCCAAGGCAAGCCCATGGTAGACAAGATTTAGACACCCTTGTCCTACGGGTAATTTTAGCTTCCAGCTTTTACTGTCAAATCACTTGATAAAAAAAGATTAATTACAAAAAAGTTTTGTTTTACTTATCATAATAAAAAAACTTATTTAACTGAAGCTTGAGAAATTACATGAAATATTCATTTTCTCACTTCAGCTACATGTACGGAAAGCCTCGATCCATGGTGAATGGGCAGATTTCATTTAGGAGGGCCCTCAATTTTACCTGCAGTTTGAGATTTGGTAACTCGCCCAAAATAAATAACGTGAATTAAAACAAAGCCCACCAAATATTGGCAATTCTGTGGGTCTCACTCAAAATCCAGGTCCCCATCTCCTTAGGAAAAAAAAAAAAAAGAACAACAAAATCCGTCATTACGAAGAAAGGCAGCACCACAGTTACTACCACTGGGAAAAATGCACGCAAGCCGGACTCAAAAGTGAACAGTGACTAAAAGAAACTAAAAGAGTGATGAAGACAAAGCCAGGGCAGTACACCTGTATTTTCCTTCTTTGTCTGGGAAAGAGCTCCCCCTCCAATGGACTAGGATCGGGAAAAAATAAATAACAGTCATGTTGTCCTGGGGTAGGTAGAAGTGTATAAAATTTTTAAATTTGCCTTTGATACTATAAAGCTGTTTTAGTAAATACTGTTTGATAATATACAGAATGGAAAATCTGCATAGGCCAGTCAAAAACAGGCAAGACAAATCAAATGCCCTTTGTGAATTTGTATAAATATTTTCAGTATTTAGAAGCAAAGATAAATAGCTTAATGAAGTAACATCTGCAAGATATAAAATCGAAGCAGCTGTTTTAGCGGGGCTTCCTGGAGCTGGAAGATAAGGTTCGATGCCAGCTCCGCCACTTACGGGCAGAGCAGTAAGAGGCAAACGAAATCTCATTTAAGTTTCAGGTTTCTCATTAATAAAAGAGCAATGACAGCATCCCTTGGATAGAATTTTAACTGAAAATAATGTGACAGCACCAGCAGAATAGCACAGAAACACGCCATAATGTACTTTAAATTTAACCTAATACCAAGCTTAAAAAAAAAATGCAAGCTTTGTGCTAAACTGGGGCCACACAAATGGAATACAATCTAAACCTCTATGCCAGGGGTATGTGAACTGTCAGTTCACAAAAAGAAACAGTAGCTAAGATTTCTAGCTCTAAGTTTCAGACATCCTTTGGCACAAGCAAAATTGAAGATCAGAAAATTAATTCACCATCCAATATTCATGGAGTCACACAGGACTCTGTGAGACTCTCAGAGTAAGAAACGGATTCTCAGAGATCACCAATTTCGCAGGAGGAGGAGAGACAGGGGAAAGCGGAGTATGGACAAGGCTGGCATCCCAGAATCGTGTTTCACACCAAATGCCCTGAGAGGAACGTACCACCTGAGCCGGGGCCAGTCACAACGGCTTCCTGACTAGACCTGGCTGAGGGGGAGGAGGAGGAAACTAGGCAGAAAAGGCGTTTCTGAAGAAGGCAGCCCTGCAGTGCGGCGGTGTGAAAGCCTGTTTGTTCGGGGGGGCCTGCTGTACAAGGGACCGGAAAAAGGGTCCGGAGCCCAACCAGAAAGGAGGTGGCCCCAGGCGGAGGAGTTACCCCAACACCACGGTCAAGAGCCACAAAGGGATGAGCACTTAGGAAGACAGAAGAGGACGGATGATAGAGACCCGGAATCTAGTCTAATGGCAGGCTGGTTTCTGAGTGATCCCTGTACTACCTATCAGTGGCCATTCCTACTGCCTGGACTCACCCGCACCCTCACATCTGGCCAGATGCCACCTTCCTCTCTGCCTCCAGACTCCCCCATGCCAATCCTCCTCCCTCCAGCTGTCAGCCTGTTCTTCCCAACAAGCAAATCTTACCCTCTCGTTCCTTGGCTTGAAAACGTGAGATGGAAACCTCCAGGACAAAATCAAAGCAACTCAGGCTGTGTCATCAGGACCCTCTCCGGCTTGCTTCCCAGCCTCGCCTCTGCTCCCCTGTCCTGGACGTCCATGCCTTTGCTTCTGCTGCGCCCTTTGCACGGAACGCTCCCCACTCACTGCACTTGCCTCACCCACCCAGCAAACTCTGGCCTTTCAGATTCTTGACCACACCAGCCCCTTGTACACCACAGGGCCTGAAAAGTCCTTCCCCTGGGGGTAGAGAGTGGGGACGCAAATCCCTCGTTAATCTCTACTTATCCTCTTATGTGACTTCTTCCCATCTTTCGCCCATCGGACTGGCAAGAGTACCCAGTACTGGTGAGGCTGTAAGAGAACAGCATCCTCGTCTTCTCTTGGTAGGGGGATAAACTAGTGCAATCTTTCTGGAGGGCAATTTGGCAGTAGCTCTCAAAAGGTAAAACATGCTGCATGGCCATCTGTCACTTTACTGGGCTGCCCAGCAGCCGTTCCTCCTTCCTACGTCTGGGGAACCCCCTGGCTTTATCAGGGGGTGACTGAGCATCAAAAGCACCCACTCTCCCCCATAAGGAGCTCTCTGGCTGTGAGCAAGACAGCAGGAAGATTTGGTTCCTGCAGCAGCCAGGACAGCAGCGTGCGTAGCGAGCCGGCGCCCAGCACCAGCTGTGCCGGCAGTCAGGGGCATTCTGCACTCGCCCGCAACGGCCCATCCTCAGCATGACTTTTGACACTGTTCTCGGCCTCAAACCCAGTTCCTGCCCTCCCGGCTATTCTGTGAGCCTCCTTCCATCTCTTAAAATAATTCCTTTCCTTAAATCTCCAGTGATTCCAATGCTTGCAACAGGGAATTCTCAGCAATATATGTACACGCCCTAGCCAGAAATGCCACGACTAGGAATTTATCTGAAGTATGTACTTATACAAGTACACCAAGACACATCTGTTGCAAAAATGTGAAAACCAAAATATCCATCAATAGGCAGATGGGTCACGGTACAGACATATAATGTAATTCTATGCAGCTGTTATTAAAGATAAGGTAGAGAGCTACGTGTGCTGATACAAAAACTTCTTCAAAACAAGTTAACAGTAAGGAAATAGTATACATAACATGACCTCATTTGTGTCTTTTTAACAGGGATAGAGAGATAAATGACAAATGACAGAGATACTGAAGGCGTATCATAAAACATTTTCTCGGAGGAAAAAAAACATAAGAAACTGGGAACTTTGGTGGAGGGATATGAAATAAGAGACTTAATTTTCATGCAATATTTTTTCCCACTTGAACATTTTGTCAACTTTATAAATTACTTTCAATAGAAAATGTTTTAATGTCACTTGACCAGTAGACTTCCCAAACACCCATTATCCATATGCTCCTTCCTGTTATTCTCTCCTATTCCTGTTCTTTTCCTCCAGAGCACATAGCACAGTGCATTCTTTTCGATTAATGTATATTTACCTGTTTAATGTCTGTCTCCTACATACGGCTATATGCTCTGAGGGCAGGTGATAAATAAACAATAGTAATGTATTCTTCTTTTAAGATTCAGCTCAAGTGAAATGAAGCTTTTCCCGAAACCCTCCAGTTTAGATGTGACCCCCTTCTCCCTTGGGCCATCACTGGCCTTTGGACCTACCGCCCTTATCAGTTTATACATCTCTCTCCCCATTATACTGAGTATATTGAGGGCAAGCAGCCACACATTCACCTTTATCTGTGGAGCCTGCTCCAGTACCTTTACACAGAGGGCCCTCAAGAAATGGGTGAAAATGAATAGATGAACAAATTAAACCTCAAAGTAATAATTTAGTCATGCATTAAAATCAGATGTTACTGATGTCATTGTCTTCTTAATCTGGTCTCTTAAAATAGCAAAACCAGAATGTGTGGACTAATGATTTCTAAACAGAACTGTGCTATAAACTCGAAGCTCTGGAACCTTCACCCTGGACTCACACAGACTTAGAGAATGCGAGTCGCCATTCACCAGGACAGAGCATAGAGTGAGGTCCGCGGGCACAGACACAAACCTGCTTGACTAGTCGCTTTCAATAGCTATTCCTAAATTCGGAATTATGCTCATAAATTACTACAGTTCAAAAGCAAAAGACACCAATTCGATTTTCCAGTCTTAAAAATGAAACTGCTCCATATCAATATTAAATTTCCAGAAATTGGTGATTTTATTAAGATGATTTAAGACAAGATCCTAAAAGATTTAAAGGTGGAGGGTTCTGGTATCTGCTATTTACTCTCAAATGGTTCCACATGCAAAAAGATAATAATAATAATAATAATAATAATAATAATAATAATAATAATAATAATAGGTGAGAGAATGAAAACGTATAATAATATAAAAATAATGCAAGAGAATATGGTAAAATGTTAATAATTGAGACATATCAGTGAAGGGTATATAGGATTGCACATTGTACATTGTTACATTGTACATTGTTACTTTACTGCAAGTAAAAAAATTGTTTAAGTGAAAAAAGGAAAAGTACTTAATAGAAAAGGCTATTCCACCTTTATATGTAAATGCCTCAGGCTGAGAGAAATAGTGCTTTGATCAAGATAACAAATACCTTTGAATAAAGCAATTCAGAATGATTCTAAAATTACTGTAAGTATCTTCATTTAAAAATAATTACAAAGATTCATCCATATGGTATCTGGGGGTAAATCACTCTCCCCACAAACAGGGAACATCTGTCGTATAAAAACCTTCTTAAAGGCTACATAAGACAATGGAATAATAGCAAAGTCTCAAACTGGCAATTTCTAAACTATTCAAGGTAGCAGTGATCCTAACTCTGCAGAGCCAAGGTACCAAGACAAAAAAAAAAATGTAACAGGTAAACAATAGCTGGAAAACCACCAGCTACACATGGCCTGCTCGAATTTCTGGACCTAAACAATTTGACTCAGAAATTTAACATAAAAGCTAGAACTTAAAAATTCCAATTCTTCTAAATATAGATCTATCACTTTTTTGGTTCATTAAAAAATACTTTTATCTAGTACTTAGAGCTAAAATACAAAGGTAAAGAGCTGATCTAAAAAGAGTACCTACCATTTATAGGCCAGGCACTGGACCAGACGTTATATACATTATTTCTAATCATTATAACCTGGTATGCATGGGAGTATTTGTGATACCATTTCACAGATGAGAAACTGAGGTTCAGAAAGGAATTAAATGTCCATGATCCCTCAGAGATTAAGTGTTAAAGGGGGACTCCGGTCACTCCAGCTTAAAGAAAAAAATCTGCACACGCCAAGCCTGTTCCCTCAGCGAGGTCTCCTCTCCGGCCCTCCCTCTGCCCGGGAGGCTCACCTTTTCCAACCTTTTTACGAGACCTACTGTGACCTTCCATTTAACACACAGTTCTGCCTTCCATCCCAGCACTCACAAGTCCCCTCACCCTGCGTTAATTTTTTTGAACTTTTTGTTTTGAGATAATTATAAATTCACAAGCAGATGTAAGAAATAATATATCGAGTTCTCATATACCCTTGAGCCAGTTCCCCTCAAAGATAATATCTTGCATAACCGTGATACAATATTACCTGCATTTTTTGACCTAGTATTTATCACTAGAAAGTGATATTATAGTAGCTGTTGTTATTGCCTACTCCTACTAAAAAATAAACTCCTTGCAAGAATCTTTATCAAACTTTGTTTACCATTATATCCCAAGCACAAAGAACAGGGCCCAACTAATAGAAAGAGCTCAATAACTATTTGTTGGATGAATCAAAACACTGTACTGAACTGTCTCCTCTAACAAGAAATTGACCAGTTCTTTAAGAGAACACCTTGGTAAATAAGAGGATTCTGAATCAGGGAAACATTACACTTACCCATGGTGACATAAGGCAACTTATCAGTTGATCCATGAGGATAGATGCTGTAGAGGTGAGGTCCAGTAACATCTACGCCCCCCAAAACTAGGCTGCACCAATGTAACCTTGATACCTGAGTATGCATAAGAGAAAAAAAAAATGAGTCTACATTAGATCACTGTAACTTAACCAAAAGCTATACGAGAAATCAGAAAATAACAAGCTTTTCTTACACTGCTAGTGTTTCATTAAGTGGTTACTGTTTTGATGGGAACAAAATGGGGGAATGTAATGAACTTTAGTTCAAATCTATTATCAGCCAAAAAAAAACCTAAATTGTGTGAGGCACTCTACTACCTTATTTCAACCAGTCTCACATTCCCCTTTAAAAGGGCTCTGTCATTCTCACTTCAGAGAAGACAAAAGCAACCCAAAGACATTAAGTACGTGTCTCAGGGCCAAGCTTTGCAACTGCAAAGATTATCAGCATCCTTCCCATCCACCTCTCTGTGATCGGTAGATAAGCTCCCAAGTTAACAATGAGTTGCTAAACTCAAGCTGTTCAAATTATCAGCCTCATCACAGACTAACAGGAAAATGTCTAAGGTCAAAACACCTTCCCTTTAAATAAATCCAGAAAAGTATAATCATTAATATGAGCTCATATTGAGTAAAAGAGAAAAGTGTTTCATCATTCAGGGAAGCAAATGATGAAATAACTCCATGATAGCCTACAAAACCCATTGCTACCGTCCACGGGATAAAGCTATACCTCTCAGCAACATGGACAGGAATACATTTTCCACCCCACCTCACTCCCACCTCTGTTTAATTGTGCACATATTTGTTCCTTTGGACTCTTCGCCTGGCTGGTTTTCTGCTTCTATAGATTGCTTTCCCTGTATTTGGTTCAATTATTTACCATTAGAATTGCTATGCTTGATAAATATACTGGATTTAAAATTCTCCACTGAAAGCCTTTAGCTCATTGGGAAGAAAAATGAAACCAATGCATGTTGAATTTGCCTAACGATATATCATTAAAACTGAAATAATTAACACAAGAACCAATGAAAGTCATAACTTTAGATTGTCTGAGATAAAGCTACCCATCAGGACGTATTCTAGGTAAACAGAATAGTCAAGTCTAATATTTCCTGTGTCCCCTGAGTACCAAATTGTTATTTCAGAAACAATCTTCTAATTATAAGTAAAAAAAACTAAAAAAACAGGAAAATATTTCAGAAGAAATATTTCAACAAGGAAGGGCCCTGACAGGGGAAGAAGGTGGTCCTAAGGCACATGAGCTAGCAGCAAGGTCAAGACGACATTCCATGGCTCTGGGATGAGAAGCGAGAATCACCAGATCCACCACTCCCACCCCAGTCCACTGCCTGATCCACTAACCAACTACCTACCAACAGGGTGTTTAAATAAAGTCAATAACAATCAGCTACTTCCCCTCAAACTAAAACATGTCTGTTTGATGCCTTTAAAAGAGTCTAAGATATTTTGGCAAGTTACTGAAATCCTTAAAAATTCTACCAGAAATTCTACCTCCAGGAGTCTGATTCTAAGGATACAATAGAACAAATATGCAAAAACAAATGCACAAATATGTTTACTGCAGTACTGTGTATGATGTTAGAAAACTGGAAACAGTCAGAGGAAGAATTAACTAAACTGAAACAACTATACAACAAAACACTACACGGACATTAAAGACCTGCTACATTTCTTACCCACTAACCACAGTAGTGCAACTTAGTGTAATCTTTCTCAAGGATAGTTTCAGCAATATGTATCAAAATGTTAGATATGCATATCTTTGACCCTGCAATTACACTTCTAGAAATTTATTTTAAAATATAGCCTAAGGAACTGATCACACAAGTATCCAAAGGTTCTATGTTCCAAAGGGTTACAATACCTTAAAACGAGCAACATTGTCAACGTTCAAAAGCTGGTTAATAGAATGGAATACTGTGATATCACCAAAAATTATGACATTCATCAATGGTTCTTAAACTTTTACAGGTCACAGACTCCTTTGAAAAACTGATTAAAACTGTGGAGCCCGACCCCATAACAAGCATATATAAAAAAGCTTTTTTACTATTTCAGGAGGGTTACAGGTCTCCAAAACCGCCTCCATGCACTCTAGGTAAAAACCCTGGATGCTGAGCTATTCTACTGATGGGAATAATAGTCACAATACACAGGATCAGTTACAAAACGCCTACAGCAGGATTCCATTTTGTGCAAATGCATAGAGTAGCATATACGCGTCACACAAACAGGTCTGAAAAAAATCTCAAAGATTTACAATGTATGTGTCTAAATGGCAGAACATCAGGTAACATTTACTTCCTTCTTTTCACTTTTCCATAGTGTTTGAATTTTTTACAATGATCATACATTACTTTTTAAATAATGTTAAAAGACGATTTTCATTTTGAAATGCTCCAACATGGAAACCATTCAAGATGCCCTGGTACATGAAAATATTAGTCTATGTACAACTACGATCACATTACGGGACAAAATATGCATTATTAAACACAGAAAAAACCTTGAGTATAATCTGCTAGCACCAATTGCTTATGGGTGGTAGGAATCCAGATAATTTCTACATTTTTTTACTTTACCACATCTTCTAGCTTTTTCTACTGTGAATATGTATAAGTAATAAAAAAAGAACAAAAAAAAAAGGAACTTAAAAGACTAGAAGTATATACACCCAACCAAAATGTGATTCTCCCTGAATGACAAATTTTTATTTTTTTCTTTGGACTTTTCAGTATTTTCCAAATTTTCTACAATGAGTATGTGTTACTTTCATAAAGAAAAAAATGCACAATGTACTAAAATTTTTAAAAGAGCCTCTATGTGTTCAAATAGTTTCCGGAATAATCGAACAGTATATCGCAAAGATTTCTATTAGACTAAACAAAGGCTCCATGCTCAGAAGAAACAACTATCACATCATCTACAGTCAGCCCTCACACAAGTAAAATAAAGTACTTCTCGTTTAAATAAGGGAATAAAAGTTCACTTGTTTATCAAACCCTCTTTTCTCACTGACCCACATAACAGGAAACGAGTTATTCAGGGGAGAAAAAAGATACAGTAACAGCAAGAGTACACCTTGTACTCTTTTTTAGCTTCTGAATTTTATGATCTAACTGAAGCAGGCCCTGGATAAGGCACTGTTGTAGCCTTGCTTCTTTATTCATTTCCTCCTCAAAAGCCCAAAGACACAGAAACTATTATCCCCATTTTAGTGAGCAAGAAACTGAGGCTAAGAAAAGTAGGGTGAACAGCCCAAGGTCACACAACTGCAAGTACTGTAGCCAGGACTAGAACCAAAATTCTAAAGTCAAGTCCTGTGCTTTATTTCCTTAAAGCACTGACTCATTTTATGCAACTCAACAAAAATGTTAGAAGACATAAAGGACCACAATTATCCTGGTTTAAATTTTTAAAAATTCCTCTCACAGCTTCCATGAAATTTAACTTATACAAAATATACTAAACTAAAAAAAAAAAAAAAAAAAAAAACACTGAAAAAAGAATCTAGAATTCCCAAAACATCCTAAGGAGATTAACAGAAACGTGTTAGATTTAGCTAAATGCTTTAAATGACACTGTAAGCAATCTTTAAATGTTCTATTTACTGAAATTTTCCAATTAAAAATTTGCTTTAAATGTAATGCACCACACAAACCAGCAGAGGGAGCATTGTATTTAAAATCAAAATCAAAAATGTCTTCAGAAATCGTAACATGTGCTATAACAAGTTCTCATATTGTCCTGGGAGTTTATTTCATAGGCAATAATTCTCCAGGTTTAGGATGATGATGATGTACATAAATGAACGGAAATCACTGACATAAGAGCTCGGTACAGCCAGAGCAGGAATTAGGTGGCTATGACTATGCTTCCTGCCCATATGATTCACAAGTCTGGTCTCCTCATCTGTAAAATGGTAACTATACTGTTGCTGCTGCAGCTACATTAAACTTCATACACACTTACTGAGAATCCAGGGGCCATGCTAGACTCACAGATGAAGACCTGCAAATTTACAGGAAAGCAAGGGATGGGCAGGAAACAGAGGGAAGGGGCAGGGACTCACAGACCAGACACACCCTCCCATGTCTAAATGTAGCATCTACCAGTTCCAGAATATTACTGCCATGTGGTACGCCACCCACTTTCTGATTTTTTTTCCCCAAAATAAGCCGGAAATGCAGATTTTTAATTCAAATCTTCCAGTTTATAATTTTTTTTAAACCACTATGTGACCTAAATAAAATTTCTCTATAAGCTGAATATGATCTCTTGAGCTGCCAGTTTACAATATTTGCTTTCTAGTCCTGCTACTCTTTAATTGTCACAGGTCTGGAGGCAGCTGCTGCTGCTTGGGGAAAACATAAAGAAAATGTTTCATGTAAGTTGCTTAACGAATGAGGAGGACCAGAATAAAGATCTCTGGTCAACTAAAAAAAAAAAAAAAAAAAAAAAAAAAAGTACCGTGATGTGCACATTCCACAAAGGAAAGAGGAGAGAATTTGTTAAAGGCAAGGCAGGTCCCAAAAGGACAAGCCAGTATTCGAAGCCAAGACTAAATAAATACCCAGGCTATTTCCTCTATTATACACTGCCTCTTTCATGAAGAAGCAAATGAAAAAATGGACTTATAAACTGAAATCTGTCAAGACTATAAACATAAAGTGATGATATGATTATTAAGGAAGAAAGAAACAAAACTACTAAGAGGAACTGTCTGTGAGAGTCAGAAGGGAGTGAAGGTCAGGCAAGTGACTGCATCTCTTTAAGCTTCAATTTGTTCATATATAAATTGGAGAAGCTCCTATCTCAGCCTTAAAATGATGTAATGAGATCATGCAAAAAGCACTTTAGCACAGGGCCTGGCACAAAGAGATGAATACTGATTAATATTGTTATTTTTCACTTCGTTGTTTTTCTCCCTTGAATGGGGAGAAAAAAATCGTTTTTGTTTGTGTGTTTGCAAATGACTCAAAGGTTCCTTCCAGTTCTAACTTTCTTCCTATGAACAAAAATTTTTTTTTAATCCAGTAATATCCCTATGCCTCAGGAAATGACTCAACTGGTCGTACGTGATTTACTCATAAAAAAAAAAAAAAAAGACCCCATCAATCCAAACCTATTATCAAAAGCCTCATGAAATGCAAATGGCTTTTTAGTAACAATCCATTTCTAAGAGAAAATGTGTATTGCTGAATGCTTTTTCTCTTAACTTCCGGGTTTCCCTTGGCTGCAAAAGATGCTACAGAAATTCTCATTCTGAAACCTTACCTGAAAAGCATTTGCTTCAGCATCCGATTGGCCGTCACAACTCTGGGAAGGCGACCAGTGGAAAGGGAGTGGAGCTCCAAGTTGGAAGAAATGAGCTGGGTTGTCATATCCGTGTCTGCAGCTGTTCCGGCCCCACAACAACTAAAAAATCACAATGACAAGCTAGCTGTAATTCAATCACCACAGGGCTCAATTAGAAGTAGAGCTTCTTGGATAACTTCCATGACGTTCAGGTGCATAGAGAGATGTTTTTGAGTATATCTGCACCTTAACTGCTCTCTAACCAATCTTAAATAAACATAAAATTGAACATACACATCTAATTATATGCCAATATATTTTCTATGGCTCAATGAAGCATGTGAGATCACTAGTTTCTGTGCACCTAAAAGAGTACATTTTACTAATTCTACAAATATATCTAAGTTGTACAAAAGGATAAAGCATGTTAAAATTCTTGCAATTTAACGTCTACCAAGTATTTAATACCAGGTGCCAGTCACTGCACCAAGTGCTGGGAATAAAGAAAATATAACACAGTCCTAGCTCTTGATTTCAAAGTTGAGCGGAAGAGATACAAGTTAACAAAAATTACACTTGTATAACACAACATAGTAGCACAGGTACAAAATGTTACGGGAAATTGGAGGAGAAAGCAATTAATTCTGATCTTTGAGGTTTCATATGAGCTGAATTTGGAAGAATAAAAAGACTATAAGCAGAGAATAGAAATAGACATTTCTGAGCAGAGGGGCTGGCAGAAGCAAAGGGGAAACAGCTTGGAGAGGAAGGGAATAGGGACGTGAGGGAAACAGGGATAGTCCAGCTGTAACTGGAGCAGGGATGATGACAGCTAAGTAGGCTAAAAAGGACTTTTGTGAGTTTACACAAAGCCTTAAATACGCTCCAGAGTTTCGATTTTATCCTGAAAGCAGTGTAAAAATGTGAAAAGTCACTTGAAAAGTTTTTAAAGAGGAAAGGCACATAATCAGATGTGTGGTTTACAAAATCCACTATGAGAGAAAATGAACAAGAGTGGTGTAGAAGAGTCCAGAGACAGACAGGCGATTTAAATGACAGCTGCAAGAGTACAGCTGAGAACAAAATCCAAATTAAGGTCTCGGCAGAGGGAAGGATAGGAGGGAATAGATTTAAAAAGCACATAGAAGACAGAACCGAGTACCAACTGGATTGAAGACTATAGCAAAGAGAGGATTTAAGGATGACTAGCTTAGGTGACAGGTGAATAAAATACCACTTAAGGGAGACAAACTATAGACTGAACAAAAGGTTTTAGGGAGAAACATAGTAAATTCAATTTTAGCCCTGACATGTTTGAAAATATAGAAGTTATTCAAACTAATCAATACTTACTAAATGTTAGGAGATATGAAGTGTATTTTTGAACAGTTCTTGTCAGCAACAACCATCCCTTCAGTTGCCCTTGTATCTGCTCCAAGAACTATGCCATCCTATTTTTTAAAAATATATAGTTTTAAACAATTTTACATACATAAACCACAGCCCTCTACTTCAGTTTAGGGAAAACAATGTTGGCCATCCCCTGGTCCCCCAAACATCTACCCACCCACACACCAAAACTCCTACCAAAAATATTATGCTATACTTTCAGAATTCAAGAAAAAGTTTATTAACAAATGTTATTGGTTGAATCCTGAGTAGGTGATAAAAATGATCGTTCCTGTTTTCAAATAAGGCTTAGAGATTCAGTGAATTCCTTATGAATTAGAGCTAATATGGGAAAAGTCAGGATTAGGACAGAGAAATCTCCCATTAAAATAGTCATCTCCGTCAATTTCTTTTAAAAAGATGTCACTCTTTACCTTTAACAACAATAATCATTATCGCTTTTGACCCTTACAACAATTTAAGGCCGGAGTTACTATGTCCATTTGATGGATGGGGAAAGTGTGGCTGTGAGAAGGCAAGTGACTTGCCCAAAGCTGGAAGCAGCATATAAGTTAACTGGTTAAACAGACCTATCTGACCCCAAACCTCTTATTCTCCCATTAATCATCCTGCTTTCTAATGTAATAACAAGACAGAAAAGTAAATCGGCCTCCGGTGAAAAACTCCACAAAGTGAGAATATAAACTGTTGATAAAGTGCACGAAACCTAACGAAGTCTCTCCTAAAGGATCATTTCTTGATGTCTCTGTAATACGGGCCCTTCCCAACAGAGCCCAGAGAAGTAAAGAAGGCCTGGTTCATGTAATCAGTTCAGTCACTAGTTTGGGCCTGTCCCGGCTTACCTTATAGACCACCCCCGCAATGGTTGTGCCAGTTTTCCGGGCTGATGGAAGCTTGTACCCTTTCTTTGCAAAATCGGATTCCAAGACGGCATTTCTAAGAGCAAATGAGAGAATAAAGCGTTGAAAGGCAAAATCACATTGCGCCAGACTGGCAGGAAGGGTACCTAATAGGAAACTAGAAAAAAGAACATACTATTTTATTTTCACGTCCATCTGTTCACTCAATCCTCCCAACATCTGAAATATCACCCCGTTTTTTCAGCAAAGAGAGCGTCAGAAGGAGCAGAACCTCGCTAAAGAGATTGAGATGGAGGGTGTCCGAGTGCGCTGGAAAGTGAGAGAGCAGATCTGCCCTCAAGAAACCCACACTCAGGCCCTGATTCCCCTGAGTCACAGGGGCCGCGAGCCGCAGGCTCTGCCGTCCACCCTTCCCTTGGACTTCTCAGATCAGACCATGGCCCAGCGCCAACCCCGGCACCGCACTCCCGCTCCCACCCTGAACCCAGCTGCGGGCATGGTCGCACCTGCGGCAGTTATCAAAAGAAAAACCTCCAACCGGTGGCTTATACACTGACACAGCCGCCATCTTCGTAAGAAAGTATTTCCGGGGCCGGAGGCGGGAGCAAAGAAAAAAAGCCGAGTACTTCCGGCGCCGCTGGCGACCTGGGCTGAAGGGGCGAGGCAAGCTCCGCGCTAAGGCGATTGGTCTTAGGAGTTGTGGGCTACTAGAGGAGCCCGGAGGTGTTTGGAGTATAGCGCCTCCAAGTGGCGCGGAGGAAAAACTGACTCCTGGAGCCGGGAAAGGACTTGTCCAAGGTGGGCACACCAGAGACCAGGCCTCCTGCAGACAGTTCCTCCAGATCAAAGCTGTTCCTACTGTTAATTCAGCTCCATGAGGCTTCGGAGGCAAATACACGCACGTTCAGACACAGCCCACTGCCTTCTTGCATTGAGCAAGTCCTCTCAACTCTGAATCTGTGTCCCCTGCTGTCAAGTGGAAATAACAGCTACCTCAAAAGGCTGCTGTGAGTTGAGCAAAAAGCACAGGAAAAGATGTTTACATCATTAGTCCTTATGAGATGCAAATCAACACCACATGCAATGCCACTGCACAACCACTAAGATGGCTATAATAAAAAAGACAGATAACAACAAGTGTTGGCGAGGATATGGAGAAATGAGAACCTTCATATACAGCTGGTGGGAATGTAAAATGGTGCAGCTACTCCAGAAAACAATTGGGCAGCTCCTTCAAAAGTTAAACATAGACCCAGGAGTCTCTTTTATGTATATACCCAAGAGAAATGAAAACATATGTTTACAAAAACTTGTACGCAAAATTCATAGAAACATTACTCATAATAGCCAAATAATAGAGACAATGTTCATCACCTGATGAATGGTAAACAAAATGCGGTACATCCATACAGTAGAATATTATTCATCCATAAAAAGGAATGACGTGCCGATACATGTTACAATGTAGAAGAACCTTACAAACATTGTGCCAGCTGAAAGAAGCCAGGCACAAAAAGCCACATGTGGTATGGTTCCATTTCTGTGAAATGTCCTTACTAGACAAATCCATTCATCCAGAAAGTAAATTAATGGTTGCTAGGAAATAGAGGGGTGAAGAAACTAGGGAGTGGTTGTTTAATGGGTATGGAGTCTCTTTTGAGGGTGATGAAAATGTTCTGGAATCAATAAGGGTAATGCTTACGCAACATTATGAATATACAAAAAAACACACTAAATTGAACATTTTTAAATGATAAATTTTATGCTATGTTCATTTTATTTCAATTTTTAAAAGGCTGCTATGAGAATTGAACATTGTACATGAAAAGCATCTATCCTGGAGCATAGCAACTTCTAAATAAATAATTATCATCATTAATACATTTATTTAATCCTGCCAACAACCCTAAGAAGTAGCTGTGTGATTAAATTCATTTTACCGGTGGAAATTAAGCTTTATTGAAGTGAAGTAACTTGCTCACATTGCATAGAAAGTAAATGAAAGCCTCGATAACTGTGGAAGGAGTTAATTTACTCAGTAAATACTTATTGACCACCTACTATATATCAGACATGTTTCTGGGTATGAATGAATGAATGAATGAATGATAGAAACATCCCGATCACCTAGAACCAACGTCTGTCACACCTATGTGTGCAATAAATATTTTTCAAAGGTTGAATTCTCTCACATTATTCTCTGGGTCTTCCGTGTGGAATTTTAAAAAAATGAAGCCTCACACACCTGCCTCACAGGAATCTACTGGTGAAAAAGCTTGAATATTTCCTGTGTTACCAACTTTCTACTCTGGTGAATAGAAGAAGTAAAAAGACTTGGACTCTGCTCTAGAGAAGTCCACTTCCTAATGAGACTCAACCTCATGAGACCTAGACAGGACAGGTCAACATACCTGGACACTGTGGGGTCAGTAAATAATTATAGAATGAAAGATGGCCTCTCCAACACTTATCAAATTCTCTCACCCCTGTAAGCAGGGTAGGTTCGGCCCTGACGGAATGAACACAGAGATGAATCAGACATTATGGGTTGAATTGTGTCACCTCCAAATTCATATGTTAAAATCCTAACTCCCAGTACCTCAGAATATGACCTTTTTTTGGAGAGAGGGTTTTTACAGAGGTAATCAAATTGAAATGATTAGAGTGAGCTTTACTCCAACATAACTGGAATCTTTACAGAAAGCAGAACTTTGGAGACAGACTTGCACAGGGAGAATGCCATGTGAACATGAAGGCAGAGATGGGTGATGCTTCTACAAGCCAAGGAATGTCAGAGGTTGCCAGCAAACCATCAGAAGCTAGGCAAGGGGCCTGAAACACCATCCAGAAGGAACCAACCTTGCTGGCAGCTCAATTTCAGACTTCTAGCCAATTATTGAGACAATAAATTTCTCTTGTTTGAGCCACCCAGTCTGTGGCACTTTCTTTTGGCAGCCCAAGCAGACTAATAGACCTCACGAGTTCACTGTCCAGGGGAAGAGAGAAGTCCCCACAAAGACTCACAGCCCAGTGTGCTGAGGGCTGGTGAAGGGAGCACACCATGGGGTCGGGGGCTGCAGAGGCCTAGAGGTGCAGAAGGACAGAGTGTGAGTTCATGGGGTGAGAAGGCAGGAGGGACAGACACATGAGCAAACCTTGGGGTATGACAAGCACAACCAAACAAAAAACCCTGGGCATGCATTGCTTTCCGGAAACAGTGATGAGTTTCCTGTGGCTGCAGAGACAGTAAGTAGGGCAGGCTGCAGCCCCCAGAGGATGGAACGGGGACACCTGCTTCCTGCTGGAGCTGGAGGAGCCAGCGAAGGATGTGGAAATTGTTACCTCGGTTTGTCTCCGGGGCATTTGTCTTCTTAACTGGGTCTCTTTGGTATGGTTTTCACACCTGGCAGAGCTGAGGTGGTAGCATCGCCTAAGGCATCTGGAGGAGGCTCAGCAGAGGTCACTGGAGCCCAGCAGAGGGCGACAGAGAGCCTCCAGGGAGGCTGGGCCTGGCCCTAAAGAGGCAGAGCCTGAAGCCAAGTCAGCCTGGGGCAGGGCCTGGCACCGCCCGTGTGTGGGACAGCTCCAGGTCCCCAGCGCGCAGAGACCCCCCTCTTCGGCCTCCCTGTCCAACATGACTGCTGACCCCTGGGACTGCAGGCCAGCCAGGAATGCCCTCCCCAGGGGCTGGGCACAGTCCCATTAATCCCTGGCAGTGCCACCAAACCCACCTGACCAGTAAAGTCACCACTTCTGCTCTGGATTTGCCTGTGTGACGTCAGGGGAGGCATCAGGGTCTCTGCACCTCGGTTCCTAATAATACGGTAACAGCCAACGTGCCCTAAGAGTATCCAATGGCCTGAGTCCTGTTCTAACCTCATGATCATCGTGGGCACCTAGAATGTGCCAGACACTAGGAAAACAGATGACCAAGAGACAGACACGGTGCCTGCCCTCAGGAAGCCAGCGGTCCCTAAGGACCAAGCGTCATTGCACCACTTTACAGATGAGGCAACTGAGGCCCGGAGAGTTAAAGTCATCGGCTCAGGGTCACATAGCTGATAAGGGACAGAGTCAAGACTCAAACCACACCCCACGAGTCCCCCAGGAGGCACAGCACCACTTCCCGGACACCCCTACAGTTATGTCCCAGCTGAGATCAAAGTCCCCCTGTTCCCTGAGGCTTTGGCAGAACGAAAAGCAAGGCTTCCGTCCGCCTCTAAGACCCTCCTCCCAGCGGGGTCAGCACAGGCTGGCCTCTTCCACTCGCTTCATGGATTTTCTTGTCTGTAACGTGGGAGAACGTTGCAATTGCCCTTACCTCGTGGCCACTAACTGAAGGCACACCGTGTAAACTGTAGAGCACTTCGCTCATTCACTCACTCACTCATTCATTCATTCATTCATTCGATCACTCAGTATTTGTCGAGCCTCTCCTGGGGGCAGAGCTCTGCGCCAGCTCTGTGCCCGATCACAGCCTTGAGGGGTCTTGGTCTGGGAACCAGACCTCCAGTTCACTGTGTCAGGTACCCTAAGGGACATGTGCCAGACCACAGCCAGGAAAGGGCTCTCTGTGGCCCGAAGCAGCGGGGTGGGTGCCCAGAAGACAGAGTTAGCGCTCAGACCAGGAAACCGGAGGGGGCATCAGCCTGCACTTCCAAGGGCCTGGCAAGCACCTTCCCCCAACCTGCAGGCTCTTAGGAACCCCGAATGCGATAGGCCCTGAAAAGCTCACCCCATCCTCCGCCAGGATGCACACACAGCCAGGGGTGTCCCCCACAGGGAGACTTGGCCATCTTCCCATTGTAGGGAAAGCGGCCCATGATGCTTCTGGTTGCTAAGACAACGGGGCCCTTGTTTTTCCTTCTTCATAAATAAGATATAAATAGACAGGGCAAACCTGGGCGCCTTCTTTGCATGAATTAGAGCAGCTGTTCCAGGCTCCAGGGCCCTTGCACAGCACCCAGGCGCCGAGCCTCGCTGCCCGGGCCACAGCGACGCAGCTCCAGTGTGAGGGCATGGAGTGTGGATTCCCTCCTCCCGCCCCGGACTCACCTGGGACACTTAGCAAATTCTGGGGCCCTGCCAAGACCCTTAGAATCCCAACTACTGTGACCAGGGCTGGGAGGAGGATTTAACTACTTACCTCCGGGAGACGAAATGAGTGACCCCCCTGTCTGCCAATCACAGGCAATGGTGAGGCTCTTCTTTCAGCCCATGGCATTCTCTGAACAACCCACGAGGCAGGGAAGCCCTAAGTGGGGAAGGAGCAGACAGAGAAACTAAGACTCAGAAGGACTACGGACTAGCCCATGGCCACAGGGTGAGGAAAAGTCGAAGCAGAGACTTGGGTCCTTAGAAGGCGAGCTGTAGAAGGTGGCATTATTTTTCTATCGATGGACGATCCAGGTAGACAGACTACCTGACAAGTCAGGGTAGGCTTCCTGGAGGAGGTGAAGCTGAAACAAGATCTTAGAGGATGACAGTGGAGAGAAGGGGGCAACATTCCGGACAGAGGAAAGAGCTCAGATAAAGGCGTGGAGGGAGGAGAGGGGATGTCAGGTCTGCAGAATACAAGGTAGGTCTGTGAGGCTGCCAGGCGGGGCTGGGGTGGGAGAGGTGAGGCTAGCAAGTGGACGGGCTCCCATTACGAAGGGCCTGGTAGGCTGGCGCAGAAGCCTGGCTTGTCCCAAGAGCACTGGATAGCTCAGAAATCTTTAAGCACGTCAGAAACATGACCTCTTTGGGGGCAAAGAGCTGCCTCTTTGCCAAAGGGCATTTGAGCAGAACATGTCCCCAAAGACAAAGTGTCCTATAGACTGCTGGACGACAGCTGACGGACGCCTCCTCTGCCAAACCTTGCAGGGTCCGCCTCTGAATGTGAACACTGTGTGCCCCTCAGGCACATCCTCCAGCTTCCTCATCTTCCCCATGGTTTCAGACCTGTCACGCCCTTCCACGACTGGGAAACTGCTACCTCATTCATTCACTCATTCATTCAGACATTCCTTCACAAACTCCAATTCCGTGTCTGGCACAGGAGCTCAAAGACTCTGCCTGAAGTGGAATGGATACAGAAATCAATGAGAAGGTTAAAGGACCAGAAGTTTCTGACAGGGACTGCATATCGTACCAAGAGGCTGGCTGGGGTTGCAGGAAAAGATTTTGGATGCTCCAGAGGAGAGGACAGTGTGAGCAGACACCGGCAGGCGTGAAACAGCTGGGCGTGTTGGAGAGCGTTACGCGAGAGGAGTCAGAGGGAGCGGGAAGCCGGACAGTCATCAGGGACCGGGGCAGGCAGGACCTGGTAGTTGATTCCAGGGTATTAATGGTGGGGGGGCGTAATGATGTCATCACTGGTGAGTTGTGAAAAACCAGCCTGGTAACTGGTCAGAGGATGGAATGGACAGGGAGAGACTGGAAATAGGAGAGCCATGGACCAAAGAGGAAAGTAAGGTAGCCTGAACTAGGGTGGAGGCAGTGATGAAGGGAACAGTCTAAAGAGATATTACTAGAGGTCAGAGAGACAGGACGTGGTCAGAGGGCAGACGTGAGGAGCAGGGATACGGCAGGGGGAATGTTGTCCAGGGGTCTGACTTGGGGGGCTGAATGGATGGTGGCAAGAAGGTCCATCTGGGTCCCTTTGGGGCATGTTGTGTTGAGGGTCTACACAGGGGAGATAAGTACAGTTCTCTGCCTGCTGGTGCAGACAGAACGCACACGACCCATCTACGCGTGAGACACCACAGGAGAGCGAACAGGGAGAAAAGGGAGCAAGGGCAGAGGTCAGGGACGGTAATATGTATGAGGCAGGCAAAAATGAGGAGTGAGCAAAACATGGAGAGAAGGAGGAGGCAGGGAAGCAGGAGGGGGCGGTGACCAGGTGAGAATGATCGGGGGTGGGGGTGGGGTGGGGACTGGAGATGGAGGGAGAGTGACCCAAGTCCCAACATTCAAGGACGATGAGCACAGAACCATTCTCACCAATCACGCTGTTTTCACTGTCAAATTTAGCAAAGACTTTTTTATAACAATAATACTCAGTGTTAGGGATGCTGTGATGAGATGAGCACTTTGGTAGTTTGCTAATGGAGTTCGGAGTGCAAAGTGGTACAAGCTTTCTGGAAAGCCATATGCCAAAATAGTTCACGATCCTGTATAACAAACGGCCCGGAGTTACCACGGCATCGTGCACGTCCACGTTCGTTAAGAGGGTGGCTCTCACTTAAGCGTTCTTGACACACACAGACTCATGAGAAAAAGGGACACGTGAAGTGATAGATGTGTTTATTACCTTGATTGTGGTGATAGTATTATGGGTGTAGGCAAATGTCCAAACTCATCAAATTGTGTGCATTAAACATGGGCAGTTTTTTTTTGTATATAGATTATGTCTAAATAAACTATTTTTTTAAAGTAGTTCAAGATCCTTCAAAAAGTTCAGAACATTTAACTCGAAAATTCCCCTTCTAGGGCTCTATCCTCAGACAATGGTTGGTATGTAAAATGTTTGTTGTAACATTATTTATAATGGATTATGTTAGATTTTATAATGGATTATATATTGGATATGTATTGGATAATGGATTATTATAATGGACTATACATGATCATATATAGCAATATTATAATAAAATCTGGAAACCTCTTTGATGTCAAACAATGGGAGAATAGCTAAATAATTTATAATGGCATATACGAGGCTACCAAAAATTGTGTTTTCAATGCATTTAATGACACAGAAAGTGAAATACTTTATGTGTATGAGTTTGCATTATATATGCAAAAAAGAAACCCATTCTATTATTAATAGTGATCTTTCTTGACAGTGGAATGTCAGGTCATTCTTATTTCCTGTTTGTACTTCTCTGTAGTTTTTCAAATTCCCTACCGTACATATTCATTATTTTCCCCCAACTTTTAATTTTGAAGTTTTTCAAAACTTCAGAAAGTTGCAAAAGTAGTACAACAAACCATTCTCTCTCTCTCTCTCTCTCTCTCTCTCTCTTTCTTCCTTCCTTCTTTCCCCCCTTCCTCCCTCTCTCCCTCCCTCTCCTGAACCAAGTTACACAACACTCCACCCCAAAATACTAAAGCATGAATCTCCTGAAAACAAGGACTTCTCCTGCATAACTACAATACCACTATATGGACTCAATATTATTACCACATTCAGTATTCAGTCCACTTCCAAATTTCCCCAAAGGTCTCAATAATTGTTACCTTTATGACTTTTGTGGTGTGGGATCCAATCAAGGATCACATGGACTGGATATCAGGTGATAATATCTATATTTTAGCTGTCCCCTAAAATACAGCAGAGTCTCCTAGAAACAAGGTCTCCTACAAAACCACAATGCATGATCACATTCAGGAACCTTAAAATGGGTTCAATATTATCACCTGATGTGCAGTCCACACGCAAAGGTCCCCGATAATTGCGTTTAGGATTTTCGTGACCTGGCATCCCAGCCGGCATCCCCACTGAATTTAGTCACCATAACTCTTTAGCCTCCTTCAATCTGAACAGTCTTCAGACTTTTTTTCCTCTTTCAGAAGGCCAGTCCAGCTGGTTTAAAGAATGTTCTTCAGTGTGGATCTGCCGGGTGATCTGCGGGTAAGCTTTTTTGGCAGGAGTGTCTTGTAAGTGGTGTTCTGCCCTTCTCAGGAAACGTCAGGAGGCGTGTGATCCTGACTTGTCCCAATATTAGTGCTTTTAAGTTGAATCATCTGGGCGAGGTGGTGTCTGTCACTTTTCTCCATCTGTAAAGGTATCTTTTTCGCTTTGTAATGAAGAAGAAATTGCGAATGATTTTTTGAGACTGTGCATATCTCATTCCCAGTTGTCTCTGTCCAAGGCGACAGCACTCACTGGTGAGTTTTGCCCAAATTAATTATTCTGCTGCTGCTCGTACGATGCCATTTTCTGCTTCTCTCACTCCTGAGCTGGCACTCTTCTGTCAGAAAAAGCTTTCCCTGATCCTGCCCCCTCTGGGGTTTTTTTTTTTTTTATTCTTTTTTTTTTTTTACAATTCAAGGATTTTTTTTTATTCTATGTGTTATAATCCATTCTTGTTATTAATCATTTTGATCTCCAATTGTGTCAAATTTGGCCACTGGAGCCCTTTCAAACCGGCACCCACCAATCTGAGTTCTTTGCTTTCCGGCACAATAAGCTGTTCCAGGCACAGAATGGAGCACTCTGGGTCGATCCAGCCTCACAGACCACAGAAGCAGCCGCTCGCCTCCGGACCACGGGCAGCACGAAGGAGGGCAGCAGGCCGCGAGTGAAGCGGCAGGGCCCGGGTCCACATTTGGACTTCTTTGTCTCAGAAGCATCACCAGCCTGGCTTTCATTAATGGCCCCACCTCAAGGAGACAGGACACCGGCCTGCTTGGGCATCTCATGTCACATCTCCATTTACTTTCTGCACATGGGAGGCTAGTAATCACGGTGCAGAGATGGAGAAAATCCGGTCTTTTGCAACTTCACTGAGGAAAGGAAAATATAAGAAAAGCACACGCAATGTGTGTGTGTGTGTGTGTGTGTGTGCGTGTGTGCATGTGCGTGTCCCCAGGGTCTCCAGGCCTCTGCATCTTCTCCTTCACCTTTCTTTTTGTCTTATTGAGGTATAGTGTGCACACAGTAAAATGCACAGATCTAAGGGTACAGTTGGATGGGTTTTGATAAATGTGTAACCAGCACCTCACCCAAGATATAGAACCTTTCCTTCACCCCCAGAAAGTTCCCTCATGTTCCTGCTGGTTAATCCCTTACAAAGGCAACCACTTTCTAATATCTAAAATTCTAGAACTTCGCATGAACAGAATCATACAGTGAGTGCGCCTCCCTCCTTTCTTTTAACTGCCAAATAAAATGGGGACGGAAGCCCAGCAGTGCCACCACTGTCCCCAAAATATTTCTGAGGCTTTCCTAAGGAGAGAGGAAGAAGCAGGGCACTGACGTCCATCCATGGTTTATTTCTCTAAATCCTGCTTCCGGGCTAGTTAGTGGTCTAGAAGGGGACCTAGCCCAGGCTTATTCCCCGACCACCCCCCAAAATCATCTTCCTTGGCCAAGAAACCATGGCTTATAAAACCCACTGTCTACCCAGCAGTGAAGCTCGGACGGCCCCTCGAGACCCTGACTATGGGGACCCCCCGGGGACCACAGTCCTGTCCATCTGCCAGCAGGAGCAGCGAGCAGCACCAGCGGCCTGCGCATGCATTTCTGCTGTCAATCTGCCCACTGCCCTGGGTTGTTTACTGGAAGCCGGCCTCCCCGCGAGGGTTCAAAGCCCTGGCCCTGGGCGCGTCTGCGGCAGGAAGCAGGCCGGGCGGTAATTGGCAGTGCGGCTGCGCTCAGCGGCCGGCGCTGACCCAGTATCTTCCTCCAGCGGTCGCCTTTGAGTGGCTCGGAACTGACCTTCCAGGCCTGCAGGGACTTCCTGCTGAATGCCAAACCGGCACGGCAACAAATTACTCGTTCCCCCAGAAATCTATTAAAAGGTGACAGCAGTTTTGGGGCCAGGGGACCCTCAACATAGGAAGCCTAATGTCTTCTGTTCCCAAGAGCCAAGAGCAGACTCCTGCTGAACTAAGAGGTAACTGAATTAGAACTCTAAATTTTGGAGCTAAGAAAAAATGCGTCAAAGCTGAGGCGAGGCGCTGTCCTTGAGGCCTGTCTATGGTTTCATGAAGGGGGAGGAGGCAGGATCTGAGGTCCCCTAGATCTCGTTTCCAATCTGCCACTTCCGCTCTGTGTGACCTTGGGCGAGCCACTTGGCCTCTCTGAGCCTCCCATGCCTGAAAAGGCAGTAAGAAGCCCAGTCCTCGGGTTGGCAAAAAGTAAATGCACAGGAAGTGCCAGGCACAGAACAGATGCTCCGTGAGTGTTGCTGGATCAGAAGCAGACAGGATTTACTTCATTCTCCAGCCAAGAGAGACAGGGAGCCCAGAGCGACCTGCTTGTGTGTATCCACATTCCCAGTAAGGCAGGGGCCGAGCCACAAGGTCAGGTGGAATGGAGCTGCAGCTGGAGGGTCTGGGTGTGGGGACAGGACACAGCAGCCTGTGTTTTCCCTGGGCCAGAAGCTCTTGCCATCTCCAGCAAGGCTCCGGCTGCTGCTCACTGAACCATCGGATGAATGAATGAAAGTAAGAATGAACATCCACATCCTTAGTAGATGCAGTAGGCTGAATAATGGCCCCCTGAAGATGTCGACCCCTAAGCCCCAGAACGTGTGAAGAGGTCACCTAAAGGGACTCTGCAGATATGATTAAGTTAAGGCTCTGGCAATGGGTTAAGTATAATCACGAGCGTCCTCACAAGAGAGAGGCAGGAGGCTCAGAGTTGAGGCCTGAGGCGCGAGTTGAGAGAGAGGCCATGGGCAACAGACCCGGGTGACATCAAGGCCTGGGCCTCATCATACTCATATAACCTCGGTCTTCTGCACCTGGTTGGGCCCAGACTCCAACGGAGGACTTCTGTCATATGACGAAGTGCTGCTGCGGCCACCTGACCTCATAACGTGGAGGATCAGAAAACGCCAGCTCATGCTGGACAGCTCGAATCTCATAATGACCTGATGCCCCACGGTCCGCTGCTCAGTGGGAAGCCGGGAGCTGATTTTCTAAGGCGGAGGACTGCGTTGCTCCAGATGCCACGGACTTGCTTCTCAGTCCCAGTTTAAAAAAAAAAAAAAAAGATTTTTGTTGAAGGGGTACATTTGGTTCACCTGGCAAATTGGCTGTTTCTTAAGTGACTTAATTATTCGTTAATTGATTTTTGGTGGACTGGCTTTCGGAGAATTGGTTTTTAGCCACATTGAGCAGAGCTGGCTTCAGAGATGGCTGGATTCAGCTATGCAAAGAATGGCCTCAAAGACGCTTTCCTGCTCTTGGTTTTGCTCTCTTCTGGGTTGGCTTGGCTGTCACTTGACTGTTCCCTGACTTGTGGCAGAGACGGCCCCTATTCTTCTTGTTTGGTGGCCCCAGTTCAACGAGCATGACTTGCCCAGTAGGAGACCCAGTGGGCCACCTGGGTCATACTCCCATCCTGGAATGCACCTCCTGGGCTAAGGGCAGGAAATACCCTGATTGGATGAGCCTGGGATGTATGGCCACCTGTGGCAGGCAGGCTTCTCAAGATGCTCCCTTCCCCCCAATTTCCATTGTTGGTTTTTGAACCAAACACTAAGCTAGATACTGCTATGTTATGGTTAATCTTACATGTCAACTTGGCTGGGCCGTGGTATCCGGACATTTGGTAAAATGTTATTCTAGCTATTTCTGTGAAGGTGTTTTTGGATGAGGTTAACCTTTAAATCAGTGGACTTTGAGTAAAGCAGATTGACCTCCATAATGTGGGTAGGCCTCAACCAATCAGCCTTAATAGAACAAAAGACTGACCTCTCCAGAGTAAGAAGGAATTCTGCCAACAGACTGCCTTTGAACTTGAACTGCAACTCTTTCCTGGGCCTCCAGACTGCAGGTCTGCCCTGCAGAATGTAGACGTACCAAGGCTCTATAATCGGGTGAGCCAATTCTTTAAAATCAATCTCTCTCTCTCCCTTCCTTCCAGCCCCTCCCTCTCTGTGTGGTTATCTCTTTCTTTGTCTCTCATCTCATCAGTTCCCTCCTCTCAGCTTGGCTATATTCCATCCCAATGCATATGGATATGACAGGAATGGTAGCCTGTGGCAGACAGAAGGCCAGTTTTATTGGGGGCAGCAAAGTGCCTAGATGATAAATGACATTTCTCAAACTCCCTCACAACCAGTGATATGTAAATGGAAGTGTATTATAGTACTCTGTGAGGGTCGCCTAAGGGAAGGTAAGCTGATTCAGCTGGAAAGAGCTCCTCTTCTACCCGTCCCCCCTTTCCTCTTTCCCTTGCCTAAAATATGGGTGCAATGGCTGGAGTTCCAGCAGCCATTCTGGGCCATGAGGGGAGGCTGGATGCCCATGCCAGTTATATGAGCACTAAATTCCAGACACCTTTTGTTTATTACGCGATAATAAACAAACCTTTGCATGTTTACCCACTTTCACCTGGAGCTTTTTGTTATCTGCAGCCAAACTTACCCATGACATACGGCTACAAGCAACTCCAGATTTACAGCTTTTCAACTTAGAAACTGCAGAGTCAGGACCCCTGCTCTCCTCACTCCATAAGGCCTCTAGGGTAGAGCTCGGAGGCCACAGCTGGTGTCACGCACATGACTAGAAGAATGGCCAAACTGTGGCCCAGGCCCACGCTTGGTGAGTTTTGTGTTACTCGTTTGCTTGCTTTTCCGAAGGGGCAGTCGGCATGGAATCACACAAATGTGGGCAAGGAGAATTCCCCCGAGGGAGTGGGTGTGCTGGATACACGGGAAATGATGGGTGCCCACCACAGCCAGCATGTAGTGAACCCCAGTCTGCCGGACTCCCTGGCTGGGCACTCTCCACCCTACTCTATGGTATTTCAGTGTTAACAGAAGGGGCTTCCCTATCCACCCCTGCAGCCGTGGACCCTGAACAAGCCACCGGGGTCGCTCTGACCTCTCCAAAGGCTATTCAGTACAAGAGGGCAAAGTATAGAGGGCTCCAACGTTGACCCCAGGGGTTATGTCTCAAGCCAGTACTGCCAGTTACTAGTGAGAGACAGTGCCTGTGAGTTTGGAGTCAATCAGACCTGAGGTCAAAGCCCGTCTCAGCCACTCCAGCTGTGCGGCCTTGGACGAGTCACTGAGCCACCACCCCGATCCCTCATTTCTGTTTGCAGGCCCCCCCTCCCTCCCAGCTCCATACACTCCTACAGTTCCCTCTTCTTCCTTTCACCCTTCTAGCCGTCCTCCAGAAGGCCCACCTCGACAGTTCAACCACGCCAAGCCAGGAACTTAGCCAGGGACATGTTGACACACGATCCTTGATGCCAGGATGTTCCAGCATGGCCTAAGAAACACTTAAACTTTACATTTTCCAAATTACCAAACATGCAAAATAGACAACTCTACCCAGCCCAGAGCCCTGGCCCTGAGCCTGATCCCACCCAGGGACACGAGTGAGGGGTGCAGACGGACTGGAGGCTCAATCAACAACCAGCCCTGTTCCCAGCTAAGAGGGGGCAGATGACAGGAGACACATGTCCCACAGTCCCAGTTCATCATCCCAGCTCCCGGCTGCCCAGGACACTGCTCCCTCCTAATCAGGCTGACTAAAATTGGGGAGACAGGGCTGATACCCCTTAGAGACTAAGCCAGGCAAAAAAGTAAACCTTCATCTTTAAATTCTTTTTATTATTATTTGAATTTAATTTATTGTTTACTTGATATTTATTATTTAACTGTTATTATTTAAAAGTTTGTTGTTGTTTTTATCATTGAAGTACTAAGCGCCAGAAAAACAATAAGAAATGATAAACTCCTGTGATTGGCTTAGAGATGTCTCTCATGCACATTCCTTGATTAAAAAACAAAGGAGAGAAAAACAAACCCAAACGTGATTGTTGCTTTGTCATTTGCAGACAGCTGTTTCTGGGCATCTCTGTGACTGCACTGTCACCCATCCTCATGCTGACACTGTCCACAGGGCACTGTGGGAAGGCAGGGGTCAGCCAGGATTCCCATCTGTCCCAAGCACCCAGCACAGGGCCTGGTCAGTGCATCTGTTGGAAACTGGGGAAGAAGAGATGGATAGAAGGGTGGAGAAGAAGGGATGGAAACCCCCACTTCCTTGTTAAAGCAGAGGGACATGCAAAATCCTACAGGAATTCACAGAGAACAGCTCACTCCGCCTGGAGGGGCTGGAAAGCAGCCAGTGGCACCACGCTGAGCCTCGAAGCATGGCTAGGAACTCTCCAGAGTCTGTAGACCATCCACCAGGCAGGGCAACAGAGGAAAGGCAGTTTGGGCAGAAGGCATGGCACGTGCCAAGGCATGGAGTCACGGGAGAACAGGGCATATCCGGGCCTCCGTGAAAAGCCTGGTACAGCCCCCGAGGAGGGTGTTTGGAGAAGAGAGGAGACAGGAGAGGAGGCCGAGGGCATTGCAGAGGACTTCCTGAGCTGCGCCGAGGATTTAATTTATTTTCTCGGTTTCAGGGAGCACCTGCCAGGTGTTCACTGAGCCTTGGTTGAATCATAACGTGGTCAATCGTTAAACCAGATTAGGAGAACGGGACCCCAAGTCCAACCACTGGAAGGATAGAAACCCGGGGACCCCATCCCCTGCCTGGGCCCCCAAGCAGCTGCTCCTCCCCTCCCACTTGCTCCAGCCTGAGTGTTTTTCTCTGCGCTTGATGAAGTTAAAATAAGCCCTCTCTGGGGTGAATCGCAGGCGTTCAAATTGGATTGGCACGCGGACGTCGAGCAGTTGGTGGCAGGAGCCTGGGGACCCAGAGAGCAGGTTTTCGCTGGAGGGGACGTGAGCTTTATTTCCCTCTTGGTTGCTGACAAGGAAGCAGCTGTCCTTTCCTGATTATTTTTACCTCCAGTCACAGCCGCTGATGCTAAGCCTCCCAAGTGCCTGCCCGCCTGCCAGGGCCAAGGTGAAGAGCGCACCCCGGCCCAGCTCTGCCACGAGCCTCGAGCTCCACCTACCGCCGCCTCCAAACAGGACCAAGAAGCAGCCCCTGCCACAGATCCAGACTCCTCCACTCCAAGGTGGGTCACTCTACCTAGAAGAGGGAGAGCCAGAGCAGGCTTGAAGACGACCTGAGACCAAAAAAGGGGAAAAAATTCATGATATATTGCCCTCCTCTAATACAATAGTTCATTTCTTCTTTTGGTTTTAGTTCAGACTTCTAGTTTAGCGAAACTAAACCTATATATCGTTAAACTGTTAGCTAAGCACTTCCGAATCTGTCACGTCATTCTAGCCGTCCAAGCCCAACAGGTGGGTGTCATTAGCTTCATTTTACAGCTGAGAAAACTGAGGCTCCGAGGGGAAGCGGTCTCCCTAAAATCACAAATTAACAGAGCAGAAGAAAGGGGGTTTGACTATGGGTTTGTCTAACTCTAAATTTTGTGCGCTAACCACTATATTTTCAAGGCTTTGTCCATTTGTAAGTTAGGGACGCCCTCAGCTGCAACTAAAAACAGTGCTTCAAATAAAAGGGGGTTATTTTCCTCGTACATTTCCTAGGTTAGGAGGCAGCACAGTCATGCAGCGGACTCGGGGTCTTTCAATCCTTCTGCCCCGTCATCCCTGACAGGTTGCCTTTTGACATGCTTGCTGCCTCGTGGTCACTCGGGCTGCTGCAGCTCCAAACATCTCACTCTCTTCAATTTTTTCTTTTACTATTGTACCATTTGCAGTTTCCTTATTGCCATGTTGTTTCTATGGTTCTCATTTTTAATGGTTGAATAGTATATCTTCTAGTGGATAAGGCATAAGGTTTTTGTTGAACATAGGTAGCTTCCAATTCTTTCAATGTTATGCATATTACTCTGATGAACATCTTGTTCATTTAGTTGGGTATCCCCAGGCATAAATTCCATAGAGAAGAATTATCTGGGTCAAAGGTATTAACATTTTTGGTGCTCTTAATATATTACTCTGTTGATTTCTAAGATGATTACACTACCTTACACCAAGTAACAGTGCCTGCATATAATGATTTCACCACAACTGTGCCAGCACAGAGTATTATCGTTTTAAAGGTTTTTACCACATAGTATCATAGAGTTATACTTTAAAGTTGCTTTTGTTTTTATTTCTTAAAACCAAGGAAGAACCTTTTTCCCTATGTACTTTTCATTTTGTATTTGCTCTTTGGTGAAGTATTTGTTCATCGTTTTATCCAATCATCTTCTGGAGACCCATATGCATAGAAATGACCATACTGATACTGGACACATTACAACTCAACTTTCTCGTTGAATCCTACAAGTTCCTGGGATCTGTGCCACAGATGAGGGAACTGGGCTTACAAAGTTTGTGCAGCTACTAAGAGGCAGGTCCTCTGACTCCAAGTACAGAACTTTTTCTTGCACAGTATTGCTCTTTTTTAAAAATAATAGCTTTATTGATCTATAATTCACATATCATACAATTCACATATTTACAATACACAATGCAATTGTTTTTAGTACATTCACGGGTTGTACAATCATCACCACAATCGATCTTTGAACATCTTCATCACCCCCAAAAGAAACCCTGTACCCCTGAGCAGTCATTGTCATCACAGGTAGAGGTAAAAAACTTTTAAGCTTGAAGAGAAGAGACGGGTGGGGAGGACTGTGTGAGAAAAGCAGAGAAGGCCTAGGCTGTGCCATGGACGTGCTGTGTGGCCACAGGTCCCATGCCCTCTCTGGTTTTTAGTTTCTTCCCAATACAAATACGTAGTTACTGAGCACCTGCCGTGCTAGGCCAGATGTGTCACAGATATTCATGACCATTCTCTCTAAAGTGGAGCGAGGGGCCCCTTTACAGAAGAAGGAAGCCAAGACCAAGAGCAGAAACCTGCAGTCATTCTGGTCCCTCCACTGGTTGGTGGCAGAGAGGGTCCTGGAATGAGGAATGGGGGAAGGGAGGGGTTCTGACTCGCTCAAGGTCACTACCTCAAATGTCTCCAGCTTCTGGTGCTGCTGTAGTCACAGGTGGGGGACAGGTGGGTATGTGGGTAGGAGGGCCTGCTCTTTTCTGCACGGGCTGAGGAAGATCCCAAACAAGCTGGCACTAACTAGCTCTTTTGCCCTCTGGTAGCCACAATCAGGGGGTGCGGGTGTCGGCTTGGGGGCCCAGTAAATGAAGTCCTCTTCCCACTGCCCCCCAAGCCAATCTCCCTAGCACATACTCACACACAACCCTGAGTAACGAGCCCTCAGTCTGCAGATCTCTTGGATCGTTCCTTCTGTCTTTCAACAAACAGGAAGTGCTCACTCTCTCAAACCCTGACCCAGGAGAGGGGGCAGGATGGAAACAAATGGACAGCCCCCTGGCATTTGTAAGGGTCTGGGAATTCCTGAAATAGATTAAGGTGGGGGGGGCAGGGAAAGCATCCTAGAAGGTCTAAGCTGAGATCTGAAGGATGCGTAGACACGAGCCAGGAAGGATGCGGAGAAGGGGTGCTCCTGTCTATTCCTGGGCAGAGAGAACAGCACGTGCAAAAGCCTGGAGGTGAGATTAGAAAGACGTTCAGTCTGGCTACCGGCTGGGCCATCGAGTGTGAAGTGGGAGAGGCACAGCAAGGGAGGAAAGAGAGTAGAGAGGGGGTCCCGTTAGCCATGTGTGAAAGGCCGGACTTTGTCCTACAGCATCAGTCACAGAAGGGGAGAGACAGAAGTGGAGAGAAATTTTAGAAAGGTGACCATGACTGATGAGTGGAGAAGGGATTGGAGCAGGCTAGGCTGTGTCCGGCCCATCTGGGTTTCTCAGGATCCAGGGTGTGTGGGGGTGGGGGAGGGGAGCCAGTGCCCCCAGAGAAATAAGTGGTGTGGCTCCCCCAACCCCGACACTCACACAGCTCTTCCCACAGCTCTGTGTCCCTGAATGGAAGGAGCAATTCCCCACGTTCCACAGAGACACAGAGTAAAGAGACATGCCCAGGTCACCTAAAAGTTAGTTGATGGCCAAGCCCCAATTCTGTGGGGTTTGTGACAACCCCAAAGTGAAAACATTCCAGCTACTGCCTCCTCCTTCCAAATTCCTAGCCCTGGACAGTTTGGCTGAGGGATCGGGACAGGCCAGGCCCCAGGATGAAGAATCCTGGCCACTCCCCCTCCCCACCCCATCCGCAGACAATGAGCCCAAAGGCCTCACTGGCTATCACTCTCCAGGCCTTGTCTGCAGAGACAAGGGCCCTGTCAAAGCCACCCGCTTGTAAAGCCAATGAATGGCCTTGGCTGCCAGTTGGACAATACCCAGGCTCTGGGGAGGAGAGATTAGGCTGGGCCACAACCCAAACTGATCCCAAGTGCTCAGGGTCCGTTGGCTTTCCACCCCCCTCAGCACTTGGCCATCTCTAGGAGTGACTCCTGGAAAATGTGACCCCAGAGAAAGGAGGGAGTTACCCTGGGGGCCCCTGGGGCAGGGGCACTGGCACGAATAGGAAAATCATAACATCGCTATAGGAGATTTGGGATGGGACAGGAAGGGCAAGGCAAGTAGGGCCAGAAGGCACATAGACAAGGCTGGGAGCGTTGGGGTCAATACAAACCCCACCCCACTGACGGAGGGAAAGACCTCGGGCTCAGGAGGCAGACTTGGGTCCACCTCTTCCCTGCTGTGTGAGTCCCGTCTTCTCTCTGGGCTCAGTGTGCATGGATGTCAATGGGGACCCAGGAGTCCTTGACTTCAAGGAGATGGTGCAAATGTGAAGAGTCCACCCTGGACCCAGCCCAGCAAGGGCGCCTCCCGCTTCCTTTCGCCCTCCTCACTGGCCCAGGAACCTGGGGAATGCCCAGAGCTCTGCCTCAGGTGCAGGTCTCGTATCTCCCAGGTCCCACTTGGAAAATTCTCAACCTAGAGGAGAGCCGACAGGAGAGCACACTGAACCCAGATGTAGCACACCTCGATTCCCCTCCTCCTTCTTTAAAAATAAAACCATCGGAAGAGGGTAAATGTTAGCATGGGTATTTTACTACAATTAAAAAATCGGGAAAACCAACAAACTATTGTTTGTGTTGCCAGCATGTTGTTTTAACAAGAGTAAACCAAGTTTTGACAAGAATGCGGAAAGGACGGTATATGCCAGACACCGACACAAGCCACGGGCTTTGTATGTATTAAGACAAAACTCAAACCACACAGCAGCTACCTGAGTCGTGTACTCTTTGCCATAGACACGTTACAAATGGGGAAATGGGATTCAGAGCAATTACCCAATGTGCCTCAGTCAGAGCCAGCATGAACTTGGAGGTCTGACCTCCCTCCCAAACAGGAATCGCGGCCGCCGGTCCCCGCTGCTCACCTTCCTCTGCACTCCTGGCCCCACCATCCGGCCAGGACTCTGCCCTCCAAGGCCACAACCTTTCTATTCCCTCATCCCAAGCAGGGTCTCTCCGTGTCCCGTGTTACCTTTTGAATGACCCGGATGAAGACCAGAGACTCAGGTTCAAGGCCCGGCTCTGCCACTAGCCAGCTGTCTAACTTGGGGCTAGAGCCCTCAGTCCTCATCTGGAAAATGGGCATGACTGATGTTGTCACAGTGGGTGAAGCTAAGGAGAGGAGGCCGGTAGGAGGCCAGCTCAGGGCACCTGGTAGGCTAGGTCCTCAGTTCTCCTCTCTCCCCCTCCATCTTGGCCTGAGATGGGATCGAAATCCAAAGATGCTTTGGCGTCCACAAATGTATTAAGGATCCGAGTCTCACGAGGTAGTCTCTCTAATGGAGTGACCTTACCTGTGTGTTGTGGGGAGATGTATGGCAATAGGTCCCGCCCAGAAAATAAGTACGCCCCACTGCCCCCGCCTCCATGCCGCTGTCTGGGGCTGGCTGAGGACCTGCTGGGTTCCAAGCTCCGGAGCGGGCTGGGGCTGAGGGGCGGGGACTCCTAGCACCGCCCCCAGGCTCCGCCCCGCACGGGTCAGTCCGGGGCTGCGAAGCCAGGAGACTGCAGAGGCGACCAACCGCTGGACTTCAGTCCCTAAACACCTCGCCGAGTGTGAACTGACCACAGGCTCCAGGCCGGGCCAAGCGGGTGAGGACCTGGGTTGTGAACAGGGAAAGGATCCACGAGAGGGTGTAGGGGAGGCTTTTGTCCCAGGCCCATCAGCCTAGAGGGATTCCTCACCCGCCCCTTGCCGGAGGGGGTGACGTGCAGTGGCAGCCAAACTTTGCCTCTCTCTTTTGGTGGCAAGAAAGGTGGGCGCCAAGGAGTTTGTGGGGACAAATAAGGGTCAATGAGGACAGACGTGTGATTCAGGGGGTTGGAGGGATGGACACATGTGCTATTTACAAGGGGGGAAAGTCACAATAAATTGGTGCTTTTCAAAGTCCAAAAAGGATGAGCTTCCTGTGCTCCTATGCTCCAGACTTCCAGGTATCAGGAAGCCAGCGGGGGCGGGGGGGGGGCGCATTATTTCATCTCCAGTGTTTTCTGAGGTCCATTTATGCCTGGCCAGGGCTCTTCTCAGCCTGAAGCCCCAGGCCACCAAGAGCAACCCCCTAGTCACCCACGATTAGGGTTCCCTCAGCTTACTAAGGCACCCGGTCTGGCTATGGCAGGGCTGCCATCAGGGCTGGGTGGGCAAAGGGATCGCAAGCCGCTCTTGTAGGCAGTGCTCTGATGGAATAGGAGGCCAGTCTAGGCAGCAGGGCCGGCATGCATGGTCCAAGGTCTGGAGGGTGGGTGCTGCCTCGGGAAATGCAGAAGGGAGCAGCTTGAGGGGCAGAGGAACGCTGGCTGCGTGGGGCGATGGTGGGACTGGCGAGGCCTGATGGAGCAGAGCCTCGAATGCCGAGCTACGGAACCCAAAGACCAGGAGGAAGCCGACGGGGCCCTGAGCTCGCTCATCCTCCACAGGGACCCTATGCTCTGCAGCGTCCCTCCCATCCCCAGCTCACCAGGGCGACAGCGTTTCCCAGCTGTGGTCCTGGAAGGGGCTCCTAGCGACCGTCCCTTTGTGCAAGTAAATGTCACCCCCAGTGGGTGGGCCACCCCGTCCTGGGCGGCCAGCCCACTGGGTTCTGGGAGCCAAACGAGGGGAAAGATGACCCCGCAAACAGCGAGAGTAGCAAAGCAGGACACTGAGCTGCTTTTCTTTGCTTTTTTTCTTCCTCGGTCCCTCTTGGCCATGCCTGTGACCCTGCGGCCCTTCACCTGCCCGGCTGGATCCAGAATGGCCCCCGGTGCTACTGCCTCCTCTACTTCCTGGTACCTGAGCTTCTGGGAGAGGGTTGCAGGGGAGGAGGCCAAGGGGACTCACAGCTGCCAGGGTTTCTAGTAGCTACTTCATATCATGAGGTCACTGTAAAGATTGCATAAGGCAAGCCCCTGGCACAGAAATAGAATAAAGCATTCACTACGTGCTCCGCCTTTTACATCCACTCATCGGCTTCTTTATTCCTCATGTGGGGAAACAGTCTCAGGGCAGAGAAGTGACCTGCCCAAGATCGTACCCCAGGTAGAACTTGAACCCAGGTCTGACTGCAGGATCCAGAGCTTCCACCATAACCCGCTGGAGCACACATTAGGCATTCAATACCTGCACACACAGGGGTGAGGACCTGGCCTAACCCCCACCCGTCTTCTCTCTCAGATAGGGAGTCTGTTTGGGACCCCTTCATACTCCCCAGGTGAATCGAGGAGCCCTTGGGTCACAGGTTGGTATAAGGGATCCCCCAGATAGGCTCCCTCCCTCTCCAGCTCAGCCAGCCTGTGGTCCACACAGTGCACCGGCCTCCAGTGCAGAGGACAGGAGGAAATGCCATTTAGTTTGGCCCCATAAGACCCAGCCCTGGACTGAAAGTTTTATTCACGTCCATCTCATTCCTGCCATTATACTGATGACAAAACAGGCTCGCAAGAGGATGAGATCTGCCAGGTCATAGAGAGTGGCCAGGGTTTGGCCCCATGGAGCCTAGAATGACTTCCAGCCCAGTGTCCTTGGCCCCGCCCACCCCAAGGGTTAGATGCCCACACACTGCTGTCCCTCACTGTCTCTCCTCTTGCCCTACAGCTCCGGTGGGCCCTGGGGAGGTGGTGGAGACTGCAGGTGGGGTGTGCAAGTCTCCAGGGCCGCGGCTGAGCTGGTGGCAGGCCCAAGAGTCCTGTGAGCAGCGGTTTGGCCACCTAGCACTGGGGACCCCAGATGCAGGCCTGGCTTCACGGCTGTCCGACCCCATCTGGGTGGCCCAAAGAGAGGCCCATCTGCGAAGACCCCCACGGAGGCGTGAGTCTGGGCTCTAGGGCCTGGGGAGTGAGGGGGAGTCAGAGGCTTTGGTGACTTCCAGAGATGGGAGCCCACAGCGGAAGTCCTGTGGATTGGCCCCGGAGGCAGTTCTGGTAGCAAAGAGTGTTGACTCCTGGGCATGGGCCCTGGAGCCCCCATTTCTTCCTCCCTGAGGGAGGGAGGCGCCCAAAGCACAGGGAAGTCACAGCAACTGTGCCAAAGGCAGGGTGGCGTGCGCCGCGGGGGAAACTGAGGTCCCGGCCCGCTTGTGCCTGCAGGCGCGCGCACCACGGCGGTGCTGGTGTTCGGCGAGAGGACCAGCGACAGGGCGGCGCGGCTGCGGACACCACTGCCAGCGCTGGGGGCGCTGACGGCGTGCGTGCACGTGCAGTGGGCCGCCGCCTCGCGGGGCACGGCCGCGCTCTTCTCTCTCGCGGCGCCCGCTCTGGCCAACGCGCTGCAGCTGCGCGCCTTCGCGGAGCCCGGCGGCGCGGTGCGCGCAGCTCTCGTGGTGCGCGGGCACCACGCGCCCTTCCTCGCCCTCTTCCACGCGGATGGCAGCTGGCACCACGTGTGTGCCACGTGGGAGCAGCGCGGCGGGCGCTGGGCGCTGTTCGCAGACGGGCGGCGGCGCGCCAGTGCGCGGGGCCTGGGCGCGGCCACCCGTGCCACCTGGAGGCATCCTCGTGCTGGGTCAGGATCAGGATTCTCTGGGTGGTGGCTTTTCCGCGCGTGACGCCTTCAGCGGCAACCTCACCGACTTCCACCTGTGGGCCCGGGTACTGAACCCTGCGCAGCTGCATCGTGTGCGAGCCTGCGCACCACCCCACGGTGGCCTGCTCTTCCGCTGGGACTTGGGCGCCCTGGATGTCACACCCTCGCTGCTGCCGCCTGTGCGCATGCGCCTTCTCTGTCCAGGTACGGCCCGCCACGCCTCCTGCCGGCCAGACCCCACCCTGCCTTTTGGCTTAACTCCTCTTCCCCTTGGCTCCCGTACACTCCCTTCTGACCTCAGGACCCCAGCCCACCTCGCGCCAACCTGGCCACACCCAACTCTGACCACGTTCTGCCCAGGCGGCGGGTCCCATGGGCACCCTTCCAGTGCCAGCGGCCTGAGTGGGCTCGACCCCTAGCCACCTCGCTCCGCCTCATGCTGGCTGAGCACCCTTCTCCCAGGTTCCCACTTTGCCCTCGCCCCTTAACTTCCAGCCATAAGTCCTGGCGCCTCCTCACATGTACAGGCGCCTTCCAGGCCCGAACAGGCAGGCCAGTGGGTCACTGGGACCACTGGGGAGCCAGGGTGCCGCCCTGACATCTCTCCCACCCCTGCCAGTGCCCTCAGAGGAGTGCCCAACGTGGGACCCAGGATCCGGCACGAGGGCTCTTTGCCCTGCCTACAGCTCCGGCCCTTCCTCTGCTGCTACCGGACAGGTAGGTGCGCCCTGGCTGGGCCCTGGGCTCTGCTGACGAGGAAGCTGGGTATAGATCGTTGTAGGCTGAGAGGCAGAGAGCAAGTTGGCACAGCCTGGGGGTTCAGAGTATTCTCAGTCTCAGGGCCTCCAGGGAGTTTAGACTACGGGTTGCTGGGACCAGACAGACCTGGGGGTGAATCCCAGCTCTGTGACCGGGGCAAGTGACTTTGCCATGCTATTCCTCGGTTTCCCCATCTAGAATACCGTGTGTAAGACTCCAGACACACAGCTGTCAAACTGCTCTTCCTCCCCTGAGCAGCGCATGGTGGGTGGGGCACCTCTGGGCAGAGTGTTGCCCGGGACCCAGCCTGGCATCCCTTCCTTGGCAGAGACCTATCGGCGGCTGCAAGATGCCCAGTCGTGGCCCCCTCAAGATGTTATCAGCCAAGTCAATGCCTTGGCCAATGCCATTGTGGTGAGCCCCCTTCCAGGGTGCTGAAGAGTCTAGAGCCCCACAGATTGCCTCTCTGCGCCCCAGCGTTTTCACCTGTAAAGGGGATGCCCACCTAATGTGTCCGCAGGAATTAAGGTTGTTTATACTCCCTACTTTGGAATCCTTGAGAGCTGGGGGCTTGCAACAAGTTAGACTCCCACCCACCAAAAAGACCCTGGTAGAGCCCAAGTGTAGCCCCCGGGGGATCCCGTCCGGACAGCCGGACCAGCAGTGAGCAGCTCCTCTGCCCACAGCTCCTCCCTGACCCCCTGTCTGAACCCCACGGAGACCTGTCCCTGGCCAAGGCCTCCAGTTTCTTGGGTGTCCTGGAGAGAGTCCTGGCAGAGGAGGCCGCTCCACTGGGGCCGGCTGTGCTGCTGGCTGTCGTGCACTTCCTGAAGAGGGTGACAGCCCTCGTGGCTTGGGAGCCAGAGCCTTTGACAGGACCCTGGGAGGAGCTGGCCCAGGGCGTCGTGTCTGTGGCCAGCCTGGTCCTGGAGGAGCAGCTGGCTGGTGCGTGGCTGTCCGTCAGTGAGGTGAGGCTGGCAGGGCTACGTGGGCCGCGGGCCGTGCTTCTGGTTCCAACCTGCCACCAGCTTGCGGTGTAGCCATGGGTTCCACCTCTCTATCCGTCAAGAGAAGTTCCTCTTCTGTCTATTTTATCAGCTGAACCTTCCTGCACAACTGCTCTTGAACTACCGTTAAAAATTATTAAGAGTCACTAATCAATAAGGGCCTCCCCCATAGCTAAGAATCTGCTGGCCACCTTAAGTGGGACACTCACTTCTATGCTGAGTGTTCAGTCACCTCACTGCCAGAATGGCCCAGACACGGGAGAACATGAGAGATGCTATCCAGGTGCTGAGGGTGCTGGAAACCTCAACCTAGCAAAAGTGGCTGGTGGCCGGGGAGGTCCAGCCTTGAGAAGGGGGACAAGAAGGGGGCATGGACATTGCCTGCAAATCTCTGGGGCTGGAGGTGCAGGGATGGTCCCCCTTTGGCCTCGGAGGACAGAACTGGGACCTGGGCTTGGGGGTAGGGTGGGGATGATGCAACATGGGAAGCTGGTTCCGTGGAATGGTTCACCTGTTCAGGTGGTGAGCTTTCCATCCTGGGAAGGGTGTAAGGTCACACTTAACTGGGATCTGAGGCACCACGGTAGACTAGAAACAAACTGGACTCTGAGCCCTGGTTTCCTTCCCTGGAGAATGAGGATTATCGTACCTGCCTCGCTCAGGCGATGGACAGAAGTAAATGGGTGGATCAGGTGACTGGCCTAGCACAAGCAAGTAGGTGGCCCATGAGTGCACATTTTCCCCTCCCTGCCCTGTCCTCACCCCACCCCCACATGGCTTTCCTTTTGGAATCAAAAAGCTGACTGAGCCCCTGTTATAGGTCTGAGTCAGACCAATGAAGGGGAAGGCATGGTCCCCGCCTTCAGAGTGTGACCCGCGTGGCAATGGACAGGCCAGCAGGCAGGCCACGTCACAGATCACTGAGAGTGTTTAACCCCACGGTCAGGGGGGCGGCAGTGGGGTGTGAAGTGTGAGAGGGCGCTGAGATGCGCTTCGTCCCAGGTGGTCGGTGGACCCATGGCCCTGGTGGTGAGTGTGCAGCGCCTGGCGCCCCTACTGAGCACCGCGCTGACCTCTGAGCGGCCCCAAGTGCACATCCAACACCATCATGCTGGTGAGCCTGCCATGAGCCGCCCACACCGCTGGGCTCGGGGTGGGACCTGGGCTCAGACGGAGCTCTCTGCGCTCCCATAGAGACTCCACTTGTTTCCTGCCTTTGCCCGTGCTGTGCCCTCCATCCAGAATGTCCTTTCTCCCGTGACCTAGCGTCTCCTGCATAGCCTTCAGAACCTGCTTGAGCCCCACCTCCTCCAAGAAGCCTTCCCTGGTTTTAGCTCTCTCTGGACACTCAGTCCCTCCCTCCTCTGTTACACCAGTATCTTGAAAAAGCTCTTGTTGCATTTGTGATCACATAATTCCACCTGAAGCTTGCTGAGTGCCAGGGCGGTTTCCGAGTTGTCTCAGGGCCAGACCCGAGTAGGCACCCAGCGTGCGTAGAGTGAATGGGAGAGTATTGATCGTGGAACTTCAGGCAGAACTTGTGTCCTTCAAGTGCCCATTGGTTTCTGATGGCTCATTGGTAGTCAGATCCTGCGCACACACCACTCCCCCTGTCCTCTATATAACTCCCTTCTCAGTGACCCCCTCCCTGCAGACTTGGAGAAGTCACAGTTACCTTGGGCAAGTAGCCGAACCTCTCTGAGCAGAATAGCAGCCTCCAAGACCTGTAACAGGGAGGTGGGGGAAGCAGACCACGTCAGCTTCTCCCTCCCGAGGTCCAGCCACCTGGCCCCATTTGACCCCAGGCCTGGAGGTGCGGCACCTACACCTGAGCGAGGCCAGCTCAGAGGGCTGCGTGTTCACGATGCCCGGTGGGCGTTCGGACGGGCCAGGCCACGTGCACATCCCCGCAGGTGAAGTGAGGCGGCTCCTCGGGAAAGGTGAGTGAGGGTGAAGGGGTGGCAGGGCCTGGTGGGGCCTGGGCCACACCCGGCTGTCACAGCTGCCAGCTCTGCTACTTTGAGTAAGTCACCTCACCTTTCAGAGCCTGTTCCCTCATCTGTAAGATTGTCATATTAGTGGCGGCCTCGTGGCTTGTTATGAAGTTAAAAGCACCTACCACGTAATAGGTGTTCGTTCACTTAGACTCCTCCACTGAATCCCATGAGTTTTCCTTGGAAGTAGGGGGTGGAGGGAGCCCCCTTGTAACACTCAGGGGAGAGGATTAGGACCAGGGGCAGAGGATTAGAACCGTGAGCAGTGGCCGCTTGGAATTCTGGCTCTGCCGCTTATTACTACGTGACCTTCAGGAAGCCATGTAACCTCTATGAGCCTCAGTTTCCCTATCGGTAAGGTAGCAGAGCGTATCCCTCGGGGCCATCCTGTGCTGCCTGCTCAGTCACTGGGTGGGGTCACGGGCCCCCTTCCCACCCAGCCAGGCCTCTCTGAAGTCACCGCAACCCACAGCTGGTTCAGCTCAAGTGTCTTCCAGCTCACCTTGGGCGGGGCCAGCCTAGAGCCCCAGGCCCCCAGCGGCTCTGAAGAGGCGGGCAGGATGCAGAGGTGAGCAGGCCCCACCCAGTAGGATGCTGAGGTCCTGGGTGCCCTCCTGAGGGAAGGCCAGGCCTCCCTCCCCTCCCAGAAGCCCAGATTCTGCTGGCCAAATCCACCGGCTGGCCCAGGCCAACACTCCTCACCCTCAACACACACGTCCGGGCCTGCCGGACGTACGCTGGTGGGAACAGGGCTCAGCTCCTGTCTAGGGTCCTGGCTTCAGTGTTGAGATTCAGGGAGGGAACAGGGCCTACTCAGGTCACCAGCAGGTCTCCAAGGCAAGACTGAACCCAGGTGCCCTAATTTCCAGCACGGGACCTTTCCTGAAGTTTCTTTGGACACAGAAGCTGTCGTCACCACAAGGGCCTAGATGAGATGACTTCAGCCATGCATAACCTCTCCTCCTCCAAAGCCGCCCGGCGCCCTTAAAAGCTCTCTTTCTCCCCACAGATTCCTAAGCACCCACGTGGGGTCAGCCATCATCTCCTCTGAGGTGTGGGACGAAACTGGGGAGGTGACCACAGCTGTGACCTTTCACCTACAGCACCAGGCCCAGGTACTGGTGATGCTTCTGTGAAACAGCCACCGGAGGACACTTATCCTGGTTTGGTCACCCCTAGACCCCCCCCCCAATATTTTGTTCATTGGACAACTAAGTTCTCAAAATGTTCAAGAAAAATCCTAATCCACAAGCCATCCCCATTGTCCTCAAGAGAAGGGGGAGGGAAGTGATGTATTACACCCTTACTTCATGCCGGGGCCTTTAATAGGTGAACAGGAAGCTTGAGAGAGGGACTCACTGGCCCAGCTTGTAAGTGGCCGAGCTGGGATCTCATCGTAGGTCCGTGTGACTGAAAAAAACCGGTGGTTCCTGTTAAAATGTACAGGGAGGCCTGCAGAGGCCTTTGCTGCCTTGTGCTTCAAAGAGTAAAAATAACCTAAATGTGCACCCAGAGGAGACCATCTAACAAACTACGTAGAGCTTCACGGCAGAATAGTCAGCTCACGTTATGTATAAGGAATGAGAAATTTCTCCATAAACTGACATGGAAAGATCTCCAAGATGTGTTATTTAGTTTTATTATCTGTAACGCACAAGTTTTTCCTCACTTCTGAAACATTGGAACATTTCAGAGAAAACTAAAGTCTCCTTTGCTCATAACCACTAATCCTGGGCATACACGCACACACACGTGTGCGTGCGCGCGTACATGCGCGCACACACATGCACGCATATATACACAACGCACACGGGGAGAGAGAGGAACGAAGGAGGGAGGGACAGAGAGAGAGAGAACCCATCAGTCTTTTTATATCATCTCAAGACTTTTAAAAAATCAATTCGATTGAAGTATATAAAACTCCACACACGAAAACATCCATTTTAAGTGATACAGCTTGAACTCTGACCGGTGTGTGCATACACACACCACTGCCCCATCAAGGCAGAGAACGTTCCCACCTTCCCGAAAGGCTTCTTCGTGCTCCTTCCCAGTCAGCCCTCCCCACCCTTACCCCAGGAAGTCACTGATCCGCTTCCTGTCGCTGTAGATTGTGTCTGTCTTTTCTGAGGTTTCATATAAATGGAATCACCTCAGGGGTGCTGTGGTCCGGCTTCTTTTGCTCAGACAGTGTTTTTGAGAATCATCTATGTCATCGCCTGTGTCTACACTTCATTCCTCCTTAGAATGCCGTCCTATGGATTGTTCCATCATTTGTTCTTCCATTTACCTATTTGAGTTGTTTCCAGTTTGGGCTGTTATAAACGAATCGCTGTGAACACTCACACACTCGTCTTGTGTGTATATTGATTGGGCAAATACCTAAAAGTGGACTTTCTGGGTCGTATGATAAGCGTATGTTTAACTTCCTAAAAGACTGTCACACTATTTTCCAAAGTGGTCGTACCACCTTGCGTTCCCACCAGCGGTGCGTGACGGTTCCTTCCGGTTGTCCCCTGTTTTTGCCAACATCTTCATCTGGCTTTTTAATGCCATTCATTATAATGGTTGTGTGCTGATATCTCACTGTGGTTCTGAGTTGCAATTCCTTGATTTTGAGCACCTTTTTATACTCCTACTAGGCGTTCACATCTTCCTTTGTTAAACGTATGTTCACATCCTTACCCCGATTTTTAAGTCTTTTTTTTTATTATTATTATGGCATTGTAAGAATTCTTGATATTTTTTGGATACAAGTCCTTTGTCAGATATATGTTTTATGAATAATTTCTTCTAGTCTATGGATTGCCTTTTCGTGTTCTTAACAGTGTCTTTGAAAGATATTTTTTTTTTAGCGTGATGAAGTCCACCTTTTCAGTTTTTTCCTTGCATGGTTTATGCTTTTTGCATCTTATCTAGGAACTCTGCCTATCCCAAGGTCACAAAGATAGTCTCCGAGACGTTTATTATTTTAGTTTTTAGGTCTATGATTTATTTCAAGTTAATGTCTGTATCAGGTAAGGGTTGAAGTTCATTTTTTCCATATAGAGATACAGTTCCAACACCATTTGTTGAAAAGATTTTGTTTCCCCATTGAATTATCCTGTCACCTCTGTTGAAAATCAATTGTCCATATGTGTATAAGACTATTTCTGGGCTCTTTATTCTGTTCCATTGATCGATACGTCTATCCCTATGCTAAGCCCATTCTGTCCTGATTATTGAATCTGTATGGTAAGCCTTGAAATTAAGCAGTATAAGTCCTCCAACGTTGTTCTTCATTTTCAAAATGGCTTTGGTTACCCTAGTTTCTTCATATTGCCATATAAATGTTAGAATCAGCTGGTCAATGTCTATGGAAAAACCTGGGGTTTCAATTGGGATTACATTGAACTGGCATCTTAACAACAAATCTTCCAATCCATGATCAAGGAATAGCCTTCTGTTTATTTAAGTTTTCTTGGATTTCCCTCACCAGTGATACGTCGTTTCCAGTATACAGGTCTTGAAGATGTTTTGTTAAATATATTCACAAGTATTCCATAGTTTTGGATGTTATCATAAATGGTATTGTTTTCTTAATTCAAGTTTCAATTGTTCATTACTAGTATAGAGTAATATAAATGATTTTTATGTAATGACATTGTAGCCAGCAACTTTGCTTAAACTCACTTAGTACTTCTGGCAACTCTCGTATGAGTCCTAAGAATTTGCTGTGCCTGGATCATGCCATCTGCAAATGAAGACAGTTTTGTTTTCTCCTTCCCAATCCAGGTCTTTCTCTCTGTTCCTTCCATGGTGCAGTGGCTAGGTCCTCTGCTTCTGTGTTGAATAGGAGTGGTGAGACCAGACATCCTTGTCCTGTTCCCCACCTTAGGGCAAAAGCATCATTAAGTGTGATGCTAGCTATGGGCTCTTCATAGATGTCCCTTGTCAGATTAAGTTCTCTTCTCTTCCTGCTTTGCTGAGTACCTTTACATGAATGGCTGTTGAATGTTGCCAGATGCATCTTCCACAATTCTCCAATCATATCTTCTTTTTTATTCTGTTAATATAATACATCGTATTGATTGATTTCCAAATATGAATCCAACCTTGGACACCTGGGATAAACCCCGCTTGGTTATGGTGTATTAGCCTTTGTATATATTGCTGGATTCAATTTGCTAATATTTGTTAAGGATTTTTGTTCAGGAATGTGTTCTGTAGCTTCCTTTTTTAAAAGAGATTTGAGTTTTATTTCCATTTTGTGGAATTTTATTATGGGGTCTGGCTTTGTTGTGTATGTTCTCTGCTTTCTTACACTTTCTGCTTCTGGTTTTGTTATCAGATTAATACTGACCTCGTAAAGAGGGTTGGGGAGTCTTCTCTCCTCCTCTGCTTCCCAAAAGAGTTTTGCAGGATTGGTCCTATTTCCTCCTTAAATGCGGGATAGGCCAGTGAAAACCAGTGAAGCCTTGGGAGCCTGATGTTTCCTTTGTGGCAAGATTTTAAAATATGAGTTCTATTTTTTTCATCGATATAGGGTTATTTGGGTGTTTCATTTCTTCTGGAGATGGTTTTGGTCATTTGTGCCTTTCAAGGAATTGGTCCATTTCATCCAGGTTGTCAGATTTCTAGCATAAAGTTGTTCATAATATTCACTCGTTATCCTTTTAACATCTCTAGGATCTATAGTGATCTTTGCCTTTTCATTCTTGGCCAGTCTAGCTAGAAATATACCAACTTTGTGGATAGTCTCAAAGAACTGCTAAGATTATATTTATGTATTATATGATTTTAAGTACGTTAAAATAAAAGTAATGGATTGCTCACTGTGGCAAATTTGGAAAATATAGAAAAGGATAGAAAAGGCATAAACCTATTACCCAGAGATAGTTGCTGTGAACGTTTTGGTGTATTTCTTTGTCTTTTTCTGGGCAGATAGCACCATATATTTTATATATGTGTGTGTGTGTGTGTGTATGTATATATATGTATATATGTGTATATATGTATATATGTGTATATATATGTATATATGTGTGTATATGTATATATTGTGTGTATATGTATATATGTATATATGTATATATGTATATATTTATGTATATATGTATATATGTGTATATGTGTATATATGTATATATGTATATATGTATATATATGTATATATTTATGTATATATGTGTATATGTGTATATATGTATACATGTATATATATGTATATATAGATTTTCTGTGTGTGTGTGGAATCAAAGCCCTTGCTCTTTCAGCCGAGCTATGTAAACATCGTGTTTTCCATTTTCCTGGCAGGTGTTTTCTGGCACTGTCTCAGTCACAGATGTCCCTTTGCCATTCTGTCCTCTCTCCCTTGCTGCTTGGCCCTAGCGTGTATCGGCCTTGACAGCGGCCGAGTCCAGAACCACCACCTTCTCAGGGGGTGGTCCAAAGTGGATTGACCACGCATGCAGAGTATCTGCAGGTTTTCGTTCTGTGACGATTAACCCTGCCTAACACTGTGAAAAGCCTCACTCGTAATACAAATGGATCCTGGTGACTATTTCCTGGGGACATGTGACCAGGTACGGGGCTACTGGACACAAATAGTGTTGTGACTTTTGAGTCTACAGCCACACTGCTATCTTGAAGATGCTACCAGTGGCATGACGATCATCCGTTTTAGAAGTGTACAGCAGGGTCTTTTTGTGTTCCCAGCACTTAACATAATACCAGGAAAAATGTTATGAACCAGTGAATGCCAGGAGTGGTGGTTCAGTCATCCCGGAAATAATATGTTCTCTGGAGGCACCATCGTGGAGCCGTGAGAAGAGCGTGGAGTTGACCAAGTCAGGACCCGGTCTCAACTCCATGCCGTGTGATCTCCATTAATTCCCCTCTCTGAGGCTCAGTTTCCTCATCTGAAATGACAGGAATTTATACCTGTCTCCTAGGCTGCCATGAAGATCAACCACCATAACGCACATAAAGTACTGTACAGAACATAGTGTCACCTTCTAGTACGATGACAGTGCTGACCCCCTCCTCAGTCAGGACAAAGAGCCCAAGTCCGAAGCTCAGACCCCCTCCCTGCCTGGTCTGGGGCGAGCGCCATCGGCCACCTGCTGGCTCCTCCGTGCTAAGGACATCTTATAAAATCTATGTTGCTTGTTGTGGTTTGAGCATTGTTGAGCTGGCTGTGTGTTTGATTCCGGACCTTCTGTGTGTGTTTTTGTGACTACGTAGACCTTTTCTTTTTTTTACACAATGGGCTCGTACTGTGCATATTGTTGTGCAGCTTTTTCATCCCTGAACAACGTGGCAGAGCTCTTTGCCCGTCAGTAGATAGAGACATGTCTGTTCACACCAGGTGTGCAGCAACCGGGGAGGGAAGAGTCAGGTGGCCCAACCTTTCCCCAAAGGGCAGACGTTGAGCTTGCCCCAGTGTGTCCGTATTATACATAGCGCTAGCGTGAAAGTCTGAGCACCTCACCTTCCTTCTCTGGAGTTGCTCTAACCCCTTTGCCCACGACCCAGGCTGGGCAACCGCCTGGTCCCTCCAACACAAGGAGGCCTCCCCCTGCATCCTTCTGGTCTTGCACTCCTTTCCCGCACACACACCTGCCCTGGCCCTGTGTCCTGCCCTCAGGCCTTCCCTCAGAAGCTGGTGGAGCCCGTCTGCGCTTTCTGGAACTTCAGCATCAGGTGAGTTTCCATTGTCAAGTTCTTCAGACAAGGCCATTTTTTTTCAAGACATTCATTCATTCTGCTCAGGATGAGGCAGGACTCAGACATATTTTTGGCGCTTGCATTGACCAGCTGCTTTTGGGGGTGGCTCCAGGCCTCACTGAGTAGGGGACAAGCTGGGGCAGAAGAGTTGGTTCCCTAAGAGGTAGTAAGCTTCCTGTCATGGGAAGTATGCAAGCCTACTCTACGAGGTACCTAGGAAGAGACTCATCTGTCAAATAGACATTAGAGTCGATGCTATGCATAGGGCCCTTGGGCATTTGAAGGGGCAGAGGAGGGTACAGGGATTACCAAGCTCGCCCCGCCTGGATCTTTAACTGAGGGAGTGAACATCGTCGCTGTTGCTTAGTAATGAATGCAGTTACTAGTGGTGGTCACTATCAGCCCCGTCGTCCTACCATTCCTGAGAAGGTTAGGTACATTTTACAGATGGGAATCTGAGGCCCAGGGAACTGCAGAGACTCACCCCAGGTCACATAGCTGGTTAGAGGCCGGGCACTGAGGGACGCCAGGCTTTGGGGAGAGGCTTTCCCCTGCTTGTCACCTACTTCCCCCACCTCCATGTCCAACCTATCTAAGAGCCCTTCTGCTCTCTGCCCCCTGCCAGCCCAGACACAGGCGGCTCCTGGGCCACCACTGGCTGCTCGGTGGCCGCCCTGTACCAGGACTCTACCGCCTGCTTCTGCAACCACAGCACCAACTTTGCCATCCTGTTGCAGGTGTACGACGTCCAGGTAAGTGCTTGAGGGGCGAGGGGGGAGAGATTTCAGAACCAAGACCTAAAGGACAGACAGGAGGTGAGCAGAAAGGCACTCCATGCGAGAGCTGGTCCGAGCAAAGGCAAGGAGGCCAGAAACGGCAGACTTGTTATGTTCTGGAACTCTGATGGGTCTGGAGCCTCCAGTGCAAGGCCCAGGAGTGGAAGAGGGTCGGGGGACAAGGCTGGGGGTGGGTTAGGTTACCCAGAGTCTACAATGTCAGGCTTAGATCTGATCCCATTGGCAGAAGGCAGGAGTGGAAGAGTCAAGTAGATGTTACATGTGCCACGAGAGAGCCCTCTGATGCTGAAGTGAGGCTGGGGCCAGGGGAAGAGCATCACAGGCCTGGGCACTTCGGGGGAGGGGACCCGGACCAGGAAGACAGTGAGGCAATGAGGAGACAGGGCTGGGAGAGGAGGAGGGGGTGGTCGGGACTAAGGGCTGGGCACCTGGGGGCTGAGGGACTCGTCTCTGATGGGCGCAGGTGGGTGACAGGTTTGGGCAGGCCACCAGTCTGAGGGGCCATGAGGTCTGTGGGCATGATGTTCAGGGAGGTCTCAGCTGGAGATGAGGAGCTGAGGCAAAGCCATGACCGAGATGAGGTTGGAAGTAAAGGACACATGACCGAGAGAGGCCCCTGAGCGGCACCGGCACTCAGAGACGCGGGGCAAAGCCATATTTCAGGAGGAGACCAAGAGAGGTGGGCTCAGTGGGGCCTGAAAGAGACTCTGAGTGGCCCTTGCTAAGGGGCAGAATTAGACTGGGCCTGAGGCTCAGGAATCCGGGGGTCACTCGGCATGTCGGGGAGCACACTAGAAAAACATGCTATCACATGCCTTTTTCCTGTCCAAACCGAGCATCGATGTTTTGTACGTCATGTACACAATCCATGACAGCTGCATATCCCCACTCAGTGGGTGGGTGTCACATGTGGCCCATCCCTTCCCCGTGGGCCAGCCAGTCACTTCCAACCTAGTGCTCTTAGGAACTGTCGAATCAGGGAGAGCTGGGCCGATTGGGGCTGGTTTCGGGAGAGCCAGCGGGAGAACAGGCGAATGCTCCCTTACCAAGTGCCTGCTGTGCGCAGGCCTGGCCCTGCCTGAGGGTGCTGCTGCACCCCCGTGTCACTGGGGACAAAGCAGTGGCTTTGGGAGCCTTGCTGCTGCGTGGGGCGGGTGAGCCTGGTCCCGTCAGGTCAGGGAGGCGACGGGCTGACTGCACTCCTGGGTCTCTGTCCCTCCCCCAGAGAGGCCTTGAGGAGGAGTCACCGCTGAGGACACTGTCCTTTGTGGGCTGTGGTGTGTCCTTCTGCGCCCTCGCCACCACCTTCTTGCTCTTCCTGGCGGCCAGGTGAGGCGAGCGCCCCACGGCGGCCTGGCACCTGAGGCCCACCCCGCCCCCATGGCCCCCCACATCACTCCTGAGATCGGTGTCCATCCTGGATCCCAGCAGATGGCCCAGCACCTCCGCTAGGGCTGCTGGGCCCCTGCGAAGCTGCCTTCTCTGCTCCGTTGGCCTGTCTGTGGGGAACCGGGCAGGCAGGGGCCGAGACGGGGTGAGGGGCTGGCAGTGCCGTCCTTGTGAACCAACTCTGCTGCCTGTCCAGGGTCCCCAAGTCGAAGAGAGCCACGGTCCACAAGAACCTCACCTTCTCCCTGGCCTCCGCCGAGGGCCTCCTCATGGCCAGCGAATGGGCAAAGACCAATGAGGTGAGCGGCCAGCAGGGAGGCCTGTGAGCTCGGGGGGCCTGGGAAAGCACCTTCAGCTTTTGTGGGCGCCATCCCACGTCTTTGCTTGGCTCCATTTCCCCAGAGGAGAGAGGCCCAGAGAGGGAAGGGCCAGGGTACCTCCGGAAGACCTTACCTACTGTACCTCGTTGGGCTGGCAGAGCCAGGCAGGGGCAGGGGACCAGGGTGGGGCTGCACCCACGCTGGCCTCAGCGGGGTCCCCCACCCTCCCACACGCAGGTGGCATGTGTGGCCGTCACAGCTGCCATGCACCTCCTCTTTTTGGCCGCCTTCTCCTGGATGTGGGTGGAGGGGCTGCTGCTGTGGAGCTCGGTGGTGGCCGTGAGCGTGCGGCCAGGGCCCAGGACGACGCTCTGCTACGCCGCAGGCTGGGGTGAGGCTCCTCTGCACCCCACGCCCGCTCTGTCCTCAACTCCGCCTTGCATGGCACCATTGCCACCCACCACTGTGCCACACTCAGCACCACCAAACACCCATCTCCCCCTGGCGCCCAGCACCACTCAGCACCCAGCCCTGCCAGCGTCCGGCCTCCATCTCTGACAGAAGCTCAGTTTTCGCCATTCTGCCCACTTAAATTTACCCAACTCCGATTCTTCTTATTCTTCCTCCACTTCAACTCGTTCAACCCCCACTTCCAGCCCGGTCTCCCTGACTCATGACCAGCTAAACCCCATGCCCACTGCCAGCCCCAAAACCTCGGGCCCACCCAGCCCACGGCCGGGGTCTCCCAACGCCCGTCCGAGTGTCTGCTCCTACGGGACAGCTGTGGGCTGAAACTCTGGAGGGAGCCGGGTCCTGGGGTCACGTCTTTCCCTAGGCTTGCCTGTAGCCATCGTGGCCGTCACTCTGGCCGTGTCCTCCCCCCGGGACTACGTGGCGCCTGGACACTGCTGGCTCAACGTCCACACAGACACCATCTGGGCCTTTGTGGGGCCTGTGCTCTTCGTGCTGACTGTGAGCGGGAGGCCCGGAGGCCTTGGAGGCCGGAGGGGAGGGACGCAGGGAGGGGAGGCCCTTCCGCCCACTGACACCAGGTCTCCAGGCCAACACCTGCATCCTGATCCGCGTGGTGACCGTCACCGTGTCCAGTGCCCGCCGCCGGGCCCACATGCTGAGCCCGCAGCCAGGCCTGCATCAGCAGATCAGGGTCCAGATGTGGTGAGGCCCCGGCGGAGGGAGTCAGGGCAAAGGGGGTGAGCGAGGCGTGAGGTGCACTGGGTGTGAGCACGAGCGAGTCCGTGATGGGTGTGTGTGTGTGTGGCCATGTGCATTCATGGGCACAAGGCTATAGGTGAACATGTGTGTGCATGTGTCCCTGCTGTGCATGCACATGTGCTCATACTTGTGGACGTGTGTGAGCAGGTGCCCACGCATGTCACCTGTGGGGATGGCAACTGATCCTGTATGTATAGAGGGGATGCGGACCCCAGCCACTGTCCCAGGGGCTCACCATCTGCAAAAGGCACTGATGACCTGGTAGAAACAAGACAGGGGAGACCTCCAAATCAAGCAGTCCCCAGAAGTTCAAGTTCAGGGTGATAATCTAGGTCCCTGCTCCTGCAAGAATTGCCTTCACTGTCCAAGGCTTACCCTGCTGGAGAGGGGGACACCCCTGGCCTTTCTGCAGAAGTTCTGACACTTCTCTGGCCTTCCTCTTCCCCACCCGTCCTCTGCCAAGGTCACGCCACCAAAGCCAGTGGGCCCCTGAAAAGCCAGGGAGCCCCAGGGGTCCTTGAGGAGTGGGAAGAGGAAGCCCTTCCAGACCCATGTCCCCAGACCCACTGCGGACACTTCGGCCCTCCCTCTGGACAGCTACCACCCCCTTCCTTTAAGCCATGTTTGGGACTGGAACCCACCTCCCAGCGCCACAACCCCTCCGTCAGGCCACCTCTGGGTCTTTGAGAAGGGATAGCTGAGTCCAGCTGAAGGGTCCAGCTACACCTCAGTCCTGAGTGCGTCCCTAGCCTGCAGCTCTGGGCCCTCTCCAGACACTTCCTGGGGGCTGCCCTCCCCCGACCCCTCCTCAGCCCTGCCCGCTGCCCACAGGGCCATGGTGAAGCCGGTGCTGGTCCTGCTGCCTGTCCTGGGCCTGACTTGGCTGGTTGGCCTGCTGGTGCACCTCAGCCCCGCCTGGGCCTACGCCGCCGTGGGCCTCAATTCCTTCCAGGTACCTCCAGGCCCTGGGCCCTCGGGGACTGGGGCTCCAACATGCACTGGAACTCAGAGCAGGTGGCTGGTTTGTCAGGGGGCTGGGGAGGGAGCAACTGCCCCATCATGGGAGGAGGCACCAAGAGGAACCAAGGACATTGTCAACAGGAGGGAGGGCGAGGGCGAGGGCGGGGATGGGAGCAAAACCTCAAAGAGCAGCACGTCAGTGAGGACTCTGTGGCCCATTTGACAGCTGAGGAAACTGGGGCTCAGAAAGGAGATCGTTAAGGTCCTTGGCCCTGACACTCAAGGGTGAGGCAGAAGTTCCAGCCTCTGGCCTGGCACTAGAGTCACTTTGGGCCTCGGCAAGAAGCCAGGGACGGCGGTGCAGGACTCCAGGGACCTCTCTGCTTAGGGTCTGAGGCCTACCATGGGGTCAGCGTGAGCTGTTCCACTGGTGAGGACAGCGGTTTGGAAAAGGGTTTGGTGAGGACAGTGCTGGACCCACGTAAATGAAGCAGAAATGGGGGGACTGCAGGAACCCTCCTGGGTGCGGTCTGGTCCTGTGCCCTGAGCCACAGAGGAGGTTGGCCTCGGTCCCTGTCCTCAGGGGGTTTTCAGGCCTGTGGAGGTCCTGGACATGGACATGGACAGCTTCAGCCCAGGGGGCTGAGTGCTGGGAAGGCGAGTCATCGGGCAGGGTCCTCTCCCCCACCCCCCACCCCCAGCGTCCCTTGCACCCACCTCTTCCTGTCATCTGCACCACTATTCCCAGCTCTCTCCAGCCCAGGGCCATTTCAAGGCCAACGGGTGGAGCAGCCCAAGGCTGGACAAAGGCAACCAGGAAACCAGGTGCAGATTCAGTCCTGGGTCCACATGTCCCTGGAGTGGGGCCTCCTGGGGACCTTCTGCCCTTTCCTTGGAGAAGGAGGGCTGAGGCGGTGACAGCCACTTAGGACGCCTAGGTGCTCTCTCGGAGTCCTGGGCCAGGCTCATATTTCTCTCTCCAAACAAACCTTAGCAATGGAGAGACTGAGATCCCACAAAGTCGCTTGCCCAAGGTGTCTCAGTGGGAGGGAGCAGCCCTGGGGACAAGTCCAGGGTCCATGTTCTCAACCATCCAGGTATTCAGTCTTGAGCACAGCGGGGCCTGGTTTGTTCCTGGAAGGCTGCCGAGGCTGGAGGGGGATCTGAGGTGGGGAGGGGGGCCCTGACCCGTCATTCATCCATGTGGAATTTGTCGCATGCCTGCCAGGTGCCAGACACTGTTCTAGGCACTGGGGATACAGCAGCAAAGGAGGCCGCCGAATACCCTGAGCTGGCATGAGTGGAGGGTGCACCCCGTGCCCAAGACGGGGCGGGGGGTATTCAAGGAGAGCTGAGGCAGGGCAGGAGGGGTGCACAGGGTGCCAGGCACCCAGGTTCTGTCCCATGTTGTCTTCCCTGCCCCCACCCCCGCCCGGGCCCTGGGGACTCGGCACCTCTGCCAGGCAGAGATGGGAACTAAGAGAGGAAAGGGAAGGGGGTCTGCTGTGGGCAGGGCGGAGATCCTGCCCAGGGAGGGGCCTGGGGAGTGACGAAAAACCGGGGTTCCGATGCTATTCTCAGAGGAGCACAGCTCCCCGAGACCTGTCTGGACCTGCGCAGCGGGGAACACAGGGCAGAGCTGCACCCCCTTCCCCGACACAGACAAGCCCTTCTTCCGGGCCTGGACCCCCACAGCTCCGTGGGCACGAACCCCAGCTCTGCCCCCTTCGCCACGAGACCTTGCCGGGGTTTCTCCACCTGTCACAGAGTGGTGAGGGCAGCGGCGTCCTGTTGCCACGGTGATGATGCCAGCTGCATCCCTGCCTGTGACCCTCAGGTGGACAGAGCTTCAGCTCTGGAACCAGCGTGATCCCTGCCCTCCCTGCCCGCCCCCCTCCCCCAGCTCATTCTTTCCTCTCTCTGTCCTTTGTCTCTGTCCCTGAATTTCTTCTGATTCTTTCTCTAAGCGGCTCTCTCTGTCACTGTCCCCTCTCCCTGTCCCCTTCTACTCTGGCATGGATCCCACCTGGCTCTTCCTGGGCTTCTCTGTCCCCTCTTCTACTGATCTCTGAGCCCTGTCTTTTTTGTCATTTCCCCTACCTCTCCCGTGGAGTGTGACCTCTCTTGCCCCCTCCCCATCAGCCTCAGACGGTCTGAGGCTCTGTCCCCCACCCCAAGCCTCAGGGTCCCCTCCAAAAAATGGGGAGAATGAATCTACACCACCCCCACCACGGAGCTGCTGTGAGGGTCAAAGAAGACCCAGCTGGGAAGTGGGTGGTGAGGCCTCCCGGTCCTGATGGGTGTGGAGAGGGGCAGCCCGCTACACCCCAGCCACGGCACGGAGTCCGTCACACACGGCACCTACCAGTCCCATCAGACGGCAAGTCCTGGCCTCATCCCCACTGTCCAGATGAAGAGATGGAGGTTCAGAGAGGTGAAGGCCACTCGGTTTAGGCCCAGTCAGAATGCCCTCACAGGTCTGCAATCCCAGGACCTGACTTAGTCTTGGAGCTTCAGGAAGGTGTACCCCCTCCCACCTCGCCCCTGCAGTGGGGTGAGGCTGTGAAGAGGGGCGGGTCTGGGGGGTGAGCCATGAATGGGTGAGGCTGCCTGGTGGCCAGAGGCTGAAGAAATGGGGCGGGACGGGGAGAGGCCCCTCCTGGGCCTCTCAGCCGCAGAAGGCCACAGCTGCCCCTCCCCAGTGCCAGGTGCGTGTTCCTCAGCCTGTCTCTCTGAATGTCTGTGAGTATCTCTGGGTGTATCTCTGCCCCAGGCCGAGTGGCCAGGCGGAGTGGGGTAGGGGGGGTCCCAGGCAGTGATGCCCACACACCTGGTGGGTCTGTCCCCAGGGACCATACATCTTCCTGGTCTACGCCGTCTACAACGGGGAGGTGAGTCTGGGGACACCAGTGGCTGGAGGTTGGGGGTGAGAGGGGCTTACCTGACGTGGGACTCCATCATCCCCTAGGGCTCCGGGGAGGATGCCAGGCCTGACCCGGCCCTCCCACGCCCATTCCCCAGGTGCGGAGCGCCCTGCAGAGGATGGCTGAGAAGAAGGCAGCCAAGGCGTTCATGGTGCGGACGGGCACCGGGACTGAGGCGCGGGAAGTCCCAGCCACAGCCAGGTCCCCGCAGCCATAACCTTCCTTTCAGGCCCACTCCAGGCCCCAAGGCCAGGCACCCCGCACTAGGCTGTCAGGTCCCCGGGAGGCGGCCCCGAACAACCCGGTAGCCTTGACTCCACCTCGAAGACATTTGGCTCTCAGAGGTATGGTCTCACCACCCTGCAGGAGGAGTGCCATCCAGTGCCTCAGTTTCTCCAGTGCTCAGCTAGGGCCTCAGCGCATCCTGTTAGTCCAGCTAAAAGACAGGGAGCCTGAGGCCCAGGAAATTCTGCAACCATGGGGCTGGGGGGTGGCTCACAAATGGCCGGTCCCCTCCCACCACCAGCAATAAGGAGGCAGCGCTTGCTCGGGGTTCCCTGGGCATCTGTGCAGAGGGCCTTTGGGGGCTCTCAAAGGCAGGTGAGGTTCAGGGCCTGAGGTGGCTTGGGTCTCAAGGCCAGGACAGGAGGTCCAGTCCCAGCTTCTCGTTCACCTGCTGTGCTCCCCTGAGCAAGTTACTTCCCTCTCTGGGCCTTCTGTTTCCTCATCACTCACCTGAAGCGGAGGGGGGGGGCGGGGCGCTGTAAACCCTTGAATGGATTCTTAGGGTCTTTGATAATGAGTCCCTACTCAAGGTGGGGAGCAGAGCGAGAGCATGCTGCCTCGGCCTCCCCAGAGTTCACCTACTCGAGGCTCCCCTCACCCCAGGGACCCATGGCCCCAGAATTCCTACAACCTTCTCCTCCATTGCACGTCCGGAGAGACCGGTAAGGCTGGGATGGGCGACCAGGCCCTGCAGAGGGGTAGCAAGTGTGTCCCGCAGGGCTGGGGAATCCACAGGGATGCAAGTGGGGCGGGGTGGTGGCCTTCCCCTGGGGACCGACCCAAGGGGTCCCTGTTCCTCACTTTCCATGCTGAGGGGCACTGGGAGCAGCTGGGGGTACTGAGTGAACGCAGGGGGAACCCGAATGCCAAGGCTACTGGGGTGGGGGCGTCATTGCCAAGGTAGCGGAGGGCCCCCAGGGCAAGGGGGCCAGAGGAGCGTGGACCCCCCCCCCCCCCGCTGACAGACACCCTCTGTCCTCAGGCCGTGGAGCTGACAGCGTTCAAGGCTTCGGGTAGACCTCCCACCTCCAGGGACTTCCCTTTTCCCCTTGGCCCTGGACACCCCTCCCCCACTGTACCAGAATATTCCGAAGTGATCTGAGAAGCAACCACACCCAGCCTCCCGCAGTTTAAGGAGCCCTTCCTCTCACTCTGCTCCTTGCTGGTGCCTGCAGGGCTCCATTAAGTTCCCACAGTCTTAAACCGAGGCAGCGCTGTGAGGGGCCGGGTTGGCACTGCCCGGCTGCAAACCCGGTGACTGTTTCCGGCCAGGGCAATGGGCTTGTCTGTGGAGCTCGTGCTGGGGCCAGGCTCTGTGCTAAACCCCAGACGTATGCCGATTCCTTTAATTTGGCCACCTGGGGAAATGGAGGTACTTTCAACCTCCCACTGTGCAGATGAGGATGCTGAAGCACAGAGAGGCGCGGGACTAGCCAGGGTCCCTAGGGGCAGAGCTGGGGGCAGGTCCCCACCCCCTCAGTTGGAGAACCAGGGCACAGCGCTAGTCACATGGGTATAAGCGTTAGGCGCATTTGAACCCAGGTCTGTGTGACCCCAAGCTCCCAGCTGGCCTCCACCCTGGCTGATGTCTCAGTCCCTCGGAGTCTCAGCTTCCCCGTCTGCAGAATGGGCTGGAGGCGCCCCCTGCGGGCCTGTTGGGGGCGCGCAGGCGCCCAGCACACCGGGTGCGTTCCCGGGGGGCCTGAGCTGACGCTCGGCTCCAGCCTCCGCCGCCCGGCACCCAGCCCTCCCCCCAACCCCCCGCTCCGCCCCCGCAGGCGCAGCGTGTCTGTGGGAACAAGAGAGCGGCAGCAGCGCCTCTGCGCTCAAGTGACAGAGCCTTTGTCTCTGCTGAATGGGTGGGTTGCTAAGACCGCTCGTAGCAACGGAGTCGCTTCCCCTTCTGCCCGCGGCCCGGCCCCACCTCCTGATGCCCTAGCTCGCCAACCCCACCCCCAGACCTACTCAGGTGACCTGAGCCAGAGGTGTCCCTCACCGTGCCCGCCGCCCGCTCCCGAAAGCCCGCGGAGCCCCGGGGCACGCAGGTGCTCCTGAGATGGAGAAACTGAGGCTCAGGGGTGTTGAGGAAGAGTGACTAAGGCACCCAGGCCAGGAGGCCCACCCAAGGTCTCACCCCGGTGTCAATTGCCAGCCCCTTCCCCATCTTGGGGGGGTGGTGCAGGGGTCCCCCACCCTGAATCTCAGCCAACTCAGCTCAAAGGTACGCTTGCCTCCCAGGTTTCTAGAGAGGATGCTTGGGGACTCTCCTCCGAGCTCCTCCTGGGGACATCTGGAAGCCCCTGAAGGACACAGCAGCATGAACCACCGCCTACTCCCAGCAAACATAGCCTCTCTCTCCTTCTCATGCCCCCCCACCCCTCTCCACCCTCCCTCCCCACCCCATGCCCGCTAACCCTGCCAGGTCCCACAGCACCGTCCCCCCAGCTTTCCGCCTGTGGCTGCGCCTCCCCTCTGTCCCTCCCCACTGTCCCTCCCCACCTGCCCCGAAGTTCTGACAGCTCTGCAATGCCTCTCTCATAATAAACTATTCTGTGACCAGTCTCTCTGGGATTACCCTAGCCTGGGGAAGGGGACAGGACGCCAGGTTCCCTGGGAGGAGAGAGGGACAAGGGAAGCTGCCACTTGGGCTTTGGGACTCTAGATGGCCCCAGCTTCATCATCAAAGTAGGTGCAGCCAACACATCAGTGCTATGTACCTCTGCTGCCTTAGAGCTGCAGGTCTTCACCTCAGGACTGAGGCCACCATCAATCACCCCCTTGTACAGAGGAGGAAACTGAGAAGGTCATGGCTCGGACCTGGATCTCGGCAACCAGGCCACAGCGGGGCCGGGGAGGCAGTGTGGGTGTGAGCCACCCAGGCAGACTGCTCAGAGGAGGCACCAGGGCAGGCAGGACTGGCTCCAGGTCTGATGGCAGTCATGCTGCGGGAGGGTCCAAAAGTCTGGCTGTGTGGCCAGGTCCTGCCATTCCCATTCTGCGGCCACAGGCAAGATTTTCCCCTGAGTGTCCATCTCTTCTTGGGTAGAAGGTTGTCAGGGCCAAAGTGAGGGACAGTGACGATGTGTTAGGGCTTGTGCCAGAGTAGGTGCCCCAAGGCAAGGTCCAGGTGAAGGGGACGCCCAGGGACTGGGACTCAGGACACAGAAGCTAACTGTCCTGATGACCTCAGCCTGGCCCAAATGCTGTTAGGGTCAGAGGACAGGGCACAGCTGAGGAGTGTCAGAACAGCCTCCCTGGGGGAAGCAGGTAGCCAGAGACGGGTGGGTGGAGGTGGATAAGGCTGTGAGCGGAAGCCCTGAGACCCAGCAAGACGCAAGCCCATCCAGCTCCTCCATGACCTTAGAGGTTGTTTTTCATCCTGGGCCCTGCCTGGGATGCGTCTGGGACAAAATCTATGGGGTGGTGGGCGCAGACCCACCATGAGGACAGGTCTGTTGAGCCTCTTGAAGCCCAGTCCATCATCTGAAGAGTGGGGGACATCATACTGAGCTGAACGGGGTGGGGCACTTGGTGGTCCCTACTGCCCGCATCTGCAGTGTCCTCTGATTCCTTCCCGTCACCTCCAGGGGGCTCCTGCCTCCTCATCAAACTAATAGGGGCTGGTGGAGAGAGGGGCCCAGGGACAGGGACCAAGGAGTCCCTTCCAGTCTCCCCTCCACCTGCTCCACGTCCTTCCTCCCTGAACACACATCCTTTATTCTCCGACAAAAATAACTCCTCTTGGGTCCCCAAACGCCACTGGCTGACACCCCTCCCTCCTTTTGCTCATACTGTTGTCCCTCTACCTGGACTGCCCCCAACAGTTGCAAACTCCTAGAAGTCGTTCAAGGATGACAGTTGGGATGACACCTCTTCTGTGAAGACTTCCTGTCCCCCCAGGAGCAAATCCGGTCACTGCTCACCTTGTCTGGCTCAGTCACATTGGATTATGATCTGATTAAGATCATCTCCTCCTACACACTGGACATTCCCAGAGACAGAAGCCAGGGCTTCACTGCTGAAGTGCCAAGAGGGAAAGGGACACTTTTTTCCTTGCATAAAAGCCACTGCTAAGCCACATGCCGAGGGCTACCTCGCCCTAGAGGGGGCGCCTTTTGCTAATTTGCACAGAGGCGCGGTGAATCAGGATGGCCTTGGTGATTAAAAAGTCGGTCAAGATGGGTCAGCAGGTTTGCACGATGGCTCTGCCCCTTCTCGGTGTGTGACCTGGGATGGGCCACTGCACCTCTCTGTACCTCAGTTTCCTCATCATAACCGAGCTGCAGAAAACAAATGGGGCAAGCCGGACAGACAGGAGAAGCCCTGGGAAGGCACCTCTCCCGGAGCAGAGAAAGCGTCCTCAGAGGTTGGCTGTGCTCGCTGCTGCCACCAAGTGGTTGGGGAGGGGGAGGCAAGGAATCAGTGAGAAGGCCTGGCCAGGGGCCTGGGGCTGGCCACCAGGTGGACAGAGAGGACCGGGCAGTCAAGTCGGGTAGACCCAGGTTTGAATCTAACCCTGCAGATCACTGACTGAAGGGCAGTTGCCAAGTGCCTCTCTTAGATTGTAACTCCTGCCTCGCTGGGCCACTGTAGGGACAGTGAAATGAGGGATGACACACAGTAGGTGCTCCTTAAATGATTGCTCCCTTCTTCCCAAGATGGCGCTGAGCTGCACAGCCAGGGTGGAACTGAGGCCTCAGCCTCAGAAGGCCCGTGCACCTCCCAGGCCTCCTGGGTATGGAAGGGTCCCAAAGATGAGTCAGGGCCCCAAGGCCCCTCAACAGCGCCTGGTGGCAGCACACCTCATCCTGTCTCTCGAACCAGAGGTCGTCTGAGTGTCACCTCCATCTCAATCAGAGCACTGCTCTACCCTAGGCCACCCAAACCCACGGAAGAGATTGTCTACTTTGGCCCCAGAATGCAAACAGCCAAAGGTAGCTGGAAACTAACTGCAAAATTTATTCCAGGGCTGCAGGGGCTGGGAGATTCGTAAGAGCACTTCTTGTTTGGGGCTGTGGGTCTCCGGCCTTGGTGGGGGCACACACTTCGGTGGGCAGGGGCAGGGGCCGAGACAGGGTAGTGGAAGGCGGAGAGGCAGGGATGCCCAGTTATCTCCAACTGGGCAGGCTCAGCATAAGCTGCCTGGCAGGGTGAAAGCAAGAAAGGCAGTGGATGCCCAGCCCAGGGGCGGAGGGCAGCCAGGCCTGGCCCTGGGGCCTGGCCCTGGAGAGTGTCTTTCAGGACTAGGGCAGGAGGCCAGGGAGTTGAGGCCCAGCTTCAAGGGTTTGCAGCAAGGGACCCAACGGGACAGGGCCAATGAGGGGGGGGAGTTTGTCAGCAGTGTCCCTGATCTGGAGAACCATATGCCCTCCCCAAGGTCCCCATATTCCCAGCCACAGAGACTCTGAGCCCCCCACAGGGCATGATCCTGTTCGCTGAGTGGTGAGGGGCGGGGAGGGGAAGAGCCAGAGCTCTTCTCTGGACTGGAATGGGGGCTCAGAAGCAGACCCAGCACCACCAATGGGGTACTTGGTATGAGGGTGTTTGGGAAGGAACCATGGGCTATACTTGGTGCTAATCCCCAAACTCCAGCCTCAGTCCCCAAATCTGTCCCCTACCCCCCACATACACACCTTTTAAGGACTATCTAGATTAAAAAACAAACAAAACAAAACAAAACAAAACCTCTGGACTACAGCCTTGCAGATAAATACCAGCCTGGGCTGGCCAAGTGTGGGTGGGGTTAGAATGTCGATTGTGTCAAACTTCTCTGGTTGGAGAGAGATAGAAAGATGATTGTAGCAAAATTCTTTTCAGATAATGTGTCAAAGTTCTCGCCTGCAGAAGTCAAACGGGGCAGAGGGCTAAGGAGGAAGTCTCTTTGTCCTAATCATTCTCCCAGTGTCCTCTAGGGCCTAACAGTCCCTGTTCGATTTTGCAAACTCAGTTATCCCTAGTTTACAAAACAGAAGACCTCCCTCCTGGTCCCTCTGAAGGGGGTCTCCAGAACCAGCTGATGCTCACTCAACCTCTTTCTGCTTCTGTATCCAGGAGAGGGGGAAGGGATGACCTCTGACCCAAGGGACATGGAGGTCCACCAGGGATTCCTGTACCTCCCCCCTGGGCCTGTGCTCCGGACTCCAGGACAGACAGCTGGGAGCTGGGAGCAGGGAGAGGGGAAGGGGGTGGTTAGCAGCCACCTCCTTGGGGCACACTGGCAGGCAAGTGCCAGTGGCTAGCGAGGGCCACCCCACCTCAGCCAGGCCCTGCCCGCCTGCACCCATTGCCCAAACACGGGGCTTCAGAGAGCTCAGGGGAGCAGCCTACATGATGGGGCTCCTGGGTCAGCATAATAAAATAAACCATCTAGAGGGCCGCGGGGTGGCTGCGACCCCTCCGCCAGCCCGGGTCCCAGCCCCACCCAGCCCAGATCAAGTCTGCTTGGCCTGCAGCATCTCAATGAGCAGATTGTTGCGAGGCATCTCGTTGCCCAGGTGCTTGTGGTACAGGTATTCCTTGGCCTGCATGCTCAGCGCCCTCACCTCCACCAGGCACAGCAGCAGCTGCTGGAACTTGTCCCCGCAGTGCGGGTAGTGGCACAGGGTGTAGTCAAGCAGGGCGGCGTTGGCCTTCTCCTGAGCGTCCTTCACCAGGCTGTGGTTGTTCAGGAACTTCACGTCTGCGAAGGGAGAGCGCCATCACCATCGCCCGCCCATCACATCAGCAGCAGTCACCAGGGTCACCAACGCCCCTAGGATCATCAGAGACATAGGCCCTGCCCCCATCGCCCACGCAACCCCAGTCTCCCCGTCACCACCATATGGCCGTCGCTGCTGTCACTGCCACGGCCGATGAACACTGCCACCCCCCTCATCAGCCACCAATACTGACATCCTTGTTTCCCCCGAATATGGCCACTGCTGCCATCATCAAGCAAACCTCCGCCCTTGCTGTCGCCACCGTCGCCGCCATCACCTTCATCGCCAGAGGTGAACACCGCCACCGTCAGCGGTCACCAGCGCCAACCTCCCTGTGGCCATCGCAAACACAGCCACCAGCACCATCACCCCCCAACCACAATCGCCTGTCCCCGTGGGAACCGTCGTCGTCATCACTGCAGTGGTCATCATGAACACCTCCCTCATCACCACGCCCCTCGCCGACCTCGCCAGGTGCGACCCGGCCACGTTTTTGTAAACCTCTCAGTTTCCTCATCTGCAAACGAGGGTGACAATCGTGTCTACCGCACAAGATCGTCGAGAGCGTCCCGTGCTCAGAACAGGGCCCGGCTCCTGGGAAGGCCCAATTCGTTACCATCGATTTCCCCCGGCCATGATCGACACCATCCCCATCCGCATCGTCAAAACCATCCTGTCGCCATCATGGCCATGGTGGTCACTATCGACACCACCATCCGCCACAATCACCGCGGTCCCCGTCACCAGAAATGCACACCGTGAGCGGGAGGGCCCCGTCTCACGGCTACGAGGCGCCCGCACTGCTGTGGCCCCATCTCGAGAGCGACAGGCACGCCGACCAATCAAGAGGCTGCCGTGCCACAAGGGGATTCTCCCATGAGGCCGTGGGAGACCGTAGACGTTCACCACAGCAGTTTTTACAGTGAGGGGGAGGTGGCCTGGATGGCCATGTGGTAGCCACATCCCTAGCAAGCAGATATATATAACACGCAGAGCAATGGATGGGTCTTTAAAAGTGGGAGGCTGAGTGGGGGGGGGAAACAAATAACAAACAACAACAACAACAAACAGATAAACCCAGAACGAGGTCTAAAAGGCAAAGATCTCTACGTAGTTAAAACGCTAGTGCACGGAGCAGGCACGTTACGTAAGAGCAGGGACACGAGATCCGAGCCTCACACGAAGGAGCAGTTGCCTATGGGAGGGAGAGGGGGGTGGGTGGCTCCACGTGAACCAGTGATTCTTGGTGCCATGAACAAGAAAAGCGTGACCAACACACCCTCTGCACCCGAGGTCCGGCGAAGAGGCAAAAAAGCAAAGTGTCTTTGGGGTGAGACAGATGGGGTTCACATCCGAGCCCACCGTTTAGGAGGCCCGTGCCCGCTCATGTGTGACCGGGAAGGCCTTCTTCCTCTCTGAAAGGGGCCACACCCACCTTGCAGGGGCACCCATGGGTGCAGGGGCCGGGGCACGTGCCTGGCCCCCAGGGGTGCCCAGAGAGGGTCGGCTTCTTGTCACATGAGTCCTCGTCCCAGCTTGCAAGCTTGTATCTAGTGCCCTGCCTGGAGGCTGAGGGCCAGCAGGAAGCCACAGAATTGGTCCCCCGTCCCCAAATCCCAGCCCGGCCTTGCCTGGGACTGTGGCGTGGGGCAGCCCAGGAAATGGCCGTTGATTCGGGTGCCCTCCGCCCCCTCACCCCCAGCCCTGCTGCCGCGGGGGAGTCGGGAGCCCAGCATGTGCAGCCCGTGGTCCTTCTAATCCCTCTTAACACCCACTGCGCTGGGAGAGCTCGATGCTCCTGGCAACCCTGATCCCCAGCCGCCCCCGGTGCACCCGTGGAGGCCAGAGATGGCCAAAGGCGGATTTAGGGAAACCTGAGCCGGCCCGGGGCGTGCGGCAGGACCTGGCCCCGACCTCCACCCCCACTCCCAGTGCTGCCTCCCTCCTTCCGTCAGCCTGGGTCATTTTCTTCACCTCTATGGATAGCATTAGCCCATAAGGCACCTGTGCGCCCATTAGAAAGAAGTCCCCCTTCTCCACAGAAAGACAGCTCGATGAGGGGCAGGCAAGCTGATCTCAGCCCCTTCTTGTCCCCTGCCTGGGTCCCCTCCTACAGTGACCAACCTGCCCAGCTGTACAGAGCAGCTCCTTAGCCTGGTCTGCCCCGGACACACTCAAAGGTCATGGGAAGTCCCCGCCACCTAGCTCCATCCCTACCCCACCCTCTTTCCATACTCTCAATGCTGTCCCCTCTACCTTCACCCTTCCCCCCCCACCACCACCATCCCTGGAGCTGCCAATTCTCCTGACATTGTCTTCTGACAATTCACGTGTCAGGAGGCTGAGGGTCCAGAAAAGGGTAAGGGCCAGCTCAAGGCTACACAGCAGTAAAGGGGCCCGGAGGAAAGCACTGGGGGTGAGGGAAGACTGGCTGGGGTGCTGCAGTGGAGGCAGGAATGGCGGGGGCTGGGGGCCCGAGCCTCGGCTTTACCGGATTTACTGTTCTCTGCGGCACCAGACCAGGGACAGCGGGCGGGGTACAGGGGGTGGGTGCAGAACAAACAGTGCTCAGGGACAGCTCCCCTCCTAGCAGTCCTATGGGTCCCTCTGCAGACTGGAGACCCCCACTGTCCCCACGAGGTGGGCTACAGGCCTAGGGAGGGAAGCAGTCACTACTTAAGCCCCCACAACCGCGGTCCAAGGGGACCCAGCTTCCTGGGCACCGGCCAGACACCTTGCCCCAGCTCTGTTAGCACCCAGGGAGGCAGGAAGGGGCGTACCCCGGTGGGGCGTGCCTGGAACACACAACAGATGCCAGAGTTCAGGTTCAAGCCCAGGTCTCTCTGGCTCCAAAGCCCTATGGGCAAGCAGGGGTGGGGTCAAGATCGGACATCGGTTCCTGGGAGACTGGACATCGTAACATGACATTTCATGCAATCCAGGAGTCCCACCCAAGGGCCCATCTTAGGGCCCTAGGTTTCGCTGGAGGGGCTACACTGGACTCCAAACGCAACTTCATCGGAGACCTTCGTCAAGTCCCGCCCCTTCCCGCAGCCTCTCTGTGAGCCCGTCTAAAGGGACCATGTGCAGACTGTGGGATAACGGATGTGTCAGAGCCAACACCCCGCAGAACCCCGTGCCCGTCTTCCATCAGACACAGGGCGGGGCTCACCCAAACCTGGAGGCGTCAGGGGTTCAAATCCCAGCTCCACCACCAGCTGGGTGACCTTAGTTAGGCAAGTCCCTTCCCCTCTCAGAGCCTCAGTTTCCTGTGATCTGCAAAATGGGGGTAGATCCATCTCTCAGGCTCCCAAGAACTGGACCCAATCTGTGCCCGCGCTGGGCCTTGAGCCGCCACAGGTTGGAGATGGGCACCTTCAAGAAAAGCCTGCGTGCACCCGCAAGCCCGCTCCGCTCCCAGCAATCCCAGAGGTGGGAGACGGGAGGGGGGCTGGGAGACGGCACCCCCCCACCCCGCCCCAGAGAGCAGCCCCGCTAGCTCTGCGGAGCTGGGGGCCCCCAGGTTCTCAGAAAAGCCCCCTTTTCACGGTTTAATTGAATATTTGAATAATCTTTTCATTCCAGCGAGGCATAAAGAATGTTGTCCCAATAGCGGTGACTCAGGCAGGCGCCCCCGCGCACAATGGCTCCTGGAGTGGGGCTGCTATTCAGGCCGCCTTTTGTTGGCGAGGAGCAGTGGGTAAATTGCAAACGCTTAAGGGAATGCTGCTGCCGCAGCCTCAATGCAAGTCAGGAAATCGAATGTTAGGTCAATCCATTAAGCTTCGATTAAGTCCTCTGCAGAACAATGCCAGCCGGGCCCATCTTCATAAACACCGTGATTGCCAGGAGAGAGGCACTAATTTTAATTAAACCTCCTTACCTGCCTCCCCGCCTGCCTGAGATGGCTATTTAGACACCAAATGGCACCCTTCTGCGGAGGCAGGCGAGAAGGAGGCGCTGAGTGGGCTGGAGGGCAGTCGGGTGGGGGGGCTTGGGGTGGGGGAGAGAGGGGAGACAGTCGTCACGGGGGTTCAGGGTGTCCAGCCCAGGGAGGCGCTGCCCCGAGGGTGACACGTCCAGCATGCCAGCCGGAGGTCAACGGGCAAGCGGCTGTCCCCTCTGGCCCCACTTCCCTTGGGGCCGGGCCCGGGTCATGAGAGGCGCTCCCTCCCACCTTCCAGACCGTGAGCAAATCTCCCCTCGCATCTCGCCCAAATTCGTCCACTTCAGCCCGGTCCGGGGTCTAGCCCCTCAGGGCCGTGGGCTGCCCCCTGCCCTCCCCTTCCCAGGATGCAGCTGGAAGCGCCTTGCGAGACGACACCAATCTGCCCCTGCTGCTCCCCGCTGGAAACCCTTCCCAAGGGAAAGGGTGAGGTACTCGGTACTCGGTACTCGGTACTCGGCCGGGCACAGCACAGCAGCCGCCTCTCCACCCGCTCCCTGCCCCACGGCCACAGCAGACTTTGAGGATTCCCCACACCTCCGCACAAGCTGTCCCTTCGGGCTGCAACGCCCTTGCTGCTGCTTGCTTCGGTTCACCCAAGAACACTCCTACGCATACCGTAAGGCCCAACGCAGAGGCCCCTCCTCCAAGAAGCCTTCCCTGATATCCTAGGTGTGGTTGCTTTCTCCTCTTTGGCTCAACCCTGATGACCCTGGACGGCCCTTCTCCTAACCTGGAACCTGTCAGCCGATGGCGTCCGTGGCTCCCTTGACCTCCTCTCTCACTGCTGTCCGTGAGCCCAGGCAGGCCCAGGTCCCAGGGCCTTCTCCTGCCCTCACAGCCCCACCGCACCAGGATTTCTGTCTGGCTAGGCCAGGCACCCCCCCCCCCGCCACCTCAGTCCCCAAAGGCCAAGCACAGTACCTGACACACAGCGTGCAATAGAGATGGAGACCGAATCATTCATTCATTCATTCATTCTTTCACTCTATTCATTAACTTGTTCATTTGCTCATTAACTTGATAATGGTGGTTATAATGAGGGCAATACTGACACATATTCTGAGGTCCAGGCCATGCACTGAGCACTTTGGGGAATTCTCTCATTAAATCTTCGTAGCAAGTTAAGGATTCTTATTATGGTCATTTTATGGATGTGGCAATAGAGGCCCCGAGAATGGAGTGACTTGCTCAGGGGCACACAGCCAGAGAGAGAGTCCAGATATAGAATCCAGGTGGTCTGTCCATAGGCCCCATTCCTACTCGCTGCCCCACCCTGCCTGGCACAGGTGCACACCCGCGTGCATACGTGTGCACACACTCTCACTCCTCCGTCCTGCAGCCAAGCACGGAGTTCTCAGGCCCCAGCTGCCTCCCCTGGGAAACAGGACGAAGGTCAGCATGAATCGGGGCAGGCACTCATGGGCACGGCCCTCACCTGGTCCGGGAGAAGAGGGCTGGGCTCAGCCGTGCTGTCTTCTGTACGCCCCGCAGGAGACAAGTCCAACACAGACCACCTGGTAGAGGCCAGAGCTGAGCTGGGGCTGCGCCTCGCATCCCCTGCACCTGGGGCTTTGGTGGGAAAAGAGCTGGGGGCCCCAGGGCTGGTGCCTCAGGTCCCGCTCAGGTGGTCTGCGAAGCCAAGACATTGCTCCTGTTCTGCAGGGGGCGCCCGAGGATAGATGGAGCCCGAGCCAAGGGGCCTGGTGGCTGGCAGTCGGCTCCCCACTCATCCCTCCCCAGGACCTCCCCGAGGCCTCGTGATGGCAGTCTGGTCAAGAACTATCACCTCACAAACCACCCAGACTGCGACGGATCCCGCACTGCACTGCCATGTGCCCGAGCGCCACGCATCCCTCCTAAGCCCTCACGTCTCCACGTCTCCCCAGTCTCTCCCCAATCACGCACAGACTCGTCACGCGCCGTGACACATAAAACCCCACAAGCCTGTAAAACAAAGTTCACAGTCTGCACGTGTGTGAAAACAAAGATACAAACACAAAGGCACGAACACCCACCTGACGCCTGGATTCCCCACAGCCCACCCACAGCCACCCACGGCTTCTGCCGAGCAGCTCCCAAGCCCAGCAGCGATCAGATGAGACTGGGAGGAAGGAAGGGGCTCGGGCAGCGGGAGACGGCCTGGCCTGGGCCCCCGAGGCTCTTCCGCAGGCCTCAGGCCGCGGCTCCTAACGGGCTGCCTAAGATTGGGCCCCCACCCCCACCATGGTTGTCCCCTACCTACCCTGCAGCCGTACAGATAAACCCTCCAGCTACCAGCCTGTTGCGTCAGAAGGCAACAGGCCCATGGCCACTGGACTGCCCACGGTCAACACTTCACTGATCATGCCCGCCCAGCCCACATCTTCCCCTCTGCTTCTGCCTCCCTCCACTCAAACCCTTGCCAGACTATGGCTGTGATGCCATCTGCCACAAAGATGACGTCTCAGTCCTGCCCCCTGCTCAGGTGACAAGGCGTTTGTGACCCTCTGTTCCAACCTTCCACCCCGTCTAGTCCTCTGCCTAAGGATTTATCCCCCAGCAAACTTGTACTTATCCTCCAAGGCCCTGCTCAGATGGTCCTCCTCCAGGAAGCCCTCCAGGCAGTGGCCTTGCTCCCCACCCTGCGTTCCCCATCTCTCTGTCCCAGCCCGGACGGTGCTGCTGGCAGGAGGACTCTCCCAGACTGGGAGACACCCGAGAGCAAGGAACACCTCTATGTTCATGTGTCACAGGGAGGGAGGGCCCTGAAGATGGCTTTTTGGGTGAAGGGCAGGAGGTGGCCAGCCTGGTGAGGGCCCAGAAGAAGGGTGGAGACTGGACCGGCACAGGCTGCGTGGGTCAGGGAAGGCAGTGGGAGGGAGTCACCAGAGCCTTGGGGAGTGGGGCAAGTTGTGGGGCTGGGCTTGCGCTCTGCCCCCTCCCTGCTTTGTTTTTTTTGTTTTTTGGTTTTTTTTTAGCACTTGTTGCAATTTTCCAGGCTAAAACATTGTCCTAACCTGTCTTCTAACATATGTATTTTACTAATCATTTTATGTTCATTGTCTTTTTCCCCAAGAGAAGCTCAGTTCCCCGAAGATAGAAGATTTGAGTCTTTTATGTTCACTACGTATTCCCGATGCCTTGCACAGGGCAGTTGCTCAGCAGATGTTTGTAGAATGAATGAATGAATGAATGAGTGAGTGAGTGAGTGAGTGAGTGAGTGAGTGAGTGGACGAGTGGACTGGCAAAGGGGTCTGGGCCCCAAAGAGCTCAGAGTCAGAATCTGGACCTCCTCCAGAGCAGGGAATTGGGAAAAACAGGAACCCCAGGAGGGCAGCCAGGGAGCGGACGCTCCTGAAATCACTCAGGCACCTTCTGGAGGTGGCACGGGCGCTTTTCTTGGGCTTTCAGCCAGGAATTCACCAAATTCTCAGAAAGGGTCCTTGTTCCATCAAGAGAAAGTGTTAGACATGATCTTGGCCCTCTGGACTTTCAAACAAAAAAAAAAACCCGATGCCCAGAGAGGAAGCAAGACCCATTCTGAGCACCAGCTCCCCACACCCGTATTCGCTAAGGGAAGGGGTGCCTGCCCCACCGAGGCTCCAGTGCATAGCCCCGTCTCGGGGGTCTCAACGCCAGCCTGGCCGTCCGCCTGCCCCCTTAGCGCGCCCGGCCGGGCCGGGCCCTGCCCAGCCCACTCACCGAGGCTGAAGAGGATGAGGAACTTGAGGCAGACGAACTCCTGGCGGTCCAGCCGCAGCGCGTGCAGCTGCAGCACCAGCTCCTGTGCCCGCAGCACCAGGCTGTGCAGCAGGGAGCCGGCCTGGGCGGCCACCGTGGTCAGCTCCACCTGCGAGGGCAGACGACTGGGGTCAGGGATTGGGGGTCAGGGGTGGCGGGGCATGGGGCAGGCGCTCGAACCGGGGACCCGGGAGGGCATGGACGGGAAGCACCAGTCGGAGGCTGGGCATCGGCGTGTCCAGACCTGGAGCTGAGCCAGGTGGGGGCAGCGGCTTCTCAGGCCCGGGGAGCCCTCCCAGCCCTGATAGCCAGAGCCCAGGCTCCTCAGCCCTCCTCAAACTGCTGGCCTGGAGCTGAGGGCCCCTGTGGCAGCAGAGCCGACCCAGGCAGGTGGGTGCCGAGGGAGAGCTGAAGGGTCCTTCACGTACAAAGAGCCGCTGCCAGGCCCAGTGGTACAGGATGCTTTCGTGTTCTGTGTGGTGTCTGCAGCGAATACCGTGTCGTGCTGGGTGTGGGGGCAGGCGTGGGGAAGGTCTGCCTGGGCACACGTGGCTATGGCCGCAGACGCCCACTCCTGGGCATCCGGGCTGCGGATGTGGCCAGACCTCAGCTCACATTCACACACTTGCACACTCACAGCGCCGTCCGTCCACTTCATGGAGTGCACATCCACACACACCCTGGTACGGTCACATCACTGGGCAGCACAGACACACACACCCCCCCCCAGGTATGTGTTTCCACCGACGTGCGACAGGCAGATCTCGACATCCGCACGTTTATGTGTGTAGAGACCTTTGCACAATAAAATACAGGTACACACACTCACACAGACACACACACACAGAACATTCCCGTGGCCTCAGAGACTTTGCCAGGCATGTGGACGGGCTCACACACACACACACACACACACACACACACACACACACACTCTCATAGCTCAGACTCTTCGTTTGCATGCACAGGTGGCCTCCATGTCACACCCTTGAGACCAACTGTCCCCAGGCCCTGGATGGCTTGAGACACCCAGCATGAGAACGGAGGATAAGGACAGAAGGACAGAGGTCCTGGGATGGAGGCGGGGAGCGGAGAGCAGGGCCTCAGTCTCCTACCCCCAGCCCAGAGCACCCATGAAGCCCGCTCCTCCGATATACCCCCTGGGAGTGACGTCCCTCCCTGCATGGCTGGACCTGGGCATCCCTCCCTCCTTCCATCCATTTCCCCTACACCTCCTCTGACCAGCTGAGGTCCTCCTCCTTGAATGGTGCCCCTGAGGTCCCCAACATTCTGAGCTGTGGGTGGCTCCCTTGCTTCCTGCTCACCTCCCACCTCGCCCCCTTTGCGCGCCTCCCCAAACCTGACCATGTCCTTCCGCACTGGGAGCCCTCTCGTTGCTCCCTGCTCCGTTTCCGGAATGTCTTTGCCCTGGGCTCCCATCCTGGCCTCTAAGTCTCTGATCTGAGCTCTCTGGGGCCCAGACCCCTCTTCCCATTCATTCATTCATTCATTCATTCAGGATTTAGGTCCTGCAAGGTCTTGTCCAACCTAGTATGTAGCAACCCTCCCAGCCTATGGCTTATCTTATCCTACCCACCCCTGGGTTCCTCAAACCCACAGTCTAGCATGCCAGTGGCTCCTGGTGGCTCAGGAGTTCTAAACGTCCCTTTCTGAGCCTCTGTACACGCTTCCTCCTCTGCCTGTGGTGGAATTGGGGGCTGTGCGCCACCACCTCTCACTACCTGATCAACCCCTATTATATTCTCCAAGACCCAGTGCCACCGTCACCCCCTCCAAGAGCCTCCCCGAACCTCCCACATCCCTGAGCTGCTTCCCCAGAACAGGGTTCCTAGGGGCTGCCTCCTCTCAAGGCCATGGCCAGGGCTGATATTGCCATAAACATTCCATGAACTTGGGGAAAGGGCTGATATTCGGGGTGCCCAGGGCCAGCCCTGCAGAGGCCTGGGACTTCTGCTGCGCCGGGAATGCTGGGCGTGCACAGTGGGGGTGGGGCGGGGCGGGGCACGGTAGGGTCCGTCACCTCCTGCCCGGTGACCAGCAGGATGCTGCCCTCCTTGCCATGCTGGATCTGGCGGTAGATGTGGTCGAACACCAGCAGCTCACTCCAGCAGTTCTGCAGCAGTGTCATCTGGTCAGCCACCTGCAAGAGAGGGGCACAGCGGGGTCCAGCAGCGTCTAGCCGGGGACCTCCTCCGACCCCCCTTCCCGACGCTCAGTTCCGAGGCTCAGCTGGGTATGTGGCCCCGACAAGCTGCTTAACCTCTCTGTCTGTGCTCAGTTAGCCCGTCTCTTTGGTTCACCGAAGCGTGGCGGGGGGGTGGGAGGGGCGGTCTAACAAAATAATAAGAGGGTCCAGCAGATGTGCTCGGGCCTCGGGTGGGCCTGGCTTCAGGCCCCAGCTCTGCCTCTTAACCAGGGGCATGACCTCAGGCAAGTTCTATAAGCTTTCTGGGCCTCGGTTTCCTCATCTGTAGAGTGGGCGAAGTATTAAAAGGTGGCCTGGTGCATGAGCACTCAATCAGTGTCAGTGCACAACGTCCATGGGAGAGCCTTGTGCAGGGCTCCTGAGAATGATTAACTTTATGTGCCCATTCGGCCCTGTGGTCACGTCGCTAAAACCTCAACAGCTCAAGAGACGAGCCGTAAGGAGGAAGCAGAGGGCTTCCCCTGGGCCTCGTGCACCACTCCGCTCCACTCCAAAGCCCTGTGATGTGGTGAAGTGGTTATCTGGATCTATGGAGAGACGCTACTGAGCCCAGAGATGTCAAAGAACTTGCCCACGGTCACACAGCCTGGGCAAGTTACTTGACACGCAGAGCCACCAGGCTCAGGACTCCTTGGGCTGGCCGTGGGTCAGCTCAAGGAGTGAGCCGGTGAGTGGCAGCAGTCTGAGGTCTGAAGCGGGATCAGAACAGTGACAGAGAGTAGATTCTGAACACCGCGGCTGCGGTTGAGGCCCTGGGCAGGTGTCCTTCCTCTCTGGACACCCGTAACGGTGGCGAGTGGGACTCAGAAGCGTGGGATGCCTGGGCCAGAAGCGCCCTGAGGGGTGCCTGCCCTGACCTAAACTCCTGTTTTTCAGATGAAGAATCTGCCACTTGGAGATGGCGAGGGACCTCCCTGGGATCACAGTGGGAGAGCCGGGCCAGGGCCACGGTAGGCATTCTCAGCCCACAGCTCCCCGCAGTGACAAATACTAAGCCCTCCCAGGTGTTCAGTGCCGCTCGGCCCTGTAGGTCATCCTAGGACGACACAGTGCGGCCTCCAGTCCCTCTCAGCCTCTGCGGCTCATCAGCAAGCCACCATGTACCCAGCAGGTACCTCCCGGTCACCGTGACCTAGGCACCTTCCTGGCCCCTGCCCTGGGGCAAACCATGATAGCAAACAGCCATTGCACCGCAGCTCCACAGCCCTGTGAGGTGGGTCGAGTGGTTATCTGGATCTATGCAGAGACGATTCCACACCCAGAGATGTCAAGTAACTTGTCCAGGTCACACAGCAGCTCTGGCTCCAGATGCGTGTTCTTAGACACTGGGTGTGAAACGAGACCCACCCTTGCCACCCAGGAGTGCATGGTACACTCTTTAGCTCCCCGATGGAGCCCCCGCCAACCCTTCCTCCCTCCTCAGCACCTTCGTCATCCTTTGCACGTGGCACCTGCAATGTCTGACGGCATTCATTCCTGCTTCTGCCTTCCCCAGCAGCTGTGAGGTCTGGGAGGGCAGGACTGGGCCCCCATAAAAGGGGTCAGTGAGCAGTTGATGAACAAATATGCTCCTCAAGACATGCACAGAGAACACAGAGGAACCACGCCCAACCTGAAGGCCAGAGCGGTCCAGGCAGACCCTGGCCTGAGAGCAACAGGCCCAGGCCTAACGAGTGGCTCCCTCTTCTGGGGGGTAGAAGCCCCGCCCCGCCCGCTCTGTTTCCTTCCTCTCCTGGAGGTGGCCCTAGGGCCTGTCCTCAGGTAGGTGGAAGGAGAGAAAAAGTGAACGAAGAGTGAACTGAGTAGCTGCACACACAGTCAGGTCTCCTCCAGACCTCCCTGCAGCCCCAGCCCCAGCCCACACGACAGAGGACAGGAGCTGGGGGTCAGTCTCTAGCCTGCTCTGAGTCCCCAGCCTCATGTCCTCCCTTTCCTCCCCTGACCTCCATGTCAAGAACCCATACCTCTCCCTGCTCTCCAACAGAAGCTTATTCACTGCCCCATCACAGTGAGAACAGGAATCCGGGCAGGGGGAACCCAGGCTCGGCCGCAGTCAGCCTGGACCGGAGGGGCCGGGAGAGACTGAGAACCAGGCAAGGCAGAATCACAGCGTCTCTCCTTATCTCAGCTGATCTCTCCTCCGGAAGAACCCGGAGAGCTGGCAGGAGGCCTCTGCACCACCGTTCCCAAGGAGGGAGGCAAGGCTCAGTGAGTGCCTGTGACTGGCCCCAGCTCCAACGTGGCCAAGACTCCTCACCCCTGCCCCAGCAACACTCTGCCCATATTCCAGATAAGGGAACAGAGGCTCACCTCAGGTAAGGCATGGGGAGCTGGGCTCTGCCCGAATGCCCCTGACTGGGCCAGTCATGGGGTGGGGGGCATGCTGGGCACTGTCCAAGGCCCAAGTAGGAGGGTCCTGGCCGCAGAGTCACACTGGCCCACCTTGGGCAACCCAAATGGAGGCAGAGCGGGAGGAAGAATGTGCGGGTCCGGTCTCTACCCCCCACCCATGGGGGCCCTTGGGAGCAGACATCCTTGTGCCAGATTGAAGGAACAGGGGGTGGGGAGATGGAAGAGTGAAAGATAAGGAGAAGAATTAGGAGATAAGCAGGCTAAGCCTCGGGGAGAAAGCAGAAGGGGTCACAGTGACCCGGCTGGCCAAGCCCTGGGAGCAGACGCTGTACCCAGACCTCAGGCTCCAGGAGTGGGGGTGACCCTGCCCAGCGGGGCTGATCGGGGCAGCAGGGGCAGAGAGACGCAATACGATGGCTGAGCTCTGGCACCCAGGGCCCTTTGTCTGATTTCCAGTTCAGCCGCACACCCTTCTCTGCCCTGATTTCCCATTCTGAGAAGTGGGAAAGATAAATCCTACCTCTTTCAGTTAGAGAAAACACGTCCACACAGCAACGTCAGTTGCGAAGGGCTCTGTGGACCACGGCTGGCTCTCCTGGGGACGATGCCCCAGCCAGCATTCCCACCCCGCCCCCAGCCAAGGACTCTTTCCAGCTAGACTTCTCACGCGCTCGTCCCCTAAATGGACAGATGGACACATAAAGACACCAAACTCCACAACACTCCCCACACAGATGAGCACACATGTGTCCACACACGCGCACGCGCACTTCTCTTTTTAAAAGAAAGACAGAGGGCTGTAGCCGCCAGTCCCTCTCCATGGGAAAGCAGGTGGCTAAGAGGCTCACTTAACCACAGAGGGTGGGTTTCACCTTCCATAAGTTTCTCCCTAAGCATAAGGTTCCTCCTCCGTCCCCAGGCCTCCCTGCCGCCCTGCGAACAAGGACATTTGCAGTCCCAGTGCTGGGGTCCCTCGTCGCCTGGCCTCTCTGCCCGGCCCACCAGCCATCCACCCCTCCTGCCGTCTGCCACAAATCTTCCTGGAGCCTTGACACTTTGCAGCCTGCCTCAGAGACGGGGTATTTATGGGTGCAGGGCTGACCTCCCTCCCAGCAGGCCCCCCTCCGAAGCCCCCTGGGGTCTGATCAGTCTGGCGGCCGAAGGCCAGCGGGCTCTGTAATTCTCCAGGGGCTGACATGCCACGGGCCGGCCACAGTGCTCTGCTGGCCGAGTAGTCCGCGGGCCCGTCGTTTGTCAGCCCAGGACTGACAGAGTTACTGCCGCTTAAATGAAACCATATATCTGAGCAGTTAAGTCTGCTGCTAACGGGGGGCCTCAGAGCGGGACGTTGAGGGCGAACTGATGTTGAGATGGGTCATTAGGCCTCTTGGCCCCTGACTCCCCCTCCTTGATTCCTATCTTGCATCCTCCCAGCCTGTCCTTCACAGGGACTGTCCAAACAGGCTGGCTGTCTGGGCCTACACACTTCCCCCCGCCCCCCCCATTCCCCCCACTGAGCAGCAGGTACAGGTGGGTTTTCACTACCTGGCAGGTACGTAATTACTTATAAGCCCAGGGCGAGGTGGGCCTCTTCTCCCGGAGCTCTAGCGTGCTCAGAGGAGCAGGGACACCATGTATCTTTTCTCGCTTTTCCTAGCCAGGCCTGTATCTACCTGCAAGTGTAAATTAAAGTGTATAACAGCAGAAAAGACAGGAAGGAAGGGAGCTGCTGCTCCCACCTACTGAATGCTTCCTGTGTGCCCAACGCTATGCTAAAATCTTCACCTGTCCTGGCTCGCTACATCCTTACAATGGCCCCATGAGGAGGACACTGAAGCCCAGAGGAGTGCAACTTGCCCAAAATCACACACCTGGTAAGTGGCAGAGCTGGAAGTTAAACACAGGCCTCGCTGATTCTGGCTTTTGCTATTAACTTCTGTCCACTGTCAGATCAAACATGCCATGATGTGTGATATGTAAAAACAGAGGCGGAGAGACAGCCAACAGAGGCAGGAAACAGGATGGAAGAGGAGAACCCCAAAAGGACATCTGGAGCCCCTAACATCCAGGTTCCCAGCATCCCTGACAGTTCAGCAAAGACTCCAGGCCCTCCCCTGGGCATCGAGACATCATCGACATCATAGATGGCTGTGTGGGCCTCTGGGAAGAGGATGAGGCCCCAGCCGGCCCTGGTAGACTGTCCATAACCCACCGCCAATGGACCCATCTCCAGTCCGAGCTCTGCTTCTGACCCTGCCAACCTCTCCAGCCCTGCCTCATAGAACTACCTGGAAGCCCCTGTCACATGATGCCCTTCCACCCTTCTGGGCCGTAGGCTGTACTGTTCTTACTTCCTGGAATGCCTTAATCTTTTCCGGCTGCTTTCTGGAAAGGCACAAATCAAAGAGACTGTCCCTGACTCCCTTAGATAGGGCCATCTGCCCTGCCCAGGTTCCCTCTGCCCCTTCCCATTGCTCTCAGACCCCTGGACACCTCACGATGATATTATCTATGAGCATGTTTGTCCCCTCCCCTAGCCTGGCTGCCTCCTGGGTTCAATTCATTTCAATGTCCCCGTGCCCAGCCCAAGGGGTGCCCACTCTCAGAGCTAGGGAGCCCCCTTTGCTGTCTGCTAAGATCTATCCTGCCTGGTGTTGGGGGGCGGGTGACTGGTCAGCCAAAGGGAGAACAGGGTCATTCAGCACCCTACCCACTTTTCTGCCTCTCCACCTCTGGCTTTGCAAACACACCCCAGTCGAAGGCTCAGTGGACCAGCGGGGCAGAGGCTCCATATGGTGGATGAGAGGCCCTCTAGGGGCTGGGCTGGTACTTATTTGCAAGGCTTCTTTACAGAAAGTGGTAACCACGGTTCGTATTCCTGGGCTTAATTCAGAGACTCTGGGAAGGGGAAGCAGGAAGGTTTGGACCACAGAGAATCCAGAAGCAGGAAAAAACACTCAGCAGAGCTGGGACAAAAGCCCTTCCCATCCTGCGTGAAAAACCCCGAGAGACTAGGAAGCGGCCAGAGGAAGTGCCCTGCCCCTGGATCCAGGCTTCTGGAAGGCCAGGAATGCACTGCTCCTCCCCCCTCTGCACAGGGGGCTCATGGGAAGTTTGGAGGGAAGCTGGCAACCAACCCAAGAGTCCTGGATCGTCATCCCCCAACAGCAGCCATGAGTGGCACAATCCATCTGGGATTGTTCAAGGCCCTGACTCTTGCCCCATCCGCGAGGTCAGCTCAGAGAGGGGACAGGGCTGAGATGGCCCACCCCACGACACCTGGCATATCCCCAGGCCTTAGCCAAGACAGGCGCTCTACAGTAGAAGCAAGAGCCATCACCACCAACTGATGCCTTCCCAGAGTGGCCCAGCCCCCCAGCCCTGCGATGCCTCAAGGGTTCATAATGCCCACCCCCACCTAGTCCCCTCATGCCCAGTCCAGCAGGCAGTGCCCCCGGCCCATCCGGCCACCTGCCCCTAGAGGAAGCCCAAGCCCGAATGGCGTCAGCACTGACAATGCTGCTCAAGGCTGCAGTGGCCCCAGCAGCGAGGGCAGCAGGTCCTGCTGTGTACACCCAGCCCCGGAACAGCCAGGGGGGCAGGCGAAAGAGGACCACTGATTGGCCTGGAGCAAGAAGGCCTGAGCCTAGGCCAGGGAGGATGGGCCTTGGCCGAGCTTGGGGGCCTCTGAGGTTAGCAGAACACCCCGATCCTAGGGAGTCAGGGACGAGAGGGGCAGCTGCCCGGCCTTTGGCCTTCAAACCACTAGGCGGATGACTAGGAAGTTCTTTTTCGTCAGGCCTCAGTTTCTCCTGATGCTTATTTGCCTGATTCCTCTGGCTGCAGGTTGGTCCAACCAGAGGGGTGGAAGACTTAGCGGGGAAAAGAAGTCGGCCTCATCTGGAAGATCAGTGGCTGGGCCTGCAATCCCCCATCTACCCTCCCACCCAGCTGCCCCTGCACACACAGACACGCGGACACATGCACTTACACATGGGACCAACCATCATTCACGGGAGAGGCACAGACAGCAAGATCCTTTAAGCAGCTGGGAAGAAGAAGGCCCACAATCATCCCAAACTGGGATACTAAGACACTTATCTATGACATTTGAGGCTGGCGGAGATTGGTGGCTTCTCCAAATGGGAGGACAGGATGGGTTGGACCCTCTTCCTGACATTGGGCTGGGGCAGTCAGAGACAGTCTCCCAAGGACTCAGCTAGTCCTTTGGGAGCCCAGGTTCTCAGAGGAAGAGAGATAAGTGCCTATAGAGACCCAGACTGGGAGAGAAACAGACAGACTGAGAGGGCTGGAGAAACGCAGAGAAGCAGAGAGACAGCACATCAGCGGGAGAGAGAGAGAGACAGCAGGCAGAAGCAGAGGCTGTGAGAGACAGACTCCAGCAATAGAGAAGGAGCGAGAGGAAGGGTGTGTGTGAAGAGGCGGCAGAAAGACAAGGAAGCCTGCGATGGACCAGAACAGTCCTCAGTGTCTCTCCGTCACCAGGCAGTGCCTGGAGCCACTGGGCAGGATGGCCCCCTCCAAGGAGTAACCAAGACTAAGGCTTGGGCAGCCAAGAGGACACCCCAGATCCAGCTGCCAGCCAGGCGGGAGGAGGGACTCACCTCCAGCTCCTTGAAGACCATGCACCTGCGTGCCCAGTCCACGATGGAGATGAAGGTCTGGTCAGCCATCCTGCACAGGAGGCCGAAGGGCGCAGGCTGGTCGGGGCGGCCTTTGGCAGGTTCCTGCAGGCAGCCCACGATGCGTGCCCGCACCTGGTCCTCATCCGGCTCCAGCTGTAGCAACTGCAGGATGAGCTCGGGCACGCCAGGCCCTCCGGAGAAGGGCTCGGGGTAGCCGTAGGGTGGCCCGGGCTGCGGCGGGCTGGCGTAGGGCTCTGGGTACTCGGACTTGATGGCACGGCCAGGGAAGGCAGGATAGAGGTAGCCGGCCAGGGGCCCATGGGCACCAGGCATGGCCATGGCAGTGCTGGGGCCCCAAAATCACCCAGCGGCCCCGCAGGGGGACCAGAGGCCAAGCCCTTGGGCTCTGGGGCGTGCAGGCCAGGGGGCAGCATGTAGTCCGGCGGGGGAGGGGGCGGTGGGGGCACCCCCACTGGGGGCCCGTCTCCAGCTTGAAGCCATTTGCTCGAATCTGTGCCTTCTTCTGCTGCTTCAGTGCCCGGTCCCGCTTGTACATGGGCCCAAACTTGTTCCGGCCGCCCCGCATGCGGTCAGCACGCACAGCTGTGGGCAGAGGCGGGGGTCAGGCTCGCCCCCTCGAACCAGCCTCCATACCGCCCCACTCGCGGTCTTTCCCAAACAATCCGTGTTACTGCCCAGCTCAATACCGTTTCACGGCTCCCTGCTGCAGGGGAAGTCCGTCCACTAAGCCTGGCACTCAAGGCCCTGTCCACCTTTCGGGGTTGTCCCTCGTGAGACCCGGTGCTCCTTGCACTCTGCCTTACTCATCGGTTTGCTCCTTTCCTTGGCACTTCTTCTTCCATCCTGCCTTTGATATTCCTTGTGCCTCACACCCTTCCCTTCTCTCCTATCCTCAGCTCACCACCTCCGTGAAGTGTTCTTGGATTCCCCCAGGCAGAATTTACTGTCCTTGCTCCGGTGTCCTGCCTCTGGCCCACTCTCATCCTGCTGAATGGCCATATGACCCAGGCCGAGAGCTCCTGGGGTCTCGGCGATAGGTTGAGGGGTACAGTACAAGTCCTGGTGGGAAGATGGTGACAGGAAGTGGGCCCTGGACAGCCTATTCACAACTGGGTCCCTGTATCCAGTTCCTTATGGACTGACTGGCCGGCTCTGTTGAAGCCCTGTTGCAAAATGACTCAAATTTGCCTTCACGTTTGAAGCTGAATTTAGGGCCGGCCCAGGCTCCATGCTGGAGGAAGGGACCTCCCTTGCTGACCAGATGTCCCTCTACCTGGCCAAGAATATATCACCAGCTAGACCCACATGCTGCACCTCTGCCCCAGCCCCTACTCAGATGGTACCCCACCCTGGGCTCCGGGAGAAGGGAGCGCAGCAAGGGATGTGTCTCGGGGACCTGTGCAGTCAGCCCCCCTGTCACAGGGCGGGCAGCCCTCCTCCACCACCTCAGCTCCACCCCCACCCCCCCCACCCCGCCCCCACCCCAGCTGTTTCTACGGCTCTCAACAACCAGTTCTCCCGGCCCCTCGGACCTGGATCTGGAGACTTGCGTTCTGGGGACAAGACAGGAGACCTCCCCTCCAGGAGTCCTTCCTCTAGGTGGCAGGACTTGTGGTCTTCAGCTCTCCCTTTACATTGTTTAAAAACTTTAGCCAACAGCTGCCTGCTCGGCACACAGCCCAGCTGGGGCCAGCAGGGTGGAAGCCTATGCCTGTCCACCCTCAAAGAGCTTGAGTCATTCCTGCTGAACCGTCTTGCCTTCCCCTCTGGACGGAGAGCTGGGGGTGGGGCGGGCAGGCGAGGATGGGCCTGGGTTCTCTGGGGGCGAGTGCTGCCCGCTCCCCAGCCCTCTCAGGGTCCGGCTAAAAACATGGTGGGAAGGAACTTCACCCGTGGAGTGAATGAACTGAGGGACTCCTGCGGAGGACATGCAGATGAACGGATGAGTGGGCTGGGTGCGTGGGGGCCAGACAGTGACGGTGGACGATCTCAGCACCGAGAATGATGATGGTGATAATAGCTAACCCGCTGAGCATTCCCTGTGTGCCAGGCACGGTGCTGGGAGCTGTTCGTACAAGTCTCTCACCGACTCAATGAGCAAGGCACTGCCATGCAGCCCACGTTCAGAGGAGAAATCTGCAGCTCAGAGAAGTTAAGGAACTCACCTAATGTCACCCAGCCTGCAAGTGGGGGCACTTGGACCTGCACTCCAGTAAAGGGATTGGCTCTGGCTGGTGTTGGGTGTCAGTGGGGTTGTTGCAGGACGTTTGGTAGAAGGGGGGGGGAGCTCTGCGGGGCTCTGCCCTGTGCTCCCACCGCCCTCAGGGGCGGGTGAGAGGCTCATCTCCCTGGGGATCACTCTCAGCTACTTCTCAACCCAACCCAGGCTGGTCCAGCATCCATCCCTCCCCTCCCCCCCCCGCTCCCCGCAGAGATCGGCTCCACTGTCACGTGAGGGGCCAATCGCCGGGCCCCAGAAACTTTAAGAAGGCCAGCAGCGGCTCGCTCCCTCCACGCTGGTCTCACCGCACCCGGGCCCCGCGGGAGGCCCGGGGGCGGCCGGCCGCGCGGCGCGCGCACCTTCCAGGCGCATCCCCACCGTCAGGCACTTCTGGAAACGACAGAAGGGACAGCGCTTGCGCTGCGTCTTGTCGATCTTGCAGCTCTGGCTCTCGGTGCACGTGTAGTGCTTGTTGTTCTGCACCGTGCGCTTGAAGAAGCCCTGGGGGAGAGGGGAGTCAGCGCGGGGGGAGCAGCCTCGTTTCTACCCCCGGGGCAGGGCTCTGCCCCGGGACCCGCTGCGCCCGCCGGCCCGCCGCCCGCTCACCTTGCAGCTCTCGCATGTGAGCAGCCCGTAGTGGTAGCCCGACACCTTGTCCCCGCACACGGGGCACAGCTCGTCCAGGTCCTCGTCGTACGAATACTCCATGCCCGCTGCGTCCGCCTGCGGAGGGAGGAGGGCTCAGCGCCGGCGGGACGGCGACTGGCAGCACCGCAGACCTGGGCCCCGTGGGTCGCGCAGCACGGCGGCCGCGCCCGTGGCCCCGGGACAGCGCCCTGGGCGAGGCCGCCCGAGGCGGGCCACCCATTCGAGCGCCCTGCCCGGCCGGCGGCCTCTCCGGCCGGGTGCCCGCGCCCGCCCGCGCTCCCCCGCCCCCTCCCGGGGGCTCCTCCGCGCCGCCCCGCCAAGCTGCAGCCTGGACCCTCGGATTCGATGCGCTTCGCTCCGGATTCGTTTGCTGGAGAACAAAACCCCGATTCTGAGAAAACGAGATGGGCTCGGCCGCCGTGGAGATGCCAGTGAACCCGGGCGGAGAGGGGTCCGAGGGTCCTGGGGTCCGACAGGGACGAGGTACACAGAGACAGAGTCGGGGAGAGCCCGGGAGGCGCGGGAGCGACGGACACGGACCGGCGCTGCCGAACGCAGAGGGGACCCCGGGGGGGTGCGACAGACATGAAAAGCTGAGTGACAGAGACCCAGTGATGCCGAGTCAGAAAACCCTGGGGACGAGAGAGAGAGAGAGAGAGAGAGAGAGAGAGAGAGACAGAGAGACACAGAGATAGAGAGAGACAGAGAGAGACACAGAGAGAGACAGAGAGAGAGAGACAGACAGACAGACAGAGAGAGACAGAGACACTGAGAGACAGAGGCCAAAAGAGAAAACCTGGGAGAGGCGGACGCGGAGCCGGAGACACGGTGGTGACCGAGCTAGATCGCGACACCGAGAGACGAGAGGAACCTGGGGAGACGGAGGCGCCCGGCCAGGGGCCGGGACGCGACGCCGCAGGGAGAACGGCCGGACCGGGGCCCGAGCCCCGCAGAGTCGGCCCGGATCGGGGCTCGAGCCGAGAGGGGCAGCGAGCGACGGCGCCCAGGGCGGCGGGCCCGAAGGCGGGAGAGACAAAGCCGCGCGACGGCGACGGCGACGGGAGGCGCAGCCCGTGCCACGGAGCCCGAGACGTCGGGCGGGGAGCCGCGGGGAGGGCGCCGCGGAGAGGCGCCGGCGCGGGGCGCGGGGCGGGGGCGCAGAGTCGCAGGCCCAGCGCAGAGACCTCGGGCGGAGGCCGAGCCCGAGGCGGGGGAGCGACCTCCGGCGGAGAGTCGAAGTCCCGAGGAGGGGAGCGCGCGGAGCCCGGGCCGGGAGGCGGGAAGGGGCGCGACGGGCCCGCGGCCCGCGCGGCGCCCACCTGGCGGCTCCTGCGAGCAGCAGCGCCCGCGTCCCGCCCGCGCGGAGCCCCGCACCTTCCCGCAGCGCCGCCGCCGCCGCCGCCGGCGATGAGCCGCACCCGGGCGCAGCGCCGCACGCCCGCGATGACGGCCGCTCGGGCCGGGGGCGGGGAGGCGGGGGCGGGGCCTCGGCGCTCCCCCCCGCGCCTCCCCGCCCCGCTGCCTCCAGGGCCGCTCCACGGCGCACCTGGGACCCGGGCCCCTCAGCCACCAGTGCGCGCCGCGCGAACCCGCGCGCCGGGCCCGGGGCCGGCCCTCTATATTGGCGCGTGCGGTATCCGGGGGCGGAGGCCCGGCCCGCGTCCTCCCCACCCCAGGCCCGGCCCTCCCCCGCCACCTAGCCTGGCTCGCGCCTTTACCCTCACGCTCTGGGCGCCCCATCCCCAGCCCAGCCCCCCGGAGCCCGGCGCCTCGGAACCCGGGCAGGCGCTGGATCCCGGGCCGGTGGGAAGAGGAGAGCCCCTGTGTGCCAATCCAGTGTAGAGGTGGCGAGGGCCACGCTGGGGGCCCTGGTCGTTGTGCGCTGTGGACGTGAGTGCGGAGAAGCTGGGGGGCCCGCGGCCACGGCACAGGCGCCGGGCGGGACAGCGGGTGCTCGCCTCGGCCCTGGCGCATTGCCTCACTGGAGCCTGAATCGCACCGCCCCCCTCTCCCGCCCTCAGTCTCCTCATCTGTGAAGTGGGACTGGCGACTGGTCTTCCTTGAGGGCGGTCGTGCGTATGACCCGAAGTGGTGCTGGCCAAGCACATGGGTGTCGTGCGAGGCGCCCGGTAAGTAGTATCCAGCCTGGAGACCCGGGCGAACCCTCTCTCCGCCGTGGGCCTCAGTCTGCGCAGCTGGAAGTGAGACTCGTGGTCATCCCACCCTACGAATTTTCCCGAGGTCTGGTGAGGACAGGGAGGCACGCGGGAGAGGGAGCTCAGAGAACAGCGCCTGGGGCAGGAGAGTCCCCCTCCTCGCTCCGGATCTGCCCTCCAACCGGGCTGGGGGCGGGGAAGGGAGAGCCCGGCAGCTCTGGGGACCAACGCGTCCCCAGGCCTGACGGGCTGAGCCACCGCTCTGGCCTGGGAAACGTCTATCCGGTCACTCTCGTTTTTCAGATAAAAAGTTGAGATCCGAAAGAGAAAGGAGCCGTCTGGCAGCCTGTCCCCCGAACCCCTCTCCGGGACACCTAGGGTCCCAGAAAGTGGTGGGAGCAGCGAGGCCAAAAAGCCTCGGTCTGCGAGCCGCGAAATTACGCCATTGCGCAGCTGCAGCGACGCAAAGGCCCAGATCCGAAGGCTGTGACCCTTGGCCGCGCCGGCGTCGTCTGAGCCCCCGACCTCAGGCGTCTGTTGGAGCTGGTGCCTTGGTCCTGCGAGCCCAGCCCGCGCAGACCACCCCTCATCTCACCCCGCGGAACGCAGGGCAGAATCTGGGGCCGACTTGCTGTGCAAGCTCCGAAGGGTCTCTTCACTTCTCTGAGCCTCGGTTTCTCCGTATAGAAAATGAAAAAGATGGGCCCTCCAGAAGGGATTTTTGGTTCCCATGAAATTCCTCGGAGGAATCTTGGGGAGAGGGGAGGACAGGGAGCCAGAGGGGGGGGGGTTGGTTGCAGCCCCCCTCCACCCTAGACCCTGAGAAAGAACCAGAGCTGGGGATGGGGGGCCACTGCCTCTGAACGCTCCCATCAGGGAGAGGCCCTCAGAAAGAGGAAAACAGGAGTGGCACCTCCTCTGCCAGGGAGTGAAGGGGATTTAGGGGGACAGTGGGGTAGGGTCCCCAGTCAGCCATTCTAGGGTAGAGCCCACCGGGGTGTCCTGGACAGTGTTGAGGAAGCCCTGGCAATGTGAACAGAGCCTGGGCTGGGGGGCCAGGTGGGGTGGGGGCTGGGCTCTGAGCCAGGCCTCCCCCCTCCTGCTCCACGCCCCCCTCTTCCCGGGAGGGCTCGGGTGGACCCTCCGGGCTCCACTGCGCTTGCCTTTCAGCCCCAGGTTCCAGCTCCTGGGGGGAATCACAGCCCTCACATACCTGCCCAGGGAAGCAGACGTTGACCCGGCCCAGCTACTGACAGACTGACATTGCAGACAGACACGCGAACCCACAGAGACTCGGAGACATCCACAAGGACAACACAGACACCCAGGCGAGGAGACCAGGGGCCACGACACACTCACCGCCTGTGAGGCTTAGGCCAACACAGCCCCGTGAACACCGGCCACCGACAGACAGAGGGACACCCGCAGACCCCACAGATCCTGTCCCCACAGGCCTAGCTCCTCCCATCAGCCGCCCACGGAAAAAGAGGGGGTAGCATGGCGGGAGGGCGGGCCTGGGGAGACCCCAGGCCCTTCTCTTCCCAGAGCAGTGGGCACCAGCCGCTCAGCAGGGCAGGCAATGGCCAGCCCAGGCCGCAGGGAGGCACGGAGGAGGGAGGCTGGCCATTAGAGGCCTGGGCCCAGGCCCTCACTTACGGAGCGGAAGGCGAGCTCTCACGCCGGATGAAGGTGGACAGTGGGCACCGGGGGTCCCGGAGGAGGCTCCGGCGGCCCAGGTGGGGGGTGGCGGCCGCGGGGCACACGGGAACTCCTTCACGCCACGGCGGGCGGCAGGCGGACAGTAGGCTGGCCCTGTCCAACCGTCCTCCTCCTCCCCGCCCTGGGGGGGCCACCAGAGGCCCAATTGGTCTCTGCCCCACGTGACTCTGCAGGCCTCTCTCCTTCTTTGTTGGTGTTTCTCTTCATTTAGGTCTCTATTTTTTTTCTTCTCCTAAAAGAAGAAAAAAAATACCCCTATCTAACTGGGGGCCGCGGGTGGGGGCGGAGGCCAAGGCACTCTGGAGGCCTTGGCCAGCTGGCTGCTCCAGGCCGCTGTGGGAGCCCAGAGGCAGGGTCCCCTCCTAGGCGGGTAGGCAGCCCCGCTTGTTAGCGACTGGGTGGGAGTGGGGCCTGATTTATGGGCGGCTCCCCCACCCGGCCTGCATCCCGGCCTCTCTCCCCTTGAATGGCTCCCTCCCTGGATCCTGGCCCGGCAAGGTCCGGTCTGGCCCAGGCATGGGAGTGGAGTCAGGTCGGGCTGGCGCGGAGGCAGGGGCATGGATGACTTGACCAGGTGGCCCTGCGACTTTGGCCTGGTCTTTTCACTCTTCCAGAAGGTGAAGAAAGGGAGAGGGGATGGAAAGGCAAGCAGGTGAGCTGACCGACCACCTTCCGTGTGCATTCCCTGCTGGCTTTCTGATTGTCACTCTCCACCGTGGGCTGCCGATGCTCCCAGGTGCTCTGTGGGAAAGTTGAGGCTGTGGCAGATGGTTGGGTAAGGTGGCCCCGGGTTGGGCCGAGTGGGTAGCTAGGCCAGGAGAGGGCAGGGCAAAGGGAGGGGGTTTTGTCTAGAAGGCCGAGCCTCTCCATGTAGCCGGGGATGTCCCTGTCCAATCTGCAGGCCCAAACAGGGCCTGAACTGTCCTGGGCCCGTCAGGCGGAGATGGCTGCTCTGTCCCGTCCCTCTCTTGAGCATTCCTGTGTTCCTCTTACCTCCACTGAGTGCACACTAGGTGCCAGGCGCAGAAGAAAAGGGACGAAAGGGGGAGGTTCTGTCCTTGGAGGATTTACCCTGCCCCAGCCATCTATCCTGGGCAGGGGCACAGGGCACCTTGGGGCAATCACTGTCGAGAGCCCCCCCTTTATCTCAAGAAATAGGCAAATCACATGGAACGCCTCATTTGGCTTAGGACGAAAGGGATTTTTCTAGGTGACTGAAGCCAACTGTATTGAAAACCTAGTGTGTCTTCCTCGTCATGCCGCTGAAAACATTTTTTGTCAAAGTACCTACGAGACAATAATTTTGCTGACCATCAGAACTAACTGATTCTACCAATGAGTATGTTCCAGTTCTACCTATAACATAATATACCCCTTCGTTCCGTCCCATCGTGCATGACTTCCTAATTATCTTTTGCGGACGTTCTGACAAGGTGCACTTCTCTCACCTGTGAATGAACCTAACTGGTCTCCCCGCTTCAATGCAATGATTTTGTTTCTGGATTAATCCCATGCAAATGTCCCCACAAGTGCCCTGTATCACCAACATGCCACAGACATGTAGCACCCACAGCAACGGTCATGGTCCTTTGTGCCTCTCTTGACGGAATACTTTGTGACATGAGAACCGCTTCACCTGTCTTCTGAAAACAGGGCGAACGGGGTCTTTCAACACCACGGTGCCGTGGCAAAAACCAGCCTAGCTTTTGCAAGTCTCCTGGTGAGGCCTTGAACCCGAAGAAGGAGAATTGCTCAGGGCCCAGTGGCAGAGACGCTAAATTAAATCCCAGTTCTGCCATTTTCTAGCTCTGTGAACTGGGACCAGGAACTTCCCGTCTCTGGGTCTCACGTCCTCTCCATAAAATGGGGACAAACACGAGACAATACACACGCAGTGGCTGCCTGGCACGCTGTGTGTGCTCAATAAATGTTAGCAAAACACAAATGACAAGCCGAAGGACTGGCAGTCTGTCCTCAGGGCCCCTTTCTGTGTTAAGTCTGCGATCACAACATCATGCTGACACTGTCTGTCCTTCTGAGAGAGAGCGTGACTCACCCCATCCTGGGGAACCCTCAAGGAAAGGCCGGGGAGGATTTATCTCCGTGTCTACAGCAGCCAGCACAGAGCGCGTGTCAGTGAGCGTTTGTTGAGTGACTGCTTGGCCTCTGCACCAAAGGCCCCCCACGTGCTGCCTGCAGGTGTAGTGGTCTGCTGCCTGCTCCCCCTGTTCTGTCCCCTTCTCTGCAGGCAGTCCGCTGTCATTTGCCACTACTCAGGCCGGGTGCTCCTCACCCCTCATCACCCTATTCACTGCTTCCCCTTCCCCTGTGCTCCGCCTTCTTAGCCTTCACCCATATGGGATGAGGCATGCTGGGAATGGCAAGGCCCTAACGCAAAAGCGCCTCCTATATGCTGGGTCCCCTACTAACCAGTCCACACCTGCGGTCAGTCTCGAACCTTCTCCACCATTTTCGGAGTAGGTAGTATTTTTCCCCTCATCTCCCACGAGAGCAGCATTTGAGAGATGAGGACATCTTCCCAGAGTCACAAAGCAAGGGCGTGATGAAACCAGGATTCAAATTCAGACCTGGGAGAGCAGAACCTGGACTTCCCCACTCAGAGTCCTCTCCACTTGTCAGAGCCCCTGGTCGGCCTGTGTGTCCTTTCCTTCAAGCTCCAGCCCAGACGATCCCAGGCCATGAGACCCACCCAGAGGGGAAGGAGAGGGGTACAGTCCTGACCCAGGCGGTCCCCTCCCTCCCCAAGCAAACAAAGCCCAGGGTCTCTCTTCGAAGTGGGGACTTTCCCAAGTGCCAGGCTTGTTTCCTGGAGGTGGAACAAGGAACAAACAAAGCGGAGACCCAGAAACTGAAAGGGAGAGGAGAGGGACAGAATCACCCAGACATCGAAGCGAAGAGGAGGAAGATGGACAGGAAAAGAAGCCATAGAGAAGTGAGGCAGGAAGTGAGAAAAGAGAGGAAAGGGAGACCCCCTGACAGCATAACAGATCCAGAGATGGTCAGAAAGAAAGCGGGAGGAAAGGAGGGAGAGAGAGAGAAAGAGAGAGAGAAAGAGGAGAGAGAGAGAGAGAGAGAGAGAGAGAGAGAGAGAGAGAGAGAGGAGAGAGAGAAGCGGGCGGGGGCGGGGAGAGAGGAGGGGGCAGCGAGGAAGAGCCAGGCATGAGAGAGAAATGAAGACAGAAGAAATGGGAGAGGGACAGAGACAGAGAGATGGACAGACTGAGGCAGAGAATGAGAAAAGAGAGCGCGGCAGGGCCAGGAGCCGGAGGCAGAGGGAGTGTGGATGTGGAGACCCCTCCGAGGGCAGTAGAGGGGGTGGGGCTGCTGGCAGCAGCAGAGGCTGTTTCCGCTGCACCCTTATCAGCCTGCTGCCAGATGTTCAGATCCGATGCCAATGTCAGAGAAGTCCATAGTGCGGGGTCAAGGCCGTGGCCAGCGGGAGCCTCAGCTGCAGTGTGCGGAGGGGGGGTGGGGGTGGGATGGCAATAGACCTGCTTGCTCCTCTCCCTCTGCCTCCTGGCTCTTTGGGCTGGACCACCTGGTGGGGGCGGGAGAGACCAGGTGCCTCTGGGGACTTCGCTAGTCTGAGAGCAGGGACTCGTAGAAGCAGAGGGGGGTCCTGGCAACGCATGGACGTGTACATCTTTGCACACTCCCGCGTGCAAAACGGCACAGGGAGACATGCGCACAGACGCAAACCCGTGTACGTCAATGCACAGAGCTCACAGTCCTGCAGCAGCCAAGTGAGGACCTGCGGCTGGCAGGGTTCCCAGGACGCACCCTGCTCTCCTATGGATCTGCATGCCCTCCAAGGCTGGGTGGAGCGACCCGGCACCCAGAGCATGAGGTCTGGTGGAGCCCCTCGGGGGAGATGCCGGAGCTGGGTGTCTGGCGGGGCTGGGTCTCCAGCCCGGGCCTCTGCACCATGCTCCTGGAGCACGCAGCGCAGCTGGGGCCCCTGCCTGGGGTAGTTTATCTCACAGTGCACACGCTCGGCCCTCAAGGGGTGACCCAGCCTTGCTCCCACATTCCTCTTCAGCCATGCAGCCGGTGGCCCCCTTCCCTCCCCCCCCGCCCCCCAGGCTGAGACAGGGCCTGTGCTTGGGGGTGGTCAGCACAACCACGCGGAGACACCCTGCGGCCCTCGCGGCCCCCTTTGCTTCTCTCTGCTTTTGTCTCTGAGCATCTGTCGAATGTTGTCTCTGCCACAATGAATCTGTGCCTATCACTGTTTTCGCCTCAGCCTTCCTCTAGGAAGGCCCCAGTTTGTTTCTGTTTCGGTCTCTTCGTCTGTCTCTCTTTAGGGTCCTTGAGTGGGACCACGTCTGGGGATAACCTCTGCTCTTCTTTCTGGCTCCTCGTGGCCTGCCTCAATGGGAATATACGGGAGAACCAGGCTGTGGGCAAGGGGGCAAGGGCCTGGGCAAATAGAGGCCTAGAACCCATACTGGGTGAACTGGGGCAGACCAAGCAGCAGAAGCCCAGACCCACCCCCGCCTCTCCCCCTCCCACCCCACCTGCTAAGAGCCCAGGTAAGACATCTATCAGGGCCTGGGGCTGGTGGGCTCCCCTGAGCAGCAGCGAAGACTGGGGAGTCGAGGAAGAAGCTGGGGTTGGAGGGCTCCTGGCCTGAGGGCCTCCTTCCTGTTTGTAGGGAAGTGACTGCCTCAGAAAGCTGCTCAGGGGAGAGGAGGGAGGCCATGGTGACTTCCGGGAAGCTGGCCAAGGGCCCGAGGCCACCCTCCCTGTGCCCACATGGGGCCTGCTGGCCCTGGCTTAAAATAGTGCAGTTCCTCTGCGGCCGCTCCTGCTGCTGCTGCCACCGCCGTCACCCTCGCCGGGCCCAACCCAAACCTCACAGGGCTGCTGGATGCTGCTTGTGCTGCCAGCCGGGCCTAGGGTGGAGGAGATTCTCCCTGCTGTCCGACCCTCCCGGACAGAGGCCGGAGGCTCTGCCTGAACCATGTGGGTGGGGGTGGGGAGCTGCAGAGAAAGCAGGGGTTCCTGAGTCTGGAACCCTGGGTTCAAGTCTCAGCTCCGACACTGACCCACTGAGAGATATCGGCTGGTCCATCTTATCTCCTGGAGCCTCAGTTTCCACTTATGTAAGGGCCTTTTACCCTAAAGGAGACCACATACGTAGACTCTTCAGAACCTTGCCAGGTAGCACGCGGACACACAAAAAATGGGAGTGCCTTTTGCCTCTCTTGCCGGCTGTTACTCAACTCTCCTCACCTGAGGAAGGCCTCCTTGGAGCTTCCCTCAGTTCCTACGCTGCTCCTAGGACGAGGTGCTGAACGAGGAAGGTCTGTGGAGAGGAGCTTGCACGAGGGCAAGGATGAGGCTGTGGTCTCCATGGTGAGACTTGTTGCCAAGGGAACAAGACTCCAAGAGCCCTGGGTCTGACAGTTGGGTACTTTTGCCACAGGATCTCAGAAAGGCTGATTTTCGGTGGACCTAAAACCCTGGTGGGCAGCCAGGCCAAGGCCAGGCCAAGCTGGAGGTGGCTTCTGGCTCTGCTGGGCCTCTGCTATTGGGGTGTGAGGGGCTGCAGCTCCCTCACCCAGCTGCTTTGGATGGATGACTTCATGGAGCCCCTACTTTGAACCAGCCACGGTGAATCCTTAAACCCCCGAGACACAGGCACTGCCGTCTCTATTTATCTGTCAGGGAAAAGTGAGGATCAGAGGAATATCTACCCGAGTCAAAGTCACACACAACTGGGAAGGGGAAGAGCTGGAATTAGAACTCAGGCAGTGAGCCCCCGGTGACGCGCCTGCTGTCACACGAGCTGAGGGACATGATCCTTGGGAGAGGGCTCCATGGAGCCACATCCAACCCGATCCCCGCACCCTCCTCCCCTGCCATCACATTTGGGGCTGGCTTCAGACTCTGACATAACTCAGCAGTGGGCACTCAGTCAGTACTGGTTTATATTCATTCCTGAGGTTACATACAAGTTATACAAGCTTAGGCAAATTATTTACTGTTTCTGGCCACGGTTTCCTTATCTGTGAAATGGGCTCATCACAGCACCAACTTCACAGGGTAGCTCTGAGGAATCAGTAATTGACTGCAGGGAAATGCTTGGCGCAGTGCTTTGCCTTGCTCTGCAATTGCTGACTATTCTTTCCTTCCAGTTTATTGCCTGGCACTCAAGGAAACAAAAGCTCACCATCAGGTAAGTAGCAATTTATAAATTTAGAGTAGTGTCCTCAACTTTAGTCCATGGAACACTGTCCCAACAGAATTTTACCAGGAGGAAGAAATGTTCCATGCTCAAATACTTCTGGGTACACCCTGGGCTAAACAAAATCACAGATTCCTTCAGGCAGGACTTCTCAGAGCCTTTAAAATGCCAACGAAGGTTGAGCATCAAGCAGAGGAAGGTAAGTGCAGTATTTCCCAGATTTCTGGCAACAGAACTCCCACTCCTTTTCCCATGGGGCCACCTTGTGGGTCATCTACGTTCTGAGAAACCACACAGATTTGGTTCTGCAGCATTTTGCGTGTATTTGGGACGGGACTGCTTTTCAGATGTTCTTTCGTCTCTTACAGAAATTAATCCTTTATTAGTTTCACAGAGTCCTCTGTTAATAGCAAAAAAAAAAAAAGTTCAACCAAAGGCCGTTACTGAGCTTTGTTACAAACTCGACATTCATATTCAGCACTATTGAATTGCTCAGGCCGGGCAGGGAGGAAGCCTGTTGTAACTTTGGTATCAGATAGACCTGGATTCAAAAGCCAATTCTGCCACTTACTCATGTGTCATCTTAGGCAAATGGCTTGATTTCCTGGGGCCTCAATTTGCTTCGAGGGAAATGGGGCTGAGACCTACGACTTGCAAAATGATGTGAGCATCACAGGAGACAATGCAAGTAAAGCACCAATCACAGTGCCAGGCACTCAGTAGGCGGTCAGCAAATGTGTTCCTTCTCCTGCTTGCACCTCTGTCTTATCTGTCCCCTCTTGTGGGGGCACGGAATAGTCTATTAATTAGTTCTGCAGCATCCCCTTTGTTCTAAAACCATCTCTTTCAAACCTCAAGGGCTCTCTGGTCCCTTGCGCTGGAGGAGGCTGAGGTATGGGAAGGCAGCTGGTCTTCCCCTCGTTCACATATGAGGATTTAATAGGCTTTGATCAGACTCTCCTCAGCCTTTATCCTCCCCACTGAGGAGCCTTCATCTTTCCCATCTGTCTTTATATAACCCTCAGCCCAAACTCTGCCACTTCTCTGATCGTATGAAGTGGGACTACAGGAGAGTTGGGCAGATCTGGGTTCAAGTCCCAATACTGACACTTCCTGTATGACTTTGCACACATCCCATGACTTCTCAGAGCCTCCATTTTCTCGGCTCTAGAAAACCTCATCCATTTTCTGGAAGGACAGGTATCCATCGGCTGGCCCATAGTGACATTCTAGGCAGGCCATCCACCAACGCACTATCACTAACATGCAGCTCCTTCCTGAGACTTAGCAGATGGCTTTCCTTCCCGAGTCCTGAATGTGACATTCAAGGCTCCCAAGGGCTTCTTCGGCCTCAAGTCTTGCTACTCCGTTCCATCTGCCACCATTCCTGTCAGGTGATCCCTTGTTATGCCTGAATAGTCCACATCTTTTGGATTCAAACCTGTTGTTGACCCCTCCACCTGGTCTGTCCTCCTGCCTGGTGACCTGCGTCAAGGCCCACCTCCACTGCTCATCTGTGAAGCCCTTCCCGAGTAAAACAAGCCACTCCCTCGAGGCCATTACGACCCCGTACACGTCCCCCACCCCAACCCTCAGCCCACCGAACTGCAGAGGTGCCTGCCTCTCCCTGCCTCTCCTGCTCGGCTCACTTCCTCTAGCTGTGCCCCTTTCTGGCTGGGTGGCCCTGAGGAGTCCCGTCATCTCACTTAACCTTAGCTTCTTCATTTGTAAAACAGAGATAACAATCCTTTAAGTTTAAGGAGGTTCAGGTTTATGGAAAGTTCCATCACAGCACCAGGCACAGAGCCGGCACCTCAGTCAGTGCTGGTTCGCGGGTTCGAGCAGTCACGAGACACTCCTCTGCCAGGCCCTCAGCAGTGGGAAGAGGGTGGCTGTGGGCTACAAGCAGGAGCAACAGACCTGAAGACCTGAGCCGGCTCCCTAGAACACCCCGTCGCCCCTCCCCAGAACCCAGACAAGCTTCACAGACAGGTGCCATGTGCAGGATTCACATTTATTGGTTCAAATACAGTACCTAATATTTTCTAAACATGCATTTCACACTAATTGGTCACATTTCCACAGGTAGTCAATTCACAGAAAAGGGCCCATCCCTTGCCAGCTGGCAGGGTGGGAGGTAGCAGAGGGCCTGGGTAGCCTGCAGAGCCCGCCAACTGTCATTTGGTCATGCAGGGCTGATGGAGCCAGGCTGGCGGGTAGCCCTTGGCCGGCCCTTTGGGGACAAGGGCTCAGTGACATCCATTTACTTGATTCCTACACAGGACTGTGGGTAGAGGTGGACTTCGGGTAGGTCGCCCAGTGCGAGGCTCATGGACGCATGTGCCACCAGAGCCCCTGACGGTGGGGTGGTGGGAGGCGGTGCTTCCTGTGCCCTGAACCATAGGAAGGAAAAGGAGGCCTCTTCAAGGGGGTGGCTGGTCCCCGGCTGGGCAGGTGTGGAGGACTCCCCAGACATGGCCCAGACATCACAACGCACCCACAAGCCCCTATCGCAGGCCTGGGATGGCAACACAGACAAAAACACCACACGCCAGGGCGGGCAGGGTTCCTCTCCCCACAGAAACATGTAAACAGAGCAGGAGCTGCGGTGTTCTTTTCCCACAGGGCTTCTCAGAGAGGAATCGACCAGGATGTCAAGAGGTAGTTTTTTTGTTTTTTTCTTTTTCATGGAAATTTGAATCAACAACATTATCACCTATTACAAGACATTTCAGGGAAAGAAAACAACGGTCACCAAAGGGCAAAAGTGTACTCTGGCTGGCAGGGCTGGCCCAGGGTTTGGAAGACCAGCCTCTACCAGGAACACAACCTTTTTCCTGGGCTTGGAGCGAGCGCTGGCCTGACTCACAGCTTTGCTTTGAGCCTGCAACTGATTTCTGGGCAGGCTGTGGCCCACTTAGGGCTGCAGGCCCGTAGGAGGCAGGCCAGACAGGGACTGGATTTGAGGGACTGGATTTGGCCGAGGGACCAGGTGTCTCACGAGCTGGCAGAGGCAGGGCCACTGTGGCTCATGTTCCGGGGCAGCCAGAAGTCTTCACGTCTCCAGGCAGCCCAGGTCTGGTCAAAGAGGGAGGCCCGGCTCATTCCCAGGTGTGTTATGCTCTCTGGGGCTCCTGCCTCTGAGGAAAACAGTCCAGGTCTGGCTCCCGAGCCCAGAAAAGAAGCTGTTGCTTGTGGCAGCCAAGAGAGGGGTTTCTGGGGACCCTGTAATTAAATACACATCCCTGAGCTGTGGCCCTAGAAACCCATGTCTCAAGGCTGACCAGTTTCCAGCACCTGGCGGGATGATTGCCGCTTCTCATCCTGAGACACAGATAAAACGTCATTTCACAGACACTGGACACGGATGCTCCAAGCCGAGGAAGAAGGGAGGAACGACACCTGCAAAGGCAGAGCGGGGCGCAGGCGGATGCTCATGGGTCAAGCTGGGGGACGTAAGAGAAGTGGGTTTTCTGCTTAGCTTTTTGTTTTTGAGGGTTTTTTTTTTTTTGGTTTGGTTTTTTACTTTAAAAATATCAATAAAGAAAATAAAAGGGCTAGTCTGAAAGACTGGATTTCTTAAAACAATTGCAAAAGTTTAAAAAGCAACAGGGAAAAAAAGACTTAGACCAGGGGCCCAGAGCTAAAGACTTGGAACCACTGCTCCACTTCCTGCCCTACTGGCAGGCCAGGGGCCCTTTACTTCGGCCAGCCTTGGACTTGACTTAGACGTTGCTTATGCGAGGGTTCTCTGTCTCCGTCTGTCTCAAGCCCCAGGAGATCGAGAACAAACTAAGGTGAAAAATGGGTAGCAGAGCAAGGCAGCTAGCTCAGAGAGTCCGAGATATTAAGGACCTGGTGACATATTGGCCACTGCAGGTACTCACTTCCCTGAGAAGGGGTGGCAGGTTCGTGTCGGGTGGGTGGCCATTGGGTTGCCATGGAGATCCCTAGGTTCCCTCTATCCCTCCTCTGGTTCTGGAGAACAGGACGGGTGGGGGGGGCGGGAGAGGGGTCCTGCCTGCGCCTTCCATCCCTAGAGGTCCGCCCACCTCGCCCGCGGGCCGGGCGTCTGAGCCGGGTGGAGTGCTTTGAGACAGGTTCTGGGGAGTTTCTCCAGACTGAGGGCGACACCACCAAGCCTTGTGAAAGACGCCACTGGTCTACAAAGGAGCCAGAGAGCAGAAGCTGTAGGGAAAGTTTCAAGATCCCAAACTTTTGTCTTGGGTCAAGAAAACATGCAAAGGGAAAGAAAGGGAAAAGCTTGTATGTTTCGACACAGCGCAAGGAGGTGGGATTCTCCTTGACCGCAGAGCGTTCAGGGTCATATTTTTATGGTGGAAAATTCTCACTCAAAGTGAGTGCTGTTGGTGGCAGCGGAGCAGAGAGGACAGAAGAGAGGGGGATTAAGAGACCACACGCACTTTGCTTCTTCCACTAGCAAAAAGGCTACCTGTCAGCCAGACGTTATGGGAAGAAAGGCAAAAACCAAACGCATCGAACCGCCCCCTCCGACTTCTCTCTGTGTCCTTCAAACCAAATTCACAAACACATCTAGTGGTTGACCTAATGTCTCCACACCGCTAGCTACACTCCTACCTTCTCCTCATAATACCTGAGTTTGCAATGCAACACATTCACTTTACCCTGTTTTAAAAAAGCCCACATCATAAAAGGACCGGGTGCAGAAGACGTTAAAGGCGGCCACAGGTCAGGCTCCGGCTCAGAAGACATGGCCACTTGGCTCAGAGATTCTGCAGGGCTGTCGGCAATGAATGGGCTCTTTGTTCTGTGGAATCTGCTGCAAACATTTGTAAAAATGGATTTGTACAATGGCAACTTGCAGAACCTTTCCGCCCTCCACAAATTAACAACTTGCTCTGTTTAATGCTGCATTATTGGAGAGACATGTTCTTGCCTCATCAGAGAGCAATTTCCTTTGACACCCAAACACAACCGGCAAAATGTTTAAGAGAAAAACCATCTTAAAAAAATAATAATTTGACAGACTGAGATCTAAGCGAAGAAAGATACTGCACACGGGAGCCGTCCTGGAGGAGGGGTCTCTGATACGTGTCTCTCCTGCATTGAGGAAAGCAGCTCGGAGTCTGACCTGTGGCCAAAGAATGTGATCTAGTTGGTTAAAGAAAACAGTCAGGGGAACAAAAATATTGTGAACTGAGAAATAAACAGATACACACACACAAATCTTCCCACTGACATATGGAAACCGTTCTGGTTAGAGCTTTTCCTGAGGAACACACCTTTCTTTCTCAGAGCAGTTGGGGGGCTGGCAGTAATGCTCTGAGTTTCAGATCCATCAAGGGACAGTCATCACTCTGCTGGTACCCGTAACTTTCAGCGGAAGGAAAATTTTACGACCCGACGCAGACCACCCGGTCTGCACACGATGTGGTGGCCCACTGGTCAGTCTGCTGGGCTGAGCTGGGAAGGAGCAAATGGCCTTCGACAAAACACGCAGGAGGTGCAAAGGCCCCTCGAACCTACCCGGGGACACACCCCTCTGGCCTGTCGGCTGCAAGGTACCAGGTGCAGGTAGGGACAACCGCAGTAGTAAGGCAGAGAAGGGAGAAGCACCTGAGAGTTCCAAGACCGATATGGCGTGGCCACTGGCCAAAGCCACGAGGGTCAGGGACACCTTCTGGACTAGGTGGGGCAGGGAGCAAAAGAACAAGGGGTCCAGGCCGTACCTGCAGACGGGGCGGCCAGACCCTTAGAACATGAGGTAGTTTAAAATCCCCTTCCCTTCCAGGTGCTTGGGACTGCAGCCCCCCGGGCCTCGGGCAGCCAGGCTGCTGGTGCTCCAAGGGGCAGCTGGGCCACTCCGGCCTCGGGCTTTCAGTTCTGGGGAAACCCAGTCTCATTTCGGAGAGATCAGGAGAACTAGGAGTAGAATGTAAGGGCAAACATTCTGGTCAGCAGATGGGTGAGCAGTCCTTCTCCACTGTTTGAAAAAGAGACTACGGGTTTTAGATTCGGTCCTGGGGTGGAGTGAGGTGGGGTGGGGGAGGAACAGAGAACTCCAAAGGAGGAGTGTTTATTCTTTCAGCAGTCTGAACTTTGTCCCACTCCCCCTTTAAGAAAGCAAGGTGAAAGGAGAAGAAATCAGTATGGGGCACCAGGATTCAGAGCATGACATTTTGTTCAGCTGTTTTTTCAGAGGGCCAATAGGAAGTCAGATTTGTAAAGGAGAGGCAGGGAGTCTAGGAAGGTAGGCCTTGGTCCATCTACAAAGGAAACTAGGTAGCTGTGAGCCCCAAGGGAGCTGGCAGGCGAGTCCCAAGGATTACCTTATCGCCAGGACTGGCCTGGATGGAAGTTGCCAGTGGCAGAAACTGACAGGGGTGGATCGGATGGTGGGAGGGAGGCCGCACAGAGAGGTGAGAACAGAAACCCTCCTCCCTGAGGACTTGCCTGGAGGCAGGACACCTAACTCAGATTTGGTCCCTGTGCCGCACGCTCTCAACCTTCACGCTCTCCAAAGTAAAGAGATGGCTTCCGTCCTCGTCCCCCACCCGACCCCACTGTCTCGCCCGCTCCGCTCAGTGAACCTCCTAATACCGCTCTGCCCTTTTATGGTGTGTGCTTTTCCCTGGCAGTTCTGTGGCTAGGAAAAGGCAGTGTGCTCTCTGACAGACAAATGTCTGAGTCCGCTGAGAACACGTGGAAAAAGCAGGGACGGCCACACCCCTCCCTTTCCACTGAGGTAGTCGTCGTCAACATTATGGAACTAGTCATTTCGGCCCCATCCCACCCTCCCTCAAAATACAAAAGAACTATCTCTAAACAATGACAACACTGTAACATTAAACATCTTCACATTCTGTAAACTGCAAGGAAATGCATCGGCTGCATTCACACAAAAGCATGTGCATCATGTTGAAGGCCATACATTCAACTCTGTCGTGAAATAAATATATAGAAAAATGAGCTTAAAAAAACAGACAAACAAACAAAAACTCTTCTTGCTATGGAGGCAGCTGGAAACACTGCTCCACCGCCTCCACGCTGGTCTCTCTGGCTCTTTCTGCTGGAGCCCGTCCTGCCCACCCAAGGCTTTGTGGCTGGCCTGAGGAGGGGCGCTGGGGACAGGTCATTCCTTGCCCGCACTCGTCTTGCAGGAATGCAGCACCACCTTAAAGAGAAGGGGCAGCTGCTCCAAGGGAACGTTCACCATTTTCCCTGGGGACAAGGTGGGAAAAGAAGAGTTAGCAGTGGCTGCCGATGGAAGAGGCTCTCTGTCTCCTCTTGGGCTGGTGAAGGGAGCATGTCACCTTTTTGGGTGGCTGGGGCAAGGAAAGCGCCAGGAGCATCACACAGGTCGGACGGATGGGCTAATGTCCTGATGCCCAGGCCCATTCTGGTGCCCTAGGGATTCTAGTGATGGTGCAAGCTATAATCACGGCCACCATCCAGGGAATATTTGCATTACCTCATTTAACTCTCACAACATGTCTGTGGGGCAGATATTACTTTTTCTCCCTATTTTACAGATGAGGAATCTGAAACTGAGAGGCATTCCTAGATGCTCTGTTAGAGCTAAAATACCATGAGAAACTTACATCCTGTTCCTTTTTTTCCTGATAGATTCTCTAGCATTCTATAAAACATTGCTCTTCATAGTAGTATGATGGGTTAATAAAAGTACTGAGGGGAAAAGAGAGGGAGGTGTCACTGGGGCGAGTATATTGAGAAATTCGGGGTTAGAAAAGGCACACAGGTTTCCTTGTTGGGGCCTTCTCAGAGTATTCACACGCTCTGTGAACAGCTCAGGCTGTGGTTCTCTCTTCCCTGTCAGTACCTCGGAATCACCTGGGGAGTTAAAAAAATACCGATGCTCAGGCCGCACTCCATACCAATTAAAGCAGACTCTAGAGGTGCAACGCAAGCACAGGTTTTTAAAGAGCTTCCCAGGAGTTTCAAAGTGCTTCCTGGGTCAGGAACCCAGCTCCGTGGGGGAGCTGGGCATAGTTACTGACTTCTCTTTATTTCGGAGAGCACCTGATTAATATCTAGTCTGATACAACAGTTTTGAAAATGCTGAGACATAAATATCAAAATATCCCTAAAATTCCAAAAGTTTAGGTCCAGTTCACATCTGCTAGTTTACTTTGGCCCAAAAAGTAGAACAAAAAATTGTTTTGTCAAATAGAAAATTTTTTTCCTTCAAAACTGTGTTGAATTTGACAGGAACAATCTCAATCTAGAAGTCACATGTCTGAGCTGCCCCTCAGAATGTGCTGGGTAACTATAAACATGAATCTTTACCAAATGAAGTAACGCAGTAACAACTAAAGCCAAGATTTTACATTTAAATGGACCTATTAAATGTCAAGAAGCTCAGATGGGAATCAAGACCACAAAACAAAAATTCCTTTACAAACGTAAGATTTTTGAGAATTATTTTAAAGATATTGTTTTAAATGAATGATCCCCTAAAACCTATAGGCATTCTAGGAAATGAAGTTAATTTTTAAAATTGAGATATAATTTTTAATTCACATACCATGAACTCCACCCTTTTATAGTAAACGATTTAGGAAATGAAGTTAATTTGAGAAACTCTGAGCCGGTTTCCCCAACCACAGAATGGCTATAATATCACCAACCTTCCAGAGATTGTCCTGAGATTAAATGATACATAAGACTTACAAAGTACTCTACACGTTATAAATCCTAAGGAAATGTCAGATTCTCTTCCCTATAAACAGGACACACACTTCTCGTTATAATACAACTTTGCTGAGGGCAAGGGCAGGAGTGCTTTTATGCAGCTGGTGATGGGCCTGGAACAAGCATCCTGAGAACTCTTCACAAGATCTTCTCTGCGCAGATCTAAGAGAAGCAAGAAAGGGCTGGAAGCCCAGCACCGGGAATGTTACCTGCAATATATCGAATCTCGGGCAAGCACATCATGAGGTCAGGAAAGCGGTTGGGCTGATGCGTATATTTATATTCAGTGAAATCCTGGCAAATGTACCAATATCGCTTGTTCAGCTGTTCCAGCTGTGAGGCACTGGCCAGACCCCTGATATCTGTGAAGAAAATCACACAGGAAATGGGAGAGGGTTTCTAATATGGAAGAAACACTAACTCCTCGAATAGGTGCATCTTAAAAGTCATTAAATGTCACGAGATCTTTTTTCTTTCTCACATGGAGGAATAAAGTTCTGGATAAGGGAAATCAGATAACGAAAGAAAAAAATTATACAGGACGATCACTAGACTGAGCCCCTTGAGGGCTGGGCTGCATCTTTCTGAACTTCATACTCAGCTCCAAGCACAGGTCTTGGCATACAACAGGCACCAGAAGATGCTGAACAACTGACTGATAATCTACTTTCCCTAATTTACCCTTCATGATCTTTAAATCTGCCCTTTGCCAGAGTCCATCCGAAAGCTTGCTGATACCTACACGTTCATGCTTGTACACGCACTCACACGCGGGCTCCTGTGTTTCTGCTTGTACCCCTCTGTCTGGGACGTCACTCGGTTTCTTCTATAGAGATTTCTTTCTCATTTCTTTACAACCCCCCCAGCCTGCCTTTTTTATATGCAGAATATAAGTATTCTATATATAAACCTTACCCAGCCTTTGAGGCCCAGCTTGGATTTCTCCTCCAAGTAGCTGCTACTTATCTCCCCCCATCTGAAGCTCAAGTCACGTGTCATGTGCCATCACAGTATATTTCTTGAGGCCAGGGACCTAGGGTCTAATTTGCTTTTCAATGTCTTTAATGTTCACCACAGGGCCTGGCCTAGAGGTGGCACGCAGAACGCCAGATAAATGCACGAATGGTGCGGAAGCAGGAGGGAGAGGTTTGGCCAGCGTGAGCAAGGAGGAGGGGACCCAGAGTCTCCAGACTGAGTATGGAACAGAGCACTTATAATGTCACAGGCAGCGAAACAGCCCAATTGCCCTCTGAGAGTCAAGCACTCATATGCTACTTTGGAAAAACGATCCAACTTCTCCTTCACACTCTGGTTACCAGCAGCTACCAAGTGCCACTTTGCTGGTAATTCTCCACATAGACCACATCCAGCACACATCTAACTAAAAGCCATGCTTGACATGTGTGTGAGTTTTTGTGCACCCCCACTTTGCCTTGAAGGGACTGTCAGAACCACTGCCAGCCTGTCACAGAGGCCTTATCTCTGATAATTTCATCAGTCACTCTGCTCTTCTTTAGTCACTGGTAAACTTGGTACATATTTTAAATGACGCATGTACTGTCCTTGGTGTCTGCGTTTAAATGCATTGAAAGTGACTAAACAAAGCGAATCCTCTTCCTTCCGCTATGAGTTATAGAGACTGTGGCATTTAGGTTTGAAGAAAAACTTAAGAGCATGCCCTGCACTATAGCAGGGCAGGATGATGAGGGGACACAGGCCTTCCGAGATTAGTACCCACATGGTGCGTCAGACTGTGTGTGACAGTCCTGAGGATAAAGGGAACGTGAAACATGAGGACAAACGCTCACTGGCCAAACAAACAAAAATCCCTTCTTCCCACCCCCCAAGCCACTCACCTTGATTTAAGAAGTTAATTGCTTTCATGCAAGCATACTCCTCATTGCTAACCTTTAGCTGATGGAACTTGTGATACAGATAGATAAGCCGCTCGATCACCTCCATCCCTTCATCACTAAATCTGGGGAACAGACACAGGTGTTAGCAGTGGGCTCTGACACCAGTGGAAGTCAGAGGAGGAAGACAGAGGCCTCCTACAGCTCTTTAAGACATCTAATGTAGGAAAGAGAATGGGGGAAATGAAATCCAGAACCATTTATGAAGCACAGCTCATACAAGCCGCTGGTCCCACGGTCAGGTGGGGTCAATCAAATCTAAGGTCAAATCCAGCTCCATCACATGAAATCTACCAGACCTTGGGAAAGTCATTCGACCCCTGTAAGCTCTGAGGTCCTCCTCTGTACAATAACAATGCTTGCCTGCTTGGGGTAACCAGGGCCAGAGGAGGTTTGGGATGTAAATGTGGAGAAAATGACATTCTTAATATGCTCCTATTGTCGAGATGCAGCCTGCAGTGTCAGTGGTGGCTGCCATGGTGACTCGACGCCACAATGCAGAAAAGGCTGTGGGCTGTGTTTGTTTACGCTCACGTTGCCAGCAGGGCTGAGGTTAGGCACAGTGAACATTTTTATTAACATCCCTGACTTTGTCTAGGGAGGGCGGGAAACAGTAACTGAGCCTCCGTGCCACGCCCGTCTGTGCCATGCACTTCATATGCATCATCTCATTTAATGTTCTCAGCCCTGTGGGCTACGTGAGATTATCGACACCACTGCACAGATGCGAAAATGAAGTTCAAAGAAGAGAAGGGCCGGTCCACAAGCTTGCAGCTAGTCGGTGGCAGAGCTAGAACTTGGAATCTGGTCTAACTCCCCGAGGCCTTGGCTTTCCCAATATCTAAGGCGGCACCCCCTAGCAGAGAAGACTCAATGCTCCTTTCTTGGGGTTAGCAGTAAGCTCCTTGAGGAAAGACCAAGTTTTAGGCAAAGGAGCCCCAGGCTGGGGGACTAATACTCTGGGTCATAGTGGGGAATGTCTCATGTCAGAGATGAGATACCATCAAATCAAGGACCCAAAGGTTTAATGGGGAAGTGGGCAATTATGAAAGCTGAGGTCAGGCCCAGCCTCTGCCCTTCCAGGAGTGGGCTGGACTGTGGGCCAAGGTGAGCTCCAGACAGGCCTTAGATACATCTCAGTCACAAGAGAGATGCTCGGCCCAGAACTGCTTCCTGGTGATTATGTTCAGATCTGGGAGCTGCAGCTCAGTGCCAGGCAAGAAGGCCCTAACCGGGTAGGACCCAGAATACCTGCAGATGCACTACTGCTTTTTGTGTTGACTGTGAAGGCCTTGCAAGGGCTCGGCTTCCTGGGCAAGCCAGATATTTCCCTTCACCTGGGAAAGCCTGGCTCTGGCTGAGGCCAGAGGCACCTGCACCTCGTAAGCACCAGGGGGAGCTGCAGAGCAGCTCCTGGCAATCGGAGCTCTGACCATCTGCCTCAAGGCCGGCTCCCAGTCAGACAGAGCTGGGGCTTCTCTTTCAGCCTGCTGATCTGAGCTACGATGGCTGACTCTGTTTCTCTCTGCTCCTGGCCCACCGGGTTTTACAACTTTATTGATATTTTCCCAGACTGGCTGACAGACAAATTTATACAAATACCACTGTAAATTACTTTACCTACCATTTTACCACTTATTGAGTGTTTGCTCCTTGCCAAACACTTAGTTAAATATTCTATATTTCACTGGATATTCCCAATAAGTGACCCAAATGGATGTTATAACCTTCTTTGCTCACGTGTAGAAACAAAGCTCAGAGGTTATTTACTGTGCCCCTTCTACATTCTTACGGTTAACGCTCCTGGCGACTTTTGAGATTAGTAATGTCACCTGTTAGGGGTGAGGAAGCGGAAGATGCCTTCCCCAAGGTTTCCAGTCCGTTTTCTAATTCTAAGCCTGTCACTCTCTCAGCACTACGCCATCTCCCCGTGCCTGTAAGTGGTAACTGGGAAGGCTACCGCACGCTGCCACGGGGCCCTCGGGAGCTCTCTGTTCCACAGCAACAGCCCAGGGCCCCCCGGAGCGGGTGCTGGGGTTCTCGGCGCAGAGCTGCCCTGTGGAGCTCCCGTTCGGCGGAGACTCGGAGGAGGCAGCGAGCGTGCCCTGCGGTGCAGGTCACTCCCCATCACAGTACTTGGTTGGGTATTTCTGTTCTCGAGAGGAAAAGGTCTAGCGTCTGCTTGGAGGGGTGAGGCAGGGACGGGGTCATCCAGGTAGGGCACAGCAAAGGAGGGCGCAGTGTCGGCATCTGTCTGGTGGCGGTGCAGCAAGCGAAGATAACACTCTCTCCCCTAATCAGCAACCGCTCGCCCCGAGGGCTCCCTCTGGCACTGCAGAGCCTGCAGGTGTGTGGCCGTCAGCCAGACCCCTGGCCAGGAGTGCCAGACCTACTCCTGGCTGAGTCTTGACCTGAGGGGCACAAAGGAGCTCCCGAGTGCCTGGCCTGAGCTTATGCCCCAGATCTGCCCTTTCTCTTGGGGAGAGCGCGTATCTCTTTTCCAAATTTCTTGGGACGGGCTACCATCACGGACCCCTGGCAGTGGTGGCGGGGCTGGCAGCTAGCCCAGCAGCCCCCACTCAGTCTCCACAGCTGACTGCAAAGCTTTCTTCCACAGCCCGCATCCCACCCCTTGATAAACACACTGTTCTCTGTCCCATGGGCCTGCTTCCTCCTGCAGCCGCGCCTCCTCCACATCAGCCCACTCCACAGTTCCAACGCCCCTGTATTCCCGTCTACAAGTTATCAGCATTCAAAGCCAGAAAGTTGGACAAACACACCCATTCTTCTTCTAGGTTCCCATTACGCAAGCATGCTAGGACAAGGAAAACATTCCTGCCAGGATCCCCCGAACCACTGGACCATTCAGTCAGCAATTGAAGCTGACACTACATAAGTTATGTCCCATGGAGGGGGCTGAGAGGCCCAGCTGTCTTTTTCATTCATCTAAATGCACCGACCCCCAGGCGCAGTCATCAGCCACAACGGTAGAGGAACTGCCGTCTCAGTACCCGCATCGGACTCCAAGATGAAGAGTAAGACTAGCTCCAGGACACATTCCAGAAAGTCGAACTTTCCAGAAGGCTAGAGAGTTTAGCACAGGGTAATGGCGAAGAGCCTGGCTTTGGAGCACAAAAGACTTAGGTAATAATCTTAACTCCATCTCTTTCTAGCTTTGTAGACTTGAGTTTTCACCTCTTTGAACCTCATGTTCCTCATCCTAGAACAGGGATAGTGTTAGTATAGCCCCGTAGGGTGGCGGTGGGGCCTAAACAAATAATGTTTGCAAAGCACTTAAGATGGAATTTGGCACAATAAACAGTCTATAATCCTTAGCTATTATCATTATTAATAGCATGACACCATCACTCCCACTACCACAGAAAAAAGAAAAGACTGTGTGTGTTTCCTGAACCTTACAGCCCGGGTCTGAGCGGGAAGCTGGGAGGAAATTTCCAGAGATCTGACAGAAACAGAGCTAATGCTCATGAGGCAGAGGTGCCCATTAAAGCCCATCCAGTGCAAGGCATCTTCTCCTGCGAGTGAAGGAGTCTTGATTAGGGCCAGGAGCAGTCGCTGGCTGGTGCTACAATCTGCTTTAAATCAAATTCACCCGGCTCACTGTCTGATAACAGCCTGATTAAGGAAAACGGGCATCATAAATTTGATTTGATATTTGAGAAGAGAGAAGGAGGGGGTCATGTATCATCCAGGAAAGCCTCTTCATGACAGCAGGAACTCACTTGCGCTCAAGAGCTGCGAAAAAGTAAAGGCATCTGGGGGAGTGGGAGTAAGGCGGGGGGCAGGCAAGGTAGGGAAGAGCTGCGGCCAATTACAGACTCCTCGCCCTGGGCTTCCAGCAGAGCGGGGACTGCTTTCGCAGTGGTGAACCTGGTCCCGGCGGTTTTCATAGTTCCATTTCCTCTGACCTCTCGGGCTGTTCCACGTGCGTCTCAGACTCAACAGACCCCAAATCAAACTCAGAGTGAGTGGCTCGTCTCTCACCTGTTCCCCCAGCTCCAGTACTTCGGCGAACACAACTGGTCCGGTGGCCAGTCCCACTGACTTTTCCTCCTTGCCACATCTTAACTCTGTGCCGCCCTCTCTACTCAGCGACACAGGCACTGCCGCTTTGTCCAGGCCGTGTTTCCTTTTAGCTGAGCTATCGAACGGCCACCTATCTAGATGTGAGCCTTGTCCGTGGCAATCCATCCCGAGCTGTACAGCCACAGAGATTTTTCTAAAGTGCAACCCGACCATGTCATTAGCTCCACTTAAAAATGTCCCACGACAATACTATTTAGACCAAATCCAAATCCTTTAGATTGGCACCTGAGCACCTTCATGACCTGTCCTTTCTGCATCCTTCTCTCCGGCCACTTCTTCCCTCATCTCTGTCTCTCAAGTACACTCTCTCTGTGCCCTAATCCATGGGACTGCTCTCGGTTCTCCGCAAAAAGCGACCACCTAGGAGCTCTAACTTTCAGGGCTTTGTGTAATTCTCCCGCCTTCATCCTGTTCTCTAGATTCTACCTAGAAAACTCCCACTCCAAGGTACGGCTCAAATGTCTCCCTCTGGCAAGTAGAATAACTCACTCCCGAGTCTATGCTCGCAGTCCCTCGAATGCCCCTCGATGTCCACCAGCATCACCCTAGACTGCAGGTTGTATTTCCTTCTATTTGCCTCCCAACCCCCAAACCAAGAAGGGGGGCTCCCATCTCAGTCAGAAGCCGCGTCTGCATCATCTGTGCTCCTGGCATCCCCTCCCCACAGCAGACAAGCGGGCGCTCGGTAAACGGGCCTGGGCTCGAACTAACACGCTGAAGTCTGACCTGCATGTTTCCATTGAAGGCTTCCATGAGCAGTACGAGTCCTGACAAAAAAATCTGTTTTTTATCCTCAAACCCATTTGAGAGCTCAGCAGCAACTGATGTGTTCGAGTCAGCATTTCAATGAACTTTCTGCGCGATGGAAACGTTCTGGATGTGCACTGCCCAGCAGAGCAGCCGCTAGCCACAGGTGGCCCCTGCCTTGTTCTTGGGGTGCATGGGATTAGATACACCAGGGTGGGGTGCCTTATGAAGCTCAAAACCAGAGAGGCCCCACATGACCGGTGGTCGCTTCCACCTGCAAAAGGCCTGGGAAAACCCACCACTCTATAGGAGGGGAACCCACTGGCTGAGGCCGACTCCGGAGGCAGTCCCAGGCTGCACTGGTCGATTCCTGGGAGGCCAGGCCCGCCGAGGCCCGCCGGGACAGCTCTGCAAACCCTGGTGATATCAGAGCAGGCTAACTGCTATCCAAACACTCAGCCCAGAGTTACAGAGCTGGAGATAGGAATTTGATGGAAACAATGAATTACAGGCTCAAGACAAGGGGTTAGGTCATTTGCAAAATCAGATAGCTCTGTTTACAGGACAAAGTGTCAGCTGGGTTCAAAACTCTGTCATATAGATCACTCTGAAGCCAGTAAACATCACTAAAAACGAAAAATTAGAAAACCAGAAGAGAAAGTCAACACCCAGACTCCTCCCTTCCTCAGCTGTGCACCGGGCCCTCCAGGGTTTGGGGTTCTGCTTCTAGCCAAAGTCTCGGCCTGTCTTTATGCCATGTGATTGGGTGCCAGAGGGAGGGGTGCCCCAGTCCTGTGTGTAGACGTGTGGGAGCTGGTACCTCACATTCTCCAGCTTTCATCATTGGGGGCACTTTTTCTTCCTTCTTTCTTGGTGCTCTGGAATCCCATGCTTTCCATTATTTTAAGTTGTCCAATAAAGATGAATTACTGAAATGTCTATTTAAATATGATTTAAGAGTCTACAGCCATGCTACTCTGAACAAGCCTGATCCCATCTGATCTCAAAAGCTAAGCAGGGTTGGGCCTGGTTAGTACTTGGATGGGAGACCACCTAGGAAGACCGGGTGCTGTAGGCATAAAAAATTTTTTTAAAAAATAATAAAAATAAGGAATTGTAAGCTGACAAGGTCCTTGCAATCTGTGAGGTCAACCAAGGGTTGCCTCACCTAAAAAAAAAAATACACACACACATACACATACATGATTTAAGCTATATTTTTCACATGGATAAATTCGTAAGCTGAAAAAGTTGTATCAACATCACTTTGTCCTGATTTGGGGTGTCACCATGTGCTCCAGGTCTCCAAAGTGAGTGAATAAAACATCTGTTCTACACAGGGAAGGCAGAAGGATCCTGGCCAGCTGGGATGGGACTTTATGCTAGAAAACACCAAGGAGAACAACGGTCTCTCAGCCCCACGCTCTTAGCATCTCACGGTGTCTTGGATGCACTGAAAGAGCCTAAGCTCTGCAGTTGGGCAGGTCTCTCTGAACGTTAGTTTTCTCATTTATAAAACAAACGTAACCACGCCTATAATGCTGGAGGCTGTGAGAAATAAGACAATCGTATAAAATACTAAGCCTAGTGCCTGGCACACAGTAGGTACCACAGTGACTTCTAGGTCTTGTTCTCAGATTATAAACTACAGCTCAGAGGCCCTCATTTTACAAGTGAAGTTTAGATTTTTGTTTTTCCCAGATATATTACCTTACCTCAGTAATCCAGATGTGATACATAAAGGTAACCGCTTAGCACTCTGCTATGCTTTGCTGCACAATATCATTTATTCTCACAACTACCTTGCTGGGGAGGTTATCAGCCCATTTGTTGTTTGTATTGGGATTATCCCATTTTATAACTTCAGAGCCTGAGGATCACAGACTTGACCAAGGCTACCAAGCTAGTCAATGGCAGTGTGAAGATTCGAATCCAACCCTATGTGGCTTTAATGCCCAACCTCTGGAGTGCCAGGCACCCCTGCTGCTTTGCAGGAATGACAATGAATGGGGGGTGGGTGGGGGGGAGGTTGGAGACTGGTTGCTTGGGAACTCTTCCCCAGCCAGGAGCCCTCACCTGTGTAGTTCTTCATCAGAGGGTGAGTACTTGGCGGTGACGTCAGCCAGCTCCCCGAAGATCTGCTTGCTGTAAACGGTGAGGGAGGACAGCAGGATTAATTCCTGCCACGTGGAGCTCAGGAGGCACGTGTAATCCTTGATTGAGAGCTCGCAGAAGAAAGGCAGTTTCTTGATCCAGGCAATCTGCCTAAAGAGCAGCTCGTCGGCCAGGCGGCAGAGCAGCGCAAACAGCTCTGCCTGGGTCACAGCGTATCTGGGGGCAGGGACAGGAGCAAGTCACTTCCAGGGGCAGAGGGTGAGGATGGGGGACACAGGGAGAGGGTATGCCCAAGGGCACCAAGGGTCTGGGAGTGGGCTCCTTGCCCGTGACCATGGATCCTAGCTCCGTTCAATTCAGTCTAATGATAAAAGGGTGGGGCTGGGGCCAGCAACGAGCTCAGGCCTGAAGACACGGTCTGGTGAGAAAAGGCTGCTGAGAAGAAAAGAGGCTTAGAAATTTGTATAATTAGCAAGGAGCATGACTTTGAATGTCAGTGTCCACTAACGTTTCATGTGTCAAGAGAAAATTCCCAGTCACTCCTGCACTAGTTTTGGCAATCAGGGTCCCATTAGGGGAATCTGGTACCCACCAAATACAGGAATTGGTAAAAACGAGCCTGGGCCAGATGGCTGAAAGAGAGCAGAACAAATTCAGCAGCTTTCCTGCTCTCACTGCGCCCCTGGTGGTGAGAGTTCAGGGATAGAGTCGCTCCGCCCTGCCAAGCTCCTGCTGGAGGAGGGAAGGAGCAGGGCGTTTCTCCTCTCTGGCCTGGATGACAAGGGTCCAGATTTTCTTCCTCGCAAGGCTCCTGGGCATGATTCTTCTCCACATCCTCCTATCCAGATTTATAAAGGTTTTGCATGGACTTCTTGTAGGTAGATATTTAAATTTCCTCTCTGAGAGTAGAGACTAGCTTAAGAAATCTCAGGATACGTTTCGGAGGGTGTCTAAGTTTAGAAACACTCAAAGAGCCTATGCTCCTAGCCAAAGGAGTAAGGGGTGCAATGGGAGGGGTGGGGCTGCAGCCTGTGCTATCTACGCAAGAGCAAAGAGAGCCGACAGAGGGCTATAAGGTCATCCCCTTCCGCCCACTCAGGCCTGCACACAGGGCACAGGGCACCAGGCTACCCATGGGTGCGTTGGCTAAAGACACAGCCCGGCCACAACCTATTGGTGCCCTGAGTGCCTTGTTAAGGATCCTAGACTTGAGGTATAAGTATCCCCAGAACTATAGCTTATCTTTGGCTCAGCAGCACTGACTCATCCCAGGGGCTGGCTTACCTAGGCCTAAGCAGAAACAAAAGCCCTTTACTCCCAATTCCCTAGGGACTGATAAAGAGCCCCAACTCTAAGAAAAAATATGCTCAAGAGAAAAATGAAGGACCACTGACTTCAAAGATAAGCACAGATCTGTCCTCTGATGTTGGGTCCTCACTCATCCCCAACTCATTCTGAAGCCCAAAGGTATAGCTGCCAGGGATGAGGGTGGGTGTGGGGCAGAGAACACTGTGAAGCTGCAAGGAGAGGACAGGGCAGGACTCACTCACCCATCTTCGATCAACATGGGTGTGCCCAGTGGCTCCAGGTCCTCAGCTGACACGAGCTGGTGAATCAGACTGTACGACTGGGGATCCAGGCTGCGAGCTTGTGGGGGCAGAAGTGGCGAGTGGGCAGAATAGCTAAGAAGGTGCGGTATGTATTGATAGTGTGGAGGCACAGACATCCCCACGTACTGCTCCCTGAAAGCCATGAATCCATTTAGTTCCACAGACCTGCTGGAGAGAAGAGTCTCGCATCAGGCAGAACCATGGCAGGTCTACTGCCTCCTCAGAGGAGATGAGCCAGAGGTGGCTCAGGAGTCTTCGGCCATGCAGTCTGTCTTCATCAAGCCAGGGACATAATTAATGGTCACACACATCTCTTTCTTTTCAGAGACAGAGAGAGAAAGACTGTGCGAGTGTAGGTGTGGCTCACCACTAGACGCCCAGGACCTGGCAGAGCAGACACTGAATAAATATTGGCTAAATGCATCCTTCATACAGGTGCCACATTTGGAGAATTCTTAATGGATACTCAGACTAGGATAACAAAAGTGGGTTTTTTTGGGCGGGGGGGGTACAGGGGTTTGTGTTTTACTGTTAGGAAAACTAAGGCACAGACAGGCTAAGTGACTTGCATAAAACAAATCCAGCACCCAGCAAGGAACCCAGCATGTGGCAACAACTCCCTAAACATTCAAAGGAAGGAACAAACTAAGGAACAACTGAATGAATAAAGGTTATAATAAAATATGAAGAAAAAGGCAGATTCTTATTTTCCTTCCCTTTTTTGGAGAATTCTTGCCAATGTCAACTAATTAAAAAAATTTAAAAATCCTACAGCTTTACCTAGCTGCATCTCCTATAATAGGGGTTAGCAAACTATGGCCTAGGACCTGTTTTGGTAAATGAAGTTTTACTGGAACATAGCCACACTTGTTCATTTACCTATTGTGGCCGGCTGCTTTTACACTCTGATGACGCAGGTGAGTAGTTGAGACTTAGACCGTAGCCCTGCAAAGCCTAAAATACTTACTATCTGGCCTTTACAGACAGTTTGTTGATCTCTTTCCTGTAAGAAATATTTCTGGGCAAAGAAAGCCTTCCCTGGTAGCCAAGGGCTGTATTTCATACCTAACAACTAACTTAAGATACCATTCTTGAACCAAGAGTCTCTAAGTTGGTATTCCATGACAGCAGAAAATCTGATTAGGTTAAAAAGTTTTCACTGTTTCTTAAAATTTATTTATTTATTTATATTTTTTAGGCTAGGCAACACTTGGTTGACCTCACAGACTGCCAAGGACCTTGTCAGCTTACAATCCCTAATTTTTTATTTTTATTTTTTACACCTACAGCACCTGGCCTTCCCAGGTGGTCTCCCATACAAGTACTAACCAGGCCCGACCCCGCTTAGCTTCTGAGATCAGACAGGATCAAGCTTGTTCAGGGTAGCATGGCCATAGACTCACTGTTTCTTAAAATTTATAAAGTGAAAATCTTCACTCTTGCTGTGGCAGAGAAATTATAACTTAATTTAATATTGTCAGTGGCTTGTTTTATTTCAGTGATAAAGTAAATGCGAGAAAAGAGCTACATTTAACATGTCGTTCTGTTAGGTGAAGAAGGTATGGGCACAGGGCAGCTATAGCACTTCATCAATCTGCAGAAGAGACTGCTGACATTTTCAAGGTCTTCAGCAAAAAAATGCGGTATCAAATGCTGCTTTGCATCATCCTGGGCCCTACCCCAAAGGACTGAGGGAGCAAGAGTACAATGGCTGAGACAGGCTAGCAGGAATACCCAGCCAGAGGGCTCCTCATGGGTCCACTCTCTGGGTGACCCCTAGGTGATGCTGGGTTTGCCTTGAAGCTCACCTGGAGGACAGTGTGGAGCCTGGTGAAGGCTGGTTGCTCTCTGAAGCCCTGTTCCCAGGGGAACTGTGGTCGCTGTCACCATGGTTGCTCCAGTGATTGGCCTCTTCCTCAAATTCCTGCCCAGACATGATCCTTTCGATCTCTTCCTCTGATATCTTCAACAAGGAATTGGTACATGTTAGACTGTGTGCGCAGGACACCAGCTGTTCCTTCTTTAGAACTGAGACTTTATTTAAACCTCATGGGGATTTCCGGAGACCCAGACGCCCTCCCCTCCACTCCCATGACCAGGTCTCTCACTGATCTAGGAGAGCCTGCCCCAGCACCATGGCTCACTTCTTGCCCATTTACCACCGCCCCTGCAAGCCACAAAATCTACAGGTTCTTCAACACTCCTCTTTGTCCTTGAGTGTAATCTTTCCTACGCCTGAAAGACTACTTTCCAAATGTCACCTTCTTTGTGAATCCTTCTATCACTATCTAGACAAAATTTTAAGTCCTTCTTCTATCCACTCATAACTCTGTATATTCTGAGAGGGGCAGAATAGCATAGTGGTTAAGAATATGAATTCTAGAGTCAGATCACCTTTGCTCTAACCCAGATTCTGCCACTTTCTAGTTGTACGATCTTGGGCAAGTCATTTAACTACTTGAACCTCAATCCTTCAGCTCTATAGTGGAGAGAATAGTATCTATCTCATAGGATTGTTGTGAAGATTAAATTAGTTAATATATTAACACATGTATAGAAAGGGCCTAGTATATAGCAACAATTACGGAAGGTTGACCAATGATATCTTCATCATTGTTGTTATTTTTATAGCACTTATGGTAATGGATCATGAAAATATCCTCTACAAGATCTAAGACTATGAAAGGACCTAAAAAAAGTAAATGCATGTTGGATAAGTGAATAAATGTTCACTTATTAAGTAATGACCGCAAACCTTCACATGAATTTTCTTAGTAAGACAGACATTCCTAAACCTACTGAATAAATAAGAAGATACTGCAGCTAAGACAAAGGCTCAAGATCACACTGCATGCCCACGTCTGGGCAGGAGTTTGAGGAAGAAGCCAAAGTATCCAAGCATTCAGTCTAGTGCCCTAGCTACACCACCTAGGGAGTAAATAAACACTTGTATAAAGCGACCCAGCTGAGGCCTAACCAGCTAAACTCAGCACACAGAAGGAGAGTGAGTGCTAAGGAGGAAGGGCCAATTAATTTTTATTTCTCGTTTCTATGAAAAGCATAGGAGAACATTTTCTCCCAAGTCTGTCTAACTCAAACCTACATAATTCTTTGCTCCAGGAGTCTGTGAGGAAACCTTGAGCTGCTCTGATCAGAAATACAGGAGGCATTTAGAACTGAAAGCCAGCTAGAACTCTGGACTTGGAGGGAAAACAAGCGTTTAACTGGTGTACAAGTTGAGTGAATAGTTGTAAATAGTTTGGATTGCATGTTGAATTAGCAGGGTTGCCTTTATTCAGTCACATGGAGTGACAAAACTTTTCTCTTAGGGGTCCGTAGAGCACTGAAATCACTGCTTGCATTTTATAAGACATGTGAAGATAAACGGTGCTGTCAAACTCTAAGACATCTACTAAGGTCCTGAAGACAGAAGCATCTCTGTAATGGCGATGAGAGCAAGACCAGAGCTTGTGGGTGGGCAGGGAATCACTTGAGGTGTGGGAAAAGGGCCAGTCCTGGAAACTTCAGCTTACTTCAGTTGGGAGCCAAAGTGAAACTACACCTGTGGGTCCCAAAGGACACTGGGCAATCACTGATACACTGAACAGGGGATAGAATGTGTGGGAGTGCTTGCATCTGGGATCAATCTCATCTGCAATTTCCCAGCCTGGCACTGCTGTGCAAGTCATTCAAGGTCATTTATGTAAAGCCCAAGCTAACGTCATACTCAATGGTGATAAACTGAAAGGTTTTCCTCTAAGATCGGGACAAGGGCAAGGATGTCCACTCTTAACACTTCTATTCAACATGGTACTGGAAGTCCTAGCCAGGACAATTAGGGAAGAAAAAGAAATAAAAGGCAGCTAAATCGGAAAGGAAAAAGTAAAATTATCTCTGTTCACAGATGACATGATCTTATATGTATAAAACCCTAAAGATTCCACGCACACACACACACACACACACACTGTTAGAACTGATATAAGAATTCAGCAAAGTTGCAGAATACAAAATCAACATACAAAAACAGTGGCATTTTTATATGCTAATAATGAATTAAAAAGGAAATTAAGAAAACAATCTCATTTACAATAGTGTCAAACAGAAAATATTTAGGAATAAACTTAACCAAGGAAGTGAAAGATGTATATATTGTTGAAAGAAATTTAGCGCTGCTGAAAGAAATTAAAAACATAATAAATGGAAAGACATCCTATGTTCATAGATCGAAAGACTTAATAGTGTTAAAATGTCCATACCACCCAAAGTTATCTATAAAGTCAATGAAATCCCTATCAAAATTCCAATGGCACTTCTTGCAGAAATAGAGAAAACAATCCTAAAATTCATATGGAACCACAAAGAACCCAAAATAACCAAAACAATCTTGAGAAAGAACAGCAAAGCTAGAGGTCTTACAGTTCCTGATTTCAAAACACATTACAAAGCTACAGTTATCAAAACAGTACAGTACTGGCATAAGGAGAGACACAGAGACCAGTACAACAGAATAGAGCCCCCAGATAAACACATGCGAATATGGTCAAAGATCTTCGACAAAGATGCTAAGACTGCACAATGGGGAACAGTTTCTTCAAACAAGTGGTTCTAGGAAAACTGGATCTCCATATGCAGGAGAATGAAATTAAACTCTTATCTCACACCATACACGAAAATCAACTCGAAATGAATGAAAGACCTACATGTAAAAGCTGAAAACATGAAACTGCTAAAAACAAACAAAGAAACAGAAAAAAAGCCTTTTGACATTGGCCTTGAAAATGATTTCTGGAACAGACACCAAAAGCACAGATAACAAAAGCACAAGCGGACAAACGGGACTACACCGAGCTAAGAAACTTCCCGAAGCAAAGGAACAAAATGCAAATCAAAACCACAGTGAGTCATCACCCCACACTTATTAGCATGGCCATTATCAGAAAGAAAACAGAAAATAAGTGCTGGAGAGAATGTGGAAACCTGGAACCCTGGTGTATTTCTGGGTGGGAAGTAAAATGGTGTGGCCACTATGGAAAACGGTATGGAGGTTTCCCCCCCAAAACCCACCTGACTGTCCATTGATAGATGAATGGATAAACAAAATGTGGTATATACATACAGTGGACTATTACTGGGCCTTAAAAAAGAGGGAATTCTGTGGTAAGTTACAACTGGATGAACCCTGAAGACATTATGCTGAGGGAAATAAGGCAGTCACAGGAGGATAGATACTGCATGGTTCCACTTACATGAGGTATCAAGGCAGCCAATTCTTACATGGGGAAAGTGGAATGGTTGCTGCCAGGGACTGGGGCGAGGGGAAATGGGGAGTTGCTGTTCAATGGGTATAAAGTTTCAATCACAAGATAAAAAAGCTCTAGAGATCTGCTGTAAAAAAATGTGCATATAGTTAATGCTGTACACTTAACAATTTGTTAAGGATGTAGATTTTATGAGCTTTTTTTTTTTTTTACCACACAAAAAAGCAGCTATGAGCATAGACCAAAATAAATTAATTTGCAAGAAATATATATGACTTGAATAACATCAATAAAAATATTTGATTTTAAAAGAGAGAGAATGAATAAGCACACACTGACACCCCAACTGAGGGCATGTTAGGTACCAAGCCCATGTGACAGGAACCCCCCATACAATGTCAGTGTAAGGCTCAAAATAACTCTGAATTCTTGTCTTTTTCTTATTCCCCACATTCGACTGGATAAATCCTATTAATTCTATCCATTAAAATGTCTCTTGAATCTATTCCCTCTCCTCAATCTGCACTATCATTGCCCTGCTTAAAACCACTTTCTAGATATCTGGTTGGACTTCTGTAAAACCCTTTATAACCCTTCTTCTCTGCCCCCAGTTTCACTGACCCTTACTCACAAACTGTTTTCACTGCTAGAGTGATCTTTCTAAAATGCAAATCTGACCATGTCCCTCTCTCTACTTAAGACCTTTTAGTGGTTGCCTCTTGGTCTACACCAATAATTCTTGAGGCACGGTCCCTGTCCGCTAGTGTGCTCAGGGATTCACTTTATGGGTTAGAAACAGATCCAACTCTCTATACTCATCAAGTTCTTCTGCTGAGAAGTAAGAACAAGCGGTGTAGGCTGGCCCCACAAAGGCTCTACCTAAGGAGCCATATTCAAAGACAGTTGAAGGCCACTCTGGAGAACCGATCCCAAGCTCAAGGAATCTACCTTATCAGCTGCCACTGCATGTGCTCAGTGCTCCAGCCTGACTGAACGAACTCCTTGTCCTTCTTCCAAGATTCACCTCTTGACCTTTTTACAGTCTGTCCTGTCTAGCAAGAATAAAAGGTGTCGGCTCCCCACTCCTTCCTAACATATTGATAATTCCTACTTTTCCTTCAAGACTCTCATTCCAACTTTCCTTTCTCTATGAAGCCTTCCCTGAGCATCTTCAGTCTCCCCCCACGGCTCCAATCCAAATAGAAAAGAAGCCCCTCCCTTCTGTCCTCCCTGGGCATACTCTGTTATGTCACTGTATTCTGATGTCTTTACATATTTGTCTCTCCCACTAGACTGAGTTCAAGGTACAGGGGGCCAGGCACAGAGTTAGTACTTAGTAAATGTTTGTTGGACTAAATGGATATTATCATTCCTACTCTGCAAATAAGGTAATCCTTTCAGCTGATATATCTTCAGAAACATTGAACAGAAAAGTAGTCTTGCTCATTTCTGCCAGGCCATGTTTGTCTACAACCTTAAATCACTGACATAAAAACTCTTCTGAATGGTTTCTAACCACAATTAGGTTCACCTCCTGTGAAATCCCTAGGAAAAGTTGAGGGATTAATCACAAGAAGAACTTCAATCATTTATGTTATGTATTTAAAATTTTCAAAGCACTTTCATATCCAGGCTCCAAACGCAGTTTTATAGGAATAAACACCAAGATTAACTGCCCCCAGAAGCAGATGAGAGGAGCAGAGTGAGCAGCCACAGAAGCATCTGGAACCCAGGGTGGATCACAAAGAGTGAGGAATAGAACTCACCTGGACTGGCCCAATGCTCTTGTTCCGGCCTCCAGGCATGCCGTCTTCTCTGATTGCTGGAAGGAAACATAAGTGGAAGCAGTCAGAAGCATGCTTACAGCAGTCTGAGCACAAAAAAAAACTTATTTGGCCAAAGCTCAAGGTAGTTTTTGGTGAAGCCAAGATTAAAACACAGGTCTTTCTGGACTCAGAGCACATACTCTTTCCATTATTCCAGGCAACCTCATAAGCATCAGACACTTTTGGCCCCTGAGGCACTGGGTACACGCCACACGCACTGTATACATTCCACATGCTCAACAAAAGTGACAGCATTATTAATAGTCCCACAGTTACAAACATCCCACCAGAATGGTACATCTGAAAGTTTCAGTAAATTCAAGGAGAGGGATAGAAAGGATATTTTCATTCTTAATTTTTTTTTCCAGACTAAATTTGAGTTGAATTTGTACGATAAGAACAGGTGTTTTTTGTTTTTGTTTTTGTTTTAATTAATCAGAATTTTGACTTCACTGGTTCCTCCCTACAAAGGCAGTCTACTAAGTTTCCTTGAAGTTGATTTCCCACTCAGGTGACTCAACAAAAAGAAGTTATTCTGCATTTTCTAACTATAAAAAGCATCCTTTAAATAGTACCAGCCATGTCAAGAATAACAATTACGAATAGTATTACCTTCCCTGTTTATGGAGCTCTTAGTACAGGGACACAGAGAAGGAACCCCTTGACTTGAATGCCAGGCAAAAAGAATGAACTTTAGCAGAGGAGCCGGTGCATAAGATGGAATGTAGGAGAGGGATGAGGGCAAGTTGGTGGTTTTGAAAAATCTGTGATGGCTACTGTGGAGGGTGGTTTGGAGGGAGTAAGAGGATAAACAGGGATAAGCTAACGTCATCATGTGAGAGCAACCTTTGCTCTGATATACTTACTTCAAAAAACTTAACATGAATTATGCAGAAAATCTTTGGGGCAAGGCTGGATGCCTCAAGAGGATCGTTCTAGTTCTCGGTCTCCAAGCATGACACTCAGTTCCTGTGGTAACTGCAAGGCTGACGGGAGATACCCTATTTACTAGACTAGCCTTAGAAGCTTATACGCTCCACAATTAGACAAATTTGGGTCTAAATCTTGTTTCTGTTTGGTTTGTATATATTACAGACACGTTTCTTCACATCTCTGAATTAAATTTAGAAAAAAATTTACTAAAGAATAAAAAAGGGTTATTGGAACCTGTCTTATGGGGGTATTATAAGGAGTATGTATAAAAATAATATAGCTAAAGCACCAAGCATAGGGCCTGGCTTATAAAGTAGCCTCATCCCCCCCAGCCTCTTTTCTCCAAACTCAGGAGTTAAAAAAAAAAAAAGGTTCCATTCTCAACTTTGCTAGACAGAGCTTTAGTATCTTCATCTGTGACATGGAAGCAGCAGTCTGCTTTACAAGGCTGCTGTGAATCTGGAGTGACAAACATACACAGCCCGTGTTAGGGCTGGAAGCGTGCCTGGTTGTTGTCTGGGAGCTCTCTTTCAACCCAATTTCAAGTTCTAAAAACCCTTAAAACCTCCTCTGCTGTTCCGGGGTCAATGACAGTCTTCAGGCATTTCTATTTCCAATACTGATGTCTCACATGTCTTTACTTTAGCTCACAGGTACAGAACAAAGATCACTGGCATACAACACTGAATATATTTCACCTGATACGTCACTCTCGCTGTCTTGGAGGCGAGGAAGAAACTCAAATTTCTTCCTTTTTGTTTAAAAGGCCACAAGCTTTGAAGATATCTTGCCAAGTTCTTGTTCTGATATTTAAAAGTTCCTGTTGACCTTTAACCCCAACCAGAGTGAGGAAACTCATATATGATGGACATTTATGATGTGTTAGGTACTACCTTGGGTAACATAAACCCATGAGGAAAGCATCAGTATCACTCCTATTGATCTAGAGCTCGGAGAAGCCAAGTATTCTGCTTAAGGTGATAGAAACTAAACAGCAGGATCAGGGATGGAACCCAGACTATCAAGCTAAGACCAGCCTTCTTTCCACTACTAGTATTCCCTATAGTGTGCACATCCCATTGGAAAAACAATTTTTGGTGTTGCATATATAAACTTTAATTATAAATTTCCTAATATGCACTAAAAAATACTGATTTCCCTTTGAAAATTAACTATTTTTTAAAAAGTGATTTAAAGAAGAATATAAAGTAAACAATAGTCCTAGTTTAGATCAGAGATGATAAAATCTTTCAAATGGCATGAAACTGCCTGAAGTATGGGAAACAATAAAATGTATTACAGGAGTGGTCCCCAACCTCTTTGGCACCAGGGGCCGGAGCTCTTACGAGGATCTAATGCCTGACGATCTGAGGTGGAGGTGAGGAAGTGGTGCTAGTGCTGGGGAGCGGCTGCAAATACAGATGAAGCTTTGCTCACTCACCCACCACTCACCTCCTGTGTGGCCCAATTTCTAATAGGCTATTGATCGGTATTGGTCCACAGCCCGAGGGTTGGGGACCCCTGTCAGTTACAGTGCTTCTGTTAAAACAAAAACCTGTATATTTTAAAGCTTATAATGTGCTCACTCACATATGTTATCGTATTCGATTCTCAAAACAACCTTGGAAGGTACACATTATTATCCTAGGCAGTCAAGAGATGAAGAAACTGAAGCTCAGAGGTGACAAGGGACCTGTCCAAGGTTACTCAGGGAAGGCTGACAGAGCTGGGATTTCAGTTCGGGTCTTCTGATTCTAAAACTGTGTTTGTTCCTTGATGCTACACTGGGCTAAGAACAAGTTTTTCAGCAGGGCTGAGAGTCTTTCTGGTAGTGAACTGATTAAAAAGAAAAACCAAAATCAACACCAAAGGGCTTCTGGGCACCAGATCACAGGGACGGTTCTGCGGCACCTCTTGCCCAGGCCTAAGGGAGCGGTGCCAGCCACGGTTCTAGCTGCTGAGAAGAAGCACAAACACCCTTCCTGCTCTGGAACTCACGCACCGACCACTCCTCACGTAGGCCTGGGCAGCCAACCAAACCCGGAAACCAGGAACGGAAGGGCGAGTGGCACACAGAACTGCGTCGGAGCCCTGCTCACACCTGCCGGTGGCTCCCTCCGGTCTGTGGGCTGAGTCCCAGCTCCCGAGCCCTGCATCCAAGACCCTCCGTGCTCTAGTTCCTCAGGTTTCCCCATCCTCATTTCTCGCCATAAATGTTATACTGTGCCTCCAGAGAACTATCTGTTAGTTCTTGAACATGCCATGCTGTTTTACACACTTTTGCTTCTGCACATGTTGTTACTCCTACTCAGGAAGAAACTTTATAGTGGAAAAATCCGGCAACACCACCTTACCCGAGTAATTCAAGTTAACGTGGTAAATAACGGACGAACTCACACCATGTGCTCCCGATACGATGCACAGAAAGGACACCACATGTTTGTAGCACTGGTGCTAGAAATGCATAATTTGAATCTAATCACGATGAAACTGAGAAACCCAAGTGGAGAGAGATTCTACAAAACAAATGACTCGTTTACTTCAAAGCCGACAACGCTATTAAAAGACAAACAAAGGCTGAGAAACCATTTCGGATTAAAATATGATTACAGAGACATAAAAACTAAATGTAATGTTTGACCCTGGATTGGCTCCTAGATCAGAAAAAATGAATTGCTATAAAGGACATTGAGATAATTGGTAAAATTTAAATGAGATATGCTAATTAAATAATAGGATTATATTAAATTTCCTAATTGGTAATAGTACTGTAGTTATTTTAGAAGCAAAGGGGAATAAGGCCTGTAACTTACTCCCAAACAGTTCACACACACACACACACACACACACGGAAAGAGGGAGAGAAGGGAAAGGGGGAGTCATTTTTAAAAAGCTCTTTAAGTTTGTGAGGAGCCTAAACTTCTAGCCCTTCAAGATTCCGCTCAAATCTTCTCTCTCTCTGAGATTTCTCGGTGCCTCCTTTTTACCCTGTAAAGTGATATGGCAATGCCGCGTGTCACTGTCTCACAGTGCCCTTCCACAACCAGGAACCTTTCCGCACAGCTTCTCCAAGAAGCTTTCCTTAACCTTTTTACTCTTGAACTAGTCAACCAGCGAGTTTGAGACAATGAAGTGAAGGGAATTAAAATTTTTTCCCATATTTACTTAACTGACGTGAACTCCTCCCTGAGGCTCAGCGCGGCTCCCTCTGGCCGCTGATCACTGTAATGATATAGTGGCCCCCTTATCCACCATCCCACTTTCTCTGGTTTCAGTTACCCGCAGTCAACCATGGCTCGAAGACATTTTTAAAATTCCAGAAATAAACAATTCATAAGTTTTAAAGTGTGTGCTTTTTGTGAGTGGCATGATGAAATCTCGCACCATCCTACCCAGGATGTGAATCACGCCTTTGTCCAGCACAGCCATGCTGTATACAACACCTGCCCGTTAGTCACTTAGTAGCTATCTCAGTCACAGAGGGAGAGAATTATAGACAAACCACCTTCACATAACTTTTATTATAGTATATATTATTGATTGTTCTATTTTATCAGTAGTTTTTGTTGTTAATCTCTTACTATTCCTGATTTATAAATTAAACCTTATCATAGGTGAGTATGGATAGGAAAAAAACACAGTATATAGTATACACAGGGTTTGGTACTATCCATGGTATCAAGCATCCACTGGGGGTCTTGGGACATATTCCCTGCAGCTAAGTGGGGATGACTAAATTTCCCCATCCCACTTCCTGCCCTAGCCCCCACTACTGTCAACCCATCAAACCAGGAAGCACCCTACCTTAACTGGGTTATCTGCTGAGGGACACAGAGCAGAGTAGGACTTGGTCAATGCTCATTATCTAAAATGGCGGGAGGGACAGAAAAGTAAACAGACAAAAATAGCATAAGGTGATCAGGGCTATGGCTGAGGGCAAAAAAAAAAGCTGTGGACGCACAGGAGGGTCATCTGGTGAGGGGTATGTCAGAGAAGGCTTCTTAGAGGATGTCGCAAATAAAGCTGAGCCTCGAAAGAAAAGAATGTGCCTCAGGCTCATCTTATATTTTCTTTGCGTCAGAGCTAGCACCAATCAGTTCTCCAAGGAGTCTTGATTCCTTTTATTGATATGCAGAATCCAAGATCCGGGTGCTAGGTATGCTCACTGTTACTGAGGTATCACTGCTTCTAGCCCCTCTCACTGGCCAGAGTTAGAAAATATATGTATGTATACTTACTCATGTATCTACACACATATCTATATTTTTTATCTACCTAAACATGAGGCCATATTGATACCACCGATTAAAATCTAGAACCAGGTTTCTTTTCAGCCTTTCCCTTTCCTGGTTTATGACTTCTCTCTCTAACACAAGAAACTTGACTCCTATTATCTACAATATGTTTACTTGTTTGTTCAACCCTAGTATACAAATAAAGTAGTGCCAGAATTCCTAATGCATAACTCTGAGAGAATCACATTTACAAACTAGGGTGCTTTGACTGTGTACAGTTCTTTTTGTCTTCAGCCTTACAATATACAGTCAAAACACTGTTTTTCAGGTCAGCTCCTTCTTCAACATTCCCTTCAGTGTGGCTATGTGATTTACTCATGATATCAGTTAGAGTCGTTTGTCTCAGTCTACATTCTCCTCCGCCCCACCTCCACCCCCAAATACTAGCTGCTTTAAAAAAACAATTACATAAAATAAAATTCACTTCTTTTGTGGTGTATAGTTCTACAGGTTTTGACAAATGCATAAAATTACGTGTTGAACATCACAGTTCCATGAAGAACATTTCTCGCCCCTTAAATAGTCCAAAGGCAACTGTAATTTTAATTCTGCTTTCCCAGCATCAACCAGGAGGTGGCGGGGTTTCCCTCTGAGAGGAGCCTTCACAAGGCGGCTGAGCCTGCCTGCTCTGCATGCAAACGGGCCTAGGAAGGCAGCATCCCATCCTTCATACCCCACGTGTCACCTTCTCCTGGTCATGGTTATAGAGGTTATGAGGTTAAGCTTCCTCTTTCCCTGAACTCGGTGAGTCTGTCTGGAAGCCTCAGCATTTCACACTCCAACTAAATAAGCAGGATGATTCATCAGAGTAGTCAAGAAGGCAACCCATAAATATGCTTTGAGAAAATATTCAGTGAGAAAAAAAATTCACAGTGAGGGCAACAAAGAGAGAGGAAAAACTAGAGACTAACACCAAATCAGGTGAAGGTGGGGAGATGACTACAGACTCAAGACATCACTTGTACGGATGGCGGGGAAACATTTCTCTAAGAGGAAGCTGAAGGGAGACAGGAGAGGATTTCTAAGTAGAGGAAAAGACCTGAGCACAGGCCGGACAGTGCCAGGCAGCTTCAGGCACAGTAGGTGTGTTCTGGACCGAAGATGAGGTTAGAAACACAGACAGGGGACGAAGTTGGTAACGGTTTAGATGCCCTATCATTTTATCATCCAGGAAACAACAGGTACTCCCACATGCGAGCGGCTACGCCATATGGTAGACACGTAGCAGCACGTTGTCCACGTGGTTACGTACAAGATCTGCTTAATCATTAACAAATTACAATTTAGTAATTATTAACCACCAATACAACCACTACCAAACTAACTACTGGCTAAGTCATTTTACCTTCCTAAGCCACATCTATAAACTGAGAGGAATAGTCAATAATAGGGTTGTTGTGTGTATTTAATGAGATAATACATACAAAGTACATAAGAGTTTCCGTTACACATAGTGCTCTATAAATACTAGTATAATAAATAAATTTTAAGTGACCTAAATTTATCTCAATGTCCTTCTATATTTCTCTTACCTTTCCTTCAATATGGGTGAATTTGCTAAAGATATTTCTTTTCCCACACCCAATAAAAAAACCAGCCTAAAGTATATCTGGATGCTTGCACTCATCCATGCTACAAACCCATATGAACAGTTCACTAAATACAACCTCCCCTCACTCCTGCACAGTACTATTAACCCTTAGTACTCTGCTGGGCACTTTATGTACATTGTCATATTTAATCCGCTAGAGAGCTCTGAAAGGTAAGTATTATCACGCCATTTTAAAGGTAAGATCATTGAGCATTGGAGACATAAAGCAAACCACCTGAGGTCACAGAACTGGTCTGTCATCAACCTCTGCCTCCAGAGCCTCTATTCTTTCTACTGAAGTACACTGCATGACGCTCCACCATCCATGAAAATATCCCCAGACTTCTGACATTGGCCCTCTTCTCTTCTGTATCCGAGTTATCTATTCGGGTGATTTCCACCCATTGACAAAACGTCACCACTTCCATGCCAACAGCTGTACAAACTCCTATTTACAGGCAGGACTTTCACCTCAGTTCCAACCCTAGATACCCAGCTTCCTTAGTGGACATCTGTGTGTCCTTCTCGGGTACCTCAGACTCGGAATTGCCAAGGCCCACATTTTGCTCCACCCTACTTTTTTTAGCCTGACTTTCTTTCTTTTTTTTTTTTCTGATAAGGCCATTACTATGCATCTAAATCTTCAACTTCTAGTGCTTCCCAACGTCCAGTATGTCACCAGCTCCCGCCAGGTGAGCTTCTCCCGCTTGTCCCCATTTGTGCCATTACATTCCCCCCTCTCCTCCTTCGGACCCTTCACACCTTTCTGTAGACGCTTCTAAAAACTTCCTTCTTCCTATACCCCCATCTGTTCTCCAAAGCTGCCTTCTGGGTTAATCCTCTTAGAATATAAGTTTATTCATGTCATCTCAGGCGCATGGCTCTTGGGAAGCTTACCAATAAATCCCGAATTCTTCACCAACCTGGATGCAGATTTCTGAACATGCCTAGCCTCTGAGTATGCCATCATTCTAGCAAACAAAATGATATCACATCCAGGGGACCTACTGCCTTCCTGCCTTTTCATCTACTATTCCTACTTCCTGTCATCATGCCTCAAGAGACAAACTAATGGAGTATATTAATCTCGGTTAGGACTTGATGTGTTAATTGGGGTCTTGCCATGTGGGGCCTGTGGATTCATTCTCACAGAATCCTTAACATCTCACCAGTCTTTCTCCCCTAGCCTGGGAGATCTCTATAGGGAGGAACTGTACCGGATTAATTTTGGGGTTATGCACAGTGCAAGGCCTGGCAGACGGAGCAGGCTCCAGGAATGAATAACTCACGGCTTAATAGCTGACACTAAAGGTAAAGCGATGGATGAAGGTGGGTAGCAGAGCCACAAGCACCACTCACCCTTCCGGTTCATCCCCATCTGGAGGCATTTGAGCAGGCGGCAGTACTGGCACCTGTTTCTCTGCTTCCGAGACATGACACAGTTCTTGTCACGGCTGCACCGATACACCCGCTTGTTGCAAATGCTCCGCTTGAAAAACCCTTTGCAGCCCTCACAGGAGATAATTCCATAGTGCAAGCCTGTGGCGCGGTCCCCACAAATGAGACAGGTTCGTTGTTCAGCCCGATCATCTGGAACAGAAACTGAACATGAATTCAAGTTAGTACAGTGGAAATAATGGCTTTATGACTGCAGTTCTAAAACAAGCAACCCTGCCCTGGGCAGATCAAGAACCTCACCCTCTTCAGGATAACTGGCAAACAGGAGACATCATTAGAGCCCTTGTCTTAGGCACAGACCCCTGCAGGCACCACAAACACAGCCTATCGAAAAACGAAATTCATGTTTCTCCCCCTGGATTTCATCATCACTTGGACCAGTATCCAAGTCAGAAGCCTGGACGATATCTTTGAATCTTCCTTCTTCCTCAGCTTTCTCAGCCACAGCTCATTACATTTATCCAGTGGAAAGTGGTAAGGATTACTGAAAATGTCTATAAATGCCCACTGCATGGTATACATCCAATTAATGATACTTGTGATTGTTAACACGTGAAGCTTTTACCATGCCCAGCTAAACCAGCCAGCCAGCCAGCCAGCCAGCCAGCTGTCTGTCCGTCCTTCCATCCGTCCATCCATCTGTCCATCCAACAGATATGTATTGAGCAGCTATTCTATTCTAGGTATTGTTGTAAGGCACGGCTATAACAGTGAATATAAGTCCCTGGTGAAGCTTACTACATTCTAGCAGAACATCTACTCTCTGTGTCCAGGCTCTGTCCAAGGTACTGTGTGTTCAGAAATGAAGCATCGTGATCCCTATAGTTAAGGAACTCATTGCCCAGCAACAAACAAGTTAGTCAAAGAGGAAATTCAGGCTGGGCTATAGCTCTCTACTTACTCTTCCCTCAAATTCCACTTACTCAGGGCCAAGCAAGTGCCAAAGAACGAGCATATGCCAAACAAACAAACAAATAAAAACAAAACAAAACAAAACAAAAAACACCCTGGTGAACTGTGACATCAGACCTTGCTAAGAGATGCAAGAAACCTCCAGGACAGATTTTAATCAGAGACCAAGGCAGGAAACCAGAGATGTGCCTCACTCCTGAATAACAGGCAAGGTATAATGTTAGGTATGCAGCCCTTAGAATTAGAGAGATGCTTATTTTAGCCACAGTTCTGACATTGGCTGGATGAACTTGGGCAAATTAAGTTACATCACCTCCCACTCTGAGTCTAGTTTCTCTAATCTGTAAAATTGGGCTTATAATGGTACTTATATACCATGGACAAAGTACTCAGCACAGTGCTGGGGCTATAACAGACATTTAATAAATAATAGCTATTATTTTCATTCTCATTATTATCCTAACAGGCCCCCACTTAATATGATATGACATTCCTGAAAAGTATTTGAAGACAATGTTAAAGGGGGCAAGGTGCTATATATAGGAGGATGTAGAGAGGGAAGGAGATTCATTTATGGAACCTTTATTATATACCAACTCTGAGATATGTCCTATGATCACCATTTATAGAAGCCTGAGTAATGGCCATGCAAAGATATCGTCAGGTCCTCATCCCTGAAACCTATAAATGCTATCTTAGAAGGAGAAAGGATCTTTGTAGATATGATCAAATTAAGGATCTTGAGCTGGAGATTATTTGGGATTACAAAGGTAGGCCCTATTTTCAATGACATGTGTCTTTTTAAGAAAGAGGCAGAAGGAAATTTCAAATACATGGAGAGAACGCACACACACGTGAGAAGGCGTTGTGAAGACAGAGACAGAGGTTGGCCACCAGCCAGGAAAGACCAGCAGCCACTAGAAGCTGGAAGAAGCAAGGAATGGATTCACACCTTCGTTTCAGCCCAGTGATATTGATTTTGGACTTCTGGCTTTCACACTGTGAGAGAAAAAAGTTCTGTTTGAAGCCACCCAGTTAGTGGTAAATTTTTAACAGCAGCACAGGAAATGAATACACAAATTTTTTCCTACGGGAAACAGACATACAAAAGCTCTTGCCCAAAGTCACGGAGCAAACAGCAAGTATGCAGAGAGCAGCAGACCTATGAGATCACACAGATAGGGAAACAGAAAGATAAGGAAAGAGGAAGTGCCCGAGTTCTTGAGGACTCAACAGTTCCAAAGTACAGACCTCTCTAGGCCTTTCTAAAACTTGGATGCACTTCCTCACTGTGGGCAAATTAAAAAACTGTGACAAATTGACATTCCAATGTTCTTGTAATACAATCCTTCTTCTTTTTTTCTTTCTCAAGCTAACTTAAATAGTTTCTGTCATTTGTAACTAAAAGAAACAGCAAAGATACCTAGCTAAGATACATTTTTATAGAGCTATAAAAATGGTCCTGGTGTAATAAACATTCTTTTTCTTTCCCTATTAAAAGGCAAAAGAATCTCAAGGTAAACATTATAGCAAAGGTACAATAGCAAGTTAAATAACTAAATAAGGAAAGGCCAAACAGGCAAAATGAATGGTATAGCAACACCACGTGTGGGATGCGAGTTCCTGGAGTGCTGGCTTGCGATGCTGCAAGGTTTTGGAAACGGCATGGAACACTTGGGAAATCATGAGCAGAAGAATCTAAATTGTCCAACTTTAAATTAAAACCATTAATGTTCTAGTATATATGGACACACACACACACAAATATAAACCAGAGCTCTCCCAGAAAAGACTTACAAATAGTTATGATTAATCAACACAAGAACCACAGCGCCTCCTTTCTTCATGGCTATTTCACCAACCAACCGGGCACTCTGTTTGCGTTGTCATGTAACTCTCATGATCCCAAAGGTGGGGACAATCTATCACCATTTCGTAAATGAGAAAAATGGAGATCTCAAAAAGAGTAAGTAACTTGTCCACTTAGGAAGTGGCTGACCCTAATCTGCCAGTATCAGAACTGGGAGTTCAATAGCCTCTTCAAAAAGCATTCGTAGGGATTCTGCGCAGTATCTGGATCCAGGGCAAAGGGTCCACCTAACAACTATCAAATACATAGACCTGTTAAGAATCTGCTCACGTCTTGTAACACTCGTGTTCTTTTCCTAAGAGTTAAAAAAAGGCACCACTGAGATCAAAGACTAGATGGGAATATTTCTCCACTGATGGGCATAAAGAGAAGAGATTCCCTCTAAGTCCTATGACTGCTTCTCTGTCTGGCCATAGCTAATCTTATTGTCACATTCCATTTATATAAGCAGCACTGGTCTCTATGCCACAGACCAGGAACTAATTCAGAAGAAAGTTCCTCAAAGGTTCAAGAGAAAGGCCCTCTCCAGATCCCTTGCAGTCCTTCAAAGAGGCCTCTGGCCGGTGCCTCTCATGTGGGAAAAGATCATAACAATGGGAGAAGCTACTGTTAACTGGGCATTTGGGTGCCAGGCTCTGTGCCAAGCACTTACCCCATGTTACTGTGCTGCATCATCACAACAAACCTAAACGACGTGCCCTTATGTACAGATGAGAAACTTGAAGCTCATGAGGTGGTCACCCTGCTAGTGTAAGAAAGGGAGCCAAGGCTGGAACCCCCAAAGGCTATGGCACCTAACCATCATATTCTGTGGCCACACTAAATCTATCCATGTCCTCTACACAGGTAAATCAGGCCCCTCCCCACTCGAGGTGGGGAGGAAGCTAGAAAGCCAAGGTCTCCATTTGTAAATGAATGGACTCAAGCAAAATGTCCCTAATGCTGCCTGGTCAAATAACAGACTTCTGCACCTCCTATTTTGTAAAGGACTTGAAGGATATTTAAAGTATGTTTATGTTCACTATCTCACTGTACCAGGCCAGGGCAAAGATTATTCTTACAGACATGGTAAAGAACACCTGGTGAGAACCAACTGTGTACCATGCAACATTCAAGAGTTTTTATATGTGCTATCTTATTTCTTCATCACAATAACTGTGAGAGGCATCATTATTCCCACATTACGGAACCTGGAATCTTAGAAAAAGTGCCTTAGAAATTGTCTTAACAGACTTTTACCTGAACTCCCTCTACAATATCCAAGACAAGGAGTTCTCCCATACTCTGGAGCTGAGCCTTGAACAACACAGGTGTGAACTATGAGGGTCCACTCACACACGGATTTTTTCCAATAAATACTTGTACTGTTTTGGATCTGAAGCTGGGAGTCCGTGGATGTGGAGAATCGACTGTATGAACTGATCTATGCCATTTTATAAAGGGATCTTGAGCATCTGTGGATTTTGGTATCGGGGTGGAGGGGCAGTTAGAACCAATCCCACACGTATACGAACATTTCTGGGGAGTTAAAAGTTACATGTGGATTTTCGACTGCACGTGGGAGTCGGTACCCCCATCCCTGTTATTCAAGGTCAATGGTACTTAAACATAGCTAGTGACTCAATTAAGGTACTTCATTCCACTCATTTCATTTTAGACAGTTTTAATGGTTCACAAGCTTTTCTTTACACTGAGCCAAAGTCTGTTAACCTGAAGCTTTCCCCATTGCTCTGAGTTATGTGTTCATGCGGAGAGGGGCGGGGGTGGGGGTGGGGGGGGAGAGAGAAACCAATCACTCAGAGATTTAAAGAAAAATGAGGTTCTTGACTGTGAATTTTTCCTTCTTCCATTTCTTATTCTTAATGAAACATATAGTATCAGAATCTCTCAAAACGAAGTATCCAGAACTAAATAGTTTGTTTTTCTTAATATAATTTAAGACTCAATTAACTTTGCTTAAATGTTTCTGTAGCTATACACACCAGTAAACACATAGTATTTTGTAATTACTGATGCTATAAAAATGCTACATGTTTCATAATAGGAAAATTGAAGCTTAAGAAAGTAAAGAAATTTAATCTTGGCTACACAGCGAGGAAAGAGTGGAAGTGAAATTAGAATTTAAGACCTTCCAATTCTAAGACTGCTATATTTCTAATCCCTACATTTCACATCTGGTTCACAGACATCTAAAACCTAAAGTTATATTTCATATAGATCATCAATCCATACATTTCTTATTCCAGTCTTTATTAAATGAATGTTGAACCTAAGGGCATGACTTTATCTTTGATCAATTTTATCTTTACATAATAAATTCTTTATGTCATTCTGGTCTATTAAAATCTTTGGGGATCAGTCCTGCCACTCAGTATGTTAGTTATTTCTCCCGCCTTCTTTTATCCACGTATGGCCAGTATTAGGTTATTTTCACTTTCATCCTTAAAACAATATTAAACAGAATGTGGCCTTCAGGCAAACTGTTGGCGCCCCTTCCCTAATCGGATTTATCCATTAGCATTCTGGAAATAGTTGGTCAACTAGTTTTGTCCCTTAATTAGGCTAGAAAATCTAGTCTGGCCTGCATTTCTCTATCTTATACATCAGGATATCACGAATCACTGTGTTATATGCCTCACTGAAATTCCAGTTCCATTACACTTCAGAATTCTCTGCCTAGAGCCTAACACAAAGGAATGGTTCACAACCATTCCTAATTCGGTGCTGTTCATCTATTAATTCAGTTTTCTTAATCTGTATTATTCTACCTAAAATACAATGGGAAGAAAATCAGGCAACTAAGCACCTGAAAGTGGAGACTTCAGCTCATAATAGCTGTAGTACTCAAGAGTCAGTACGATAAAAGCAGAGGAGTGGATGAAAAGCTGAGGGTTTGAGAAATTATAGGTATCTGAAACTCTGCACAGGTACTTTGCTATCTACAAAAATAGTAATGGGTAAAAAATAATGTAGAACAGAGAAGACACGTACTGATTTATCAGGAATGTCTGGAGCAGGGAGGGGTACTAGAAGAGCTCAGACAGTGAACTTTAAAAATACCATTTCCTACAAAGAGGAGCCAGGATTCCTTAGAAAAATGGTTGATTCCAGGTCTAAGGGACAAGATGAGATGAGTCTGGCCATGCTACCCAAGACTAATAATGGATCATGTCAAAAGGATACAGGAAATGACATAAAAAGCCTCCCCACTGGCCTAAAATGGAGTGACCTATGCATCAAAGAGAATAATGCTGCCAATGAATTAAAGCACTTCAAATATAAAAATCAATGTGTTCATAATATTAAAAAGAAAACCTCATTAGCTACCACTGGAGGTTGCTAAGACACCAATTCATTATTCTGGAAATTGATGAATAAAGGGGAAAAAAAATCAAACATTAAAGTAAAAACGACTCGAATCTTCCTCTCTTGCTCCCCTCCCCAAGGGTAAGAAAAGAGAAGGGAGTGGAAACAAAAACTGTTTTTAAAAACTTTAAACTTTTAAACTTTAATCGAGAAGGCTAGGATCAGGCGGACAGATCTGCCTGGCAGTCAAGGGAACAGGCTTGGGTGGGAGGGCCCGAGGCAAGTTAAATCTCAATTCAGGAATGGAAAGGAAAGAGACAATAGCTCTACAATCTCTTGATTAAGAACTAGGACTCTAGAGTCAGACTCCTTGAGGTCAAATCTAGGCTCTGTCTCTTGCTAGCTATGTGTGTGATTTTGGAAGTTTCCTAACATCGTTGGAGGTATATCTCATTTTCTAGTCTATAAAATATGGATAAATATTATCTTCTTCAAAGAACTGTTGTGAGAATCAATGAGTTATCAGGTTACTTATAATTAATATGGAGCTCCGTATTAGAATGAAATAGCGTGGCAAACTCGAAAGTACTAGACAATATTATTGCTTATCCTTTATTTTTTATTTCATTTTTTTAACCTAAAAAACCTGTAAAAAGTACACTAAGAAGAATTCTTCAGTCTGGTGGCAGGAGAAGGTAAAGACAGATTTCCAAGGGGGGTGAGAGCTGAAGTATGACTGCCAGTTAGACAAGCGAAGGCAGAGGAGGGAGCAGGCAGAAGAAGCAATCAGTGCACAAAGTCACATCTTAAAGTTGGAGCTGAAAACCTCTCTTCGACTCCGGTTTCCTCGGAGAAGAATCTCATTCCTCCCTGAAGTAACTGATATAGTTCACTAAGCTTCGGTAAGACAATCAAGGCAAGTTACACAGAAATATCTACAGATATAATACCAGGTTATGTCCTACCCCTGTATATGTAAGAGCTATGATCTGCAAAATGTTCTAAAATCAGCTTGATGAATAATAAAAAGCTTTTATTACTCACAACACAAAAATGTAACCATGCATGAGCTTTATTAGAAAAAATGTAATATGCTTGTCTTTGCTATAATAGTCCAAAGTTTAGGAACAATCTGTAGAATTTTTTTTAATCAAAAATTATTCTAGTGCAGGTAACGGGAACTATATTAAATTTCATTTCTTCAAACTTTAACATGCCTGCTCAGATAAATATGGGCAGATGGAGAGCTTAGTTAGTATCTCTATGGACACGGATTAATTTTCAGAGGCAGAAATGTCAAATTCAAAGGAAATAATGAAAGTGGTGAATAAAGCAGCTATGTCTGGCCTAGAGGATTAATAACAATTGAACCAGGTACAGAGCCCCAGTAACAACTCTTCAGAGAATCACTGCTCAAATAAATGGATGTTTCCATCTCTACATCACTCATCAGGAACAGTAAGTAAATGAATCAAAGATACTTATAAACAAATCTGGTCATCGATCTGACAATACTTAAGTTCTTGTTTTATAAAAGTGGAAGGACTGCTTAGTTATAACTTACCAAGGTTACATTGCAGGTTAAGTCTCAATCGAAGACATTATTAACAGCAACACCTTGTACCATGATTGCCACAGAAAAGATACTCATTTTGTTGAATGAACAAATGAATGGACAATAAATGAATAAAGGTATGGCTTCTTGCAGTGCTTTCCAAATTACAAGTTATAACCCATAGCATTATGACTAGTATTTGTAGAATAAAATAGAAAATATCAAAGTGCATCACATGTAGTAAGGGTAAAATATAACGAAACGTTTCTTTCAATTAAAGTGTGTGCATTTGGGAGCTGGCGTGTCCATATGTACAGTGGAGTAGTGGCTCACAATGAACTATGGATCAAAATGTAAAAAGTCTGCTATACATTGACTTGGTGGTTAAGACACACTGGATATGAATTCCAGCTCTGCTGCTTCCCAGCTTCATAACCATGAACACATGACTCATTTCTTTAAGTCTCAGCATCAACTGTAAAACAGGATAACAATAGTATTTACCCCATGGGGTTACGAGGGAATAAATGACATACAATGATAACTGCTAACATGTACCTGATACATATTATGTAATAAGCTTTGATATGTGTCACATAAAATGATTCACTCATTCCTTACAACGCTGTGTAGGTATCTATTACTATTATCTCTATTTTGCAGATGAAATAACTGAGGCACACACAGAATAAGAAATATGCCCAAGGTCCCATGGCTAGTAGGCAGCAGAGCCAGAATTCAAAGCAGACAATCTTGCACCAGGATTTGAGACCCTTCTATACTATACTGCTTAATACAACACCTAACATATAGTAAACAAACAGTATGTGTTAGTTGTGCTGTTGCTATTAAAGATAAATTCTCTGTAAGATTAAGACCTGATAAAAATTTGCAACTTTATGAAACATTTTTTTGAAACATTTTGTTTTTAAAAAAAATACATCTTAAACAAAAGCAATAAACAGTGCATTAATAATTTTTTTAAAAAGGGCTTTGATAGAATTCAACATTATTATTCAACTCTTAGCAAACTAGGAATAGGAAAAACTTGTTTAATATGATAAAGGTTATCTGGAGAAACTTATAACCAAATATCATACTTAATGGTAAATGCTTTAAAAAAAGAATGACAATAGCAAAGACACTTAAGAAAAACAAAGACTTGATTCACTATATATAAGTATTCATTTTAAAGCTATAATAATTAAGAAACCTTTTATTGGCTCAAGGATAGACAGACCAAGGAACTAAATGGAGAATCCTACAACATAACTATGCATATATAAATATTTAATTTATGTTAAAGGTGGCACTGCAAAGCAGTGAGGAAAAGACACGCTTTTCAATGAGCGATGTTGAGACAATTAGATATCTATATGGGGAAAAAATTAAACTTGATCTTAGCTCACACTATGAAAATATTTAATTCCAAGGAGACTGAAGACTTAAGCATCAAAAGCAAAATAATATTCCTCCAAGAAGATAATAAAGAAGAGTATCTTCATGATCTTGGGTTAGGAAAAGATTTTTAAAATAGACCACAAAAAGTAGAAAGGAAAGCACTAAAATTGGAGCACATTAAAATAAAGAACTTTAACTGAAAAGGCAAGCCACAGCTTGGAGGAAGTGCATGAAATATACATGACCTACAAAGAACTCATACCCAAAATATAGAAAACCCCTCTACATTAATAAGAAAAAAGAAACTCTGAACAAAACTGGGCAAGAGACCTGAATGAGGATTTCACAAAGGAGGCTATCCACAGAGTCGATATACTTATGAAAAGATGTTCAAATCCATTAGTTATATAGGACATGCAAATTAAAACCACAATGACATTCTATTACACATCCATTAGAATGGCTAAAAATAAAAAATCAAAGATTTCAAGCTATGGGGGCAAGTTGGAAAAATTAATTTTCATATACTTTTAGCAGAAGTTTTTATTGGTACAACTACTAAGGAAAACTGTGTCATTATTAAAATTGAAGATATACCTACTTTGTGACCCATTCCCAGGTATCCACCCAACAGAAATTCATGCTCTTGTGTATTAGGAGACATATTAAAATTAATCCAAATATTCACCAACATTATTATAGATAGAAGAATTCATACAACGCAATACAAGACAGTGGTAAAGTTATTTAAATCACTGGAACAACGCAAATGACTCATACAGTATTATGTAAAAGAAGCCGGAAAAAAAAATAACTGTAGGATTCCACTTATATGAAGTAAGTTAAAACGAGTCAGACCAGGCAGAGAGGAAAGGGATACACAGGTAAGAGACTGCTGGGGTGGCGATGTACTTTTGGATCCTGGCAATGTTGTACTTCTTAACTTGGGTGGTGCTAGCTTTCTAGTAGTCTATTAAGCTACAAATTTGTGTTTTATGTACTTTCCCCTCGGTGTTATATTTCACAATAAAAAAGTTAAAAAAAAAATAAATAAAAAAGGCCAGCAGAGCATGTCAGAAAAGGGAAATGACATCAGCAATGGCAAAAGGAAGGAAAACAAGAATAAGGTGTTTTTGAGGGAAATTGACAGGATATAAAGTAGAGAGAGCTTACGGAGGAATGGTCAGAGATAAGTCTAGAAAACTAGTATGGAATAGATTACACTAGATTTTACCCTATTAATAAAGGCTACTGAGATTTTTAAATAGAGACGTGTCTGGATCAAAGTAGTATTTTAGAAATATCAATCTCATAATGATGTGCAGGTTGCAACAAAATGGATTGCATGGAGATCCAGGTAACTCGAATGAATGGTAAAGAATGGCTGACTGGAAGTGAAAAGAAAGTTTAGGGAGCCAAGAGAGGGCTTCTTGACAGACTACATTCCAGGGGGGTAGGGAGGAAGGAACAGGAAAGTGTCCAAAATGAACTTGTGGTTCTAAAGCAAGGTGGCTGTGAGAAATGTGGTATCACTGATAGAAAAGAGGAAAAGCAAAAAAATGCTGAGCAAGGGACAGAATTAGGATCAATGGCTTTAGTTTACAAAAGGATGATGGATGAGGTGAGCAGAAATATTCCAAAAGCAGTTATTTAGGGGACGATGGTTAAGGTTAGAATGAAGGATCTGGGAGTCAACAACACATGGAAGAGCTGAAACTATGGCAACGTATTAGAACTCCAAGGGGGGAGAGATGTGTGGAAAAACGGCAGCAGGGTGAAACCAAGACATAGCGAAGGGAAGGTAAGAAGCTGGGGAAGGAAAGTGAGATGACATGATCAAAGAAGAACGAGGTGGACTATAAATCCATGATCATGAGAGATAAGGGACAAGGACTTCACAAAGAAGAGAGCAGCGTCAGAAATGTGCAGGTCCAAAGTGTGAGGATTAAGAAACGGCTTAAAGGTCACAGCTCAGAAAAGTTTCAGTGAACTGGTTAGAACAAATAGCATACGGAGTTAAAAACAGGTGAGTGCTAAAGAAATAAAATTTGTAGTTTATTGAGTAGTATCACTCCATTTGAATGATAGAGAAATATTTTGTAGGAAAAAGCAACAGATTTAAGCAGATTTTTTTTTTTTAACTAGGAGAAATTCATATGCATTTAAAGAAGATAAACATAAAAACAAAGGCTTTTTGGAGAATGAACTATAATCCAGACATACTTTCAAAATAAAAACTTGCATAAAAAATATAAAAAGTTCATCATTTCAAATTTTCTTACCTATTTTGTTTTTACTAAGAAAAAGGTAAAGTTACTTGCCCCGGGTCAGAAAAGTAAAGTGATTCACCCAGGGTCACAGAGTGACTCAGTCAGTGATGGAGCCGAGTTTCAACCTTACTACTTTTCCAAAGACAAACTTTCCATTATACCACACTGCCTGCTATGGCTGGGCAGGGGAGAGGATGGTATGTGTCCAATTTGAGCATCAGTGCTGCTGCTTTTTTTTTTTTTAAACCAAAGATACAACAGAAATCTATGAAACAAAGAACCAACTAGAGGTATTCTTATCATCCTGTGAGTGAACACCAAGTACCTTTATATTAGCAACCAAATTCTTCTTTAATTTGGTTAAATCCAGACAAAGTCTGTTACCAAAAATGCGTTTCTCTCATACCTGCACTCAGCTCTGCTGTTAACAGAAATACCTCCCTTACCTCAAGAAGGGTATTTTACCCATTCCAAGGAATCAGGTTACACAAATTACATTTGGAGACTGATTTTTATCAAAACCTGCTTTTCAGATTGTGATGAAGGCCAGATTTAGGAAATGGAGAGTATACAGCTGCCCACTTGACCAAAATTATACTGACAACTAAGGCATTCTGGAACTTGCCTGACTAAAGGGTATTTAAAACAAAGGGGATCTGTTTCTCCTGGATAACTCGTTCCAAGTCTCTGATCAGCTGCACATTCATTCTAAGTGCTGATTCCACTCCGTTTCATCGACTGCCACCATCTGAAGTGAAGGCCTCAGGTGGTGTGGCAGAATTTAAATTAGAAATAGGTACCCTCAAAATTTCATTTGCCAACAGAATTTAAACAGAAGTAGATAAAGATCTTAGCCTTTCTCCTCTACTCATATACTATGGCTCCTCTAATGCACATAACACTATAAAAATCCATTTCCAAAGGCTACCCATGGAAGTTCCTTGGAGGATATTTCTAAAAAGTGACATCCATTGGATGAAAACGAGTGAGCAACTCACAAGATTAGTGTGGACTGAATGTTTGGGAGTTATACTTACAGGTCACTGAAAAAAAAGGTGAAAAACACAAAAGGAAATGTCACCACTATTAACGGCTTAAGCCTGGAAACAAGGATGAAATGGTTCACAAATTACAATTAGCTGAAGCCACAGGAATTAAATCCAGGGAAAATGCTACCCCGACATTCAACAGGTGGGGGCAAAAAAATAAAAATTCAGACCACAGCCCCCAGCTCCTTCCTCTCTCTTTTAAATGTAGGAATTTTTGAATTAGGAATCAACTTCCTATTTGTGACTAAAAGTTTTCATATTTATGCAAATTTAGATTTTCCAGTTGGGGAAAAGAATCTGCAAATCTGTGGTTAGTCTGATTTGGATTGTTACTGGGGACATTTAAGCATTCCTTGTTCATTTAGGAAAAATAGGGTTGGTTGAGTCTGAGGAGTCTTCTCTAAAAAATAGATATAAATATACAGATATCTGATTAATAGATATCCTGGATCCACACACTACAGCTTTAACAGACAAGGGTTTTGAAGTTGGAAGTATAAAGTAGGCACTGATTCACTAATAATACTTCTTACTTCAAATCATCTCCTGACATTTATTAGTTGATAACTATTTGAGGGCTCCTCTGTGTCCTTTGTGTACTTCACAATAGTAGAGAAGACAGACATTAATCCCATAATTTCAAGAGCAATAAATACCAAACTAGAAAGAGAAACTAGAAAGAGTAACTACAGGTGGGCATAGAGAAGTGAGTGATTCTAGAGCTAGATAGGAAAGCAGAACAAAACATTTTGTAGAAGAGGTGTCACCTGAACTGGGTCTTAGAGTAACAAACAGTACATCAAAGGGAATTTCAGCCAGTATAGGCAAAGAAACTGGCTGGCTGTAGGTATTTAGACGTGTTGTAGGAGTACAGTATTTGAGGCAGAGGGAGCTGAACATGCATCCTGCGCTTAGAAAGACTTGACAGGCTTCCGTAGGGAGGCTGTAGGCATGCATGAGACTGCCAGAGACCAGGGTATGCTGGGAGAGCAGTATGTAATAGATACCTTTGGGGGGCTGTCTGCTTTCTCTCGCCAATCCTCTTTTCTTTGGAAACAGCCACTTCCCTGCCTGTGAAGCACTAGGTTTACACTGCCTAGGCAAGTTGATGGGAACTGGAACAGAGACTGGCTACTGCTATCTGAACTGAAAAAAGACATTGGCCCAAGTTGGTTCGATGAAATTCATTGTTCCCAAGATTCTATAACGGGGACACAGGGACTGCTAGCTTCTCATGCAACTGGAACTGTGAATGTGACCAGTGAGATGGCCTTTTTCTAGAATGTGTGTCTATGTGGTAGTGGTGGTGATGAGGGCCAGGGATGAAGTGAAGCAGAGGGCACTATACCACTTCACAACAATCACTAGGGCTCCTGAAACTTAAATATAACTCCCTGTAACAAAAACATGCTGGTCTTATTTCAACCTGTGGACAAGCCTGCTCCCTCACCTTCTTCCACCAAGAGTTTCACAGCCTTTAGAGTTTAATACCTCTAGTCCCAACAAATGACTTTCACAGTATATTATTTCCAATCCCCTTTATCACAAAGGTCAACTGCCTTCTCCTCTGGACATGTTCCTGCTTGTAAGGATCATGTGAAAATATGATGCTCAAAATCAAGTGTAACTTGAGGAGTACAGAACAGAGGGGGAATCTATGCTCCCTGCTCCCTTTTGTATGCTGTTTTTAATAAATGCAAATTGGGTTTATGGCCTTTAGGGCAACTGTAGTGTATCTGTGAAAGTATACACTCTATGACTACATAGAACACAGTGGATTAATCTTATTGATTGGTCCTGTGTGTGCGGTAACCCAAACTCTGTCTTTTTTCATGTTTTGCTGCTAAGCTGCCTCATTCACATCCTGTAAGCTGGGCCTTGGCACCAAATACGAGACTTCGTTCATTGCTGTGTTTGAGTCATCCTGATGTTCCTGCCTATTAAGATGATATAAGCTTTCCCTCCTAGCTTTGAGTCATCGATAGAAGCCCATGACCCATATTCCACATCTGTACCTCCAGCTTTATACAAAACTGGTGAGAATTAACCTAGGCTTTTGATCTTAGGCTGATCATTTTTCCTTGCATCAAAAAGCAATATAGTAAGTATAGTAATTTTTATATCGAAATGTTTTATTTTTTATATTTTTATATTTATACTTCCCCCCCCAGTTAAGACATAACTGACATACAGCATTATATAGCTTAAGATGTAAAGCATACTGACCTCACTTAACATATATTGTAAAATGATTACCACAAGTATAATAATGAAAAGGATGAGCTACAAAGTCAAACTGTCTGAGTTCAAATCTCAGCCTTGACATTTATTGAACATATAGCCATACTACCTCAGTTCCCTCATCTGTAAAATGGGGATAACAATAGTACTTATATATCTCAAGGCTACCGTGAGGACTGACTTAATACATGCAACGTGCTTAGTGCTGAGAAGAGCTGATACATATACAGTGCCTGACACACAGTAAATACTCGATAAATGTGAACTGTTACTATTATCATATCATCACCATTTTGTCTCAGGATACCTATCAGTAAAATGAGGATAATGAGAAAAGTTCTTATGAGGACTAAATAGAATGTATGAGGAAGTGCCCCATATATTCTGAAGTTCAGGGTGCCTATGAGGAAGGGTGGTAATTCACATGAATGAGCTTCTAATTCTTGCATGCCTGGGCCCTCTTCGGCCAGGTACAGAAATCACCTTCTTATAGTGGCTTCACACATCTAACTCTTTGCTCCCCTTCACATCTACCTAAGGTTTTGGAGAACCAAAATTTAGTGACCTTTTACAGTGGATTACCCTTGCCTTTTTTTTGTTTGGTTATTTTTACTGTAATTATAAAGTCAAAAACAAAAGCCACCTCAGCTTTGGATCCCAGTTAGTCAAAATTTTGGCTGTGTGAAAATCTCTCTGAGCTTGTTTCCTCACCTATAAAGGACTGTTATGAGAATGAAGAGATTTAAATACGTAAAAGACAAAGAGTACCAGAATGAAGATATGGATCAACAAATTTAGTTGTATTTTATTATGATTATGCTTATTATTTCTCCACCCAGGACCATAGCTCTTTATAGAAACACTCAAATTTGATAGGCTTTTATCAAAGAGGTGAAAATACAGTGTAATTATACCAAACAGTTAAACCAGAGTTGTCAAAATGTCCTTTAGGAAATATGTATACACAAAATTGTCTTTTGAGTTTATTCCAAAGAGACTCCCAGGCACTCCTATTAGTGTAACTTCCAACTGTCAAAATCTTGTGCCTCCATCATCAGACTATTAGAAGTTGATCTGGCTACTGAAGATTTCAATGATAAGGATATTACTGACTTTGAGGGTTGATGTGCTTGTTATGTATCTCAGTCATTTGTGACTTCTTTGATTACTTGCTTGTGGATTATGGAGTCATTAAATTTCAGAGCCACAGGAGGCTTAAGGAATATAGTAGTTTCTTATTCTCCCTTACAAATAGAGAAAGTGAGGTCCAGAGAATTAAAGTAACTTGCACCTGTTTGCATAAGTAACCTCTACATTACAGCTACCTCTACATTTCATTTGGCCTTTATATGAGCTATGTACCTATAATACTCAATGGCGGCTATTATGGATGACATCAATTTGTATAGCAAATTCTCTATTCTAATAAATTGATGATGTGGCAGAATTTGGGACTACTGAGGATTCATCATGAGCGACTTTCTGAAATTTTAATACCAGACTGAACGTAGATGGAACCTCAGAATCCCTGAAATCTTTAAAATATACAGTCATGCACCACTTAACGACAGGGATATGTTCTGAGAAATGTCTCATTAGGTGATTTCATGTGTGTGAACATCAGAGAGCGTGCTTACACAAACCTAGATGGAATAGCCTGCTACACACCTGTGCAATATGGTACAGCCTACAGCTCCTGGGCTGCAAGTCTATACAACATGTTACTGCACAAAACGAGATTAAATCAGGCATAAGAGAAAATGATGCAATCAAGAGATATGATAAATGAGATATATGAGGTTGCTGCCACAATAACATGGCAATATGTAAAATACGTTTTACAGTATATTTTTTTATTTTAAGTAGAAAGGGTATACTATAAAATAACAATATACAAAGCACAGTATAGGCAGGAAATAAGCCAGTAACACAGTTCGTTATTTTCGAATATTACATACTCTGCATAATTGTATGAGCTTTACTTTCATATGACTGGCAGCGCGGTAGGTGTGTTTACACCAGCATCACCACCAACACGTGAGTAATGCATTGCACCACGACATTAACGGCCAGGCCATCACTCACTACACGGTCAGAATTTTCAGCTCTATTATAATCTTTAGGGACTGCCACACATCATATATGCAGTCTATCGTTGACCACAATGTCATTATTAGGTGCATGACTGTATATGTAAACTCTATGTGGACTGGCACTTGATCTGTCCTGATCACCTCTGGACCTATCCATGAAGTCTCACAAAGTGAAAGTACTCTGGAATATATGCTGGAGGAATGAAATTGGGCAAGCATCTGAACTCTCCCCTTTTTAAAACACTTTCCTCCCTTGGCTTCCAGACTACCACCCTCCTGGGTTTCCCACTTTCTCTCAATCCACTAGTTTCCCAGTTTTTTTTATTAAGTACTTTTTGGAACTCCTGAATATTGGCATATCCTTAGGAGTTAGTCCTTAATCCTATTTTCTACCAACAGTCTCTCTTAGATGACTTGGGCCTTCCCCCTATATTGGGTAGTTCAACTGAGTGTATGCTTAATCAAAAACCTCCCTTGTGCTCCAGACTTCTCTACCCAAACTGCCTATTTAACATTCCATCTGGCTTTCTAACAGGCATCTCAAAACTACGAAAGTCAAATATAATTTTAGATTCTACTCCTATTTCCTATTATCAACATGTTTCTTGGCTAATCTTCCCCCATCTTACTAACTAAAACCAATATCCATTAGTTGTTCAGCCTAAAATCCAGGATTCATACCTAATCCCTTCACTTTTTTTAATATTCCGTCATCCAAACCATCAGCAAACCCTATCAATTCTCCCCTTCAAAACAGATCTTAAATCTACTCTCCACTTCTACTTCGATCAGCCCTAGTTTAAGCTACCATCTTCTCTCACCTGGATGATCACTCAGTCTACTAATGGTTTTTACTTCTCTTGGGCTCCCTACCATCAACTCTCCAATCCATTCCACAGTGAGGTCAGGGGGATCTTTAATAATTCTTCTGTGCAAGAAGCTCTAATTACTTCTTCTTGCACATGAAATAAAATATATGGTCTACACATACCCCTGTGTGATCAGGCCCTAGCCTAATTCTCGGATCTCATCTAATTCTACCCTTCCTCCGCTCACAATGCCACACACTGGAAAGAATCCTTTCTCAGTGTCAAAGAGTAATACATATCTAGAGAGAGGATTATAGAGGGCTAAGTCACAGTACATCGATTCAGTTGTTTATCCTTCCTAAATTTCACATGGCACTGTAGAATTGTGAGAAAATCTCATGTCATAAAGTACAGGCTGGCTATGAAAGAAAAGGCTGAGAGTTGTAAAAGGTTTGAGACATAAACTATAATTTTTGAATTACCTGGAAAATAAGCAATCCACTTCAATAACTAGAAATTATATTCCTTTTCTATCTTCAGCCATTTAACTTTTGTAAAGTAAACTCATCTAAAAAGGTACCTGCCTGTATGCAGAATATATAAAGAACTCTCAAACTTCAATACTAATTTTAAAAACACCCCAATTTAAAAAAAATTAAAAAACTTGGACACTTTGCTTAAGAGGCTATGTGGCTGGCAAAGAAGCATTTGCAAAGATGTCAAACATCATTAGCCACTAGAGAAATGAGACACCACTACATATTAGGATGGCTAATATTTTTAAATGATAATACCAAGTTGTGGTGAAGATCTAGAGCATTCAAGTAAGAATGTAAAATGATCCAACCACTATAGAAAACAGTTTGGCAGGCTCTTATAAAGTTAAACATATGCTTATCATGTGACCCATCAAATCTAATCCCAGGCATTTATTATAGAAAAATAAAAATTTAGGTTCACACACAAACTTGTGCATGAGTATTTATAGCAGTTCTATTAATATTCGCTCCAAATTGGAAATCAACTAAATGTCTTTTAAGGGGTAAATGGATGAACAAACATCAATAAAAGAATGAACTATTGATATGTTAACAATTTGAATAAATCTTAAAGGCATTGTAGTGAATGAAAGAAGCCAGCTTCAAAAGGTCACGTACCGTCTGATTCCATTGATATAACATAGTCAGGAAGACAAAATTATAGTAGCAGAGAACAGATCAGTGGTTGCTAGGGGGTTAGGAGTAAAGTGAGAGTATTAGCACAAAAGCATAGATAGCATCAGGGAGTTTGGGGTTAATGAAACTGTTCTGTACCTTGATTTTAGTCGTGGTTACACAAATCTATATTTACAGAATTTCCCACCCCCTCGAATACCCTCAATTTTACTATGCGTTAATTTTTAAATGTAATAGAATACGGAAGCACCTAATACTTCCTATCCAACATTAGTATAGTACTTTGGCCACTAAGTCATCAACATTTCACAAAAGAAAGAAAAGAAAGAAAGAAAGAAAAGAAAGAAAAAGAAGGAAGGAAGGAAGGAAGGAAGGAAGGAAGGAAGGAAGGAAGGAAGGAAGGAAGGAAAAGAGAAGGAAGGAAGGAAGGAAGGAAGGAAGGAAGGAAGGAAGGAAGGAAGAAGAAGAAAGAAAACAAACAAACAAACTTTCAGTCTAAACTAGGGAAAAAGTCTGGGTTAGACATTTAGACTCCATTTCTCCACTCATTAAAAAAATACAACAGACTGCAACTCTGTTAAGGACATTCCTCCAGAGCATGGATGGCCTCCAGGCAGAGTGTAAAACTTAAAACCATTTAACCAAGGCCTCTCCCTCTGTAGGACCTGACACTTGTAGCAAGAATAAGCAAGGCTACTGCATGCTCTTCCTAAGTCCGGCGGCGGTGTCCAAGCCTCCAGCTCTGAGGCAGACCTATGTGCCTTTAGAGCAAAGTACACTGACCTCCTTACACGTTTGCAAGGGCAGGACAGGAATGAGAAGAGGGCCCTCTTCTGCTCAACAAGGGTAGGCGCCTCCATTTACAGACCAAAGCTCTCTCTAGGGTTTCTCTTGCATCTGGAACCAACCTGCCTTTCTGTCCTCTTTGAGCCTTATAACTCACCCCCTACCCTGTCCGCTTGTTTCATGTTGTCATGCCTTTGTTTATCCTGCTCCTTCTCCCTGGGAGACCCTTTCCCACTTTACCATCCCGACAAACATCCACCAATCTCTCATGATGCCTTCTTGGTTGAAGCCTAACCTGACAGCCCAAACAGAAATGAGCACTTCTACCTCTGCACACCTCTGTGGCCTCCAGGATTGCTGACACTGTGCCTCCAACAGTTTGTTGCACTTGTTTATTAATCTCCCTCTACCAGATTCTATGCCCCAACAGGGCAGGTAAAGATTTTTTTTCTGTATCTCTCAAATACCAAGCACAGAGCAACGACCAGTGAATGTAGGTTGAGTCAGCGAGTAGCGCAGCTTCTCTCCTTGCAAATCAAAGGGCACAGTTTATAAAAACTCACTAGTGGGCCAGCTCAGAAACCTTGTGCCAATGCTCAAAGCTTAGAATTCAGCCCTTAGGTCCCTGCCCACTTCTAAGGTCCTAGTGAAAGAGAGACCAAAGCTTTAAGTGAAACCATATGTTCTAGGGGTTGGAAAATGAGGCTGCCACACTGCATTACCAAAAGACCACTTTCTCCAGAACTGTGATCAGATTTAGTAGAATGGGCCCAGAACTCAGACATGTACATTAGTGGAGACTCCCATCCTATTGGTCAAAAAGTGCTTTTGTTAACTACTTCCATGTGTAAAATGATGTTCAGAATAAGTGCCGAAGTCTCTCTGCATTCATTACTAAGACTACAAATTATGAAACGTAAGCAGCGCACGTGAGCACTCTTACATACGTTACACTCCCATGGTTTACTGATGCAGCCATCGGAACCCAAGAGTGCTGCTCCCCCGACGAACCGGACCAGTACTTTCACAGCACTAGCACGCCTTCCCCTCTCCTCAGACTCCCTAGACGTTCACCACTCTCCTAATTTCGTAAGGAAACTGAGTCCAAATATTTTTCAGCATATGACCTATGAACTTTTTGTACTAAAACTATTCTACAGTGGGTAGTTTTTCTCCAGTATCAGATTGGTAACCTCATGGCAAATGTTTTCGTGTGCAAGACTCCAAAAGGCATGTGGGTATTAGAGCAGAGGGGCTGAAAGAGAATTAATTTCTATGCATTCAAAAGGAACAGGATGTGGTTAAAACAATGGATGGCTGGACTATATCCAGTGACAGGAAAAGATACCAATTGTGACACATCATCACCCCTAACACCCCTCCCCTATCCTGCCCCCAACCAAATAAAAGAGGTGAGGGTGGTAGATTTTCTTGTCAGCAGCAATTAACAACTATCTCATGGCAAACTTAAAAAGCAAAAAACATGACTCCATGAGAGTCTGTGTATGTAAACATACTCTTATAATAATGACAATAGCCAAGACTTCAAGACTAGCACTTACTGGCTGCCAAGTCTTTCATTTACACCTCTCTTCTTTCCACACTGACTCATGTGCATGTTTTGCAATTAAATAGCCACTGTGATGGTGTTTATTTTTTCTTTTTTTAAAAATGTCCCAAACATACATTGTTGTAGAGCGGTAATTTAATAAACTGTAATTGACATTCAATAAGTTACACATAGCTTAGCTCCTTTGAAAAGCAAAACCAGGCTGCTGTAGCCATCACGCTGAGAGAACATGCTGAAATCTCAGCAAAGGAAAACTTTTTGCTAACGGCGAACAGGATGCTAACAGAAAACCAGAGAAACTGAGGTACAGAGTTTCCCCACACCTTTGCCAACTGCAATGCAGGACTCTAATTTTACTACGTTCAGAAAAATATTTGAAAATTTTATTTTGCAGCCAGACATCTGGAAGAATAAAAATGTTTTAAGAAATACCTGGCAAACACAGTAAAAAAATATATATGTAAAAACAAACCCCACTGCCAGTTTTGAATAATGCTTTGGCAGCCAAATGTTCCTCCTTTCCCTGTAATTACCTTCAAAAACTCTTATGTTTCAAGTGATGAATAGTTAGTATCTGTTAAGCAACATTAAAATTATTTTTCCCTCTTTGTAGTTCAAAAGGGGAGCTACAGTTCAGGTAAAGAATTATATCTGATTCACCCGTGTTCCCAGGGCTTAGAACACAGTAAATGCTCAATGAATGTTGGCAACATAACTTATAATTTTATACAGAACGATCAGAATAATGAGCCACTGATATAAGCTCTGAAGCCCCAAAAGACTGAAGACTCAAAAGTTAAGCAGAGTAATGATTAGAATGCTAACAATAGTCCCAACTTTACCACTTCATGGTAAAGCTTCTAAGAAGGGGCTATTAAGCCTGGCCTCAGCAATTGTCTTGGCATCTATTTATCTACCAAAACACGTGGAAGGAGATAAGAGTAACCTGACTATCCTTCTTGTCCTGATTATGATTTAATCTGTGTGCTCACGTAAAGCTCATCCCCTCTTCTTTTTCACGCAATTGACACAATTGTAAAAGACTCTCTTAGGGAAAAGCCACATATTTTGCAAGGACCCACTCATTACTAAATATTTTCCTTTGCCCAGGAATAGCACAGCAATTCCTTGTAGCAGAAGGCTCAGCAGCTCGTATCACTAGTTATACAGCATTTTTGAGGCTCAATTTCCAAAGGGCCCATCCCCGATTGCTGCCCACTGAATGGAGGCATTCCCTGGGGACTTTTCTACTTGGAATATAAACAGCACTAGCCACAAGCTCACCCGAAAATCCTCTCCTTTCTTATCTCCCTAAATTGCTACTCTATAAACTCATTTCAATTACAAGGCATATTAAACATGTGCTGGGTACTGTGGCAGAGGTTCTCTTAATTCCTACAGCAACCCTGAGAAACTGCTATTACTATCCCCTGTTGTACATATGAGGAAATTGAGGCTCACAGAGGTCAAGTGACTTGGCCAAGTGACAGAGTCAGGCTGCTCAGGTTCTTTCCCCAACACTGGGAATTCTGTCGCAAAGCAATGGCTGCAGCCAAGTTTTTATGAGCCATCTGGGCAGCAGGGGACGAGTTCTTACATACAGACCAAGCGATCTGCTCAGAGGCTATGGAAGCGGCAGCAGGTTTTATTTTTGTTTTCGTTTGGTTTGGTTTGGTTTCAATGGCTAAAAAATCCTACAGGAATTCTGATTGGCCCCAAAGACAATCCACCATGGCCCACCAGCCAGTTGACTTCTGACCTTCCATGCTTCTCATTCTAATTAATGCAAGGTCCTTGGATCACATTGTGAGCATCAAGACCCAGTCAGAGTTAGCAATGACCTTTACATCTATCAGTCCTTTCAAAATATGTAAAACAGCTGTGCGTTAAGAACGCCCGCCACCCCCAAATTCTCAACCTTGAAATATGAGTAGACGCAGTTTTCCTGATTATGCTGTTTTTAGCAAGTCTTTGGGACATGACTTTTTATGTGTCTAATAAATATTTGAAGAGTGGCTTATTTTTCAATTTCTTAAGCAAACCTCTAAGGCATGCAAAAAGAAGATTCATACTAATGGAATGATTTCTTTGTCTTAAAAAGAAACGGCAACAGGGAAGACAGAGAAAAGCGAATGACCTGAAAAATTTGGGGGGAAGGGAGAATGTTTGGCTTCCATACTTGTGCCTCTGATATTCTTTTGTTCTCCCACCTCATTTAAGGATGCTAAATCAAACATGATTGCAGTGATGTTTGTGTGTGAAAATGACAAAAGCAATGAGCTAAAATCCCAACCTCATCTTGAACCCTGAAGACTTTTATGGCTTTTCCTTCACTAGGCCCTCCCCCTAAAGCACATTAAAGACCACATTGTTCAAAAGGGTCATGGTAGGTTTCATACCCTATTTTAATACAATGTAAATGGTAACTGAACTTCCAAGTTTTGTTAGTAATATTTGTATCTCTTTGGAAAATGCCCATTAAAGGAACTGATCCTTTGGTTTAAATATTAATGCAAAGTTATAATGTATCAGAGAGGCAAAACAATGGCATCAAGGAGGCACTGTTTGTGATGATTAAGTTAGATTTTCTTTTTACACATCATTTTCCCCAGAAAAGGGGTATAGATTAGAGATGGGTTTAAAATATCCACATGATCTTGTAAAGTGGCTAAGTATTCTGTTGAGCCTCAATTTGTATGTTTGTAAGTCACGTTATGTTATGGTCTCCCAGTTTGGTTTTGCATTTATTTCTGGAAGACTTTAAACTTGGAGAAGGAATACGTGAGGTTCTTTATAATTCTATTTTCCACAGCTGCTACCATCAGTTGTCACCAATACTTTGGGGGTTTAGTGGAAGTGAGGCGGCAATGACTCCATTACTCTTTCCAACTGCCATAAAGAATTTGCATTATAAAAGTACCTACTGAATTACTGCCTTAGTCCACTGAAAGAGGATACAGTAAAACAGGAATGTTACAGTTAGGCTTGGGAAAGGGGAATTCAAAAAATGAAAATCTGGGCTGGAATAAAAGAACAACAAACTTGGCAGTACTTTGAAAATCGTAATTTCATTGGTGGAACTGCTAATTTTTCCTAGGCTCAAGCATTTCTGTTTAAAACCCATATAACATGCATTAAGATGTGGCATAATATCACAACTTACGTGCATTTTAAAATAAGACCTATGTTTCTGTATATTTCTTGGTTTAAACAAGCTCTTGGTATGTTAATACCAAGAGCATCTGTTTAGCTCAGTTGAACTTTCAAGAGCCAATACCAGCTGTTGGGGGTGGGATTTCGAACATGTGTTACTCAAATACTAACCAAATTTTGGTTTTTTCATTCTCTTAATGATGCCTCCAACACCAACTGGGTAAAGCAAACGTTAGAATAAAAAGAAAGAAGGGAAGGAAAAAACGAAAGAAAGAAAGAAAAAAGATTACTCAATGCTTTGATGCATGTGACTAAGACCAAAATGATCACTCTCTCCAATTCAATACAGTATTAGCATGAGGACAAAAGGCGTTTAAAAATCAATTTGGAGTTATTTCTAGTGGGGACTGCCTTATTATTAGCAAGCTGAGAAATGAGACTACTCCCAGCATTTAAGGGCAATCGTAAGCATGTTTTTCTCCTTTGCGAGCACCCTGATCTTCGCAAGGAATTCATCTGGTGGTATTGTTTTGGTTTTAGGTGTCTGTCCTGCCAGGCAGGGGCTGTGCACAAGGGCTGCTGCATCTATCTTGAAGTGTGCACAATGGCCTCTCTTGCGGCTTGCTCTCTGTTATTGATCCTTACAGATGCTCCAAGGCCCTTCCCCCACCTTTCTCCAAATCCCAACCCCCCATTCTGAAAGATAGCTTAAGAAATAAGACTTCCTGCCTAGCGACTGGCAGGGCTGAAAGACCAGATTGTATGACTCCACAGATCAGGCCTGCCACAGTGAAAGCTTGAATAGAGTTAACCCTCTGTGAACTAAAACAAAACATTTGTATACCCAGCTGTGACAAAGGTTAATTTAAATGGACAAGGGCCCATATCTAAAACCAGGCAACGCTTTTTTACAGTAGCATTTTCGCTGGTCTCTTTTGTAAGTAGTTTGATTTTGCTTTTTAAGCTTCCAAAGGCCTCCTTCAGCTGGGATAATTCATTTTGCTTTACCAGAATTTTATATAAAATACTCAGGTAAAAATTTTAAAATTCACTCCTTGTTTTGTAAAAGTTCTCGTTTAAGTACCATTGGTTATTTTCTGCCATTGAACAGCTAAGAAAAACCAAAGTTTTAATACTTTAATTAAATAAGCGCCGAGGGAGAACTTTCTGTTCAAACTTTTTTTCTCTTTCAGAACCTGTGGTCTATATATCACTAAGAGATTCAAGCGGGTTGATAAAAAGCCAAATGCTCCAGAGCTAACCCTTCCAAACTCCTCTCGCCGCTGCTCCGTATCTCTGCCCAGCCCCGAACTCAAACGGATCCGGAGCCGATCTTACTTCTTAAACTACAACTTTCTGGAAAAGCTAGTATATCCAGAATAGTTTAACAAAGCATTTCTGAGTATACTAAGGAAACGAGAGGAAGCTCTTCAAGATTTAAAAAAAAAAGAAAAGAAAGTAATAACAGGTCTTACATGTAATCGATCATTTCTACAAACTTTGTTGTTCCTACTAATTTACAATAAAAACCAGTGAAGTAATTCTGGCATAGGCATATGAGGTGCTGGGAAAGAACATGTAAGGGAGAATTAATATAAAGCGTTACTAGAAAGAAGGAAGTTACGAGAGGGGTCCCAATCCCTAGTCTGTGCATCCTCAGAGTGAGAATGAAGCTGCAAAGCTGCCTGTGGCAGATGTGAGCCATGCTGCACGGGGCTGGGAAACTTTCCCAGGACTAGCTATTTCATAGGTTAATGCCCTAGAAATGTACCAACTACCTAAAAGAGTTTGAAACTCTTCTGGCTATAACTCTTAAAGCCGATACACTTTATAAACACAGCAAACAAATAGAGCAGATCTTTAATACTAAGATTCATTGTCTAGCTCTTTCTTTAGCTGTGTCTCTCCTGGCCCAAATAATAAAGTTGCGGGGCACTGAGATTTCTCACACAAGTAGGAGCCTATCTCCAAATATACACTTTGCAATACTAACTAGTTGATATTAATGAGAAAGAGAGAGAGAAAGAGAGAGAGAGCGAGAGAATATTTACTCATTTTAAAAACAACCCACTTAAAAAGAAATTAGCAATGGCTTAGTCTTATGCCCCAAACTGCAAAATATCTAAGTTTCCCAAAGGGAATGAGGTTGCCTTATCAACGGCCTTGTGACCCCAATACTACCTATAATTAACAGTACTAAATAAGGCTTTGGCAGATAGGGTGAACTGGGTTAAGGAATTTAAAAATATAAACAAATTATATCAAGGGGTAAATTTTTAAAACAATTTTTAAAAATGTAAACTTTCCCTAAGGACTGTAACGTGAAAGGAAGTTTAAAATTTTTCAAGTCAGTATAAAATTTAAATCAATTTTCTTTCTTTTTTTCCTTTTTTTTTTTTTTGCTCATTCTCTTAAAAACATCAACCACAACAATCAATTCATAGGTTTCCTCTATTTCCCTATTCCAAAATGTTTATAGCCAGTTGCTATGTACATGAAAACTTGCTGGCTGAATTCTGCCAAGACACAAAAAAGGAATGAGCTGCCTCCCTCCTCCCTCAAGGCTACTATTTGCTTTAAATCTTCAAAGAAAATTTCCAAACCTTAGATCTGGTCCCAGACTTAAACAGTCAGTTTCCTTACCTTCCCATGTCTCCATTTCATGCTTCTTGGAGTTTGTTGAGAAGTTCTATTGCAGCCATGAAGAAACAGAGATTACAGGACAAGTCTAGCTTGATGACCACCCTTCCGATACTTGGCCAATTTCTCTCTTAGCCGGGACTACGACAGTCATCCTTACAGGTCAGTTTACAAGCCAGTCATGTGATTAGAAAGTTCAGGCGCTAAGGTCACAACGTGTATGGAGTTCGTTTATTACCAAAGGTTATCTAAGTGGAACTGATAGACTTATTTTCTTTAGTTAACAATACTGCCTACCATGTCTCTCTGAAAACCATAATGGGAACATTTAATGGGAAATACTCCTCTGGTCTTCCTTAAACTGAGATTTTAAAATTAAAAGGGATCATTTTAGAAGAACCTGGTTTTCATTAATTTAAACAGTTCTAATATGTGAGGTTTTCCCCAGCTCCTTCAAGAGCTATACTATACTATATTCTTCTATACTCTGAATTAGAAATTTTAAAGCTGAAACCTTTTGCATAAGAAAAAGACAAAACAAAACCTCCACATTATGCATGTGTTTGGGGGTGGGGGGAGGAGTGGGATTCCCTGCTTTTTGTCATTATAATAAACAATGACAAGGCAAATTCTTCTGAGAAAATTCAAACATGGAGCTCTGAGCTATTTGCAGGGTTCACTTTAACTCTGGCCCTCAATTTCCATGCTCTGGCTATGCACACTACTCTGAAAGAATGTGGAGAAAGGAAACTAAGGGCTGCGAAATCCTTTTAGAAAGCAAAGGTTAGAAATTCCACCCCCTGCCCCCAGCCAAATTCTTAAATCTTTAAGTAACCTTCCTGCTTCATTCCTTTACAACTCCTAGGACCTTAAGCAATCGTTACGCTATGTCTGCCTGATTTGTGAACCGAACCAGCAACACAGCAGAGTGCGGCACACCGGACTGTGCATGCACACCGCTCACACCCGCCACAGAGCTGCGGAGGCTGGCAAATCTGCGTCATATGCTAACGACACATGATGTCAAACACCCAGCCATCCATTCAGATAGCAGAACACAATAAGAGGACAAGTTCCACGGAGAAGGTGGGATGGCCCAAGGAGAGACTGCTTCACGGGGATAAACGCTTCTTAACTGCACAGTGTTCCACGCTATGAACTCTCCCTCTCTCTCTGGCCTTGGGAAGGACTTAAAAGGCCAGGCACATTCTATAGCAGTGGTCCAGAAAAAAGGAGACCCTCCTTGGGGTGGAGGTGAAAGGTGTCACCTGGCAGCCACATAATTGAAAGGCAAAAATATTGCCACCACTGTAACTAGAGCGTTTTCCCAATCAACTGAGACATTAGGGTCATCTAGCAGAGTAAGGGCCTAAAGAGAAAGTGACCAATGATTTAGAAGAAGAGAAAAGGCTATAATTTATCTGCCTCAAAATAAATGTTCTGTCACTGCCACCACACGCCTCACTCCCAACACAAACAGATTGACCAGCTTTCCTACCCCATTCCCATCCAGTCAAGAGATTAATATTTTCTTCTCAATCCCTGTGGAACTTAATGTCACTCTTATAATTTTAGGAAGTGACTAGAAATAGAATGAGGGGGAAAGCTGGACATGGGGAAGGTTCATCAGGAGAAAACTATCAACTGGAACACTCATTCAAAGGGCAGCTCTCTGCTTCCCCAAGGAGAGAGGCTAATCTGAACTCAGTGCCTGAACACAACAGAGGTGTAGTAAGTCTCTTTGCTTCATGGCACCAATCTTTGGAGGAAAAGATGAAATTGGAAGCGATTAGTCTGACTCCTAGTATCAAGACTGAAGCAGAGCCCTTGATTTTTAAGGATGGGTCTTAGTAATAATCCCTGAGAACAAATCTTTAACATAGTTTAAGAAGACCTGTAAGTCTCATTTCGTATGCAGTCATATTTCTTCAGCATCTTCGGTACCACAGGTTTTTTGAGAGCCCTTTATAGTTTCTACTGAGAGGAAAGGGAAAGAGAACATGAACATGCACTTCACTGACCACGTGAAAGCAAAAGACGAACTCTAAATCGTAACTGGGGCTCCCAGAAAGATTGATAAAAACAACTGCAGAGGAAAAAAATCATTTAAAAAGATTAAAAGCATCCCTGACATTTATGAATAGGAAGAGGAGAAAAGAAAATGAGAAATCAGCAACATTTTCTACTGGCTCGTATTAGCTTTGTAATGTAGAATAGAGTAGATGAACGAAATTCTACATCCAACCAACATCTGCAGCATTTGCATACTGCACATCTTAGAATTCAAAATTTGAGTCCAAATTACGAATGGCAGAACCTTAGTTAACCTTGTGAGAGACTGGTTCCATTTTTATTTTAAAGATAGAGAAAGAAACTGAGTCCCAAAGAAAGGAAGAGGCAGGAGTCGCCAGACCAACTGAGAAGAAAACCAAATATCCTAGTCCTTCATTTCTTCCATTATACCACATATCTAAAACAGAAAAAAAAAAAAAGCACCTCATTTTAGATGTTACTATTCAACATCACTTCCCATCTGTTCATTTATTCAGATGGTAGCTTTCAAAGAAGACTGCAGATTTTGAAGCTAAAGGGGGTATCAAGATGTAATACGCTTAGTCCTTCAGAATAAAACGAAAGGTAGCAATTCTAATGGCCACATAACAACTGGTCTCATTTCAACCTTTTTTTGTTTTTAAGAAGTTTCAATAAAAAGTCTGCCGCAAAGTGAAAGTTATGTGACCACTCTGATGGAGGGATACTGGAGAACCTCATCCATTTCAGAAAATAGAGAATATGCAGAAAATGTTTTAAATTCCTTTTTAACCACAAAAATAAGAGTCCAAGATCTCTAGTTCTTATCTGTCAGGTCCTATGACAGTCCCTATGGCAAGAGAAAGAGAGTTTAATTTGACTAAACAGGAATAATGAAACGCATCTAAGGGAAATCCATACAATGTGACCAACAAGCAAACCTCCTAAGTGCAAAAAAAGAACAGGAGCAACAAATAACGTGCTTAGATATGATTTCCAGGTTTGCCTTCTATTCCTGGAATTGGAAACGAGAGGTTCATTACCAGTGCAGAGTTTTAAACTAAAAATATTCCACAAACGGCTTGTATCCAATTCTACAAACATTCACTGAGCGTCTCCTATGAGCTAGGACTATGCTGGCTGAAGTGACAGAAATGAATATCATGTGACCCTGCCCTAGAGGTACTCACTATCTGTCACCTCCCCAGTCTCATGCTCTACCATTCTAAACTAACCCGCTTGTAGTACAAACATACTAAACAGATAAATGACAATATGATATCATGAGCACTGTAACACAGGTGAGTACTAAGTATTAGGGAAACAGAGGAAGGAACAATTCATTAGACTGGAGCGGGATGTTACAAAGAGGGCAATGCATTTGAGCGGATCCTTGGAGTTACACAAGTAGACAGACAGGAAAGATGTTTCAGGACTTGAAGGAATGGGAAGCACTGGGAAAGACCAGAAGATTTTTTAATGCCTATGCTATAAAGTCAGGAATTAAATCTGTGTGTGAAAGAGTACCAAGACTGGCTACGGAGGAAAAGTGGTTTAAGAACAGCCTTACATATAACAACCAAAAGCAATGTATGTACCTTATCTGAACTTGATTTGAGATCAACTGAAAGAAGACATTTTTGAGACAATCAAGGAAATTTAAACATGGGTAGGGCATTTAAGTAGGTCAGTTTCCTGCCCACAAATGGAAGAACCTGGAAAGAGTAAGCCCTTTGCCAAAACTCCATAAATTTCCCATTTGAGATTTTGTGCATGAGTTTTTAAAGTCAGTCAGTCCCTTTTGAATGAAAAGAAAAAAAAAGAACCAGATCTATAGTATACAGACATAAATGCAGCCAACTACTGTATCTCCTGAGAGGTCTGAACAAGTTGGGACTTACTCATTCCATATGGCACCCCCACCTGTTCACCTTCACAATTAAGACCCAGATCACCCCGGAGATTAATGCAAATAAATGCCGTTGCTCTGAATATAGCAACATCTCAAACTGCTGTTAAATAACATGTGTAAATGAAGTAAAAAAAAGATCAAAGTAATAAAAAGCAAGACTTGAGGGCAGAGCAAATGGACAGAGAACCTTTCTCCTTCGGTACCTCTAAAAGGGAAGACCACTTGAAGTCCAGTAATTTCCAGGTAAACTCTGGCCTCAGTTTTGACTTCTCAAGTTGTTTTATTTTTGCCTATCTACCCATCTGCCTGACCTAGAGGGGGGGAAAAAGAGTCATATGACAGCCCCGGCAAGAGGCTTCTGCCTATGAGTAACTCAGTTCTGTGTAAGGACACTGGACAAAGGCCTGCAAGATAAACCCCCAATAACTGTGGCCTGATCTTCTGGTGCCCAAACAATAGCTCCCAGGCACCTAAGGTATAAAGGTCCATGCCCCAAGGACCTTTATATACAGCCCCTGTTGACCCAATTTCGTTTACCACCACTCCCAAAAGCAGCCATCACTTGCGCCATACTGACCCACTTGATAGTGTCAAAGACCAAATGCCTGTGGGAAGAATAACTCTTCCCACTATTTCCTTATAGCTTCCACTACCACTTACTCATCTTTCTGGATTCAATATGAATATTCTAAGACTACATTCTCCCACATCTCAGATCAGACAGTCAATTTCTTCCACGCTTCCTGGATCCCTAAAATATACCATGACAATACGTATCTCCTAGTATTTTTATTGTACAGTTTTATCTTTATTGATCTGAATGTACCCCAAAGAGTCAAGCCTTGGTGTTTCCAGGGTCCAGCCTTAGGTTTAGGATATAGTAGGCATTCATAATATGTTAAAGTAGCTAGAAGGCTCTGGGGTGAGTGCGTGCGTGCATGCGTGCATGTGTGTGGTGGGGGTGGTGTGCAGTTCTTTTATTAAACTTCAAGGTGCATTCATATTCTTCTTCACTTTCATATTTCCTAACTCTTTCATGTTACTTCAGAGGAGAATTTTTCCCCTAAACAAACTTCTCTTTAGAGCCCTTTACATATCAGGCCCTTTGTTTTATATACAGTTCCTGATTTGTAAGCCTACCTGACACTCAATCTTCCAATAGTGAAGGCCCAACACTGGTAGTAAAAGATTTCGGACCAATATGTCCTATTTGCTGAGTTCTTGTATTAGTGTGGAATCATATGTTGCTGGTGATCTTTTGATTAACATAAAAATCTCCCACTAGATTCCAAGCTATATGAAGGCAGGGACTTTGACCCTTATTCTTGTTCATCATTGTAGCCCCAGGTGCTCAATAAATACTTGTTGACTAGAGAAAGGAAGAAAGGAAGGGAGTTGCTTCAGAAAGCAGGAATATGGGAGAGGAAAGAAAATCTTTAAGGAGTACAAATACTCAGAAAAAGATTGCTCCGGGCCATTCTGCAAAACCAAAACCAGTTCAAGCAGCCTCAATTCCAACTCTAGTAAATCCTACCCATACACAGAGCTCACCTCTAATTGGGGGACTGGGTGTAATAAATCTGAAAACCAACAGGGCCGGTTGTAAACCAGCCAAGTGGCAATCCTACCTGCAACCAACCCCACCCTCCCTACCCTACTAGTGATTGAACCTGACTCTCTAAGGGTAGGTACAAGAAAAGAGAAGTCAACAGGGGCTTAATAATCTTAGTCTGGGGTAGAACCTGACTTCAGTTGGCAAAGGGATTTATTTTTATCAAACAACACAGACATACACCCAATCTGAGTCAACTACACATGGCACCTGAGCCCTAACCTGGATCATGTCATGAATTCCTCCTCTGAACCTCACATCTTGATATCTAGCTGCCTCCTGGACATCTCCATCTAGATGGATCTATCCTAAGCACCTAAGACATATCCAGACACGTCTTTCCCTTAAATTGCTCCCGTTTCTGGGCTCCCTGTTTCAGTGTGTGGCCCCAACCACCCAAGCCAAAAACCTAGGACTTTTTCCTTGACTCATTTCCCACCCACATTCAACCTGTCGTTATTCTTATCTTTTTTATCTCCTCAAAAGTTGCTGAATCAGCCACTCTCCTACCAAAGATTGGACAATTTGAGTATCTTTAAAAAAATTACAATAACTGAAATACAAATGTTTAAATCCATGAGTTAACAATAACTCTAAAAAAATAATCTGTCACCATTGAAGGATGCTAGGGATCCAACAAAGCATTTTTTAAAATATTGAATAAAGAGAAAGAACCAAGTATTTATCCTGACTTCCCTAGATGAAGTACACCACACAATAATAAACAGCAATGGAAAAACTTCTCTTTATAGAAACATTCCAGCTAAGAAATGAACAAGAAATACTGAAATTAGAGTACTACTATGAAACAATGGATCTCAGACATGACCATCAACAACTAACATTAGTACATATCTTCTGATGGAAGAATTCAACATCCCATGAAGCAGTCTTGCCAAAAAGTTGAATCTGAAGGTGATCAAGCTTCTAGAACCAATTAATAAAATGAAAGAACTACAGAGTTCAGAGGAACACGTTCATCTACACTACAAGGATGCCATCAACAACATCTGGGCTATGGTAAATTCAACAAGACTAATCACCTCATCTCTTAAATGAATTTGGAAGGAAACAAAGACGGAGGAGAAATCTATAGATAAAAACAATCTTTTAGAGGTACATGCCGGAATATTAATGGATGAAATTACATGATACCTGAGATCTGCTTCAAAATAACATGGAAGGGGAGGAAGTGGGTGAAAGTATAGGTGGTATAGGATTAGCCTACATGATGATTACTGAGACTGGGTGTATCAGTTCGTTATACTATTTTATGTGTTTCTAGGTATGTGTAAAATATAATAATACAAAGTAAAACCAATCTTGAATTCATATACTTGTTTTCATCTCTACTGTCCTATTTTTGGCCACCATTCTCTCTCATCCAGCTTATTTCGAGAGCTTCCTTATAGGTCTGTCTTGTTAGCTACTATTTTTTTCTAGGTCTACTCTTCACCCTGACAGTGTCACTCGCCCCCCCCCCCCCAGCCCTGCAACCCATTCCACACTCAGGCTGCTTTCTAAAACTCAAATAAAACCATGACACTTTAAATCTGTCATTGCTATCAGAATAAAGCACCTTCCCACGCTGACAAGGGCCTTCCTCACTGAGCCCCGCTGCCAGCCCCTCCACTCTCCCTCCCCATAATCCCAAAGCTCTCAACAAATCGTGCTGTTTGCAGTTTCCCAGGTGTGCTCTTACAGGTGCCGTTCCTTCTCCTGCCTAGTTTCCATGAGCTGTTCCTCAGCTAATTCAGACATTACGTTTTCAAAAAAAATCTTCTCCAATTCTTCCCTGCCTTACAAGTTCCAATCCAGTCCTATGAACTTCTAGTTTCGTCCCTTGGGTATGCCTGCCTGCCCATGGTTGTGATTATTCCAAAAGGAACAAGACCTAATTCATCTCTGCATTCCTGGGACCTACCACAGAACAAGCTGGGTACTTGATTCGTGTTTGATAATTTAAAAAATACATACATACATACATACATACATACATACATACATACACATTAAAAAAATAATTTAAGAAGCCTAGGCTTCCAAGGAATCCATATTCCACAAAAACAGCTAACTAAAATAGAAGCAGCCCGAAATTGCATGCTTTGGAATTAGACAAATACAGAATCAAATACCAGCTATATAACTTGCACTAAATTTTCTAAGTTTGAGCAAGGATCCGTCAATTCTCTGTGCTCCCATATTTGTTAAATGGAAACAGTTTCTCACACGGTTACTAAGTATACAAATTGAAGTAACTAAAATTATCTTTAACACGACAGGGTGCTATGCACCCATGTCAGTGACAGAATTTAGCAAACTCCAGGACCACTGGGTCTGCACCTTCGCTCTTCCACTAGCTAACTCTGTCTCCCAATACCTAACCCTAAAGGCCTTGGCCAGCTGCCTAACAATAAGTTCAACCTGCTACGGCTTGGCAGGTTAAGGACAGGAGATATTGCTTCTCTGCTCTTCCCTCGTACCTGCTGCCTCTGTGTATATTCACTCATCCTCTCTCACCCTCTGGCGAATCCTGAAATATGATCTAATCCCAGGCTTTGGAACTCAGATTTTTACCAGCTTGACCTTTGACCATGCTGAGTAAAGAGAACAGAGATATCAGAGGCTGGGAGACATCCTCCAGAATAAGGGACAACAGGCCTTCTGTGCAGTCCCAGGGCATCCTGGAGCTGGAACTGGCGCCCATTCTCACATGCGCAGGCCTATTTCTTTTTCTTTTATAGAAAAACAGAGGAAAGAGGGTAAGCAAACAAGTTCTAGGGTTAAACCTAGATTCAAATTCTGGATCCTGCTTATATTAGCTGTGTGACTTTAGGTAATTAAATAACTTTTGTCTTAATTTCCTCATCTATAAAAACAGGTTAACAGTACCTACCCCATAGAATCTCTGAGAACTGAAAGATTATCTTATGAAAAATGTTCAACACAATGTCATACATTAACTTCTCAATAAACTTGTCATTGATGTTATTTAGAACAATGTTTCTTTTCTTATTATAAAGTAATATATGTTCAGTAGAGGGAAAAACCCAGAAAACAAAAACATATATATAAAAAAGAAAAACACACTTTCATTTCACTACCTAACTAGAACCATAAATAATATCAGTTACATCTAGGTGTACTTCCTGACATCTTTTTTTCTTTGTGTATATATACCTGTTATTTTTTATTTTATTTTTTTTAAAAAAATTGAACATATTAGTTTTCTCTTTCACTGAGCATATTATATATTCTCCAATGTTATTAAATATTATTTAAATATTTAAGTTACATAATCTTTAATACATAATATGTATTAAATGCATAATATATATTAAATATGTTATATATTTAATAATTATTTTTTGTTAAGACAGCAGAGAAATATTGCATTAAAAAATACTGACTAGTTGATTGATAGATTGATCTAATTTGCCATGTTCTTTCTGAACCCTTTTTGATGTGTTGTCCTCTCTGCTTGGAAAATGCCACCTCTCTATTCTTGACTACCCCCCGCGTCACGCCTTCCCACCCTCCAATGCCTGGATAACTCCTCCCACCTCCTTCCAGTTTCAGTTTAAAAATCACTGTCTCAAAATAGCTGTCCTTGATCTCCTACTACCCTACTTCTTATAGCACATGTATTCCACAATTCTGACTCATCAGTATGTATTGAGATTACTTGTAAAACCTTCCTCTCCTCCACCAGACATAATCTCCATGAAGGCCATTCTGTCTTGGGTTTGTTTCATTCATTAGTATGTTCCAAGAGGTTAGCAAATCGCTAGGCACGAAAAAGGTTTCTATGAATATTTCTCAAATGGAAGAAGTAGGGAAAACACTTCAAACAGCCACCAAATTCAAAAGATCTCCAAGTACTTAGTAAAAAATTCTTCCTGGGGTCTCATCATGTAATTTCCACACGTAGGAAAAGGGCAGTCGATTGATGAATGGCACCAGCGATCTTAGGCAGGGTGGTATTTGTTGTACTGAAGGTTATTTCTCTTAGCACAATATTCCCTGGGAGGCGCAGGTCAATACTGAGACAGGATACATATCCATTTTTTTTTCCTGTGAATCACGGTACAGTAATGTTTCTCCACAACATTCACTAAGGACGGATAAGTGTGGGAGAAAACTACACAAGTCAGGGGAAGAGCCACCCCAAAGGAGTGGAGGAAATGGTTTTCAGGGTTCACACAGGGCCAGGGACAATTCTTGTTCCCCCCAACCAGAGGGGCAAACTTTCAAGATTAGAGAATTTACTTCCCAAAGATCCTGATTAGTATTCATATGTCCCTGACACCTGGCCCTCACGTATTCCCCTAAAAGCAATGATTGTTTTCTCAGATTAGCTACTTATCACATTCAATCCATAAAGGATAGAACCCTAGGACAGGTGCTAATGGTTGGTTTGTGGGATGAGAAATGGATAAAATCAGCAGGAGCTAGAGAGGCAAGTCCAACAGGTTGAGAAAGTAGATCCTAAAGTTAAACTCTGCCTCAGGCTCATCCTGACAAGACAAAATCCACCTCTGTGAGCAGAGGTCCCCTTTGCAAATCAGCTTAGCACAAAAATGGCTGTAAAAATAACATCATAACCCCTCTTCAACGAACTGGTCTCCGCATTAGAAATTCTCCCTTTCTTTGTGAATGCTTTTAAAGCCTCTGCCCAGAACAGACCTTAACTGCATTAAGGCAATTCCTGGAAAACGGCTCTTCTTAATCTTAGTTGCCCTTCTGGTCCTAATGACGTAATTATGGATTCAAAATCTAATATTGCCCTTTTAATGGTGTTTTCTCAGTCCCAGTGAAGTTCGCTTTTCACACAAATAAGATATTTGGATTCCACTGAACATCTCTGTTCAGATCAGGTTAATACACAGAGTTGGTGAACTTAGATGCTTCATCATGTAACACTGAGAATTCTCAATGAATGCAGCATAAAAAGAAATTGCTAAACTTTCAGGCTAAGACACTGCATGGAATGCAATGACATTATTTTAATGACCTTATTTAAAAAGAGAAATTAAGAAGAAAATGGGTAGGGTGCTTTTTACAGTAAGTTTCACTACAAGAGCTGCAGGGATTTGAAAATCAACACTCAGCAAAATAATAATGACATCACAGACCTCGGAGAGGCAGCTGTGACAGGCATATAGATGGGGTTCAAGAATGGGAGAAAGATACTGGAGTTGAAATCCTGGTCTATTACAGACCCATTCAGCTCCTTTAAAAGTATAAATGTATGTATGATGAATTCTACAGAGGCCAAATATTAGAAACTGTAAAAGGCTATCAAATGGGCAGCAACATAATATTTATTTCAACTTCAGGAAAGCCCTATTTCATTAAACTCTAGTTATCTCAATCTTCAAACTCTCTCTGTACCGCCCCCCCAACAAGGCACCCAACAAACACATGTGAAAGACAATAAGTTTTCTTCTTCTTCTTTTTTTTTTTTCAGCAGGATGCAAAACCTTGTAAGCTTAAAGACATGAACAACAGAATGATTACGGGTAAATATTCAAATGTTCTTGGAATTTAGATAACTAAAAAGAGTCGTAGCTAGAATAATTTAAGTCAGAAAAATCTCTATTACTTGTTACTTAGATAATCTCCATTTCTTCACCTGTAAAATGGAGATGATTATACCTACTGTTCTAACTCAGGAGTGTTCTGAGGAACAAATCAGAATGTGTGTGGAAATGTTTTATAAACAGAAGTGCCATATGGTTATTATCTGTAGTAAAAATAACAGGTACTTTTTTAAAAAGGTAGCTAAGAAAGAGACAAATATAATTGGGGCAGAGAGGAGAGAAGGAGGGCACCCTGGTCCCAAGTATATAATCCAAAAGCAATCATCCTCAAAAAAGCATACTGTTTTGGTTTTTATTCTTTCTGAATTAAATTTCATTCTTTTTTTCTTTGGCCATAAAATGTGTTGACAGCTCATGAAAAAGAAATTTCATAGGCTATAAAAGAATTAATCACATCCACAAAAAAAATTGAACTGGAAAAGTATTGGAATAAAAAATAGAAGAATATATATATTTTTTACCATTTGAGGAGAAAGCCTTTTTATGCATAAGGCATCATTAAGGAAAAGATGGTTGTATTTGCATTTACATAAATATCTAACTTCTGAAAGGTGAAGACAACGAAACACACAAAATATTCATAAACATAAACAAATACTAAAAATAAGTATGAAAAAGATAAGCAAACTCCCCAATGAGCAAATACTATGACCAAGTAAGGATGCCCTAACATGATTATAGTATGGATAATAATTAAAAGGTCACTAATAAAAACTCAAATTAAAGCAATTATTATGTACCATTTTCCGTTCAACAAATCACCAAAAAATTTAGAATGCTGAGAATATTTTAGTGTTGGAGAAGTTTTGAGAAAATGGATATGCTTATATAATGTTGGTGGCTGATATATAGCTTGAATACAGCTTATAGTATCTATCAACATCCAAACTGCATACTTTGACCCAAGAAACCCACTTTTACTACTCTATCTGACAGAAATACTCACACGTGTTCATAAAGATATATGTATAAGGATGATCACTAGAACATGTTACAATTTTTTCAGAGCTGGAAGAAACTCAAATATTCATCAATATAGGAAATGTCAAGAAGTGGGGAAGTGATTAAGGAGGTAAGAAAACAGACTTTTTAGTCCTTATCTGGTCACTCTGCAAGACTCATTCTGGATTTCAGTCAGCCTGTCAGTCAATCATTCAGCTAGTCCCTTCTCTCCATTTCTATTTGTCTAAAGTGATGCCAGGCAGTGTGAGCACGCAGGCACTCCATTCCCATCACCTGCACGGGCCTTCCCCGCCCCTGTCCCAACAATTAAAACACAATCTCCAACACAACAGTGCAGGCATTTCTCCTAGTGTTAAGATTCTTATGAAACTGGAATGCCGGGGAGCAAAGCACACTCTTGGGGCAGGGAGTCATAAGTGGGTAGGCAGCACATACTGGCAGTAATTTTTAGAGAAATTCATAAACAATCTGTTGATTTCACAGGACCACTCAGAATATCTCAAGTGCAAAACACACTTTCAGGGATTAACTCATTAGTGGGCTACTTCCCCTTGTGCTATATCCACAGCTGAAAGCCAAGTGGTTGATCAAAACCTGCTCAACCAGACAGCCACTTCCAGAGCCCAGAGGCTCCAGACTCTAGGTCCAGGCTTAGCTTGAGAAACGATAATGAACAGTCCATCCCACCACACCAGGAATAATGTTTTCCCTTGAGCACGGGCCTGACACAGTAGGTACTCAGGGGCTGTTTGAGGAAAAGGGATGATCCTGTACTTACATGACCCCAACAGTGACTGCTGTTTTAAATTTTGCACTGCAGGTATCTCATTTGCCTCACTAGACCTGGCCCTACTGAAAACACAGTAATTTGCTTATTAAATGAAAAGGATCGAGACATATGAATCAATACTTTTTATTCCCATCCAAACGTTGTGTGACAAGGTGCTTAGTTTTAGAAAATAGAAGTTTTGGTTTTTTGAGAGGTTTCTTTCTCTCCTCAAGGCTCTTTACAAAAAGAAAATTCTCGGGAGTAATCAGATAACCTGCAGGCTGTCACTATACCACTGGGTATCATTTGAGGTACAGAACCCACTCCAGGGAAGCAAGTCAAGCCCCCGTCAAATCACACAAAGTAATGTCTACATTCTATCCGGCCTCCTCTAATATAAAAGATTCCACAGATGAAAAGGCTGCCTAGGACGTTCTTGTCACAGCTAGGGTGCCTTTTTTAGTCAGTTGCTACCTAAGGGACCAGATTTCTTTTCTAGGAAACCAAGTCTGAAGGAGGACCATGCATCATAGAAATGTTTGTAGCAGGTCACTCAAACGTCAAGTATTTGTTTCAGGAGAAAACATAAAATATAACAAAATATACTACAGAAATGTATGGATATACGTTTTACCAACAATATTAATGAAATGTCAAAAGAAATCATCCCAGCTTTGACAATTAGTTTTGAGAATTCCATATTAGCCATTACCCTCCATAAGAGATATCTCCCATGGCTGCAACTGGTGTAGTCTGCTTGGTTTTTGTTTTGTGATAAATTTTTTTCTTCTATATTGTCTTTTACGTAGCCAATTTTAGCAACTGTAAGCATAAGTGTTGGACATCTAGGTTTTATTCTTTTGCCACTACAGATGTTACAATGAAACTCTCTGTACTTGTGTATTTTCTAACGTCTGCTCAATTATTTTCATAGCAAAAAGTCTTGTGAACACAATGCAATATACATATGATGTACTATAGAATTGTACACTTGAAATCTATGATTTTATTAACCAATGTCACTCCAACCAATCAAAATTTTAAAAAGTTTATAAAATAAAGAAGGTTGCTAAAAAGGAAAAAAAAAGTCTTAGGACCGGTTCATGAAGTTGGAGACTATGGAAAGCTTCGACTCTGGCTCCATACAGCCCTGTCGCAGTTTCCCTTATGATCAGACCCATCCAAACTGCTGTAGGTGTCCTAAAGGCCACCAGCAGAGGGCAGCATCCTCCAGAATAACAGGGCCTCAGGATGAGGATGCCAAGCACGGGTAGTGGATGGTCAGGAGACAAAGGCAAAACCAGCAGGGCAGTACTAACCAGGGCTCCCAAGATCTGTGAGGTGTGGTAGGCCCCGACTCCTGCAGTACAACTGGGGATCATCCACGACTAACATCTAGCAACAAGAACACTCTTGTGTTCTTGATGCCTCTGCCAGCACCATGAAGAAAAACTTACCCCCCCTTACACAGGAGTATATAGTGCTATACTGGCTACAGAGACCATGCAAACTTGGATCCTGCCAGCAACAGAGATGACTGAAGCCTCACCCCTGGGGAGACTAAAATAGGATAGCCTTAGGCTGCTGGCCTCACTTTGGCCATTTCTGTTGAAGGAAAGAATGGAAAGGAGAAGCACACTTATCGTCGTAGATGTCCAAGTTCCAGAAACAACTGTGGCTAAAGTGTCTCAGTGTTCATTTTAGATCATCGACCAAGTACGTCATCCTAAATTAATCTGAATATGATCTGGAATATTCAAATATGCCTAGATCAATACCAAATCCTTAGTTGCAAAAAGGCTGGAAACTACTGTTAATTTACCAGCTACTCACCACTACCCTTCTCTGATACGTTAACTTCTCCTTAGAACATTTATATGATTGATATCATAGCTTGCATTAAAGAAATAATGCAGCGCATGCATGCGCGTGTCACGCACACACACACACACACAATTACTGGGGTGGGAAGATTTAAAAGCACCAAAATCTAAACATATAAACCTCTCACTTAGAAATGCCATTTCTAGGATTTCGTGCTGCAAAGTAATGCCACAGATTTGCAAAGTTTTATACAAATATATTTGCTGCAGCCCTGTTCATGATAGAGAAGAAATAAAAGCAACCTAATATCCACTAACAAATGATGAATTAAATAAATCCTGGCATCTCCATTCATGTAACCATCAAAATAATGAGACTGATGTGTAAATCTTACCATGAAACAATCTCTAAGACAAATTAAGTGAAATAAAACAAGCTACAGAGTAAAATAAGTATGTAGTTTGTTTTTGAAAGAAAATGTATATTTTGGAAAGTCTGAAAGAATATACACTAGACTGCTGAAGTTCAAATTTTGACTGCCACTTATTAGAAGTGTGACTATGTTTAATCCTCAAACTTGTTTCCTCATCCATAAAATGGGAAAAACAGCATCAACTTCAAAGGATTGTTTCATTCATATATATAAATAATTGAACTGAATTGCTGCCATACATATATATACATATACACATACATACATACATACATACATACACACACATATGTATATGACAGCACAGTGCCTGGTATACAGCCAATGCTCAGAACACTCAGAAGATATCTATTATTACTACTATAGCTACCTGTAGGAAGCATAATTAGGGAGGAGACTGATTTACCAAGTTTTATACTCCCTATATAAATTTTTCAGAATAAGCACATATTACTTTTATAATTTAAATATATATCTTTATACTCAAGAGAAATAAAAGCATATGTCCACACAGACTTGTATGTGTATGTTGTCAGCAGCATTACTCCTAAACATCAACAACTGGAAACAACCTAAATGTCTATCAACTGGTGAAGGGACAGACAAAATGTATATCTAGAGCAGGGCCACATAGCACAAACTACTCATCTATGCTATGGCATGGACTAACCTCGAAATCATGCCCAAGTAAAGAAGACACAAAGAACACTCATTGGATGATTCCTTCATATAAAATGTCCAGAAAAGGCAAGTACATAGAGAGAGAGACAAAGGATTGACAGTATAAGGACACAAAGGATCTTATGGCAATGATGAAAATGTTCTAAAACTGATTTATGGTGGTTATACAAGTAGGGTAAATTTACTAAACATAACTGAACTGTACAACGAGTGAATTATATGATAAATAAAATATGTCTCAATGAAGTCGTAAAAAAGGTATCTTTATAAGCAGCATGTATTATTTTATGCTCATATAATACTTTACCCCTTGAAAAGTGACTTTCACTTGCCTTACTTATCCTATTTGACCCTCACAAGCATCATGTGAAGCAGACAAAGTAAGGATCATGCCCTTTAAAGAGAAAAGAAAAATGATGTTCAAAGAAACTGTATAACTAGTCCACAGCCACTGCTAACAAGTAAAGCAACTGGAGCCCAGCTCCAAAGCGAAATAAAACCAGTAAATGTGGCAATTAAAAATGTGCCGAGACTATAATCACCAAATGTGCCAAGGATATAATCACCAAACAGTGATCATGTTAGCTGAATACTAAAGGACAGGGGCTTTTTAAATTCTTAAACTTTTTCAATAATTGTGCATCTAAGAAATCTTACATAAAAGGTGCTCCCCCCTCATACTGTCTGGCTAAAAGTGGGATCATTATGGATACACACCAACTCCCAGAAGCAACAATGCATCTCCTGTTCAGGAGCTCACAAAATGCTCAGCACACAGTGGAGGGTCAGTATATGCTTCTAACTTCTATGAAAAATAACTGTGAATTTTTAAAAAACTGAATTTGAACATTATTCCAAATGCATCCTGCGTTTCATTTTATACAGAAAAACTGGAGAGAAATGACAAGAGAGGAAATTCAAACTATAAACCATATGGAACGCTCTCTCTTTTTGCCAGATCATTAATTTTTGGCAACCGTTTTGCTAAAAAAGTACAAAAGGCTGCCTGCATCTGCAGTCTCCATAGGCCCCCTCCGCACCAGGAAAGCAACCAAGAGAACAACACAAGCCTAGCAGGACCAACTGATAGCTTCCCACAGCTTTCTCTTCATATGACTAGGTGCAGAGAACTACAGTAGAAAAAAATGGTTCTGTGTAAAAAATATTGTCAGTCACACGATACTGGGTGGATAATGTGGGTGAGCTCTCTTGACTCCCATTTTAAAGATGGAAAAATAAGTTCATACAGGCAAAAAAGCAAATGATTCCTTAGCATTTTCGGTTGATCACTGCTAAAAAGACCAGGGCTCTTGAACAGTTAACTGAAACATTTTGCACTAAATCTTGACAATTGAGATAATTTTACCTAATCATCCTCTCTGAAAAGAAAGATCTTACAAATAGTTGGTAAACTAGAAAAGATAGAAAATCAGCAAATTACAAATCCTGGACCACTATAACCTTTTCGGAATTTATTTTTGTCTTCGTACCTGATATTTTATTCAGGATTTAGGCACCTAAAGAAGGTAAAGGCTTTTAGGAAAAAGCCACAAGTCACAAACAAATGGTTTTGAAATTCTGGGCAGACCAAAAGTACTGGAAAACCTAACAAAAAAGAAGAAAACAGCTCAACCTTGGCTTCTGGGGCCTTCTCATGGAGACGCAGATTCTGAACAAGCTAGGCACAATGTACAAGTGGGTTCAATTTTTACATGATTTTATGCATAGAGAAAAAGACCATGGAAAATAGTTTATGAACTATTTTCAGAACACTCACATTGTAATAAAAATCATAATAAGGGGGCTATGAACCCTGCACCAGGCAGAGTACTTCTAAAGACCCAGAAATACCCACAGTGTGCCCATAAGAGGTCTGTCTCTACAGGGGGGTAGCAGGGTTCTTTCGGCCTCTCTTACCAGTCAGCCCTCTACAAAGATGGTGGCATGATGAGAAAGGGAAAAGAATTGTCAAAATGACGTGAGTTGAATAAAGGTAAAGATATGATGACAAGGTATCAAGACGTGATCTTTGGTGAGTTCTGAACTGTCAGAGGGTTTAGGGGTTGGGTAGGGGTGGGCAGCAGTTTAGGCAAGCCAAGAGCTAGGAAAGAAAAGTGACTCCTTTCAGCTAACAAAGAGTGACATCTATATTTTGTGAGTTCAATTTTTTAGAATATTTGTCTTAATTTCCTGTTCCTATCCCTCGATATCAGAGAAAGCCTGGTTTAATAATTCTAGCCCTACTTCAACTGTACTATGGGGTCTTGAGGGATAAACCATTCACCTCTGCTTAGATCAGAGAGCTGAACAGATGTCTGCTCCACACTGAGGTCTGTTTGGAGGACAACTTAAACCGTCCCACATACGTATACCTCTCCTACCCCACGCTTTTCTTCTACCCTTATTGGGCCCTTACTTTGTGACTGGTATCAGGGCTGTTTTATGGGTATCTTTTCACCAAAATCTCCAAGAAGTCTAGTAGAAAGACTGCTTCCTCATTTTAGTGATGATCAACTGAAGCTCAGAGAAGTTAGGCAAGTTGCTCATCGTCAAACAACTCATAAAGGGCAGAGCAAGAACATGAACCTAGGAATGTCTGAGTACTAAAGCAGCAGCTCTTAACTACCACCCCACAGCGGTGGTCACAATTAGTAAGAGACCTCAAAATCATGGTGACTTACAGGGAGAGAGTCAGTCTCCTTGTAAAGATTTCCTTCCAGACAAACGATGAACATTGTTCTATTTGAGGGCTGTGACAGTTTCCTTGTACAGGGTGGCAGCGGTGGGATCACAGCTACAGGTCCGCTAGGCCAGCAAATCGAAGCATTCCATCCGTCCTCAGACAGATGAGAATATTATCTTCTGCCTTTTCCTAATACTAAGTTGATAAGGCTCCTTTTTTATTCCATTCTCTCTCTAAATAGGGAATACTCCAATTAGTTCTATGTTATGTGTCTTCTCTTTTGAATCCTTGTTGGCATCATGTCCCTGCCCAGCCTGGGCATGTGCAGGGACAGAAAGCTGGGGCGCGAGTCATCCTAGGACACACTGACTACCTACAGAGAGGACCACGAGGCCATTTCCCAAAAGCTGAAATCAAGGAAGTAGGTCCCCTGACACAACAGTTTCTCCAAACAACATGAAACAACCCTGAGATATCAAATATTGTTCAGTCAAACCTTGCGGTTTGAGCCTTGCCATTGGTCGCGTCTCTGCAGTTTGTGCAGTGCCCTGGGTTTTGCTCCAGATCCGTCACATTGCATTAGTGCCCTTCCTCCTCACTGCCTACAGAAATAACAGCCCTGAACATGGCAGCACAATCCATTTGTCCTGCTCTAATTACTTTCTAACATTACTCTTTTTGCTGCTAATGTCCTCCCTCCCTCTTCCCTGCTTTCTCCCTTTCTTCCCTCCCTCTCTTTCTCTTTCCTTTCTTTCTCTCTTTACCCTCCCTCCCTCCCTCCCTCCTCCCTTCCTTTCTTTCCCTCCCTCCCTCCCTCCCTTCCACCTCAGAGCATCATTAGAGTCACCTGAAAAGATGTTTAGGTTCTGCCAATATATATTTTGTTAACTTTCTATTGCAAAATTATTCCAAGAAAGAGTATGATACTTATTACAAGAAAAGCCCCCAAGGCTCTCAAAACCATTTCCCGAATTCCCCAGCTATCACAGAGAGAATGACTAAGGGGGAAACGCTTGGGCTTGAAGTTACAGAACTTATGTAAATTGTAGATGCGCCACTCGAGAGCTTTGAGGCCACGAACAAGTCTCCTAATCTGCTCAGTCTTAGCACTCTCTTCAAACAAATAGGGTTATACCTCTACTCATAACCCCATAACAGCTGCTGTGATCAACTGAGATAATGTATGTGACAATATTTTGACAGAGCTACGGTCATGTTACTATTAAGAGGCACAAAAATGAGACCAACACTGTGTTCTTCATTAAACCTAATGTGATAGTTAATTATATGTGCCAATCTGGCTAGGTCATTAGGTGTCTAGATATTTGGTCAAACATTACTCTGGGTGCTTCTGTGACAATGTTTTTGGAGGAGATTAACATTTAAATTGGTGGATTCTGAGTAAAGCAGATTACCCTTCATAAGGTGGGCATGCCTCATCTAATCAGTGGAAGGCCTGACTAGAACACAAAGACCAGCTTCCCCTGAGTAAGTGAAAATTCTTAAGACTGCTTTTGGACCTGACCTGGCACATCAGCTCTCTTGGGTCTCTAGCCTGCTAGTTTACCCTGCAGATTTTGGACTTGCTAGCTTCCATAATCATGTAGCCATTCCTTTATGATAAATTTCTTATTTATCCACACACACACACACTGGTTCTGTTTTTCTGGATAATTCTATCTGATATGACTAAGATTTAGTTTTGTTTAGAATTCACAATGACTATCCTATGTTCTAATAAAGAGATACAAAAATGTCATAGATTAAATTAAATAACCAGGTTTATCCCAGAGCTTTTTTGCATGGCAGCCCTTGATTTATAAATTATCTATGTTCCCAAAGTCACATTTAAGTCAGCTTCCTGAAACTTAAAAGGCTTTTATCAATAATAAAATGGAGCTTAAGGACAAAGGATTGAGAAGCTACCCTTACAAGAGCGATTAACACAGTGATTAACACGTTTGTTGAATAAGTGCAGGAATCGATGTTGTTGTATTTAGAAAACACTTTTGGAAGAAAAGAATACAACATTTATTGAGTTTCTTGTGTGCTAAACACAGTACTAGGCGTTTCATACATATTGTGTTATTCAACACTTAACATCTCTAAGACAAAGACGACAATGTTTCCTATTTCTGCAAATGACAAAATTGAGCTCTGAGAGATGAGATGTTTTAGCATAGGTCACACAACTGGAATGTGGTAGAGCTGGTATCAGACTGACTCCACTAACCTGTCTCAGACTATAGGATAAACATATTAAATAGTCTCTACACTTAATTTTTTTTTAAAGTGGGAGGGATGAACTACCATGTACTTCATTCCCTTGCTCCACTCACTCCTGGATGTGGGATAGCGAGATAGCTAAAAAAAGAAAAACAGAAAGAAAAAAAAGAAATCAAGAAGCACTGGTCTGCAGGATGTCAAAATGAGCTGTTCCATTATAGCAAAAGATTGGGTTAAAGAGCAACATCTTTGCAAACAAGAATAAGGTTTTAAAGAAAGCAACAGAAAGTACAGTGGTCCCAATGAACTAAATGTAGATTGGGGGAGATGTGTGTGTGTGTGTTGGGGGGGTGGTTTGGCCTTTGTTTTTTGTCTTAACAAGCTAGCACATCATCTGTGCTGACCATAATGAGTGACAAGTCAAGCCAAAGCCAAGCCAAGAAGGCCTCTGTCTCCTGCAATGCTTCCCTTTCCCCATCTCAGAGATGGCCTTTCAGGATCCACCACCCTTAATTCACATTCTTCTTGCCACAAATACATACACTTAAAAGAGGAAACCAATTTTCCATTTTGTACTGTTGTACAGTGCCCGCCAATCAAGGAACAGAACCTGCAGAATGACGAGTAATGAAACAAGAATTGTTTGCTATTAGACCAAATAAACTAAATAAATTCAATTTAAGCTACATTAAAATAGGCCAAGTGGAAACCGGCTGCATGAGAAGGTATTTTTCTACAACAGGGTATGACAGCAGGTTACTTAAATGTAATTACTGTTGCAATTACATCACTAGTAAAAGTGAAATGTCGCAATTCAAGTAATTTCAAACACACTCCTTCACTTTAATCATTTTTAAAATCCACTTATAACTATGACTTCAGAATAACTCTGTAACAAGGTATTGTTAACCCTATTTTAGCTGTGAAGAAATGCCTAAGTGAGCAGAGCTCAGACCTGACTCTAAGACGTTTTGAGTATTTTTCCTTTCTCCAGGCCATTTCCCAAAGCTATCAAGGTCTTTGTTAGGCCTCTCTCTTTCTTGAGGTGTCCTGCTTCTAACTTCCCCATTTCCTGGGAGAATAGGATGGCTTCTTCCTGTTGTCTGAAAATATCGTCCTATGTGCAGTGCTGAATAAACACTACTGTAGTTGTAGTCTTAGACATTCCAATCTAAAGAATAAAGTCATATCTGTCAAGTTCTAAATGAGTGGCATAGTTTTTCCAGATAAAGGAGTAACTGGCAAGGGTGAGATTAACCTCCAGTGATACTAACTTTCCTCCAAATTTTAGGGTAACTTTATCTCATAAATCATTTATTAAATTGTAAACACTTTGTGAACTAAAAGCAAGAGCCTTTTCCAAATGAACATTTGAGGTGCCGAAATAGTAAACCACGTTTTCTAAATATTTTCATTCATATAATAACAGAACCTGCAAAATGACAGTTCTAAATCAAAATAAACACACAGCTATATGCTCAATTCTATCTTGCAGTACAATACCTACATACCTCCCCAAAATTCTTCAAATGATTTTGCCACTTCCAAAATAACATATATATGTATATATGTATATATATATATATGCGTGCGCGCACACACACACACACACACAACACACACACATTTTGAATTATTACACCTTCCCGAATCATTCCAGTTCTACTAACCAGCTTCTTCTTAACAGTTAGTAGAGAATGTCTACTTCAGAGGAAAGAGCATGGATCTGAGATCGAATAGACCTGGGTTCCAATTCTTGCTCTACCACTTCATACCTCTGACTGGCCAGTTCCTCAATCACTTAGAGCCTCAGTTTTCTCATGTAAAATGGAGATGCCATTCCTTATGTTTTATGGTTATTTTAACGTATAAAGTCAATGAAAAAATATATCAGGTTAAGTTCAGTTCCTAGGATATAAATGGCAGTAGGTTATGAATTGTTTTGAAAGTCCTAAAGGAATATGTCTATTATTCCTCATATGACCCAAAGAGAGGGAAATGAAAGTTACCGACATGCACCAAAGTAGCAAAAACTTATTTCCACTTCCAGTATTTCTAACATTTTAGCATTTATTTCTCCTGAATTAAAGTACAGTCACAACTGGAAGATGAGTTTAAGATGAAATCTTTGGATAAAGGGATCTATGTCAGCTGATTAAAAAAATTTTTTTTAAATCTATGTTTAAATAGTCTCCAAACTGCTGCAGCAAAGCAAAACCATTTCCACACAGCTTGCATTTCTGCGGCATAGCTTTAAAAGAAATGAAGCCACTCTGTAATCCCATAGATTATGTCTAAAAATAGAATGATGGGCCAGCTGTCAGATGCATACATTGAAGGGAAAGTGGGGCCAAGAACTCTCCCCAAATATCATTCCAACTCTTCCGGCACTTGCTTGCATAAAGATGAAAAACAAATCTATTCCATTCCAGCAGCTACTACTACTCTTTTTTGGACTAGGACAGGATTTGGAATTCAAAAGATTTGTGAAATCTCCCCAAATTTGCAAAGTGCTGCTCCTAACAAGCTTATAACGAAGTACCATGCATCATTTGGAATTACTATTTCAACATAAGCCCATTTTAAAGAAGTTTTGTGTGTTTTTTTTTTTTACGAACTCTTCCTTCCAGTTATTCGACCTATTTGTTAAAGAAAAAAACAAAAAAAAGAAAAAGAAAAAAAGGAATTAAAAGATAAAATTTGATCAGGACTGGGTTCTAGTCCAGACTCTAGCATTAACTTTCTGGAGGACCTTAGGCAAAGCATGCCCCCCTGTGGGCCTCGTTTTTCTTATCTGCACAATGAGAAAGTTGTGAGAGTTACCCACATAAGGATATCTTACAGCTAGCATTTTCTGAGCCTCAAAACTTCCAAACAGGCTGAACTGTTGTAGGTCACTGATATTTTGAGCTGCTTCAGTCCCAATTCCATAAACAATCTTTCCACCTAACCAAGGACTCAGCACAGGTCAAGGACATAAAGCCTGAGTGCTGTGTAGGGTAGGAATGCATTCATTTAAATACCTATTAAGCACCTAGTGTTATGCAACTGGCACTTTTCTAGGTGCTAGGGTTAGAATGGTCAGCTGGACAGGAGTCTCTGTCAAGAGTCAAGAGTCTCACCAGCATCTCCCGCAAAGCAGGCACAGATCCTGCCCAGACCAATTCCAAACCCTGACCTTCAACAGACAAATGCAAAGAATGTAAAAAGCTTCAGCCTTGCATCTGCTACACTCAGTGCATGCTGGCTGAACCTGGAGAAGAACCAGGCTTACTCCAATGCCTTTGCAAAGTTGGCAGTTTCAAAGCAAAACAATCACATATTGAGTGTGAAAGAGGAGCTACTGGGTGAGATATTAGGGTTCAAAATACTATGCCAACCATTGTTAGCACTTGTTTGTTGTTGTTTCAGAGAATAGTGGCATCATTAGTTAAAACCTGACACAGTGGAAAACACAAGAGAAAAACAAGCCTAGTGTCAGTCAGGGTTGTTTACTCTGCACTGTAGCTCATAATCTAAGGGACTGCCCTGTAAAGGACACAGGTGTGGCCATGTAACTGTCACCACAAGGACAATCGATCTGGTGTGGGATGCATCTCCCATAAGATTATAGGCTTATTCCTTCCTAAGCCTCAGACACACTATACACATATATATTGTTGAGACGATCCGAGGACTCTAGGAGTGTGAAGATTCGATCATTCATTCGACGGGCATTTATTGGGTGCCTGCACAACCTTCACGATGTGACTCAAAGCAGGAAGACTGGCACGGTCTCAACCCTCACAGACTAGCAGAAGGGACAAACAATAAGCTATTATGTAAAGACATATTGAATTATAATTGTGATAAGTGTGATGCAGGAGGGATGTGTAACAATGAAGGGACCTAATTTGGCCTGGGAGGGGTGGGGTGGAAAACATTCAAGCAATGAATTATGAAGAGAATGGGCAACGGCCAAACTACCCACAGAAAAGAGTCAAACACATGATTTCTTTCTAAAAACTGGCCGAGCCTTTTATGCTCTCTAAGTCTCAGACACATCTTTTCCTCAGTGCTCACAGCACCCTGTACACTTCTCAGCATTACTGAGCGGATGTTACTACAATGTGCCAACCAGTTTTTTGAGTCTTGTCTCCCTTACAGGTTGCAAACTCCTCCAGAGAGGGGACCTCATCCAGCCTATTTCTGTGACTCTAGTACCTAGCATTGGGCTGGATACTAAGTAGGCCATCAGAAAATGGTGATTTCTATCATTATGATTACTACTCTTCGGAACGGTCATTACACAAACTATGCAACTCTGTTCCCATTAATTGAGATCTCTCTCCTACAGTAGAGAAATACCAACAAGTCCTAGGAACAGATCACCTATCACTGATCCCAACTTGTGCCACTGCTATCAGTTTCTTGATAATCATGATTTTTGCTTGTTTACATGGACATTTCAGAACAGTCTTTTCCAATGTGCTGTAATGACTTCCAATGCAAGACTATTAGCTGAGAATAGCAACACCTTACAAAGCCCCCCCCACCCCACCCCCCTCGTCTGGTAACAGTCTGTGCCCAGCTAGGAACCGGGGACACAGCAGGAGGTGAGCAGCTAGTGAGGGAAGCTTCATCTGTATTTGCAGCCACTCCCCAGAGCTAGCTAGCATCACCGCCTCGGCTCCACCTCAGATCATCAGGCATTAGATTCTCATAGGAGGAGCACCTATACCTGGTACCAAAATAGTTAGGGACCGCTGCCTTAAAAGGTAGTGATTTTAAAGATCACAAGGTACCGAAGGGGTAGGGTGAAGAGAACTAGGACACAGCTATAGTATTCTGTAGGCTAAAACACAGACTCGATGTGTCACAGAAAATTAAATCAGAGGCCGAATGTAATTCCTGGTCTCCTGAATAAACAGAAGCAGAGCCCCTGGTATTGTGTCACTGACTACACTGGGGCCATGCTAGGTCCTCAATGACATCACGTCCTATACCCCGGGGTCATCCTAAATTGGGCAGGCAAGGTCACTGCTCCTCCAAGCCAAATTCTACAAAGCTCCAATTGCCCCAGACAGAAAAAAGAGGATGCCAACTGCTAAATCCATTTTGATAGCTAGAGAAGGATTAAAGAAACTGCACACATGGTGATGTCCAAATCTGAGCAATGAGATTAACCTCCATGTGGACTGCCTATACCTCACAGAGGTTTAAAACAAAGGGATCTACCATCACATTTTTCACATCTAAAGCTCAAACTGAAAGGGAAGCCCTAAGTGAGAGTGATGCACTCCACTGCCTCAGAATTCTAGAGAAAGACTAACACAGGGTCGCTGTCCTCTAGAAACTTAGGGGAGACAGACCGGGACATTATCTACAGTGCCCCGAGAAAAGCACAAACTAGGTCACAAACAAGGTGCTAATGGGAACGTACAGGCAGGAGTGATAAATCGAATCTCTGAGGGGTGGGGGAGGATCTGATGAAAACTTTACAAGAAGAAGTGGCATTAGAGCTCAGTTTTGAAGGAGCAGGCTCCCAGAAGGCAGAGAAAGGGGAGCAGATGAAAAGTGCACTCTAGGCAAAAGCAGTAGCATGGCAAAATAAAGCGCAAGTTCTTCTGAAATGACAAGTAATTGTGTGTAGCTAGAGTTTAAGGTACATGACAGTGAGTGGCAAGAGATGACTGAGGGATGTTGAGGAAGGCCAGATTGGGAAAGGTCTTATATACCAGGCTAACCAGCTGGACTTCTTTCTGTAGATGGGAATAGCATACACTTATTATTATTAGTTTCTTTATTTTATTAAATATCTACAGTGTACTAGGCAAGGTGTTTTACATACTTCGCTGCATTTAATGTTCTTTGTGTACACAAAAGAAAAAAGCCCCAAGAGAGGTACCCTTTCTCAAATCAGGTCTGTTTTACTACCCAAAGACTACCCAAAATCTCACCAAAAAAGGATTCTAGTATAGGAATTCCTAGACTCCTGATTTCAAACCATTTAGGGCTCTTTCCATCACATACATTATAGCTTATAACGTAAGTTTCAGAATGCTCTCACCTGGGGCTACAGTAAATTGAGCAGTGCCTTAAAAAGTTCACGAAGCCCTTGAAATCATAACATTGGACTGAGTAGGTTCATCTACTCTTTCTTAGCAGTCTCTAAAAACACGGGAATCCTAAGAAATCTAAGATCAATTCTTCCCACAGTTCTTGTCCGAAGGTTTTCTCTCCCCTGACATTACTACGGCATTGAACATCAACAGCTTTGTAGCTCACAAGGTAGCCACGTACCCTGAAGCAGAGACAGAAGCGAAATGAGATTGTGGCTCGGATACCACTACATCTGACACCTAGCCAAGAAAATTTAATAATGAGGAAATAAGGATTTGTGGTAACATGTCCAGGCTCTGAACCTCATTAGCTAGTTGGATTTTTTTCATGTTACTTAACCTTTCTCAGCTGCAGATTCCTTATAATTTAAAATGCAGTAATAAACACTACCTTGCAGGATAGCTATGAAAGCCAAACAGAATAAACAATGTGAAAGAAGGACTCAATGTCTAGAGCACAGAAGGTAACCAAACCTACCTTTCTTACTTATGTACACACTTAGCACTATGCCTGCTTATCTCACAGGATTTTTGTTTGCCTCAAGTAAGCTGAAGTATGGGAAAAGTATCAAGTAAAATATAACTATGTCATTAAAACTAAATTCCAAACACTGCTCAGGGCATACGAAGAACTATTTTATGATCTGTCTTCAAGGGGCTAACCTTCACATGAGGGAGCTTGCAAGTATACAAATAAATATAACACGGGTAAGACGTAGTGAGTGCTAGAAGAGTGGTAATGACATAAAACTGAGCCCTTACCATGGGCCAGACCTAGTCTAGGTGCTTTACCTTTTTATTTCATTTTAATCCTGAAATGAACCTTATGTAGCAAGTATTTTTATAGTCATAGATGTAGAAACCGAAGCACATGATGGCTGGTAATTTGTTTAAGTTTGCACGACTAGTAGTGGTGATCCAGGATTTAAATGAAAGAATTCTGACTCCAGAGCTCATACTATTAGAGATACAGTGATGAGAATTAAAGCAGCGGAGAAACAATATGATAATAATAATGGGGTCTAACAATGGACTAATATTCATTGAGAACGCACACCGTGCCAGGCATGGAGCTAAGCACTTTACATGCAAGGTCTCAGTGAATCCCAAAAACCCTCTGTGCTAAATACTGTCCTGATTTTACAAATGAGGCAACAGACTTAATGAGGTTGGGTTATTGCTCAAGGTCTCCCAGCTAGTCAGTGTGTAAAGCACAAGCTCTTAACCTCTCTGCTCTCTGGCTCGGTGGCGGGCAGTAGTGCTCCGGCTGGGTGCTGAAGGCCAAGCAGAATCTGGATAGTCGATAATGAGTTTGTGTGGGATTCCAGATAAAGAGTTCAGCATGAACAAAGAATTATACAGAGGAAGTCTGGGGACTTAAAAAAAATCTTAATATTTACTGGTGCATAAGCATCCAATCTTTTAAATATACACATATACTACACACACACACACACACACACACACACACACACACACACACAGTGTACCTTAAATAAAAATAGGATTGCTTTAGTTTGTGATCCCTAAATGATCTGATGGGCTGGATTATCTTTTTTCTGCCACTTAAAAAAAAAAAAACCCTTTTAAATTACAACAGCAGTATATGTGTTATAGAATATTGAAAATATAAAGAAGCAAATATAAGAAAATAAAACATGTTTTAGAAACTTTGAAAAGAGAGTTGTAGAAAGTTAGCTGGGAAGGCAGTTCAGGCACCCTTGGCCTTGGGTGCCAGGTTAAGGAACCAAACCTATATTCTACGTGCATCGGAAGACTGTGAGCAGTGAAGCAGTATAATTAGAGCCTTATGCTGTACTTCAGACAGACTTAAATGGAGAGACAAGAAGCAAGAGGATGAGGTAGGTGCCCATTATAGAAGTCCAGGCAAAAGTTAAGGGCTTGGGTTATGAGTAGGCTGCCTGTCATGAGCACTACAAGCCCAGGCTGAGTCAGACAGGCTTGAGTTTGAATTTGGCTCCACCACTACCTGTGTGACTCTAATTAAGTTATTTAAACCTTGTGAGCCACAGTTTTTATCATTTATAAAGTAGGGGTAATAAAACCAATATAAAGAGTTGTTGTGAGAACTAAATAAGATGTGAAACAATTAACATAATCCAAGTTTCTCAATTTCTAAACTATTGACATTTGGGGCCAAATAACTCTTTTTTGGGGGAGCTGTTCTGCATTATTGGGTATTCGGCAGCATCCCTGGCCTATACCTTCTAACCCTCCCCAGGTTATGACAACCAAAAACGTCTCCAGACACTGCCAACTCAACCCTGGTGGAGAACCACTTGGCAGACTTTCTGACTTATAAAGTAAGCTTTAAAAATGATCATTGGGGAGGAAGGAAGAAAGTGGTGGAAGCAGAAATATAAAACTAAGACAATGTGTAGGCTGCGATGACCAAATTGGCAGGCTGACCGGATACGGAGGCCATGAAAGAAGGAAGTAGCGGAGATGACCACAGCTTTAAATTCCACATGAATCATCCCACCAGAAGAAATAAGGAAGACAGGAGAGTGTGCAGGTTTGAGGATCCAGAGGAGCATGAGGATAGAGATATCTGAAAGGTATTAAGATTCTGGCCTGCAGCTAGGAAGAAGGGTCAGTACAGATCTCTGTGTCGAATATCAAAATCGGTCTTTATGTCTCCTGAGCTTTTAGTGGTTTTGGTTTCATCTAACAGCTCCAAAATGAGTGCTTGACACATGCCTTAACTGTAAAGCTCTCAGGAGAAATAAACTTAAAAGACATGTTTAACAATGAATATGTATTGCCTTTAAGGTAAAGAAAAAAAAAGGTATTCTATTTTCAAAAAGAAATATAATTTAAAAAATAAAGCAAATAAGATTTAAAAAATCATTACAAATTTGTACAGACAGACTTAGTCTTCCATCCTTTCACCTGAAAAATGAAAAACAGGTATGTAGATCCTCCCAAAGATCAAACCAATTTTATATGCCACATATTTTAAAGATACTGGTAGAAAAAAAAAAAATGGATCCAAACCAATGTGTGTTCAAATTCTAGCTGCATGATCCTTTAGAAGCCAGATCTATCTGACTCTATAACCTATATGACATAATCTGTATCAGATAATCTATATCTATAATCTGGCTCTATAACCTCCAGATCCCCAACAGCCCGCAGCAGCTCCCGCAGCGCCTGCCAAGCCACCTGAGCACACAAGTCTGCATCCCTGTGCTCCTTACCTGTTCCGTAGTCAATTCCAAGTCCCCTTCAAGCACTAGCCAAAGCAGATAAGAACTGAAACTGATCTGAGGCATCTACATACAAACAGTGGCTATACTTTGGATTTTCCAAAAATATTCTGTTCCATGGTCTCCAGGAACCAATTTCTCTAAATTCCAATACTCAGGAAGTCAAACTAAATTTCCACATAAAAAGCCCATGTGATATCATGATATATTTGCCAAAACCCATATAATGTAAAACACCAAGAGTGAACCCTAATGTAAACTGAATTTTGGGTGATAATGTGTCAGTGTAGGTTCACTGATTGTAACAAATGGACCATATTCTGAAGCAGGATGTTGATAGGGTGGGCAGGGGGAGGGCGGGGTACAGTATGTGTGAAAGGGGGTACATGCAACTCTGGCAGAGCTGGACTCGGACCCCTGGATACCCTTTCTCATATCTGAGTGCTGACTCCAATTCACATGCCAACAGTTCACTCTTGAGAAGCCACACTCTCATGCTCAGAAGCTAGGTCTGACACAGCTACTACTTTAAGAAGCCAAGATTAGCTCAGGGCTAGGCTGAGTAATGAGACACAAAGTGCTCTGGGAATCTGTGGGTTCCCAGCATAACTGAGTATTACCAACTGCATTCTGTCCAAGATATGGCCAGACAACTCCAAATGGCCAACAGCTCTTTTAAAAGTTCAGTGGCAACGATGAGAGGAAGAATATTTCTGCCCCTCCCCATACCACTGCTTTGGGAAATTTACATTTTATATAATCATTATTTAAGGTCCTCTGTGGTGGGTTTTGTTTGTTCAGTTTCATTAAAGGTTAATGTCACTCGGGAAGCTCTATAATGTGGTGGAAAAAATAAGGGCTTTGGAATCAAGCTTTGGTTCAAGTCCCAGCTCTGCTACTTCCCTGCTATGGACAACAGACAAGTCAATACCCTCTCAAAGCCTGAGTTTTCTCACCGATAGTGTTTCTTAGAACTCAGGACGTCTCCTCAGTGGGTTGGAAAATCCATTTAGTGGCTCATAAATAACTTTTTTTTTAAGTAAAAAAATAAAAGAGAAAATACAGATGATGCTACCTGTCATAAGGATAAGTATTTTATGAAAGTGAGGTTTCAGGTATATGTAGATATTAATATATAGATACACAGATATAAATACATGTATGACTAACTATAATATAAACTATCTTTCTTACATTGGATAATGGTCAAAAAATTTGAAAGTCACTGACTTATAAAATGAAATGGTCAGGTATGTGTAATGTTATTTCTGTGTTTTTCAGAACATGAGAATTTGAAAATATAAAATAACATGCGCCAAATGTTAGCAATTCACCCAAAGAAAGTCAGATTATCTGAATACTTTATTTGAGAATACTGGAAAAGTTCCTCTTTACCTGTCAATTTAAGATTCCTATCAGAATGCCTTTAAGCATATCATATAAATGAAACAGCCATCGTCATCGCCAAGGTGACGTCCTTCTAAATTACTGAATAAAGGAAGATTAGGTCTAATTAAGAACTGGATTTTATTAATACAGAGGCCCAGCCTGCACGAGCCTACCCAGACAACAGTCACATGTGAAATCACCCAGAAGCAACTTCTGTCGGACAAGCCCTCTCTCAGGGTAGAGCAATGAAACCAATATCGGTCCCAGAACTGTTCTAAAAGAAATATTCTGCTAGGTCACCCAGAACTGGACAGTAACATGGGAAAGCCTTGCAGTCCCCACCTGGGGAAGACCCCAGTTAAAGGTGGCGTCAGGAGGCCACAGGAACCAAACACAGACAAAACTGCACGGAAAGACTTCTTTGGCCTGTGGAACAAATTACTCTTCTGCTGAAAACCTTCCAATTTCCTACCATTTGGAAAAAAACAAAGTTGGGAAAGAAATACAATTGGGAAAAAAACCAAATTTCTCATCAGCGCTTACAAGGCCCCCATCCCACCTTTCCAACATTACCTCCTCCCTGCATTCACTCCACTTTAGACTTATTACCCTTCTGCTCCTCGAACACACCAAACTCAATCCTGTCTTACAGCTCTTGCTCTCACTGCCCAGGTCACACTTCCTTTAGCTCTTTGTATGCCCGTGTGCTTCTCATCATTTGGCACCCAGCCTGCATATTACAGTTGCTCAAAGAAGTGTTCCCTGACTATTTCCTCATTAAAGGAGTCCCCCAGACTACCCCCACCCCACCCCCAAGGTGTTCTCCATCATCACATTATCCTATTTTATTTTCTTCACCGCATGAGTTCCTAGTTTCCTTTACTTCCTGCCTCCTCGCCAGAATGGAAGCTCCATAAGAATCTTTTCTGTTTTGGCCTTGACTCTCTCCTCAGTGCCTAGAGCAGTGTCGGTTATTCACATGTACATGTATACCTACCTATACAGATATATGTGTATGTCTGTGTATCTAAATGCCAAATGAATGAAGAACATCAATGCATTCATTCCAGTGCATTCCATTTAACTGCACTTTCTAAATAACGTAGGAAAGAAAATGTACATATACTGGAATAACCGTGAACTGAGTTCAACAAGGAGTTGTTCAGCTTTCCTCTGAACATCCACTCATGAGCCATATCTATCATAGGGCTATAGCTCCTGGTGCCCAGGTGAAAGAATATTTGATTTGGAATCAATGCTTAGGCTAAATCTCCTGTTTCCAAACCTAGTGATCGTCACCCCACTATGAAGTTTGCCTCTGCCATAATGGCTCAGGAGCCAAGAGAGACAAGGGTTCAAATCTCAATTATATCTTTACTTGCTATGAGGCCTTATACAAATTTCCCCATCTCGTAAATGAAGATAACAGTACTTATAGGGCTGTTTTTAAGATTAAATAAGCGAATGTATACAAAATATCTGGCATAGTGTCTGGTATATAATAAAAACCAATTAAAATTAACTATTATTTTATTGTGATTAATTTGTATTTTTCTCAACTAATACTTATTGAGATCTATTTTGCTATACAGGTCCTGTGCCTATATAACAGGCAAAGGCACAAGTCAAAAGAGGTTGGCTCTAGTCCCTGCCCAGGAAAAGCTCACGGTGTAAAAGGAAAGGGAACCAGTAAGAATAAAAGAATCGCTAGGAGTATAGTATGTATTAAGTCTCATCCAGGAGGGCTCTAGAGTAAAAAGGCGCACCAAAACCCTTCCAACTTGTAAAACAGAACAGCTTCAGACATGGATCGGAGTTGCTCTGTAAAGAAGCCCTCGCAAGATTGTAAAAAGAATGGTCAAGAGTGATTATCTTAATAGCCGAAAGGTGGAAACAACTCAAGTGTCTACCACAGATGAAAGGAAAAATAAAACCTGGCCTATACACATAACAGAATAATATTGAGCCTTAAAAAGGAAGGAAACTGCGACACGTCATAACATGGATGAACCCAGTGGATGTTATGGTAAGTGAAGTAAGCCAGTAACAAAAGGACAAATTCTGCATGATTCCACTTACGTAAAGTATTTTGCGTAGTCATATTCACAGAGACAGAATGTGGCTGATGGTTGCCAGGGGCTAGAGGGAGGGAGGAAGGGAGGAATAGGAAGTTAGAGTGTTAGGTACAGAGATGTGGGAAAAAGATGAAAAAGTTCTGGAGATGTGTGGTGGTGATGCTTGCACAACAACGTAACATACTTAATGCTATAAAACTATACACTAAAAAATGATTAAAATGATAAATTGTTATTTTATGTATATTACACCACAATTTAAAACAAAAATGATTGTCCTGTGGCTTACAACAAGAGAACGCATGCATCCCCTCTTCTCCAACCTGGATCATTCTTGTATCCGGTAGCAAGCTTATCGACCCAGCTTTCCTGAGGTTGAGACACGAGCAGAATTCCAGGGCAGTCCTCATACAGAGGACGCTGTAATGTAACTGACCACTAAGGAATTATAAGTACACAAACACCCAAACCCAGATTCACAGCAAAACAGACAGATGCAATACACTGACCATGGGTTTATTTTCACAGGGGTAAGAGAAGCAAAAAAATAAACCTAAGTATCTATAAGTCTACATATTAGACTACAGGATTATACAAGGTAATTCCTAAAGAGATAAGAAAGTCCCCAGAAAAAAAATAATTAGTCCGTGTAGATTTCATATATCAGTGCCAAGGTCTCATAATACAACTTTATTGCTTCATTTTTTTTAAAGTGTTCATTTGCATTGACCAAAGCAACTTTCACAGACTAAGCAAAAATGTCAAAACTGACAGTCCTATATAATGACCTGGTTTCCCAGAGGCCCAGAAAGAGGGGAAATAAATTCCAAGGACCAAGTTCAGACAGACTGGAGAGAGTAGACCGTGGCTGTCTCACATGATTAAAGGTCACATCACCTCTTGACGGGGTCTATGCTTTGGTAGCTTTCCCCTTAACGAATGAGGGCTAGGATAAGAATGACAGCTTCGCCCCAGTATGTTCAAAGACTCCAGAATCCAAAATTTAACTTCTCAGCTGTTCACTCATCCATTTTCATTAAGATCAATTTATATCGTCTACAAAGCTTCAAAGTCAAATGCCACTTTTATTTTTATCTTATCAAAGAAAACACCTTACCATAAAATCAAGGCCAGGGTGTTGTCTGGACATACGCCTTGGTTAGGATCACAAAACTCTCAAATTGAATAACTGGTTTAAGTTAGAGCCAAGTTCATTAACAAGAAGATGACAGATTTGGGCGAAGTAGGCTGTCTTCCTGCAGTTCAGAAAGACCAGCACGGCTCCTGACACAAGTACATAGGTGTAAGCAACCTCCACCAAACAAAAGCAACACCTTCAAAGTCTCTCTCAGTGACTAGAGGCAGCTCGACACTCAAACTGCCAGTCCTGAATTACGGCCTCTGAATGGTGAGGGCTTCACATTTCACTGATCAGGGCACAGCCCAATCAGAAGACAAACCCCTGCACTGCCAGGGACCAGCAAATCCGCTTTCTTCCAGTGTGCACATGACTGAATGTGCTTCTGTCCATCATCTGGGTCATATATAGTTCAATGCGAGCTGAGCAGACAGGGCTGCAAGGAAATCTGGCGCGGTTCAATACCTCGTCTAGCCTGGGTTCCAGTATCTAGTTTTTTTTACTGACAAACTCATTTCTCTACTGGGACAGGATGCTGTGCTGGCTGGAAGTTCCATTTCGACAGCAAGAATCCTATCTGGAAACACAGAAGTTGTCCTCTAGCCACAGCAACTCGAACTTTTTTGATTGTTGTTGCTGCTTTCTCCCATCGCCCCCACCCCCTTTTGACAAAGATCCAACTGTAAAAAGTCTTACGTAACAGTTCAGGACTACTTCGGTTCTTTTACTGGGTAAGCACTTTCAATTTTTTTTTTTTAACTAAAAACCATTATAACATTGAATCTGTTGAGAGGCTTGACTAAAATCTTTGAAGTAATTTGTGTAGTGAAATACTGTCAGTGGATTTTTTAGTCTCATTTCTGCACGTGCTCCTTTGTTCTCAGAACAGAAGCTTTTTATACACACCCCATAACGCAGCTGGAGAGAGTTATGAAGTCAGTTATTATAAGGAACACAAAGGTTGCTTTGCATTCTTTGCCTTTAGATAATTAATTTTGCATTTGTTTTCTTAAAACAGAGTATTTAATGAAGGGAGAAATTCACAAAAGAATAAACTGTGGGAGAATCTAGCAAAGTTTGAAGTTTTTACCACCTTTTCTATCTGTAGTTTTGTGTGGCCAAACACTTGTGCCGCCTGGGGCGTTGGGGGTAGAGGCAAGCATAGACAGAGAGGAACTAAGCCAGACATGGACAAAGGCATGAGCCAAAACCAGACAGTCCTGGCTGTTCGATAGGCCAGCAGTGGGTGAGACAGGTCAGCCAGCTGCAGGGGCGGGAGAAGGGGGGAAAGGGGGCATGGATGTGTGAGGTGCTCATGCGTGCGATCGTGACTAGATTCTGAAACTGCCAGCCATTTTCCCATCTATGCTTTGTGCAATCTAAAGGAATGCATCTTCTCTGAAATAGTCTTGCTAGAGCCCAGTGATCGACAGGAGTGTGATAAATACCACGACATATGGAATCAGAAAATACTGGGGTCTGGGGTGGGCAAGAGGGAATGCAGAGGGTGTGGAAATTTTTTAGTGATCTGGAATGTGTTGAGTGACAGGAAGTGCCCCAAGCTCGCCCCCCCAACCCAACTCTTCGCAGTCGCGCCTGCTTTTGTCTAACTCTTGTAATCTACATACTACTGCTTACAAAGCTGTCTGAGTTTAAGACAAAAAGAAACATAAAAGGCTCTCCATTGCATAGTACCTGCGATATGGAAGGAATGTAAAAAGCATGATCCTTCAAGCCTGTGGACATTTTTTCAGGTAGACAGGAGAAAGATAAAATAATTTTCCAAGAATGAGAATTATGAACTAGAGCCTAGCTTCCAAATGTGATTTTTAAAAATCCTGATTCTGCTATACTTAAAAAAGCTTAAGTTGGTTCCTAATTTGAAGGAGGCTTGTTTTGTTTGGTAAATACACTGCATTTGAAGTTGTTTATATTTTCTTTGTACAAATTTGGACTTTGGGAGAAGAAACGCAAATAAGCAGAATGCACTAAAAAAAAAAAAGGAGGATTTTTCCCTTCATTGGTTGGAAAGCGTTTTAAAGGATTGGTTTCTTGGAAAAGGCAGCTGGCTCTCATTTTTGCATGTATGCTATAAAGATAACTTATGCCATAATGAATGTAAGGTAGAAAACTTACGATAGAAAATAATAGTGTTCTAAGTGAAAAACAACTTAGCATTTTCCCAAACTTCCATATTATCAACCGGAACACTAAAACTTGGAGAAAAGTGGCCAAGTAACTGAATGGCTAACCCTACTTTGGGGGGATGAAATGGAAAATTAAGTGTGAATAAAATGATATTCGGGAATGTTTCCACCTCCCACCACAAAGGATGTTAGTGGTCAGCCTAGGAGTTAATCTTTCCTAGCGTGCCTCTGAGCCTTCACGCCGAGCAGACGTTATTCACATGACGATTCGAAAAGTCCATTCATATATCTCACTACCTGGATTTGAATAGAAACCAGACAGCAATTCTTTAGTTCCAGCCACCATTCGCCCCACTGGACAATAGCGATTTGTTAGCACAGAGTCACAGGCTGTGGGACACAAAGCTTGGAGCCGCAGAAAGATGGGGGATTCAGAGAACAGGAAATTACAGGCCCGATGCACTCCTGGAAGCTCTGAGAATACAAAAAAAAAAAAAAAAAGGCAACACAGTGATGCCATGTTTGAGAGCTACTTCTAGCTTTTTTAACCACCTCCAATGTCATAAAAGCTCTATTGTTGGAGTACATAAAGTCACGAGTCCCATGTGCTCTCTTTTCTCATACAGGGAACTTCACTCAATGCTCTGGCACAGTCAGAGAAAAATCAAAAGCATCCCGAGTTGATTAGTTGTGAGTTCTGATAGAAAGGAGAGGCGTGTTTTACAAATAAAATGTCAGAGAAAAGATATGCTTAATAACACAAGTGACACATAACAAAATTAAAATCTTTTACAAATTATTTCATAAGACCAGACAATCAAAATGAAACCTAAATATATCAAGATACCAGGGAAACAATTTTTTCTTCAAAATACCATATAAAACCTATTACTTAATTACATCAAAAGTTTCCTTGGAAGATACATACCAATTTAAAATCGAATCTTTCATAGAAAGTACATTTCTGAGTTCTGGGTTATATTTTCCAAACAAAGAACTAAAATCAAAGCCCTAAGGACTTATTTTGGAATACTGGAAAACTACATTTTCTGTTGTTGATTATTAAGTTATTGTAGCTCTCTGGCTAAATTTAGAAATTGCCTCTACTTTCCTCATTTTAGACTTAAAAAATAAAATTAATGGACATTTTAGGTGAAGCAAGAGAGTTAATTCTCCAGTCTCAATCAATGAGAAGAAAACAGTACATTGGTTTCCTGTCTAGGCCCTCATGTTGCAAACTAAGCACCAACAGACCAGACTGCTGTTCTATTTCAACACAAGGGCACCCTACGTACGAAGCTGCAAATGATTTTCTTTTTCTGCTTTCTTCTGTGATCCATTAGAAAACGCAACTCCTAAATGATATCACACCTAGGATATTCATCAAGAGAGACCATGATGATCAAAAAGTTAGAAATCTTAACTGTTCTACTCTATGTGGTCCCATGGCTTTAAGTTGAACACATGCCAAAATTAATGTTGCTGGAAAACAAATCCGCAACTTCTAAACTACCAATTACTGGATTTTCTCAAATTCTATCATCACTTGTCAAACATAAGCTTCAGTGATGACCTCAAACTGCACAGCTGTTCAGTACAATAGCCATCAGCCACATGTGGCTATTTTTATGAGTTTAAATTAATCAAAATTAAATAAAATTAAAAATTCAGTTCCTCAGTCACACTAGCCACATTTCAAGCACTTACTAGCCCCGTGTAACTAGTAGCTATCATATTGGACAGCACACATATAGGACATTTCCATCACTGTAGAAAGTTCTATTGTACAGCACTAATCTAGAAGACAACGCTCACATCCACATCTTCAACTGCACACCTAGCTGGACATGAAAGAAATTAATCTCTAAGTGGAAAATTACAATGACAAGTATGACACGGTAACTAGCACCATACTTGAGAAGTGGCTAAAAACCATTTGAAATCAAAGTTTTCTTTTTTTTCTCGGTCTACAATAGCTTTTGAAGACTATTAAGACAAGATAAGTAAAATGCTCCAGAATAGAACTAATTCAGTGTCAAAAGTTCTTCCTAAACACATGAAGCAACTAATTCTATAGTCTTCCTCACAGAATCACTGTCATAGACAATACAGAACAGCAAAGAGTCAGGGCCTTGAAGTCCCTCAGACCTGGGTTTGATTACCAGTATGTACTTTACTACCTAGATGATATCAGGCAAATTAATTCACCCCTTTGAGGTTCAGTTTCCTTATCTGCAGAGTGGGGCAACAGCTACCTTGAAGGACTCCCAATAAAGTATATAAAGCATCTAGTAAGATGCCAGGCACAGAGCAGAGAGTCAAAAAAGGAGGAGCTATTACTTATTATATTTTTCCCCTTAAAGTTTCATGACGTGATCCCATATAGACAGACAGACACTATTCAACACACAAGGCCAGCCTTCATAAACAAGTATCCTAAAATACTAATGCTGGTCATGTCATTCAACTGGAATAAAATGGAAATAATTTGTATGCCCAGCCAACGTGTGATCACGCTGTCCCATGCAGCCTAGCTTTGCCAGAACACTCTCATGCCACACTTGGCTCAAACAGCCAGTGTGGTCCCATTATGTTCAGTCTTATATTTACTGGATCCTGGCTTAGGTTTTAGATAGAGGGACAAGGTTCTATAGGCAAAAAGTAAACTCTACCAAGGGATGCATGCATATTGCCAAGCAAATATAAAGCAATGGTTTCCAAATACTGGGACCCTGATGCCTGTTCAAGAAAATGGAAAAGGCTACTTCAGAAACGCAAGGATAAGAAGCCTCATTCTCCCTTGTGGAGATGACTGAAGCACACAGGAAAACTGTAGATGGAAATGTTTCAAGGAAATATTGAACTGAAGCTTTTTTCAAGGAAGATTTAAATAACCTAGATTATAATAACAGTAGTAATGAGCTGGCAAAACATCCAATGCCTTATGACCTTTAATTACTGTGAACTTGGTTTACGTCAAGACCAGATGAAATGAGTGATGCCCCTCAAAGCTTTAGTGGTTTTCAAGAAGTGTAAATGACTTCTATTATTATTACATGTCTTAATCTCCAAGTCTACCATCAAATGAACTGGACATGATAAACATGGATATGAGGTTCTGACATTTTAATGCCACTCTCAAGCCATCCTATGCGTGCTAGGGCCAAGAAACATGGGTCTTTAGGGTCAAGTGGATATGGGTTGGAATCCTGGCTTTGCCACTTATTTACTATGTGATCCTGAAGAAGTCACTTCCTGTCTTTGTCTCAGATTCTTCATACATAAAATACAAATATTAATGTGGTACTGACAGGTCGTTTTAAGACTCAAGGAATATCTATATATTCTTGAACTGTTCCTGGTGGATGGCAAACACTTCTGGAAATGTCAATTCTGTGAAAACATAGTAAGGGCTTGAGGTCCCAGTTTACTGTCTGAGACTCGTCCCAAACAGAGAATGGAAATAGAAAGGGTTCCAGGTTGATTTACAGCACAGGCCATTCTGTTTAAATTGTAATTAAACATATAAAGAGAAAAGCTGTCAATACTGAACAAAATATTTCAAGTCTTAGAAACATAAATATTATATGAACTGATTGACTAAATACAGGAAAATCAGTATTTGAAAAGTGAGGTGGAACATCAGGTTTTAATATTACAAGGTATAATTTAATACTGACACTAATTTAATACTATTGAGTATAAAAAACAATTATTTTCTTAAATTAAGAAGTAATATTTCCTGGAGACTCTTTTAGGATAAGAGTTCTACTCATTCTTGGTCATTAAAATGAAAACATGAACGTTCTAAAATATTGCCCATGACTTGAGAAATTAGTCTCGTGCAGGTATGGGAAAGAAAATTCTAAAATCTAAGCCATAGAAGGATGGCTCAGTAAAATGTTTTCCTGCTACGTCTGTAGACTCATTTTAAAATTGAAAACAGTCCAGCAGGAACTAGAAATATGTGTTTCTTAATGATGCCAAATAACAACAACAACAAAAAATGTTGGACATGCTACATAACCTTGCAGAGTACATAAAACAGTGGATTTTCCAAAGCAAACAGAAAAAAATGATAAGGGAGATAGTGTGGTATCCTGGGAAATCTGAAAAGGTAGGTTTATCTCTCAGAAACTGGCTGGATTAGATATGACATCAAATCTTAGCTCTGTCACTATCTAGCTAGGTGACTTTTAACAAGTCACTTCTCTGAGTCTCTGTTATCTGAAGTTCGAAAAACACATTCATACTAGTGGCTAAAGGACAAACAGCACTTAGTGGTAAGAAATTTGGATTTGTCAGAGGGTTTTCAAATTTCAGTCTCTGCAAAGATTAGCTACTGTAAGATGTTTTTACAGGACTGCTTAAGCAGATAGATTAGATAGCTAGACAAGATAGACAAATCTGATTGCAAGGATTTCCATGGATGCCATTAGCATTAATAAATAAGTCAGAAAAGTTCTCCAGAGGAAAGGTTCTTCAGCAGGTGTTTCCGGGTTCTAACCCAATGCTGATCAAACACAGCCCTCTTTCTCCAGTCATTCATCCAACAACTATTAAGTTCCTAATATGTATCACGCACAATGCTAGACCCAGGTTGACTGATGAACGAAACAGATACATTAGCTGCCTCCATGGAGCTAACAAGCTATAAAGTGGAATAACCAGGCTAGAAGCCATATCATTTAAAAAATGATTGGTTCAGATACTTTGAGAATGGGTCCAATGATTTGGAGAAACTGCCTTGCCACATGTTAAAGCTGAACTAACACAGGTCATAGATAATGGAAGAAGGTACACCCTCAGCTCCATTTGATTCAAACAAAGAGATATGGTAAACTACAAGATCTTACAGATTTTAAGCCACTAAGGAAATGAAATACCTTCCAATCATAGGCTGGTTTCACCATTATTATTCAGATCTGTGGTAAACCATTATCTCATGCAAGAATTCAGTCTCCTTTCAAAATATGTTTGAAAACAAGGTAATTTCTGTAGGGGAGGAAGTAAAGGAGGACAGGGCATAAAATGACATTCCAGGAGATCATGATACACTAGAGCATTAAATGTGGCATTTCCTTCACTCCCTTCCCAAAGACTATGTCCTTAGCACTTATCATTTCTTTAATAGTGCATGCTACCTATGATCATCAAGGTTAAACAGCCAGCTAGTGATACTCAACCCGTAATTCAGCTGGCTTCTTAGCAGTCAAGAATATCTGAGACATGGATGATAAATATGAAGAGAAGGAGAATATAATATAAAGTTACAACTGGGCTTCTGTGGCAATTTATCTAACCACTTAAGTATATGAGTCTCTTCCAACTGAAACATAATCTCTGCTCTCAAAGTACTGTATATTAAAAAGTTACTGTTACCAATGGAGCAAAGTATATCCACAATAACACAATGTTATCTCCATAGAATCTGAAGCTCTCAACATCAAGAAATTCCCACTCTGGTTCTCAGACATTTATAGAACTTGAGTTTCCACCTAGGTTTTTTTCCACTGGTAGACTCAGGATCATATTGTCTTTTGCTTTTTCTTTGCTCATTGAATATCTAAATCAAGTGGAAAAGAAATCTGGCAAATGTACTCAGGATAAATTAGACTGTTACACCAAAAAAGAGGATCCCAATCTGTTACTATGACCTAAATTTTGGTAGAAGTATCATTTGGCTTGCTAATAGTGTTATGTTTTATCAGGCTCACTTCTCTGTATAATCCTATATTTCTAGGACAGAACAATTTCTTCTATTTGGCCACTTAGAAGCTTCTAGGTATACAGTTCATTTATTCACGGGATATCTGTCAAGTTTGTAGTATATGCTACACCCTGTTCTGGGCACTGAATACAAAATAGCAAACAAAAAAAAGGTCCTGTCCTTGGGCACTGCAGTCACAAAAACTTGAATCCAGTCACAGCTTGAGCACTCACTGACTGTGTGACCCTAGATAAATTTGACTCTCTGAACCCCCGGTACCTCCTCTAGGGAAATAAAAGGGAAAATAATACCGCTTCACAGAGCTGTTGTGAAAATTATATACTGTTTGTCAGTGTCTAGCATAGCGCCCGAACACCACAGATGGCTTGAAAATAATAGCTACAGTTTTACAAATAGAGGATATATATTACTATTATCCATCCTGTTTTCACATGCAGGTATATGAGAATCACTCTAGTCTTTTTTAAATAACATGTTTCAAAGGCTTAAATGTATCTAAAATTTGTTTCAAGTGTTAAGAGCTAAGCAGGATAAGAGCCATTAGTGACTGAAATGCTACTTCTGGTCATTAAAAAGCGTGTAGCTGTATATGCTAAACACAAGACAGCAAGAATGTATGAGAAAAATACATGAAGTTGGGATGTTAATGGCGAAATGGATCACTGCACTCACACAGATTTCAGAAGACAGAGCACTGTATCTCTAGTTGTATTACTAAGTTCAGCCAGTTTGATCAGAAATTGTATAGAAGAAATATACCTGGAATCTCAAGTCTACCATAGCCACCAAGAAGGGCAAAAAAACCCCATGTCTTTCCTCTTAATATTGTCACAGTCTCATATACAAACTAATCTGAAAGCAAATTCCTGTACTGATACACCTTAAAAAATAACTTATTTTTTCATCTTATAAAAATAGTTAAACTATTAAAAATGCTTACTGCAGATAGACTGGGAAGCACAAAAATATTTAGACAAAAAGCTGAAATGATCCCACTAATCTAAAGATAACCACTGTCAACATTAAGTAAATTTCCCACTGGTCTTACTTTTTAGTTATTTAATGTATTAGTGATTTTTTTTTAATATTGGGAATTTTTCTGTCATTTTACAAGTAATATCTGATCTAAATAGAAAATTTAAATAATATAAAAAGGAAACTTGTCACCTACAACCCCATTCACAGAGAAAATCCTTATTAATATCTTGGTGTAGTTCACATATAATAGAATCAGTTCTCTATATACAGTTTTATATTCTAATTTAGTCATTTATAAGCATTTTTAAAGTCATTAAAATGGCTTTTTTAGATATCCAGGTGGCTTCCAATTATTCTGTATTATAAATAATATTGGAGTGAACATTATTTATATCATTATCTACATTTCTGGTAATTTTTTTGGTCTAATTTATACTCCCAACAGAAACTGATAGCACCTGTCTTACCAAAGCTCACGAACACTGAAAATGTGCTATACATAATTAGCTGGTATCCAAATATAATAAAGTCCCTGTTTGTTCAATAATGAAAAAAGAAGAGACTTTTAAAGGAAAACTCAAAGTGAAATAAGGACAAGAAAGTAGAAGAATCTCCCTAGTATGATAAATTACACATTCCTAAAAATGCTGGGTGGCTGACAGAAATCTTGAAAACCTTCTAACAGGAAACAGGGAAGTTTAACATTAGGCTCCAAAAGTCTCAAAAGTCAAAATAAATCAAATCAAAACGAAAACATTCTATCGCGCGGATGAGTTTCACTACTTGGAAACAATGACATGAATCAAGAATCGCTCCCACCTTTGGGAGATAAATGCCATGAAAACTGTGTTGATAAATTAAGATGAACAATAATCAATACTGTCACATCTGAATTATTTTCAAATTTTAGTAGTGAGCAAAGAGTATTAAATATGGATATATATATATTTTGGTTTTCCAGATGTAATAGAAAATTCTATAAATTCTTATTGAGGTGAGAAGATAACCAACATCATTTATTCAACAAATCTTAATTGAGTGACAACTCTGTTTCAGTTACTTTCATGTACAAGGATCCGAAGTCACTAAGAAGAAATCTTTCCTCAGAAAGCTTGCCTTTAGTATCCTTCACAATCTGGCCTTCTTATATCATGTAACATTTGCCAACCTAACTGCTGAAATATCACATATCTCAGGCCACAGCTAGTAAAAGAAAATCCTTTAAGGGCACTGTACTGAACGACCAACTTAAAAATTATGATTTCTTAAAAGAAAAAAAGCCCAAAGTCAATACAATCCAATTGAACAGATTGTGCACACAATATTTACCAAGTACCTATAGTCAAGAGGAATTCAAATATTGACAGGAAGAAAATACCTCTTCCACAGAATAATAAAACTATCATTTTTCATTTCTTTGTAATTTTCCTGTAATCTTGTTTAATTTGAGTCTTACGAGAGAGGGATTTCTCCTTAACAGAAAATAACGCTCCAGGTTTCCTGCAGATGTTTGAGAATATGTGTACCACACAGAAGGTAATTTGTCACAGTAACTAACTGCATGCTCCAGAAATGAAAGCTGATCAGCTCGGTGTGAAAGGTCAGATTTCTGGGAAAGTCTTGCATCTGCTAAAAGACTTTGATACCTGTGTACACCCAATGTGTTTCAGAATCCAGTACTATTACTAGTCTTTATTTTATTGGTGATGATATTGAAGCTTAGAAAGAAACAACTTGTCCATTGTCAAAACTGCTAAGAAACAAGAGATCCAAATTAAAATGCTTAATGACTTGTTCTTGGGGACCAACTCATTTCACTATAGTTTGAATTTCAATGGTTTGGTGGGACTTTTTCCTCATTTAAAAATTCTTCCTGTCAGTAACTAGATAAATTTTTTTCTTCCCCTAACTTTGAAAAGAACTAGTTTCCAAGATCACAAGAATATGGGACAGTACAATGTAGTTTTATGTATAATGAAAATAGATTTCTGGGTGTCAGCAAGTATACAGTCTAAATTATGCATGGAACTTTTTAAAATAGCTAGCTATCATTAATTTTTGTGGCTTCAAGTCTCCAGAAAAAAACAGAAATAAATATATATAATCTCTTTTTAAAAATGTACCTAAGTATAAACAATATAGTCTAATTCAGAGAAATATATTCAGTGTTTGCTAAAACACACTAGTTTTCATTACACCAATGCTCTGTACTAATATTTTAGTATTTTTTAAAAGAATATATAATATCTTAAAAGAATGATATCTCTGGATTACCATATATGAATGTGAAAGCCTTTTGTAAATGGTAAAGCAAAATTATCATTAACATTGTTATTTTAAGGCACTTGATCTGCTTTAAAATAGTTCTTAGAAATCTGTGGTTACCTTTTGGTAACAGATGACCAGATAAGATCCTTAATTTTTAGACAAAAGCAAAATGTGAAGGAAAAAAGCACACAAGACAACAGCAAAGCTTTGTAACTAACTGAAATTACCTGAGCTTCAGTTGTTTCAACTGTAAAATGAAAAAATTCTAAGTTCCTCATATAGCTAAATGAGTCTTAAATGACAAAGTGCCTAGTGCCCAACAAAAAGTAATGTCCAATTATTTTTAGTTCTCCTCCCTTTAAAGAGTTTTTTTTCTTTACAGGAGTCAGAATTCCAAGATTACTGGTAGATATGCAATATAGGAACAGAAATTGCATTGCCCAAAATGTATGGCTGGAAATCAGCTGGCTTTTTAGTAGGTTTGGGATTGGTCTTTCTGTCATTCACTCAGCCACTTTTTTTTATTAAATATTCATTAACGGTATAATTTATTCATTCAAAGAGTCACTGAGCACCTACTCTGCACCAACCTAAGCACAAAAAAATGCCTTTAAACCTGCCCAAAAGGAGCTCACAGTCTAGTAATAGAGACAAAACTTAAACAGATAACATAGTGCTCTAAGTGCTATGATCAAGGAAAGCCTGGGATTATGGAAGAGCAAAGTCAAAGCACTTAACCTGGTAAGGAGAACATGAGTAGGAGGAAGAATCCAGATGAATCTTGAAAGATAAACAGAACTTATAGAAAAGCAAAGAAAAAGATAAGGAGCTTTACCGGTATGAGGAATAGTGTGAGCAAAAGTATTAACATGAGAGACCAAATCATATGTTCAAGAAACCACATGTGCAATGCGGCTGTCGCTCAGGGGGAATAGAAAGCTGATAAGGTAGGTGTAGGTAGGGCTTCTTTTGTCAGGCCCAAGCTGTGAGATTCATTCCAGTCCTATATAGTAATGTGCTAAACTTGTGTAAAGAGGGTGACTTCAGTCCCATTTGAGCCTAATGAGCTAGTTATCCCTCAATAACCAGCTTTTAAAAACACATCGACATACTTGGTTTTGTGATAGGTATATGAATTCTAAACACTAGTCACGTTCCATCTAGCAGTCAGAAACGCTGCTCGAAAAACCAAAGAAGTTATCTGAACTGGGTAGTTACTGAGGCCTGACTTGCACAAGATGTGTAAACCTCTGGTTGACGTTTACTTTGTTGACTCATAGGACGGAATATATAGCAGGCCCTTGAGAAATACTTACTGAATTAAATTATAGTTGCTGAAAGAAACCTTTAATGCAGTCTCTGTTCAATGGCCAAGTAAAATGAAGACTTTAAAATGAAAAAACTTCCTTTTCTTTTTTCCCCCCAGCCCTCCCTTCACATGAATTTGGTTAACATCTTTCTTAAAGAAAATTCTTTTGTTTTCAGATCGAATTATTTTTAGTTGTTAAGAAATGGTCTAAAAGGCTACGAAATGGGAAGTCTGTATTTTATTGCTAAATTAATTCTGACATTAAGTCTCCAAGTAAGCTCCATGCAGAGGCAGCTGACAAAGATAGTTAGCTTTAGTAAAAGTCATGATTCATTCATGATTCACTGTCAACAAATACTGACTAGGAACATGGAACAGTCAACATGATCAAGGAAAAAATTCAGAGTGGAGGAAGCAAAGGGTGTGTCTGGTTTGGGAGCAATGAGGAAAGGATGTGGTTTAAGAAGTCAGATTAAATCATTCAGATTTTATCTGAAGGTAGTTAGGACAAGCAGAAGTCAAATCTGTATTTAGGCGCTGGGTGGAAGATGAATGAGAGGTGGGCAAGACTTGGGCCAGGAGACCACTGGCTTTCATCTGCTGTAGTCATTCAAATGAAAAGATGATGGCTTCCACCCCTGGTGGCAAAGATACAAAGCTTCTCACGTGCTACAACATGGGTGAACCTTGAGGACGTTATGCTAAGTGAAATAAGCCAGATACAAAAGACAAACACTGGATGAGTCCACCTAGATGGTGTACCTAAAGTAGTCGAATCCATAGAAACAGAAAGCAGAATGGGATGACAGAACACGGGGACTTGTTTAACAGGCACAGGGTTTCAGTTTTTCCAAGATGAAAATGCTCTAGAGGTCCATCGGTCAACAACGTAAACACACTTAACATTACTAAACTGTATTTTCTAAAAGGTTAAGATGATAAATTTTGCAATGTGTTTTTTACCACGTTTTTTAAAAAAGGCTTTTGTTTTAACATTCTGCTCTATTCAACCTCTCAACGATGTCTCTTGCTATTTTACTGAATTGTAAAATGAATATGGCTAAATGGAATCTGATCTGCAGGGTACTGAAGTTCCACATGGCCCCAGTATCCTGCCCTATTACTTATCATGCTACTTAGTACTGTATATATATTTTTTAAAAGCATGTTTAAAATGTGACTTTAAATTACTCAGACCTTTACTGGAAAAACATTTTTAAGGAGGGGAGGGGTCATTCTTTAATTCTTTAAGGACACTCTTAAGTGACTAACCTAAAGCCATTAACTAAAGATGGTGTTTTGACACAAGTCCTTAAGTCCTATGCTTCCCCACAAATTTTTAAACCATGTTACTGTCTTGATTTTTGAAAAAATAAATTTAACTGTAAAAAATTCAGTAAAGCACTTTCATCTCAATGTACAATTCAATGAATTCTAAGTAAACACACTTGTGGAACCAACAGCCAAATCAAGATATAAAATATTACTAACACCTCAGAAACCTCCTTTGTGCCCCCTCTCAGTCACTATGCCCCTCAGTAAAGATAACCACTCTTCTGACTTCTATCACCAGATTAGTTTTGCCTATTTTATAAAGGTAAGCCCGTATTATGCATTCTTTTGTGTCTGGAATCTTTTGCTCTAGGAGATTCATCCATGCTACTGTATGTTGTGATAGCTTATCCTTATCGCTGCCATATGGTATTCCACTTTTATAAATTATGCTGCAACTTATTTATCTATTCTACTGTTGATAAATATTTAAGCTGTTTCCAGTTCGGAGCTATTACATATAATGCTGTTATGAAGATCCTTGTACATGTCTTTTGGTGCACACTTTATCCATTTTTGTTGGGTCTATGCCCAGAAATGGAATTGCTTATGTTCATCTTCCATGGATATTACTGAAGAGTTTTCAAATGTTTGTACCAATTTACACTCCACTTCTGCTGACAGAAGTGAAGTGTTCCAGTTGTTCTCACCAATCTCTTTGAATTTTAGTCATTCCGGTAGGTATGCAGTAGTATATCAGTTTGTTTGTTTTTTTAACTTTCATTTTTCTGATATCCACTGATGTTGAATACTTTGGGCCAGAGTCTGATAGCTATCTGAGAGGAAGACTTAATAATATATTAGTGCTAACTGGTTGAAAAGAATAAAGAGAAAATCTAGAATGACAGAAAAAGAAATTTAGGGAAAGAAAGAAAGGAGGAACAGAAAACATACTCATTTCTAAAACCATTAGGTTTGAGTTTGCTTATGGGAGTGAGTGAGATGTGAGATTCAAGAGATGACTGCGTCTACTGAGACTCAGTGGGACATATAAAGGTTCTCACATAAAAAAATAATTTAAAATAAACAAAAATCTTCAACACCAGCCATATCTTAGGTGGCAAAGAAAACAAATTTACAATACTAAGGAGGCAAAACAAAGATAAACTAAAGTACGGGCATACCTCAGAGGTACTGTGGGTTCATTTCCAGACCACCACAATACACAGACTATCACAATAAAGTGAGTTGTAATCTTTTTGCTGGTGGACAGTCTTGCCTTCCATTTATAAAAAATGTTAACATCAGTGAAGCACAATAAAGCAAAGTGCAATAAAATGAAGTATGCCCACACAGTATTTTAAAAACTGAACCTCATAAAATTGGTAGTTACAAAATAGTCATGGGGATGTAATGTACAGCATAAGAAATATAGTTAATAATATTTTAATAATTATGTATGGTATCAGATGGGTACTGGATTTATTGAGGTGATCACCTGGTAACATATAAATGTCTAATCACTATGTTGTACATCTGAAACTAATATAATATTGTATGCCAACTGTAAGTGAAAAATAAAAATATTATTTTTTAAAAAAGAACCTCATAGATGTGTGAGATTTCCCCCACGATAAACTTCCAGGAATCTCTGTGAAAATAACATAAAGAAATCTTTACAAAGTAATGTCTCAGAAAATGGAATTAAAGAAAAAGTCGAAGTTTAATAAAAGACAAATTAACTAAATGCAATGAAGACAGTAGTTACAGAGAATCTCTTATTTTCAAACAAGAAGTCCATCTCTGACACTTATGAAGTTTCTCTATTGTGAGAACATGAAGAAGGAAAGCAAGGGTCATAATTAATCAACAAACCATGTGAGAGGTAAGGACAAGGAACAAGATTTAGGGCTAGGCTCTGTCCTCTAAGATTCACCTCACCACTGGAATATCTAGCTAATTACTACTTCCCACCAAGTACGATGTGATAGTTAAGAGCTCGGGTCTGGAGTCAGGAAAACCTATATTCAAATCTTAACTCTATCACTCCTTAGCTATTTGACTCTAGGCAAATGACCTTCTCTAGCTTCGGTTTTCTCAATTCCAGAATGAGAGTAATAGTAATTATCCACAGAACTATTGTGAACATTAAATGAGGTAATACAAGAAAAGCAGTTAGCACAATGCCTGACCCACAGTAAGTGCTCCATAAATGTCAGTTGATTTTATCATCTGTAAAATGTGAGCAATTCACATACCTATGAGATTGAAAAGAAGTAAAATGACATGTCTAATGCCTAGTACACAGGAAGAACTCAAATGATAGCTGTTACCACCTCCTACTTATAGGAAACTCTGTAATTCAATGTCAAACTGAAAATGAAATGGTATAGTGCACTGATTAAGAACACAATGGGTCTGGATTTTCTGAGTTCAAATCCTGGCTCTGCTACTATCTATGTGATCTTGGGCAAGCTATTTACCTTATTTTGCCTTCCTGTTTTCATCTGTGAAATGGGAAAAATAATAAGTACCTATCTTATTGGGTTGTTGTGGGGATTAGACAACCCTTCTTTTAAGTGCTTTATATAGAGAGCCCTAAAAACAAAACCTGGTACATAGATACTATGTTAATATTAGCTGTTCTTATTTTAATAGCAGCAATGAACATGCTTTGTCTGAGACTGCTTTGCATCAAAGAAATGTGGAAATAAGTTTGAACATAAACAATTTAACATTCTTCTTATAGTTAAGAGAAGCATAATGGAAGTCGTCATATAGTCATCCTTAAAAATGAGTGGCAGGGCAGGAGGAAAAGCTAAAAGAACAACAAGTTACAACACAGGAACTGTATCACTACTAAGTAAATGGGACCTCATTTGTCCAAGAATATGAAAAAAAAAAAAAAAAGTGTTTTCTGGCTCTGCCCTAACGGCAAGTCAGGTGAAAGAAGCCTATATTCCCCAGAGAGAAGAAAATCACTTTTCATACTCTTACCTTACAACCACCTGACAGCCTACATAGCTAGGGGGACTGGTGCATTGTCACATCTTTTTTCGATAAAAGAAACATTACTTAGAACAGAATAACCAATTCTGGAGCCTTCTTAGAATTGTCTTTCTGAATTATACAACAGTCACCCTTTGTCTGCAGTTTTGCTTTCCATGGTTCTAATTACGAAAGGTCAATTGTGGTCCAAAAATATTAAATGGAAAATTATAGAAATAAACAGCTCACAAGTTTTAGATTGCATGCCATTCTGAGTAGCCTGATGAAATTTTACCCCTTCTCACTACAACCCGCCCAGGACATGAATCTTCCAGTGTATCCAGGCTATATACACTACCCACCCGTTAGTCACTTAGTAGCTGTTATCAGATTCACTGCTGCAGGATCACGCAGGGCTTGTGTTCCAGTAACCCTTATTGTACTTAATAATAGCTCCAAAGCACGAGAGTATGATGCTGGCAATTGAATATGCCAAAGAGAAGCCATAAAGTGCTCCCTGTAAGTGAAAAAGTACATCAATATAGTCATACGCCACTTAACAATGGGGATACGTCCTGAGAAATGTGTCATTAGGCTATTCTGTCATTGTGCAGACATCACAAGCACACTTACACGAACCTAAATGGTGTGGCCTACTCCACATCTAGGCTGTATGGCACAAACCTACTACAGGCCTGTACAACTCGTTACTGTGCCAAAAAACACAAGATTAAATCAAACACAAGAGAAAATGACACAATCAAAAAATGCAGTCAACACACCATGTATGGGCTGCTGCTGGCACATACAGCACAGCATACTCTTTCACAGCAAACTTTTTTTTTAAATAAGCATAAAGAGTATACTCTAAAATAATGATTAACAGTATAATAAATACACAAACCAATAACAGCTGATAATTGTCATTATCAAGTCTCATGTACACTACATAATTGTATGCGCTATATTTTTACACAACTGGCAGCGTAGTAGGTTTGTTTACACCAGCATCACCACCAACATGCGAGTAACATGCTGAGCTACAACATCATGCCAGGCACTACATCACTATGTAACAGGAATTTGTCAGCTCTATTATAATCTTATGAGACCATAATTGTGTATGTGGCCCGTTGTTGACCACAGCGTCGTTACACAGTGCAGGATTGTAGAAAGAAACATAGCACACAGTACATGAGGTTCAGTACTATCTGAGGTTTCCGGCCTCCACTGAGGGTCTTGGTAACACACCCCTAAAGACAAGGGGAAACGACTATAATAATACTTTCTTTCCGCACTCCATAAATCTTCATCCCTGAGTAAGTCAGAAAAGGTATCTCAAGAGGCAAAACGCAAGCAAGCAAGAATGCTTTAGTACAAAGGGAAATCCCATGCTTGTCTAGAAGGTCATGAAGTCAATCCTGTGGACTGGCTTCTGCGGCTAACCTATAGAGTGAACAAAATACTAACCTGCATTAGCAACAAATAAAATCGGTGAACTGTAATTTATCTACGAGTCGGTACCTCCTACCACACTGGGTTTCTTGAAAAAAAGATCACATCCGTCACCAGATCTAGTACATTGCCTGGTACACACAGAAAGTGTTCAATAAATGGTGACTGAATATAGTCAGTGAGCAGCTCCCCCTTGAGCAAGGTACTATGTTAGGTGCCAGAGAGCCCATAATGGTTCACTTATGCTGATGCCAAACTTTTCAGACGACTTAAAAATTGAACAAGGCCAGATCTGGTTAAGGAGCTGCAGCTGCAGTTGCACCTGCTCTCATCCCAGACTTATTCCCAGCGGCAAAGCTACCCTCTTCTACATCCCTCCTGAAGCAAATCAAATATTTCTCCTAAATGATGGAGAGCCACTTCCCATGCAGCTTTGGTGTACTATTCTTTCTGCTCAGCAAAGGAGGCAAACCCCAGAATCTTTGGTCATAAAAACGTGATGGTTGGCAAGAACAGGTGCTGAGTAAGCCTGGTACACTTCCAAATGAAGTCTTGCCATTTAGAATTCTAAATTGAGGATGCCAGACTCAAGAACATCTGGATTTCCTCCTCTGGCTTTGCGCTTTCTCTAAGAGAAGCCAGGAAAGAGTATACTGCTGCCAGTACCTGTATGTGTAATTGCAAACTCAAATACTGTACTTTGGATAAGAGTCTAAGGCTTGGCAAATAGATGGAATGTAGCACAAGGAACTTACTGAATAGAGAAACATGCAAAGGGAAGAGTTTCCTTGCAAAACATAAACCAGGCAAGGTGTAAAGTGCCCCCCGCCCCATGTCACATTTTGGAAGAATTCACCCAGGAGAATAACACTCAAAAGTTAAGTGGGGAGAAATACTCAAAAAGCATGTGAGAGGCAAAACAGCACCATCACCAGAAAGCAGTAAATTTATCAAACCATAACTCTTTATTTCCCCTCCTCCAAAGAGATAAATATTATGTGATTATAATCTGGTACACGCAGAAAAAAATAAGAGATGTGGACTCTGGCAGAAAGATGGTGTTGAAATGACACAGTGTGAGCTTTGGCAGCTGCACTATGTACTCTTTCGAATCCTGACATCATTACTCTGGTAAGGGCCCTGTCACCAAGTTGGCATGAGTTCCAAGTGGTTTGGAGAGAGATTTTCTTTCTTTTTAAAAGAGATGACCTACAAATCACCTTTTTTCCATACAACAGGAAAATGAATATTTCTCTTTACTCCAGATTTTGTTTTAAAGGACAAAGCCATATTGCCAAATTATTAAGAAAGTGCTAGAAATAATTCTGAATTTTTAAAGGCCACGCAACATAAACTCTAAAAAGACTTCTAAAATAGTACATGAATATCTCTTAAAACAATGATTATCCATTTGTGGCAATAAAAAGTCTGTTACAAAGAATGATAATTACCTTCATATACTCTGACACTGGCAGCTGAGGTATCCTTTAGAGATCAAGAATGGTGTACCCTCCCTACTTTGGACAAGTTACTTAACCTCAGTGTCCTCAAAGGCAAAATGAATAGTAACATCACGCCACAACACAGTTCTCACAATATCAGTACATGGCAAATCCTCAATAAGGTATGCTTATGAAAGATAGAACCTTTTAAACTGGTATTTAATTAGAGCTATCATGTACTTAATTAATAGTGCTAAGTGGTCTGACTTATCTCCACTCAGATTCAAGAATGGCATGAATTTACATATAAGCTGGTTTCAAGATCAAGATTGAGTTTGTCCTCTTTGAACAAGTGACATCACAAAAACAAGACTTCATTCTCTATATACTTTAGCAACAGCAAAGAAAAACTCAAAATTCCAAACCTAAAAAATGACAGATTAAATAAAAACGAAAAGAAAAACCTTTACTCTCATAAAGTAGATATCACTGGATATGTTTAGACAGAATTTTTCTTTCATTTTATCATGAACTATTTCAAATTTTCATAAAACGGTGATAATAGTAAAATGAACTATCACTCATATTTAACAACGATCAAGATTTTGCCAGTTTGCTTCAGATATTATTACTATTTTACTTTTTGAGGCATAATTTACATATGGTAAGGTGAACAAACCTTAAGTTTAAGTGATGAATTTTTACAGACGTATACACAGGAAAAATTATGAAACGCTTACAGCAGCTCACAAGATTCCCTCATAACCTTTCTCTCCCAAAAGTATCTATTATTCTGAACTTAAAGAGCATTATTTCACCTGTTAAGTGTTCCTTTTACCACTAATAATCATACCTAGTTTTACTTTTCCATTTTAGTTTACCAGTGTCTGTTTTAACCATATATATTAGTCACAATGACCCTTTTAACAGAAGTTTATGTAAAACTCTTAATATCAGTGATAATAATAAAAACAAGCCTAAAAACTATAGTAAAAAAATCTTCATATTTATAATGTACATAAGCCCCCCAGCATTTTTAAAGGGACAGAAGACTGAGAATCCCAGCATAAAAGAACCAAGGGTAAAATGGAATTCATTTTGTTGTAAATAAATCCTAAAGAAAATGCACTAGACAATTTTTAATAAAAAAGCATGTAATCAGTATAATTTTCTAAACCATTTTTAAGATGTTTAACTGAAAATTTAAACCCTTAACATGTTAACTTTTATTGCCTGTCAGTGTCTAAATAAATTCTGCCCAATGACATTTTCTTTACAGTTCACAACCGTTTTAAGGCCATGCTCCCATGCCTAGAAGCTGACATTCTCCTAAACAAGCCAGATCCCTGCAGGCTTAGCCCCACTTCCCACATATGAATTAAAAGAGCAACCTAATCAATGGCTTTTTCACGGAGTAAAGTCCTAAGTTTGAAAAATGTATATATCACCACCCTTCAATAACTGTAGAATTTAGTATTTTAATCAAATGATAGAATCTAGTTGATCTTATATATTTAGCAATAGCCACTGCTGTTAAATTAGTATAGTCACATGACTGGACAACATATAACCAGATTACTTTGGAACACGTAGACCTAGCACTTCTATGGTCCGCTGGAAAACAGTGGAGTGGGACAGAATATCTTGGTGCAGTGACAAAGGCAATAACCACCTTATCAGAAGGGTTGTTGGAAGCATTAACTAAGATAAGAAAAAGAAAGGGTGTTAACTTCTCTCACCTCCTCGGCACTCCTCACCCCCTTGGTAGGTGGACTAAGGTATAATGTGACAAAATGCCCTCTCCTCACTTCCATATCCTGGGTCAGCACAAATAAAGATTCTATTCTGACAGCCAAAATATTCATGAATTAATTTCTGTAACCAAATATCTCTGAAAGAGTTAAAAAGGAAATTTTGGGATAAAGTCCTTTAATCAGTTTGTTTCTACATAACTTAGTTGAGACTCCACTGAGGAAATGAAATTTTGAAAAGGTAGTCAAGTAAGCCCCAAAGGGAAGAACTCCAGTTCTAAGAACTTCCTAAAAACAAAAAAGAGATGCTGAGGTCATCCTAAAAAGCTAAAAAGCAAAGGTACCCAATTTGCATGTGACTTACAAACAACTGACAACTACTCTCTCTCCTATATTCAGATCTCAAGCTAAGCATTTATGATTAGTCACTCCTATAGACATTACTCTTCAAATAATCTTTTTATAGAGACTACACAAAAATAAAGCAATTATCATAAGTGGCAGGGATCATTGGTTATTTTGGAAAATAATCAATCACCTGCCAGTTACTGGCTTTACTGCAACCGAGGTCTTATGCAGGATGCTTTGATATCCAAATTAATGATTAAGCTGCAAACTGATTATCTCTTATGCTAAAAAGACCAGTAAGCTGGACTTTGACAACTTTCTTCCATCTGCCTTCCATCGATTCAAGTCAGCAGCCCCATCCCCAATTATTTTATCATAGAACCATCTCCAAGGACCCAAAGAGTACACTAATTAATCAACATTAGCAGTATGAACAAAAATGATCATATTTTTTATCACTTTTCAAACTCAGGAGTTGAAAATAAGACATGACACCCCTTTCCTAAAAATGATACACATTGCAACTTCTAAAACAGACACATAGATTATGGGGTTATTATTCACATCTCAAAATGAAATACTAAGTTTATTAAAACATTAACTTAATATACTTGAATGATTTCATTTATATAGTGTTTAAATAAACAGTGAATTAAGCAAGGGACACTTACAGTTTAATATAAACATTTATCAAGTGTCTGATATATATCTGAACAAAATGTCTCCGTTTTCACTGAGTTTACATCACAGAAAAGATAAGCCTTGCAGACAATTCTAATACAAGGGACTCTATGAGAAATACTACAGAACCAAGGAGGAGAAAAAGAGATAGCGGGGAGAAATCTGGGATGGCTTCAGGGAAGATCTGTCACTGCAAAACTAATCAATTCTACCCTATCCAATCCATATCGCCTTTACCCCTCTGAGCAATAGGCATTTATGAAAAATTTGACACCTGAGAGATCAAAGCTCTGTGACTTGGAGCAAATCATATCCCCTATTACAGTTTCATTCCTCAGGTATGAAGTAAACATAATACCAAATACCTGGCAGGACTGTCATGAACATTAAATGTGAACAAGCTTTATATTTACATTAGTAGATTTATATGTACTATCTATGTAGAAATGCATAAATATCTATGAATATTTATATATACTTAAATATATACAAATACTTACGTATGTGACATATACGTATACTGATTATGTATGTTTATATATGTATGTGTGTGTATATATAATTTTAACTTAGTTATAAAAGAATAACTTTGAACAGAGGAATCAGCAATACTTAAAAAATGTATGGTATTTACAATAACATAAAAAAACTGAGTTTCTAAGGTACAAGAGAAAAAAGAAGTTGCAAAGTATATTTAAGCAACCTATACGGATTGATCAATCTTTACTGAGCTCCGCTATGTGCAAACTAAGCCCCTAAATGCTATCCTAAGCCCCAGGGGGACGACAAAACAGTAGGCCAGGGGATGTCTTCTCTCTAGAACCTAGTGTAGCCCTGGGTCTTAACTCTGAAGGGAATAGGGCAATATCTACCATTTGCCTAGAGTTTCCTAACATTTGGACTCTATAGCAGTGGTTCTCAAAGTGTGGTCCACAGAATGTCCCCAAGACCCTTACAGAGAGTCTGCAAGGTGAAAATTAATTTTGTGTTAATGATAAACATTATTTGCCTTTTTCACTATGTTCTTTTGCACTGACAATGCAAAGCCAATGTGGGTTAAACTGCTGGCCTTAGCACTAATCAAAGCAGTGGCATCAAAAATGTACTGACGTCCCTGTGTTCATCACTGCCAAATACTTGGGGTGGGGAAGCATAAGAAGCCATTTTAACTTAAGAATGTCCTTGCTGAAGCAGTAAGATTTACTACTTTTTATTAAATCTTGAGTATACAACTTCTTAATATTTTGTGTGACCAAATGGAAAGTATACATAAAGCATTTCTGCTATACACTGGTTGGCTCAAGGAAATGCACTTTGAACTACTGTTTTGAGTTGTAGGGTGAACTAACCAATTTGTTCCTGGACCACCACTTCACTTAAAAGAACAACTAACAAAAAATTATGGTTATCCTAACTTGGATGTTGGACGGATTATTTTCTTGAAAATAAACTAAGTGAACATGTCATTTCAAAAAAACAATTGGCAAAATTTGTTGCCAGTGATAAAATTCGAGCCTTCGAACATAAATCAGAATTTGAAAAATTTGTGTCTGCCACTGTAAGTTTCATGGCTTTCCAATATTTAAAGGTATTTCCAATGAGATTAGTGGTGATATTAACAAAATTGATTTATTTTACATTATGAAATGTGTCGATATTCAGAAAAATCTTCATAACTCAGTAAACCAGTATTTCCCAAATGGCCAATGCATAATGTTACAAAATCATGCCTGGGTAAAAGATCCACGTAAAGTGCAAGACAGACCAGAGGATTTTAATAGATCAGAGTGTGAAAAGTTCACTGATATGGTTTCAGATTCCTCACTGCAACTAACCTTTACGAAACTACCTAGTATTGACATCTGGTCTAGTATCAAATAAGAATATGCATGATTACCTGAAGAAATTATTAAAATCCTCTATCTATGTATAGAGACCAGATTTTCTTCACATACTGCAGCCAAAATGACACATTGAAAAAGATAAATGCAGAAGCAGATATATGCAGATATAAGAGAAAGTGGTCATCTTTTATAAAGGCAGACATTAAAGAGAGCTGCAAAAATACAAAATATCAATCTTCTCACTAAAATTTTACATACATATTTTCTTAGTTTTTATTTTAAAATATTATATGTTGATATGTAATAACTTATTATATTTTTAAATAAAATAAAAAATATTTTAATTCCAGTTTTAATTTTTATTACGGTAAAAAGTGATGGCTATAACCCACATAAACAAAAGCTTTTGGGAACCTCAATTTTTACAAATGCAAAGATTATTTATGTGGCAAGAGATCTTAAAGATCTTTATTTTGTTTGTCTTTAGTTAGTATAATTTTTTTGTGGAAATTGAAATAACATATAGCATAGTCGAGACTTGATTCTAGGTCTTCTGACTTCAATTTTATGTTCGATCTAAACCATAATTCCTATAATCACTATGAAAATGGTTTAGAAACCCCTCATTCCATTCTTCGCAGTAGGCAGGAAGTTTGACCAAATAATTAAAATAACAACAGTAACTGAAATGTGAATGTTATATGCCTGAGATTCTTATATTCCTGCTTTCATTTAATTCTCACAACCCTGTGATATATTTACAATTACTAACGTCCATGCTGCAGATGAGAAATGGAGAATAAACCACTTGCCAAAAGTCACATAGCTACTAAACGCAGAGTCGAGACTTGAAAATAACACTTCTGACAGAGAGATGGCAGCAAGAATGCTTTCTTATAACTGCCAATCAAAACATTTGTGTGGTCAGTCACCAGCAGTGGCATTTATGGAAACAGAGGACCAGTGACTCTGGTCCTCCAGTACACCTTCAGATACAGACAGAACAAAACGCTAGCCTGGAGTATGGTCACACAAATTTAGTTCTACACAGAGAATGGCAAGAAAACAAGCAAATAAGGTGATGTGGTACATATAGCCAAGCTGCCTCTCTCCCTTATCAACCCGCATCTCTACCATCACCCATTAAAAAGAAGTGACAGGAGTCAAGGGTGAAAGACTTGTCACTGACATACAGCTGGGACAGTGAAAACTCTTGGCAGGTGTTCTCTAAGCTACAAGTCCTCTCCTATGCAAACGAACCCCTCCGCTGAGTCCTTCTGGCTTTATCACACTGAGCTTTGACAAGAGCCATCATTAGTGTCCAAACTCCCCTTTTCCCAGGCTGATGACATGTGTCAGGCCTTGATTCCCGGTGCCACTCCTGCCTGCCAACTTAGGAAAGGCTTCCGTAATGCCTTTGGCTTTTTTGAAATACCTCAAGTCCCCAAGGCAGCAGCTGACACCAACTCTCTCCTGAGGATGGACACTTGGCCAGGAGCCCAAGCTTAAGTGGATTTGGAGGTTCTTGATCTTTACTGAAATCATTCCTACCTTTCACTGGCAATTAAAATAAATTCCTCCCCAGAGAACAGCCAGAGGTTCTGCAAGCCTCTTCCAACCAGTGGTAGTCACCTTTGATTAGAGAAAAGTGTTAAAGTGAGGCAGCAGCTGATAAATGTCAGAGCCTGGAGGGCCTTCAGAGTTTTGATCACTTACAGCTATTTCTCATTTCATACAGCGGACAGTTTTTAACCCAACAGCTTTCAGCATTGCTTACTCAGTCAAATGCTTCAGCATACCAAATTCAAGTCAATGGTCCGGTTGCACTAGTTCTGGGTGTATCCCTAAGGCTAAGATGTTTGACCTACCAGGCAGATAGACTGACTTGAAGCACTTTGCAGATAGCCAACAGGACATTAGGAAACTTCTGCAAAGGCATGCCTTCTCATGATAAAGAGGTAGCACGGCATAAGCGAACACATGCACATGCTCACGTACACACAGAATCAAGGATTTCAATTCTGACCCACTGTGATTTGCATTTTCATTTCCTTCTAAATCTGCTTCCTCATCTATTAAAAAAAGATCTTAGCCTAAATTAGAGTTTCCAAATGTCCATGAAATGGCTCTATCAGAATCCCCTGAGGCTTTTGAAAACTATAGAACCCATTCCTAGAGGATCTGATTTACTGAGTCTAGGGCGATGCCTAGAAATATGTATTATTAGCCATCTTCATTTCCCAACACCACTACTTTTAACCCTGCAAAGTCAGGTTTGGAAATCATCAGACTAAATGACCTCTAAGATTCCTAACAGCTTTGAAAGTTAGAAAACTATAAACTGGATTTATTTCTACTCTTTCAGTCCAGAATTCTTTCCCCTCTCCATGATCAGCATTCTTACCCAAACATCAATACTGTCCAATATCAATTTAGCAATGAAGATGCAGGTCTAAAAGCAATATATGAAGTATTAATAGCTTGCCCAACCTTGTTCAGTACTATTTCATTTATGAAAGTATGAGGTAGATCTAAGCATAACTTTCTACAGAATATACGTTCAAAACTAAAGCTTTTAAAACATCGTATTTTACAAAGATTCAATTATGTGCTAAAAATAGCCAAGAAAAGCAACATTTAAAGAGCATTTCCCTACTGTTATGAATAACTAAAAAGTTGATTATAGATATGTCTAATTACCTATAACTTACGATGCCTTAACACAAAGCTATAATCTACCTGATGCAATAATAAACTTTATAAAAACAGAAATCAAGTTTTTAAAGTGTACAGTGCCATTGGTAAATTTAATCCAATAAACTAAATTAGATTAGAGGAAGAAATATGGTCTTATATTATTGATATATCATCAAAGTTTTATTACTGTAAAAGTGGGAAAGTTTGAGTCTTTGGTCACTGTTCTTGTTTATTTTACTAACTGGTTGCAGCAAAACACATGCCTGTTGGCTGTAAAGAACTTTAAAATTCTCTGCCAACACTTTTTGCACATCATAATAAAACTCAAGATTCTCTCCAGCGCATTCCTAAATTCCCATGAATATTAGCTACTGCATGATTTTGGTTCCTATTTCCTTTGTGACTGCAAGTTCCTAATTCACTAATGCACTCACTTATTCAGCTCAGCTGAACAACAATCCTTGGTAGTTACTCAGAAGAGCTGTTCACTGATTACAGATATCCTGTGAATTAATTTTGCATAGAAAAATGAAGCAGTGCTTCCTGTGGGTTTGCAAAATAACCTAACATAGCAATATCTCAAACACATGAAGTCACTGTAACTAGGGATGGAGAACGCATGTGACAGAATATTTTGACGGGTTTTGAAACACAGTCCCACTTGAAGAGAAAAAGTTATTGCCCTTGGGCCTAGGCCAATTTATCTCATCGAGTTGGCCGCCTCTTGTCTTCCATACTCATCTACAATATCTGAAGTAACTTGATATAAAGTTGCCATGTCAAATAGCAAAACTGTTGCAAGCTATTGAGTTTAAATTTCTATGCATACTTCTCAACTCTCTGGTAGAACCTCAGGCAGGCTAAATATAAGAATGACCAAAAATTCCATATACAACTGCAATATTTGGCATACTTTTTTTTCTTGCTAATATTCAAGTAAACACTCTGAATTCAGCAGACTCCTTTCTAAGCACTGCCTTGAAACAACACATTCTTTCAGCCTAACTTAAAGCCAGAATTAGTAGTCATAGTTTTGGGATCAGCTCCAAACTAAATGGTGGCTGAAGAAATGGGAGAAAGTAGGGAACTGCTAAAAAATAAGATAGTTAAATTCATTCAAATATTGTGTAACTTCTCATCTAGCAACTCCCTTTAAAAATTGTAAAACCCGAGTTAAAAATTAATGGTTGGTATGTACAATTAGTACAAACTTGATGAACTCTAAATAACTACTTTTCCAGGGCCATCATTGTCCAGTTACCACAGTCTGGTTACAACACATAGGTTATGCTACAGGGACAGGTATGACTAGATGATGGCAACAGTTTGCACTACTGCTGGTAAGAAGCCACTCCTGACAAAGTGGAGATCAAGACTACCAGCGACGACCACCAGCGACAAGACTAGACTGTGAAATCTTGGTCTCCAGCTCTGGTCGGAATTTCTTGACCTTAAATTCATAGGGGTCTATAGATGGGTTCTTGGGAGTCCATAACTGAAACTGCTTTCAAAATTTTTTTATGTACATGTATTTAGGGAGAGAATCCACAGCTTTCCAGAGAGTTTTTAATATTATTAACGTAACCCTCATAATCAATATGAGAGGTACTAGTATTATTCTTATTTTTCCAGATTGAGGAAATTGAAGCTAATGGGAGATAAAAACTTAACCTGAGGTCATAAAGAAAATGCTAGAGCATTAATTTAAAAAAATCTTTAAAATGTACATATACAATGTAATAGCTAGTCAGTGGTTGTTTTGACTATAAAAGAAAGTTTTTACATTAGTGTATATGGACTAGAAACTGAATTCTGGGAAAAACATGCAATTTTATTTAGTAACATGTAAATAATAGTTGTAAATGATTTTAACAATTTAAGTCATTTTGAAATAACATAAAGCTTTTAACATGAGTCAGGTGCTGTTTTACATATTTGACCTCATTTACATATATTACCTCATTTAGTCCGTACAACATTCCTATGAAGTAGATACTATCAATATCTCCATTTTATAGATAAGGAAAACGAGAAACAGAGAGGTTAAGTAATTTGCCCAAGGTCACATAACTAGTAAGTTGCAAAGTCAAGATTCTGGCTCAAAAAAAAAAAAAAAAAAAATTCTGGCTCCAAAGCCTGTGCTCTTTGCTATGCTACAATGTTGCTTCTCCAAATACTTAATATGTAAACATTTAAATTATGTCCACTTTAAAGAAAAAGAAGAGTCAAATAAGAATATCATTTAGAAATGCCTATCATGATAAGGTACTTTATTTATTCTAGTTCAGCACATATAAACCAAGAGCAATGAGAAAAAAATAGACCTAGCAATTATATTTGCATGCTACTTTCACATATATAACAACCTCAACAGCTTTTCACAAGTATGTACAGGAAGGGCAAGTGCTATTTGTCCTACATCCTTACTGACGCTCCGAGAAGTTAATCTCAATATTCACCATCGCCTGAACTTTCTGCCTCTAGGAGTTCCTGTGCAGAGTTTTCCCCCTACTGGAATATCTTTCCTCCTCCATCTAGTAAAAATTAAACTAAACCTTCAAGGCCCGGATCAGATGTGACCACTCAGAAAAACCTTTCCTCGCTCTTCTAGGCAGAATTAATGTTCTTTTCTCTGTTCTCTCTTAACACAGTTCATATCATTCTGCCAACATAGCCATCAACCTTTGTCATCAGCTGTGTCTATGTCTAAGGTCCCTGGGTAGACAGTGGGTTCCATGGTGGCAAGGGCTATATGTAGGAGAAAGAGTTCCTAGGATTCTGCTAATGAATTAGTAAAGGGATAAAACAGAACACTAGCAATGTGGGTAAGAGGAACATGGGTACATGCTGACATGCTGATGTCATCTTTACAGCTCAAGAATTTGTCCTCAAGGCTAGCAGCCTTTTCCCAAACCCTTCCAGAGATGCACCCTGCATAGTGCCTGGGAAATACCTGGGCAGACAGCCACCTGAGACAGTGGCTCCTCTTCTATGCTACTAATCCCTAAAATACATGATTTAATTGAGTTTATGCTTTTTGTTTCTTTCAAGTATATATATCAAGAGACTTCAAGAAGACTATGAAAACATTTACACCTCTAAGTTGGAGCAATGTGGCTTTCAATATTTCATAGCACCTCTACAAAAGGAAAGGAGGTAAGTGAAATGATACTGACATGGTGAGTTCTGACAAACTCAAAACCAGCCTAAACCAAGAATTAAATAGTTGAACCAATTATGTAGCTTCTGTAACTCTTGTCTAATTTAACCTTTACCTTTCAACCCTTAGATTTTTCCTCACATTGAGTACAAAACCCCTCAGCCAAACTCACTTAAAAGATACAATATGTGCCTTCATCTGCTTGATGATAAAAATTAAAATTAAAGACTTAAAGCAAATTAAAGAAACGAAGATGTTGAAGACTTTAGTGCATGAAAATTTATCATCTCAAACACGATGGGAAATACCCCTAAGCCATTCTAGAAACCTACCTTTCTTTCACTTTTCTCTAGTTTTTCAAGTCTATGAAAAGCATTTTTCTTAGAATAACATAGCAGAAGTATTTCATAAACACCTAATGGTTTGAAACAGAAATTAGTATTTTTTTTAAGTCTGAATATTTATTTATCCAACTAATATAAGGCGTCTCTTCATATTATCAGGCCAAAGAGAAGACCGTTTAAAATAAATCCATTAGTTTTTAAATACTACAGAGTAACATTTGCTTTTTTTGTTCTTGTCATTTGTATACAATTTACTGTATATCACTGAGAACTTGATAAAGCTGGCTAACTAGAGTGTTTTGACAGGGAGTGAAATAATTAAACTGATGTAGAATGTAAACAGTTTACATTCAAATAAAATTCTCACTGGTTGATTTTTTTTCATGTGTACCATTTGGCTGCTTTAAAAATGAATTTGAGAACCGTCAACCTCTAATATTTAAACTTAAAGCAAATGGTAATAACTACCCCTTATTAAAGATTAACCTCAATTCAGCCAGCAGTTCCGTAAGTCCTTCTGCTACTGTGTGCTCCTGGATCCTCCTATTATAAACCCTACATTCTGAAGAGTTTCATTTAATTCATTTTCCAGATTTTCATCAAGGACATTCAACAGCCAATACAAAATAACCAGTATGTCTACACTGCACTGATACGCTTTCTGCCAAAGGAAAAGATACCTGACATTTTAGTTACTCTCTATGATCCTACTGACGAGAAGGGCAGGCTTTCTATTTGAAGGTGGGATTTTTTTGTTTTTTCTTGCTTTTTCAATATGGAAAATAACTTGTAGACTACCATTGAATCTGTGATAACTTCGTGATGCAAGATGCAATTATGAAAGTTAATTTTTTTCATCTTCCTTTATGAAACGTTTCACCTGCAGACCCACCAGCTATTATTACAAGCAAACAAGAAGATGATATCTACTTGTTTGACTTAGCTTTCACTGTCGGTTTTATCCCCAGATAGTCGATAATAAGTTTTGTGGTGCACAAGGGAGGAGGCGGTATGATCGGTGACCTTTGCAATCATAAAGTCCAATATTTAAGTATTTAAGTTCTGGCTTGAACCCTGGCTCCTGGCTATGTAACTTTGGGCAAATCTCTTTACCTCTCTAAGACTCAGTTTTCTCATGAGGTAAAAGTGAGTTGTGGAGAATTTAATGAGGTGAAAATATCTCAGCACACAGTAGATACTCAATTGTGTTAAGTTCTTTCTTACCCTTACTCTTTAACAATTAACATATATTACTATAAAAGGGATATCTGCATTTTCAGAATTACAAAATACCATTCGGAGCCATTTTCTCAAACATCCATTTGAGTCTGCCTGAATCAATACTGCAGTCTCGCATCCTGAAGTCCATTAGCTCTATGCTGTACACAAACCGATTTCATAATCTAAATATTCTCAACTTAAAACCTGGAAAAGAATGTGAGAGCCTCCATCAGCAGTGGTCTCACTGCTCACGGGCTCCAGGAAGGTGGACACAGGCTGAAGAAGGGCTGCCAGGGCCAGGATCCGGAGGACTCCAAGGAACATTCAACGCTGTCGGTGAGTTTGGGATTTGAAAAAACCACCGACCGTTGACTGTACCTTGGGGTCCTTACAGACAACACTACATTCCCTGAAGCAAAGGAGCAGGCTGTGTCTTCACATGTCACAAGAGATCACCAGAACCAGCCCCGCCGCCTGTCCCCCACAGGTGGTGCAGTGAAGTTCTAAAAAATTCTCCTCGATTGCCCATTGTTCCTTTTATGCTGTGCTTTCGACAAACAAGTGTCCATTCCAGCAAGATGAGGAGCGCTCCATGGTAATAGTTAATGTACTTAAATGTCTCCTAGAAATATGCCACTCTGGTGAGAAACAGGATATAGCAAGGAAAGGTTTATTAAATACATGTATTTTGGTTTAGAGTAAAATCCAATTAAGTGTTACAACCATTTCTCCCACATACCCTCAAAACTTTTAATTAGGGGCAATGGGAGGATTTAATAAGCAAAAATAGCACAAAATTTTTCAATGTCTACACAGCTCTTATCAGATTCTGCCTCCAATTACAGTTAATGTGGTTAAGTCTTGACAGCCCCATTAGAATAGGAGCTGTCTGAAAGTGGCTACTGCCCTCACTATCTTCATCCACACTTATACTTATTTAAATGTTGTTAAATTCAAGTAAAAAGGCAAATCTGGAGTCAGACAGATCGGGGTGCGCCTTGGCTCAACTCCTTAACTAGCTGTGTGACTCGGGGCAAGTGTCCAAGTCTCAGTTTTCTCTATATAAAATGGAGGATAATAAGAATACCTACCTTCGTGGAGTTCTGAGAGTCAACGAGGTGATAATGAAGGTGCTTGGTACTAACTATTCCTAGAATACAGCAAATGGTCAATATTATTATCATTTAACCCAAAACATAGCCTGTGTTAATTTACCTTGAAAGGCAGTGGTAACTTCTTGGTTCAAAACAGAGAGGAAGAACCAGGGTCTGCAACACTTGTTTACATCAACCAGGACGTAAGCACTGCCTGTGCGGCCACGGGGCTACCTGTTGGCTTCTCCACGAGCCCCTTCTCTTCTCCGAACCATAGTTTTTCCACCTTTAAGAACCTCTCAGCTCTAGTGCCCATGTTATCGATAATTATTGCAGGCCTGCAACTGTTAGTTACTAAGAGTGGTGCCAGACATACAGACCTCCAAGAACCAGTGAGGAACAGAAGAGCCAGGAGCTGGGGAGGGCCAAGGCGACTCCACCAGATGGAAACACTGATGGCTGCACTCAACATTCATTGCTGTCGGTGGGTTTGAGTCTGAATCAACTCACTGATCAATGAATGCAAACTGCGGACCAAACAACCCAAGGGAAGCAAAGGCACGTGCAGAGTCACCTGAGTGCATGAGCCGCTGTCACGTGGGGGCTGCTGCTGGCTCCAACGTACTGGCTGGCGCTTCTCTTGCTCTCTTTGGTTCTAATAGGAAATAAGCTTTCTAAATGCCTGGTATTTTTGTTGTTTCTTTTCCTTTTTTAAAGATGGTCTAGAGTTAAGGAAAAGATGTTTTATAGGAAGAATAAACTATATACCTTAACATCACACCATACTGAAAAATCCATGCCTTCATAATTTTTTAAATTAAAATGAATCACATGCTCATTACTTAATATTCAAGTATAGAAATACATTAGTAAAAGTTGAAAATCTTTTTCCTCACCATGCAATCCATTTCCTCAATAGAAATCACCTATAATTATAATAAACAGTAAGTTTAATAACTTGTTATAAATATTAAAAGCTTATTTTTATATTATATATTTATTATTTAAATAATAAATATAAACTAGATACTTATTTTATATCATTGGAGAATTTTTTGTGTGTTTTGGGGGGAGGGTGGCTTAAACAAAAGCAAGCTCATTTTATATCCACTGCTGAACAATGTGCTTTTTCACTCAGCTATACATTATAGATAGCCTTCCACAGCAAGCTTATTACATCATACTCATTCTTTTAAATTATTATATAGTACACCTTAGTATGAATGTCCTGGTTATTATTGTTCAAATGTACTTAAAGTCTCTTTGACTAATTGTGAGGCCCATTAATTCTGGCTTTTGCAAATCATGTCCCTCGAATAAGAAAAAAACCTAAGTGAGATAGCAGATGCATGCATTTTTCTTAACAAAATTTAAAATGCATCAATTCTCTGAATCCTATAGCATAAGCTGAGGTGAGCCACTAAATCTTTTATAATAATGACAGGAAAACAAGGACCTTGGTCATGAATAATTTAGTACACACTTCGTCTGAGATAGAAACTGATTCTCATAGCAAAAGTCAAAAGACGCAGTAGGTGGAGAGTCTTGTCCTTAGCCTCCCAGGATTTTTTTCTCAGGGTTAGGAAGGAAGGAAAGCACAGGTGTAGTGAGACAAGAACTAAAAAGAGAAATCGAAGACAAACTTTGCACCATGCTGTAACAGCCAAATCGGTATCAAACTGTGTCTGATGTTAGAGACTGGTGCATCTGAGTATATGCACTCTCAAAACTAAAGCCTCCCCTAAAGGACCTAATGAACGAACACTGTTCCACCCAAGAAGTATTTACAGATCAAAAGGTTTTCTTTCATTTACACTGGACACAAAGAAGGTAATTTAGATAGAGCTGGTTTTCATGATGTCATGCATTCTAAGCCATTTATTTTCAACCACCAACTATTTCCAAATTTTCTGAAAAAGTTAGAAATAATGTCCAACATACTCTTTTGAAAAACTTAAACCTGAACAAGCATGTCACTTATTTATACAATCAACAGTCTTTAAATATGCCAATGAAAAAATTACATTTTCAGCCCAAAATCCTATGCAGTTTCATGGCTAAAGCTAAGTGCTATAGGAAGACAGACAATTTATGTGAGTTTAAGGGTGTTTACTGCAGATGAGACTGTAAATATCAGCAAAAGAGAATATATGTGGCAAGTAGAGGGGGCAAGAGCAGAACTGTTCAGAGGTCGTGTCGGGGGTCATTAGGAACAGCACTGGAAAGGTAAAAGGACAAATTACAGAAGGCCTTGTGAGCCAGGCAGACAATTTTTAGAATTAGTACAACATGGGGCCACTTTAACTAACTGCTGAGTTCCCAAAGGACATAATGAAAGCAGGACTTTGGGAAGATTTATCAAGCAGATGAAGTGGGAGGATGAAAGAGAAATGTGAAAGAGAGAAGGAGAGACACAGAAATGTGTTGTACAAATGAGCTGAGGCAGCAGGAGTGGAGAATGGAAAAGCTATCTCAAAAAGGCATTTAACTTTATTTTTGGTTGTTTTCTCTTTTTCGAAATAGGATTTTTAGTATGTCATCCCTGAAAACTTCATACAAAAGACAGAAAACTAAAGTCCATTAGTGGGCTCCTCCCATCATTCTGTTCAGTGTGCATACTATCTGATATTTCACAGATATTTAAAACTTATGTATTTATATTTAGAGAAAATATCACGAGTTATACATAATGTTCTTTAACCTTTTTCAAATTAAAATATTGTGGCCATCTTTCCTGCTCAATAGACCAGATCTACCTCCCAAGGAACTGGCTCGAACAGAATAGACAGCAAGTAGTCAAGAATGGAGCCAAACTCTTTACTAGATTAGGAGCCTGGAATGCACTAAGAAACGAGCTATTTCAGACTGGAAGAAACAGGAGCTCATTTTTTTAAAATAGAGAATGCACATTTGTGATTTATAAGCATGGAGCTGAGAGTGAATGAATCAAGTTCAGAAAGAAAAAGATAAGTAACAAATAGTTATTGGACTCCTACCATGCACCTCGACTGCGCCATACGCCAGGAAATATGGAGAAAACAAAAGTGTAGCCATTTGTAGCACAAATGGCAGATCAAATTCTAATGAAAAAAATAATTCCAAGTGTGAAAAGTTCTGCAAAAGAGAAAAACAAAGTACTATGGTAGCAAATACTGGAAGGGATCAATCCAGTCTTGGGTGTGAGAAAGGTCTGGGAAGTGACTTCAAGAAAATGGCATCTAAATAGACTGGATCGGTAAATGTAGTTACCTGGATGAGACAAGAGGGGTGAGCCTTCCTAGCAGAGGAACGGGATGCATGGGCACAGGCCAAAGGGGCACAGCGCTTTCACAAACCTGAAACTGTGGCGAAAGCACACAGAGGAGGGAGAAGAGGTCATGAGACAAAGCCAAAGAAGGAGGCAGGAAATTTTTTTTAATTACTGACAGTCTTTGAGAAAACAACTTTTTGGAATGATAATCATGGATGAAAACAGATTTCTGGAAAGGTAGTGGTGAAGCACTTGGGCCAACTATGTGAATCTGGACACGTTACTTACTCTTCAGATCTGCCATCTGTTAATAGATATGATAACAGTATTTGCTATCTGTTTCACAGGGCTACTTGAAGAGTAAGAACACGTAAAATATTTCGCACAGAGCCTGGTACTAAATACGATGCTAAAATCTGTGGAAGTAAAAAGCAGATTAGAACTTCAAACAGACTGGAAGCAAAAATGTTAATAGTTGGAATCTCTAAATTGTAGAATTAAAGGTGATTTTTATGTTTATTATTTATAACTCATCTATGTCTTCCAAGTCTTTAGCAATAACCGTGAACTATTTCAACAATTAAGAAAAAAATTTTTACTATCTTTTTTTAAAAGCAAAGATTTCTTTTAGATACAAGATTTACCTATGTTTGGCTGAAAAGCAGATGGAAGAACCACAGTGGAAAAGGAAGAAATAACAAACTATATTGGTCAAGAAAGCGGGCCTGCAGAAAGCACAGTGGCAGGGATAGTAGAAAGCAGTGGGCTCCAGGTCCGGGCGGAAGACACACCAGCCTCAGAGAATGAAAATGATGACAGAAAGTCCAACCTATTCCTGTGCTCTCAGGTCAACAGGATCCAACTGGATCTTTAATCCCGTATCTTGGCAAGGGGCATGGCATGGAGTAGACACTCAATAAACGTTTGTCAAGTGAATTTCCTTATGATTTCTGGCACAATTACGTGTATAACTTCGGAAGTGGTCTGCTCCTTGAGCCAAGTACACGGGACCTTCAAGCCATCTGCGCCATGAATTATTGTTCCACCCAAGGTATAATTTTAATAGCTACCAAACATTGGGACAGATCTACCTTGATTAATCTTGCTACAGAACCCCTGAATTTACAGTGTAACCCAACTTCCCCTCCTATTCTTTCTACTAACTAAATCTACTGAAAATACATGTAATCAGTCAAAATCACATGCCCCTTTCTCTCCTCTTTACAGTAAACAGTTGAGGCAAAACAGTAGCATATAGAAGAAATGGTTTGATATATGGAGTCAGAAAACCTGGATCTAAGTCCAGCTCTGCAATGGTTGTGTGCTCTTGGACAAGTGAGTCGCCCTATAAGCCTTACTTCTCTGTGAAGGGGGGACCAAAAATATCTCTCCTAGCTCACAGGATTGTTGTGAGGCCCCTCAGCAAGGAAACAGTGAAAAGTGTGCTGCAAACAGCACACACAGCAGTACAACCCAAGGCATCCTGGTCTCTGACGGGACCACTCCACGGGTTCTCCACCTTCAGTAGACAAGATTCGCTCATTCCCCATACTCTCACCTAGTTATCAACCAGCAGCACATGTTTGCAAGGTGTCTAGGTAGAGTTCATCTATAACCTGAGGCCGAAAGAAGACATTTTTCTATATCTAAGTGTCATCAGCTCCACAGTTGAGTCAGTCTCCCAAACAAGAGAAAGTTGTTTCTCCTTTGGAGAAAGTTCTTTCCAATAGATTCTTTAGTGGGTCAGGCGTCAGGTAAGGCTTTGAAAACAAGGAGGATATAGGCTTTCAAGGCAAAATTAATGAGAGATACCGCAAATCATCAATAGGGTGTCATCTGACTGATGAACTTAAACCATTTTACCCAAAAGTCTCTGTCTGTACCTCCTTCAAAATCTTAGGGTTTTACAGCTTCGTTTAGGTGTAATTTATATACCATAAAATTAATCCACTGTAAGTGGACAACTCAATGACTTTTATTCATTTAAGTTGTGCAACTATTACCATAATCTAATTCCACAATATTTTCATGACCCCAAACGCTCCCCTTGAGCCTGTTCCCAATCAGTCTCTACTCCCACCCTTACACCCAGATAACCACTGATTTGCTGTCTCTGTAAATTTACGTTTTCTGGACATTTCATATCAGTGGAATCATATAACATATGGTCTTTCTCAATGTGGTGTCTTCCTCTTAGTATGTTTTTGAGGTTCATTCATGTTGTAGCATGTACCAGTAGTTCATTTTTATTGTTCAGTAGCATTCCATTATACAAATATTTCACATTTTGTTTATCCATTCACCAGCTGATGGACATGTGGATTGTTTCCAGGTTTGGGTTATTACAAATGCTGCTATGAACATTCACATAAAAGTCTTTGTGGAGACATAGGATTTTTATTTCTCTTGGGATAGATAACTAGGAGTGGAGTTGCTCCATCATATGGTAAATTTATGTTAACTTTTTATTAGATTGCCAAACTGATTTCCAAATTGATGGTACTGTTTTACATTCTCATAGCATTTAACGAGGTTTCCAGTTTCCATACAGCCTCACCAACACTTATTAGAACATTTTTATAGACTTTTCGATGACAGCCATTCCAAAGGGTGTGCAGTAGAAATTCACTGTGATTTTAGTTTGCATTTCCCTAATGCCTAACAATGCTGAGCACCTTTTCAAGTGATGAAATGTCTGTTAAAGTCTTCATTCTGTTTCTAATTTCATTTTTATTAACCATTTTTAACTGTAAGATTCAGTGGCATTAAGTCACAATGTTGTACAACCATCACCACTATCCATTTCCAGAACCCTTTCATAATTCTAAACAAAACTCTGTACCCATTAAACAGTAACTATACATTCCCCAATTCACCTAGTAACCTCTAGTCCACTGTCTCTATAAATTTGCCTATTCTAGGTATCTTAGAAGTGAAACTGTACAATACTTTTTGCCCATTTTAAAAACTGAGTTGCCTCTTGAGTTGTACGAGTTCTTCATATATTTTGTATACTCCTTTATCAGATATCAGATATGCAAATATTTTCTCTTGATCTGTAGCCTGTCTCTTCATTTTCTTAGTTAATCTTTTGAAATGCAAAAGTTTTACATTTTAGTGAAGCCAATTTATCAAATTTTTCTTTTATGGCTTGTGCCATTGGTATCATGTCTAGGAAGTTGTCGCCTAACCTAAAGCCACAGAGGTATTTCTGGGGACATTTTGTGGTTTTAGATTTAGGTGTATGACCACTTTGAACAAATTTTTGTGTCTAGCGTAAATTACAGTTCTGAGTCCTTTTTTATCCATGCAGATATCTAATTTTTCCATTGGAAATAAAAACTATCTTTTTCCCCGCTGAATTGTTTTGACATTTTTTTGTCAAAAATCAGTTGACCACATATGTAAGGATATATTTCTGTATTCTCAATCCAGTTCTAGTACCTATCCTTACACCAGTATCATACTGTCTTGATAATTGTGACTTTATTTTTAAACCATGCGATGTAAGTCAACCGATGTTCTTTTTAAAAATTGTATTGGCTATTTTAGGTCCTCTGCATTTACACATAAATTACGGGATTAAATTTGTCTGAAAAAGTATGCTGAAATTTTTTTAATAGAGATTGCATTGCATCAATACATTAATTTGGGAAGAACTGTCATCCTTATATTTAGACTTTTAATCCATGAACATGGAATGTTCCTCCATTTATTCAGGTCTTTTTAAACTTCTCAAAAATATTTTATAGTTTTTGGTATACAAATCTTGTATTTTATTAAATTTATTCCTATTATATTCTTTTTATGCAATTGTGAATGAATATGTTTTCTTTCACTTTTGAATTGTTGCTACTATATAAAAATACAATTAACTTTTGTATACTGACCTGGTATCCTGTGATCTTGCTACACTTATTTAGTTGTTTTTGGGTTTTTGTTAATTACTTAGGATTACATATAGGATTATGTCATCTGTGAATAAAGACAGTTTTAAGCCTTTTCAATTCAGATGCCTTTTCCCCTTCTTTTGCACCAGCTAGAACCTCCAGTGAAAGCTGAAAAGCAGTGGTAAGAGCAGACATTCTTACCTATCTTATTCCCATTCTTAGAGGGAAAGCACTCACCTCTCACCATTATTTTAGCTTCAGGCTTTTCACAGATGCCCTTTACAAAAGCTTAAGGGGCTGTCTTCTATTCCTGGTTTGTCCAGAGATTTTATCATTTATAGGTCAATGTTGGACTTTGTCAAATATTTTTTCTACATCTACTGAGATGATCATGTGGGAGGTTTTTAATCTTTATCTTATGGTATATTACAAAGGCCAGCAAACCTGTGGGCCAGCTATTTTGGTAAATAAAGTTTTACTGGAACACCACTACACCTGCTTATTTACATATTATCTATGGCTGTTTCTGCAGTCCAACAGCAGAGTTGAGTACTTCCAACAGAAACTGTATGGTCCGAAAGCCTAAAATGTTTACCACCTAGCCTTTTAAGAGAACATCTGCCAACTCCTGGTATGTTGCATTAATTTTTACATATTAATCTAACCTTGTATGCCTGGAATAAATCCCAACTGGCCATGGTATATAAATGAATTTAGTTTGCTAATATTTAGAACGTTTGAGACTGTGTCCATAAGGGATATATAGTCGATAGTTTTCCTATGCTGTCTTTGCCTGGCTTTATCAGGGTAATACTATCCCACAGAATGTGTGGGAGATGTTCCCTTTTCCTGTGCTTTCTGAAAGAGTCTGTGAAGTATGAGTCTTACTGCTTCTTTAAACATTTGATAGAATTCACTAATGATGCCACTGGGCCTGGGCTTGCGTTTATATGAAGATTTTTAATTACTAATTCCTTTTAATTGTTATAGGTCTCTTCACTATACTATTTCCTCTTGATAGTGCGTATCTTAGGAAATTGTGTCTAATTTGTTGGAATAAAGTCGTTCATGACATTCCCTTACAATCCTTTTAATTTCTATAAAGTAGTGATGTCCTCTCATTCATGATTTTGGTGATTTATGTCTTCTTTATTTTCTCGGTCTCTTAGGTAAAAGTTTATCAATTTTGTTGACCTCTCCAATTTTTGGTTTCAGTGATTTTGCTCTATGGTTATTCTGTTTTCTATTTCACTATTTCCATTCTAATCTTCATTATTTCCTTCCTTATACCTCCTTTGGGTTTAGTTTTCTCTTTATCTAGTTTCTTAAAGTGGATGCCTAATTTTTATTGAGCTTCACTTTACTGTGCTTCATAGATATTGCATTTTTTACAAATTGAAGTCAAGACTCCCTCCCCACCAGCAAAACGATTACAACTCACCTTATTGCAGTGGTCTGAAACTGCACCCACAATACTTCAAAATGTGTGTACACACTTACGAAATTTAAAAATATTTTAAAATTTACCTTAGTATTTCTTAACTTATGGGTTATTTATAAGTATTCTATTTAATTTCAAATATTTGGAGATAACACAGATTCCTTTCTGTTATGGATCCCTAATTCTATTGTAGCCATAGAACATACCCTGTATGATTTCAAAAATAACTGAGACTTACTTTATGGCTCAAAATATTCTTAGAAACTTTTCCATGTGCACTTGAAAATAATGAATAGTCTACACGGAATATTCAATAAATATAAACTATGTTAAATTGGTTGACAGTATTAAGCCTTCTAATTCCTTGCTAATTTTCTGACTCACTCTTCTATCAAATATTGATAATAGGGTGTTGAAATCTATAACTGTTATTGCTAAATTGTCTATTTCTCATTTAATGTGTCAGTTTTTGCCTAATGTATTTTGGTGCTCTGTTAGGTATATTTTTATAATTGCTGTATTTTCCTCTCATGTTGACTTTTTTGTCCTTATAAAATATGACTACTTCTTGTAATATTTCTTGTCTTAAAGTATATTTAATCTAATATTAGTATAGTCACTCCAGCTCTCCTATGGTTAGTTTGCAGAATTTGTCTCTTAGTATCTCTTCACTTTCAACCTATATGTGTCTTTCAATCTTATTGACAGCAGAGAGTTAGGTCCTGTCTTTTTATCCAGGCTGACAATCCCTACTTTTGAACAAACAGCCCATTCATTCACATGTAATATAATTATTGATATGGTTGGATTTATGTATGTCATTTTGCTATTTGTTTCATGTCTTTTTTAAAACTTCTTCCTCCTTTACTACCTTTTTTTGTGTGAAATATTTTTAGTCTGCCATTTTAATCCCTCTGTTGACTTTTTTCACTATGCATTTTTTATTTTATAGTTGCTCTAGGCATCACAACATGAGACTTCACATCACAATTTATTTTTAACTTAATACCAGGAGACATAGAAACTTGCTCCAACATATCTCCTAGTCCCCTCCCCTTTTCTGTTATTACTATTACCATATATGTGCTATAGCCTCAGGAATACAGTGTTATAGTTATTGCTTTATACAACCTTATGTTTTTTGTAAAAACTAAGGCTAAAAAAGTATAGAGTTGTATTTACCCTCAAATTTACCATTTCTGATGTTCTTCATTTCTTCTTATGGATCTGAGTGACCATTTGGTAAACTTTCTTTCAGCCTTAAGGATTTCCTTTAGTATTTAAGGCAGTTCTACTGCCAAGAAATTCTCTTTTTTTATGTGGGAATGTCTTTATTTTGCCTTCATTTTTTAAAAATAGTTTTGCTAGATATAGAATCCTTGGTTAAAAGGTTTTTTCTTTCCACATTTTGAATATGTTATCCCACTACCTTAGGCCTCCATCGCCCCTGGTGAGAAGTCAGATAAATCCTATTCCTGTTCCCTTGATGTGATGAATCATTATTTTTTCTTGCTGCTTTCATGATTCTTCTTTTTGCCTTTGTCTTCCAACAGTTTGTCTCTGACGTGTTTATCATATCTGGGCTGGGGTTCTGTGGAATAATGCATATCAACAAACTCAAGAAATCTTCAGCCTTTAATTTTTCTAACACTTTCTCCTCCTTTCCCTCACTCCTCTCCTTCTATATATATATATCCTTACATATATACTTGTTCATTGTTCAGTTCATTGTTCTTCCATCTTTTTTCTCTCTGTTCTTCATATAAAATAATTTTTACTGATCTACAAGCTCATCAATTCTTTCTTCTGTCATCTTGAATCTGCTGTTGAGGCTTTCCTAATTTTTCATTTCAATTATTATTCTTTTCAATTCTATTTTGTTCTCTCTTATAATTTATTGAATTCTCTATTCGTTGAGTCATTATCATCATACTTTCCTTTAATTCTTTACACATGGTTCCCTTTATTTCTTTGAAATATCTATAATAGCTGCTTTGAAGTCTTTGTGTACCACATCCAACATCTGGGATCACTCAGTGACAGTTTCTACTGATTTTTTTCCTGATTATAGGTAACACTTTGTTTCTTTGCGAGTCTTCTAATTTTTTGTGTTGTTGTTGAATACTGAACATTTAAAATAATATACTGTTAGTAACTCTGGATTTTGACTTTTCCATTACTAAAGTTGTGATGTTTGAGGGAATTCTTTTTTTCTTTTTTTTTTTTTAACTAACTTTCCTGAACTAAATCTGTGAAACTCATCTCCCCTGCAGTGTGCCACCCCATGTTGTTTTTATTTTGAAGCCAGAATCTAGGGGTCACTCCTCTGTCTCCACAGCTTACTGATTGGTCAGAGGTGGTGTTTGACCATTTTGAGCCATTTTGCTCTCCGCTGATGGAGGGAGGCCTTCAAGTCTGCTATAGCTTTTACTCTCTGCTGGGCTTTCACACACATCCTTTGATGTGTGCCCAGAGATGGATGTCACACGCTCATACTGGTTCCCGGTGTGCATAAAGCATGGTCAACCCAGGATATCTGGGGAGCTGACCGGGCTCTCTGTAGCTGTCTCACCTCCCAGACCTCTCTGTTCAAGCCTTGTCTAGTCTACTTCTCCGCTGTTTGTCCCAACTGTAATCTTAGGCTAGCAGAGTTGCTGGCTCTCCTTCTCTCACTTGCCACCAAGATAGTCACTTTTACTTGACAACATTCCAAATCAAATAAGCCCCTTCCACAGGAGTACTGAAGCTGCTGGTTTTCATGACCTACTCACCCTGGATGAACTATACTATCACAGTTGTAAAAACATGGGAGCAATCCTGGCCAAGACCACAACTTGTGTTCTCATCCAAAACTTAGTGGTTTTTATAAATAAAATGCTTCTCTATTTCTTATAAGTCTATGGTTGTTTCTGACAGTTTTGTCCAACTTTACAATTGCTTTTAGGGAGCAGGATTTGTTGACCTCACTCACTCATGACAAAAATGAATCTCATCTTCAGGTATGTTTTCACAAATCTCATAGGTAATAAAATCCTAATTTTGGTGAAGACAAACAGCCAGTGTGAAATCAAATCTATTTTCCTGAATTAGACCCAATGCCATAATATCTAAACTATTCAAATACAACTCAATTCCAAAATACACTTAGGAGGAAAATTTCCCAGGAAAGGCAAAGGAATAAAGCTACCCTAAAATACTGGAATTATTTTCAATTTCAGAAGGAAATAACACAAAAAAATTTGAATATCAAAGAATTATTTTCAATCCCTACTTCCCAAAAGCCCTAATTATTGAAGTCATTAGTACCTTCTTTGTGTATATATAATCTGAACCAACACCAGAGACAGTCATGGCTAGAGTAAGAATAAATGGACAACCTCAAATCTTGTAACCTCGTAGGTACTCAAATAGGTCCTGGGCAAATAAGTACACATTGTGCACTTACAGTTGGCCCTGGCCACTGTAATTAAGCCATCAGCAAGCCTGTGTGTCTATCATGGTACTTCTCTCACCAGCTCAGGCTTAAGTTGTGGCCCACCTGGTCAGCACCATCCCAAGACACAAGAGTTGAGTCTTAATGCTTATACTCCCAGATAATACCTGGGTGGCTTGAAAACTCTTCTGCCAAACTTCAAGATCACCTAATGCCTGGATTCTTAGTTCATGTGCCAAATCCCCATCCTCTCACTCCAGAACTAGCAAATAATTCCTAATCAACCATGCCCCTGAATTTGCCCTACTATGTACTGTTTTCAAACACCAGATTTAATGGTGAGTTTCCACAACCTCCATCCTGCTTGTGCCCTGACTGAAGTTATCAAATAATTTGTCTGCTCTATTCATATTCTTCTGAAAACGTACCTCCAGCTTGTACTAAACAGTTAATAGGCCATAGTCCTGGACTCGACAAATAGACAGTTGATCCATGCTGGGCTTATCCTCTTTCCTGAGCATTTAAAGTTTGAATACAAATGTTTGAGTTAGTCGGTATTGATCATGGGTGCTGGAAAGACATGACAAGGCAGGGCAGAGCAGGGGCATCCATTGTCTATTATGGACACAGAAGCAAAGAATATCCATCTGAATAAGAGAAACATGAAGCACAGGCATCGGAGAAGCAGGAATAGGATTCCATGTGGCCACAGAGGGATGAGAAAGAAATCCTCATCTTGATCCTGCATGAAATCCAATTAAATGCTCCATCCTTGGGCTCCAAGAGAGACCCTGTACTTTCCACCAATGTCCCCATTTTAAGCTAGCTTAAGGTGGGGGATTCTGTTCCTTGCAACCGAACTATTCTGGTCAACACCTGTTTTCCTCAGGCACCTGCACTCTAGTTAGACCAGTTACTTCTCTGCTATACAGCTCCTTCTGTTTGACCCACATTTTTCTGGCTGTGACAAATGTCTTTATAAACCCCTACAATAGATCATATTCTCTAAGCTCTGAAGTCTTCTTTGGCTACGATGAACAAGGCAATGAGAAGCAGTGTAGCATTAGCCTTTTAGCCATAGCTTCTCGTCTGGGAACCACCACCTACTTCATAAGGTTATGATGGGGATTACATAAAGTGAGAATAAGTGCCTGGCGCAGCACCCGACACATGGCAAACCTCATTAAGGTAGTTCTTGTCAATATTACCTTGATTAAACTCGTCATTCTGAACATTAGGTAACAATAACATCACTAAGATTTAGGATCTGAATGGCACTATGTATATCAAGAAGATTAATCAAAACAAATTAAATTAAAAAAATAAAAAAGGGCGGCTGCTGGATAGTATTCTTTTCACATGACAACACTGTCTTACTAACTTGTGAGCAGCCATAACAACTCTTAATCAACATCTATTTCCTCCTAAACTTGCTTTCCAGACCCATTGTATTTTTGAAGTTTGAAAATGACCGGTGATCTTTCATCTGCATTTGTAGGACAATTTCCACTAATTTACCAATGTCACTTTTGAGATTTGTTTGGTGATATTTTTACCCAGTTGTTTCAAAAGAGAAAACAAAGGTAAGAGGTTGAAACTAAATAGTCAGAAATCACATTTATCAAACTTAAGTGAAGAAAATGTAACACGGTTTTGGTGAAAGACAGTTAAGAGCCAAATTATTAAGACTATTAGGAAAAGTGACTAAAGCATTTTAAATTTTTGTCTAAAAAAACCTTTCACTGAGAAGAGAGCTAGACAGAGAAAGGGACAGAGACATAAATTAATCTCACAATTACGATTATTTCAATAAGAATCATGTTTAGGGTTTCGCTTTTACTGCATCTAGACTTAAAAAAAAATCAACAAAAGTCCCAGCACAAAGTTATTACATAAAGGATTTTATTTCCTTCTCAATTACACAGTTCTACTCCATTCAACATAAGGAAAAAAATTCCTAGAAGAATCATTTGGTGTTAGACTCACATAACAAATATTAATTCTGTCAATAGAACTGACCAGATACTGAGTAGTAATTCTATCAATAGTATTAAAACTATTATTATAAACATCCCTACATACACACATAATCACAAAATGGTGAGATTTTGCTTTAAGTCTCAGAAGAAACATCTTTTTTCCATTTCACACCTAAGCTCCAAGGCTCATTGCACTGAGCCTCCTTCTAGCTAGGTTATGGTTACTTTTCTACCTTCTCTTTCTCCTTCCCAATATTTTAGCCCCATGATTCTCCAGGTATGAACATAAAGGATCATCCTGCTGATTTAACCCAACATTCATCCATCTTCTGAGTGACTGGTGTTCAATTCATCGCTACTTACGAATAAAGGCTACTTGTAGGTAACTTGTTAACTGACAATAAAAGTCAGTGTTTGTCAACTAAAATTAACAAGAGACTCTTTAGTATTATACTGAAAGACTGGCTACCACAAAATGGGTGGCAATTTTGTAAATATCCTACTGCAAAAATGCAGATAAAATCAGCTGGAAATCCTGCAGTTCTCAGAAGTCCACTATCACTGTTGGGGGAATTAGTGGTAGCTTTCAATTGCTGCTCTTCTTGCTTTTTCATCTTCAATTATGGCTCAATCAGCAACATCATTTTCAACTTAGTTTGATATACGCTGTGTATAATGATATGTTGCACCACTAGCACCCTTATTTCAAAATTCTCCAGTAATTAAGACTTTGACATGTACATGTCATGTTTCAAATACGAACACCTCATTGCTAAAGCACATTTATCATCCTTCCTCCAAATTTATTTGTACATAATAGTCAGCGCTGCCAATGAATTATTTTCAGCTGGAAAGCAGGAACAGGCTGGTTAAGTAGGTAATGGGGTCCTGCCTAAGTCAGCTGAGGTCAAAAAAGTTGGCATCACTGCCCCAAATAAGCAAGCTGCTCTAGGCTGCCAGGCCTCGCTGCTTCCAGCCAAGTCATCCTCCCAAACTTTTTCTCTTCACTACTTTAGGGAGCATTACAAACTCATCCCACCCATCGCCTTTTAATTTTCACAGCCCCATAATTCTACTCATGACTTCTCAGAATCTCACACCCTCTTAACTGACCTTCGCTGCTACCTTAAACAATTCCTTGTTCAGGAAAATCTCTGCTCTCCCAGTTTCCATTTTTATAAGGAAAACCCACGTCTTAAACTATAATGTTCATAAAACCCTTTCTTCATGCCCCAGGAAAGAAGTCTCAGACCCCAGGGACAGCAGGGAATGCTCTCCTCCTGCAGCTCCTTGGAAGCAGATTTTCAGCTCTTAGGTGTAAGAGCACATCCTTCTTGCCCTCATTCCCCAAACTCAGATTCCTTTGTATGAAGGGTCAGCTCCATCACCTCACCCCTCTGTACTCCCAATCATCAAAGAAAAGCAAATGGATAGCCACTGAACAAGCCAAGATTGTGAAGTCTGAGAGGTAAGGGAAGGGCGGCAGCATAATCGAATCCCATATATTTTTAGAGTTTTCACACATGCTCTTAGAATGAGCCAAGAGCTCATTCCTTCTCTCATATTTGAGGCCTAGCAGTATTATTCTACAGAAAATCTTGGTTTTCTTTCTATTTTATTATGAGTTTTACAAGCATTGTGTTTTCTCTTTTTCTGATGCCTTCATCTTGGCTCTTCAGTTAGGGCCTGTTGCCATCTAGTGGACTAAACAAGAATAAACACCTGTTTATTCCCACCTCTGTGCTTCCAAAAGATACCACTAGATGGAGACTTCAAATTTGAAGAAGAAAGAGCCTAACCTTATCTAGAAAGCCAGCTAGTTTTGGTTTATGCCTGGATAAAAAACTAAGGTTCACAGAAATAAAACAAAAAGGAATGTGTCCAAAATAATAAATTAAATAAAAACAAAAATTTTCTGGAGTAAGTATGGCAAGGAGGGTAAGAATATGGACTTTGACTCTTACAAACATAATCACAAAAATCCACCAAGTTAAATTCAGCAAATATAAAAATGATAATACATCATACCCAGATAAGGCTTATCCTAGAATTGCAAGGCTGGTTCAATTTTCACAAATCAATCAGTGTAATTCATCAAATTCACAATCGTTTTAAATAACGCAGAAGCAGTATTTGAAAATTTTAACACCATCCATGATAAAAACAAACAAAACAAAACAAAAACCTTTGCAAACTAGAAATACGAGGAAATTTCCTCAAGTTGATAAAGGGCATCTACAAATAATACATAGCTTCGTGATTTCAAAACTTGCTACAAAGCTACTGTGATCAAAACAGTATGGTACTGACATAAAAACAGACATACAGACAAATGAAATAGAATAGAGAGCCCTCACATATATGATCAGTGATTTTCAACGAGGTTGCCAATTTTGAACGGGTAAATGACAATCTTTTCAACAAATAGTGATGGCAAAATTGAATATTCATGTGCAACAGAATAAAAGTGAGAACCTTATCTTATACCATATATACAAAAATTACCTCAAAATCAATCGAAAACCTAAATTAAGACCTAAAACTATAAAACTTTAGAGGAAAACAGAGTAAGAGCTTTGGGACATTGGATCTGGCAATGATTTCTTGGATGTGATACCAAAGGCTAAGGCAACAAAAGAAAAAATAATTGTACTACATCAAAATTAAAAACGTCTATGTATAAAAGGACACAAACTAGAGTGAAAAGGCAATCCACGAAATGGGAGAAAATATTTGCAAATCATTTATCTATAAGGGGTTAATATCCAGAACATATAAGGAACTCTTATAACCTAAAAAAAAAAGAAGAAAAAAAAAGACATTAAAACATAGACAAAAGACTTAAATACTCATTTCTCCAAAGAATATATACAAATAGCCAGTAAGCACTTGAAAATATGTTTCCCATCATGTTCACCAGGGAAATGCAAATCAAAACTACAATAAAATATCACCTCACACCTGTTAGGACGGCTACTATGAAAAACAAAAAGCATTAATGAGGATGCAGAAAAATTAGAACCATGTGCACTGTTAGCGGGAATGTAAAATGGTGCAACCACTGTGGAAACAGTATGGTGGTTCCTCAAAAAATTAAAAACAGAATTACCATATGACCCGGCAATTCCAGTACCGGATATAGACCCAAAAGAACTGCAGAAAGGACTTAGGAGATATTTGTACACTCACATTTCACAGGAGCATTAATCACAATAGCCAAAAGGCATAAGCACTCAAATGTCCATCAAGAGATGAATAGACAGACAAAATGTCATATATACATACAATGAAGTATTATTCAACCTTAAGGAAGGAATTCTGACACAGGCTGCGATATGGATAAAGTTTGAAAACATTTTACTAAGTGAGAAAAGCCAGGCAGGCACACAAGGACAAATACTGTTTGATTCTATGATATGATGTATACCTAGAACACTCAATTCATAGAGAAAGAAAGTAGAATGGTGGTTGCGGAGGCCAGGGGAATGGGAACATATTGTGAATGGGTACAGATTTTCAGTTTTACAGGATGAAAAGAGGTCTGTGGATGGATGGCAGTGATGGTTGCACACTATGTATGTACTTAATGGATTTAAACTGAACACTTAAAAATGGTTCAGATGGTGAACATTAGGTTATGCGTGTTTTACTATAATTTTTAAAAATGAAAAAAAAGGAAAAAACTTAGCTAATATCATACTTGATAGTGAAATATTGAAGTGTTTCCCCCTAAGATCAAAAACAAGAATGTCATTCTCACCATTTTTATCTACTATTGAACTGGAAATCTTACCCAATGCAATAAGGTAAGAAAAATAAACAAGTCATAAACATCAAAAAGGAAGAAGTAAAATTGTCTTTATTCACAGGTGTACACATTAAAAGTCTCAAGAAATTTATTTTTAAAAGTTACCAGAACTAGTAAACTATTTTGACAATCTTGTACAATACAAACTCAATATATAAATATCAATTGCATTTCTATATACTAGCAACAATTAAAAAATAAAAATTTAAAATAATACCATTCTATAGATTAAAAAATATGTAATACTTAGGGATAAGTTTGAAGAAAGATGTAGAAGATCTTAACACCAATCTTTTAAAATTACTGCTGAGAAAAAATTGTTCTAAGTAAGTAGAAAGACACACAGAATTCGTAGAGCAGAAGACTCAATTCTAAAATTACAACTCTCCCCAAACTGATAAGATCAATACAACCAAAGAAAATCTCAGCAGGCTTTTTTGCTTGAAAAAATTTTGACAAGTGATTCTAAAATGTTTATGGATAGATAAAACAGCCAAAACAACTTTGAAAATAAAGAATTAGAAGACTAATTCATATATACATACAATGAAGTATTATGTGGAGTTAGGAGACTAACAGTACCTGATTTCTAGATTTATTACAAAGCTAAAGTACTCAAGATGTTGAAAAGATTAATGGAAGAAAATATAGAGTCTACAGACTCACATATAAAAAGCAAATTATTTTTCACCAAGTGTATCAAAAATTCAATGAGGAAAATCTTTCAAAAAATGATGCTAAAAAATCAATATTCATAAAAAACTGATCCTATCTCATACTATACCAAAAAATTAATTTAAATGGGTTATAGATATAAATGTAAAAGCCAGAACCATAAAGTTTCCAGTAGAAAACACAGAATACCTTTGTAACCTCAGGATAGACCAAGATTTCTCGGGGAAGACACAGAAAGCATTAATCAATAAAGAAAAAAATTAATAAATCAGACCTCATAAAAATATGAAACTTCTACTGGACAAAAAGCACATTAACAAAGTAGAACAGAAGCCACAGATTGTAGAAACATTCACAACACATATATCTCACGAAGAACATAAGAAAATATCATAACTCAATAATAAGACAAAGAACATGATTTTTTTAACAGTCAAGACTTTGAATAGACTTCTAAAAGATGGTATAAGAATGGCTAATAAGGGCATGAAAAGGCGATGGACATAATTAGTCATCAGGGAAATGTAAATTAAAACCACATCAGTTCCATTACAGGCTCACCAGTGTGACTTTTAAAAAGGTAAAAGTTGACAACACTACACATCTCCAAAGATGTGGAACAACTAGAACTCATACACTACTGGAACTGTAAATTGTATAAACAGTTCGGCAATTTCATTTAAAAAGTTTAATATATATCTACTACATGACCTAAAAATTCCAGACATATGTCAAAGAAAAATAAAAACATATATCCACAAAAATCTTGTGCAAGAATTTGCATAGCTGCTTAATTCATAACAAAAAAACTAGAAACAGTCCAGGTATCAACAGGTGAACAGATAAACCGTGATAGAGTCAATGGAATACTATTCAGAAATAAATAGAAGTAAACTATTTAGCACCTGCAACAACATGGCTGAGTCTCAAAAACATTATACTGAAAAACATTAGACACAAAAGGGTACATGTCATATGATTCCATTTATATGACATTTTAGAACAGGCAAAACTAATCTGTCATGACAGACAGCAGAATTTACTGTCTCTTGGGACAGAACAGTGGAATCAACTGAGAGAAAGCATAAAGGAATTTTCTAAAGGAATGGCAATGTGCTGTATCTTGACGGAACATGGATTACAAGGGTGCATGTATTTGTGAAAACTATTTGAACCTTACAGTTATCTGTACATTTCATTGTATGTAAATCATATCACGATCTTAAAAAGGTAAAAAGTACATTGGCTTTGGAAGTACACAGCCTCCAGCTCTGCCACTTACCAGCTGTGTGACCTTAGCCAAGTGTTAAACTGTCAGTTTCCTCATCTGTGAAATGGGGAAAACAAGAGTTGAGAACGACCTCATAGAGCTGCCAGAAAGAAGATAATGCTTCAAAACCATGAGTATACAGCAAATGCTAAGTAGTTACCAAAAAAATTAGAAACCATCAGGTATTTCAGCAAAGGATAAATATATAGGAATGGCTAGAACAGCTAAGTGCTAGGCAATTCATATGTAGTATCTTACTTATTTTTTTAAACAACCCCTATCAGGGGTTATTACTGTTTTATGGATGAAGAAACTAAGCTTCACAGGTTGCCTATGGTCACTCAGCAAGGAAGTGTCAAAGATGCAAACTCATGGTTTTTTCCACTGCTCCACGTTCTCTTCCACTATGTTCCCTTTCAGCAACATAACCCTGCAACTGCAGGAGAGCGCAGTTTATATGAGAAGCTACTAAGACTCCCCTCATTCTTGGCAGTATGGTAATGTCAAGCCTGACACAGAACGGAGGCCAATTCTGATAGCTTGGTTAGTGAGGGAGGCAGAGCTGCGAGGAGGAGCCTGAAAATGCTACTCGGGGCTTTTACCCTGTTCTTGGGCTTCACGATGGCTCCTGCTACTTGAGGACACTGATTCCCCTTCCTTAAAGCAATTTCAAGATAACAGAATTCAGAATTCTGAAATGTATAATCTTGATCTAAGTGAGAAGCTGAAGCCCGGGTGGCTCAATTTGGCAGAACAGCCTTGGAAACTTGGCAGCTGAAATGAGAACCAGAGATTCTTTTTAAAAAATACATACTATATCTTTTTTCTCAATACAAGAACCTCATTTAAAAAAAAAAGAATTAAAACACAGAAATCATGAAAGTTAGCCTGTGATCCCATTTGCCCAAAGATACCACTGTTAACAAATAGCTTAGTGTAACATCTTCCAGACTAAAATTTGCCTTCTCCTTAATGATTCTGTAATAGTCCACTGCATGGATAACTGCAATTCATTTAACTAGCCCCCTATTAAACTTCCGAGCTATTTCCTTTTCTTTTTTTGCTATTATAAATTCTGAAAAGAGTATCTGTGAATATACATTTTGCATATCTGTCATTTCACATAGAATACCTATGACTATGTATGAATTGCTAAATCAATTTTAAATTTTAAACTATTAACTCTATAAAAATAAACCTGCACATTTTCAGCTTTCACAGATATTATTAGATTCTATTCATACGAGTTCCCATTTTCCCACACCTTCATCTGCACTGATAATTATCATCCTGTAACGCAGAAGTTGCAAACTCAGAGGCCTATAGAAGACTGGTAGGAAACACAAGTCAGTGAAGGAGGCCATGTGGTTTCGTGGCAAACCTGAAAGTGCATGTTCACTTAAAGAGGGCACAGCCACCACTTGTTTCAGCCAACAGGTGCCACATAAAAATCCAGGCGCAGTGTTAGATCTTCCAATTTTTCATGAAGGCCAGAAACCCAATTTTTTATGAGACTCTTGCAAGGTTTAAATGTTGGCAACTAACACACTTTTATTTAAACATCCAGGTGATCAAAATACATCTATAGGCCAGACTACATTTAGCACACACAATTTTGTGCTAAGGTGAAAGAGATATAACACTGCATTTTCACTTTGAATCTTATTATTTGAATAATCTTATTCGAATCTTTTCCTATGCTTACCAACAGAGGATGTATTTGTCAGCACCCTCCGAAGAAAAGCTGCTTATCTTTTTTTTTCAGATTCCTATCTACAATAATTATTGGAGGAAAAAAAGATATGTAACTTCAGGTACAGAGGTAAATTAAAAATGGTCTAAAGTGTGCCCAGAAAAGTCATGTGATGACTCATTTGGCAATGAGCTGCTATACTGTCCTCGGCATACACTGAGCACCCCAAGATTTTTAGAGAAAATACTAATTTGCAAAACTATGCATAACTTTGAAGAGGGTGATTTTCATAATCTAGGGTTTCCCTCCACTATTCATATTTTACCTAACACAGCAAACTTTCTTTCTGGTGAGACAGCAAAAAGGAAGAGAATTTCCACACATTCCCCCTTGTTATCAAATATTGAATTTCAACAACCACTTCCAGCTTTTTTTAGATAAAAAAACAAAGGTTTATATCAATCTCCGCTCTCAAACTGTTACTGAGTACTGCTCCTATGGAAAGAACAATTTCAGCAGCCTATCCAGCTTCAGAGTTTATTCTCATTCCTTCTTAGTCAACCATTACAAATCTCCAGACCCAGATGTTCAAGCATTCCCTGCACCCACCAGAGATAATGGCAGAGATCCATGACTCTCCAAGGACCCAACAACAGCCTTTGAATGCAACTATCTTTTCATCAATTGTAAACAAGTCTAAACTCTTGGCTCCATAGGGAGTCCCTACCAAGTCAGTATAAACTCTGAAATAGGGGCAGAGGTCAAGGGGATGAGGGTTTGGCCTAAGCTCTGGATCTCATGCTACCCCCACCCTGTTCAAAAGAATCCTTATCAGGAGGGAACTCCACAGCAAAAGGTCACATTCAAGAGACTTGATCTAGCAGTGATCCAGCAGATTCTAAGCAGGCTCTAGGAAAAATTATGAACGCGAAATACCTAAATCACTAACAGAATGTTGTGGAGGAAAGATGACATAAAGGGAAAACAAGGGAGACTCGTGAACTTACCTTCATTTGTTTCAGGAAAGAACCTGTCTGTTAAGGAGTGCATAAATTCTGAACTTGAGCCACAGAAATCTCTTTGGGAACCTACTCCACAGTGAATTATTTGTGTCCAAAATCATTCTAATATATGCAAAAGAGGCCAAATTATACTTAGAAAAGCCTTTATTCTTCTGTATATAAAAAGCTCCATTAAAAAAAAGGCCCCATTAAATGTGTTAGGAATCATTATACTTCCTTAAACTCTCCCATTAGCCTTTGAGACCTGTCCCAATCAAGAGGATTAATCAAAACAGCAGCTCTGAAGTCTTAGATACTTCTCCACTGTGTGCTCTGGGGCGAGTCAATTACCCTCCCCAGGCTCAGGGTTCTCATCTGTAAGACAGGGATGGTACCTTTTTAAACAGTTTCTTTGAGTGCTTAACGAACAATGAATGTGTGAAGCATTTAGTGTGTAATAAGTACTAGCTATTAGTAGCAGTAGTAGTAAAGGTCACATATTATCAAATTTTGTGTCTGTCTTCCTAACAAACCAGAGTCCTTTGAGAGCAGGAACTATATCTTAGCTTGGCCTAGATCAAAGAGGAAAATGGGAAATGGGGAAGGACGAAAAGAACAATGAACTAGGTATTACAAAGTCAAGCTTAAAATTATATAAATTTATATGATATAACCCTTCTTACTCCCACTGATACATGCAAAGTACCTGGCACATACAGAATACTTGCCAATAAATCCTAATTTTCGTTCCTTCCTTGATCTCTAACATACAGCCTCTAAGTCCACTCTCTTCAGGACCACATTTGGGCTTATTGAACTATTTCCCGAGATTAAAAATTGTGATCTATAGTTTGACAACTAAGAATGGATCCATTAGACTATGATACAGAATACTGGAATTCTGGATAGAACCTATGGTTGCTCCAGCTGAGATGTACATTTCTCTTTTGTAGTTTGAAGGATCAACAAAAGTCTCTTTGAGATCCCAGAATGCTTTACAGAATACAAAGCCAGAGCAAGCTAGTGATGTCTTATTCTAAAGCTCATCCATTGGTCCCTGGTTGGTGGGCATCTATCAGTATGGCAATAAAGGGCAAAGATTAATTTAACTTTTAAGTTTCTTTTAAAATGCTCATTTACCTACATCCTTGCTCAGTAGGAAAAAAAAAAAAGTGTGTGTGTGTGTGTGTGTGTGTGTGTGTGTAGATATATGTTTTAATGTCTGGGTCAGCAAGAATCCCAGTCATGCTGTTTTCAAAATGGTAATGGTCAGATTTTTAACTGCTCAATTTTCTTCCTCATCATGTTCTCTTTAAGGCCTTGCTACTGACCCAAGAGAAAGTACACAATCTGAGTATTTGTTTTAAATGAGCAGAGGGTTAACTTCTTTAGTTTCCTAAGAGGTTAAATAAATGGGTTGGCAGATGGTCATTTGAGAGGTTACCTACTGCTGGTTGGGGGAAGGGGCCCAAAACATTCTAACAGTCAACCAGATGGTAAAGAACAGTCTTGGTCAAAGTGGTCAGCAGTATGTGAGCTCAGTATATATACTGAGGGAACTACTTACTTGAAGCAGTAACTTACACCTGCTAACATCTGGAATGATTTATCTTTGTGTCATTAAGAAACACAAGCTAGTTTAATTGACTTTTAAAGTATAGTCACAACAGCCCATAAGTACAGAGAGACTGAGAATTTCAACATTATGCTGCATAACCTAGAACAGCATATACTTAATAGTGTTTACCATTGACCAAGCATTATTCTCAATGCATATATTATTTCGTTTAATCCTCACAGCAGCCCTGTAAAGTAGGAATAACTTTTTATTGTCCCCATTTTACAGATGGAAACACTGAGGCACAAAGAGGTTAAATAACTTAGCGAAGATTACAGAGCTACTAAAATATTGAAGCCAGGTTAAAATCAAGGAACCTTGAGCCAGAGTCCATGTTCTTAATTCTGAAGAATTTTGTTTATATAAAAAGCTAAAGGGATCAACCGAAATGCAGACAAACAAATGTGTGGCATTATCTATAATGTAGAAGAAACTGGAAACAATCTAACTGTCCCAAAATAGGAGAATGGTTAAATAAATCATGGTAAAGTTATTACAATAAAATATTATCCTGCCATTAAAAACATTTATGAAAAATGTTTTATGACTTGGGACGATGCTCCCAATGTCATGCTTAGTGGTGGGGGGTGGTAACAATATAAAAAATTGTATGTATATTATAATTCATATTTATTTATGTAAAAAAATAAGCTGAGACACAAATAGAAGGACATATTCTCAAATAAGAAATAATGTTATTTCCAGGTGGTGGGATTGGGAGTGTTTACATTTTTTTTCAGTGTTTTCCACAATGAACATGCATTGTCCCTAATATCAGTTTAAATAAAGGAATTTTTTTCTTTTAATCAAGCAATATCAAGATCCTTAAGGAGTTGATTAAAAAAAAAAACAACAGCTAAAAAGCTTTTAGTGTGTCTAATTCAAGCAATTACTTTCCCTGAGACAACAAATACCTTTTTTGAACATTAAACAACATAGTCAACACACAAAAAAGAATGCTCATCTTCAACTTTGGAAACTGAATTAAAATGAGTACTTTAAATTTTGGTCAATATTTATCCTCTAATTATTTGTAAAATTATTTATAAGAAGAGAAATGCATTTAACTATTTACAGGCCAAAAACTCAGGAATGGCTTTGCTGAAATAGATAATAAGGACAAAAGTTTGACTTCGGAGGAAGAACAGCTGTTGCTAATCCAACTATTTACCCTTTGACCCTCTATCTGGCCAATGACTGAACAGTATCAATTGTTTTCCTGTATTATGTGCTGTTTACAATCCCTGAGAGGCATGAAAGGAATTAATAATTTAGCCTAAAAAGCTGACAGCCTTTATTGGGGAACCCCTTGTCTGTGGGACAGAAATCAGAGCAAGTCGCTGTCCTAAAGTCACAGGTCCTTTTACTGTTCCTGTTTTATAGCCTAATTGGCCCCCAAACATAAATCAATTATTTCTCCTGTTTTAAGTAACAATGACTTCTATTCTCTAACTTCTCTTGTATCAAGTCAGTCCTTGTTCTCTTGAGTTTTACAACTACACGGTAAACATGATGGCGAGGAAAAAACTCGGGGAGCAGGACAGACTAAGGTTATTTGGAAACAGAAGCACAGAAAGGTTATGCTGTTTTGAACTTCTCTTGACCTTTGACTGCCCTTGTCCTTAGCTTATGCTAATAGGCAGGGTACAGAGATGCTTCTTGTAGAAATGAACTTAGCCTGAACCTGTGCCGTAACATTGGACTCCAGGAAGCCCAGGAATCATAGGAAGGCAACCAGGGCGTGAACAGCTGCCCATATTCTAAACACGGCTACCCATCTGCTCTATCACAGAAAAGGTAAAAAGAAAGAAAAAAAAAGGCTATTTGAATTGAACAGTCAGTCCTTCTTCATCTAGTTCCAAAAACATCTCACCTGTTGTCCCAAGCTTGCGGTCTACAACCACTGTGTGGCACAATGGGAAATCAGCAAAAATGGTATTTCCTGTTCAAATAAGCAAAGTATGAGCAGGCTTTCCCTATCAGAATTTTGGGGATTAGAGAAATTTGGAACTCTAAATTCAAAGATGCATCACAGAGAAATTCCTATTGTTTTCAATCTTACATGCAAAAGTCATTAAGTATTAACAGGAGACATCATTCCTTCCCAGTCAGAAGCCAAGGAATTTGCAGTATCAACAACCACAACCAATTCAACAAAATACACACTACCCACCCTGGTCTTGAGGAGTCTTATCACTTAGTAGGGCTGAGCATGTTCATTTGAACTCCAAGACTGGTTCAGATTGAGATAACAAATTTTTATTTCTGCCCATTTATTATTTTAATATCAGATCTTTATGTATTTCTTCAAAGAGAAACACTACTAACTTCACAAAGATAATATGGGGAATACGGAGAATATTATCCACATAAGCTAAGTACAACTTTAAAAATAAAAGTGATTTTTTTTAGGTGACTCCTTTTTCATACTGATATGTAAAATTACAATTCAATATTTGTTCACCTTCATGGAATGGAGAGACCCATAAATCATCATATCTAGTTAGAAATTATATGAAGAAACGTTAAAGAAGTTAGGATCAGTTGGCCCAGGAAAAAAGAATCAATCACTCAATAATAATCTTGATGAGAATATCATCAAAGGTCTTTCCTAGAAAATGAGCTATTTTCAATTGCTACTAAATGCAGGAAAGGAGAATAAGTTTGGGTGCTATGTCATAAATTAGAGGTTTAAAAAAAATTTTGTTTTCAAAATAATTTTTTGGATAAGAAAATATTTTCTAATAGACGGCTACCATATGAGGGCAGGACCTAGACTTATTTGTGTAGCCCAGAGTAGACACTGGGCCTGGAACAGAGAGAACACTCAATGTTTAACAGAGTTCTCAATTATCTGGCATGTCTCCTCCTAAATAAAGGCTATTCATGAGAGAGAGACAAAGAAGAAATAGTGTGTTCACTCACAGGTACAGGGATTTCGGGTGGCAGGGCAGGGTAAACTGAGCCTACACTACCTACAAAACTAATTCTGAACTTTCCGATTTCTGGAAAGACAAATTCATTTCCCTGGTGTTTGATAAGCATTGTATCACAATTAATAAGTATAAAAATAAATGTTTATATTATTAAGGTGGGGGGGGCGCAATATATGAAAAGCTCCACAACATCAGAGAGCTGATATTAGCCAGGAGGGTGAGAAGGTAAATTTTACCACTTACCTCAACAGCAGATTTGTGACAAATAGCCAGCCATGACCCTAAAAAGTACCAGAACTAGAAAAATCACTCTAGATCATCTCATGGAGTCTCAATTTAAATTATTATTCGAACTTTTGGCATTATAGCAAAATGAGGTCTGCATATACTAGATGTCCCCATTTCCTACTTCTAATATCTATAAGCATATCCAAGAATGATGTATGCCACATTTTAAGAGCACTGGAAACAGAGATGATTATCTATGATCAAGACTTACGTAGTCCTGAAAAGCATCATTTAATTAGATCTTGAAATGGTCACTTTCATACCTTAACCTTAAGAATGTAGACGAAAGTGCTTCAGAAATTAAACTATAATACAAAAGTTATCCATTTTAAATATCTAAATCAAACATAATCCTTCTTTGAAAGAAATTATGTCAAAACTAGTCAATACTTTAGGAAAGTGGTTGTGGGTATATGGTTGTTTGTGTGCATAAATAAAAGCACAATTTTTGTTGTTATTGGCTTCTTGGGAGGATGGATAACAGGGCAAAGAGATACATACCAAATAGAAATTTTCAGCAAATCAATTTTCTATTAAATGGCTAGATCCTGGCCACTGAATATTAGGATAAGAAAAAGAAAACAATTAGAAAAGATATAATGCCCTCCCCATAATTATAAATGACAGTGAAATAAAATGAGTCAATAATGCCTATCAATAACACCTTAAGTTACACATTTAAAAGTATATGCACATATCCTTTTTGAGTCATGAACACTTGATAACATTCGGAACTTACTAGTGCCTGGGTCGAGCTCTGCCAGTTCATCCTGACAAAAACCTAAAGAGAAAACAATAGGAAAAAAAAAGATTATGATTAGTGAATTACTCCAAAGTGATTCCATATGAAAATGCAAATATCATTTGTGAAAAAGAAAAAAAAATCCAGACTCAGAAGTCAAATTTGGATTTAAACCCTTACTCTATAACATTTACTTACTGTATAGCCCTCTCTGACCCTCCATTTCATCATCTTTAAATTTAAAAAAAAAGATAGAAACAGCACTTACCACAGAGTAGTAATGAGAATTAAGTGAGAGATCAATATAAAGTGCTTATTTAGCACTGTCTTTGGCACACAGTAGTCTCAATAAACAACAGCACAAATAATTATGAGTAAGCAATTTATTTAATGTCTATCATGTTAACTTAACAATATCAATTATTTTCCAAAAGTAAAATATAAAAAATTTGAACTTAACAAATATCAAACCAGGTAATTTTACTTAAAATTTTCACAGATGCTGACAATTTTACCTATACACACAAATGGAAGCGATTCTTCTATTAATAAGTATGGTATTCAAGTTGGAATGAATACCTCTCAAAGCATATTTCAGGTCCCAAAAGTCTGAGCTACATTTGGCTGATTGGTGTATAACTATCACACTGAAGAGAAAAATCAAGCACAGCAAATGGCAAACACACAGGTGTTCTAAACACAGTTGATGAAAAGTTCTTTTTTCCTGAAATGACTGCTGACCTTTTCCAGTTTGTTTTCTACTCATTATCAGTTTAAATATTTCCTCCGAAAAGCTTTTTCTTGCCTCCCTTACCTCTGTCTCATGTGTAAGGTGAAAGCTCCATTATAATTTTCTATCATAAATAGTGTACTCATCAACAAAGAATTATTTGTTCATTGTCTGACTCCACTATTAGAATGTTCCATCGGAAAGAGACATGGCCTGTCTTGTTTACAGCTGCATCCCCTCACAGGCCTAGCACAAAGTAACTAACTGTTCAATAAACATCAACTATAGTATCTCAATAGTAAATTCGAGAATTATGGAACATAACTAGGACTACAGGAACATAAGTCCATTTTCTGTCATCACAGCTAGGCAACCAGAAGCCAGACCAGCGACAGGGAACATGTGAAAAAGGATTCAAGTAGCAGATAAACTGTTTAAACACGAAAATTCTGAAAGTTCTTTGCAATCCTAAATATTTTGGCCACACCATTCACCAAACATGCCACATCCCTTCTTGCCTTCCTGTGCTTCCTCTCCTTCTTCACCTGGTGAAGAACTAGTCACCCTTCAAGTCCAGCTCAAATATTACCATCACTGTGAAACATGAAAAAAGGAGAGGCCCCTCCTGGATTCACCAAAAGATGAATGAACAATTTAAATATCTGCCTCCTCCACCAGATAGTGAGCTCTATAGGAGTCGGGACCATGCCATGTGCATCTGCAGAGTTGCTTCTAGGCCCAGAACAGTTGCCAACACGTTATGAAAGGTGTTCAAAAGCAGGATGAACGAAACAGAAAACACAAGCCTGCTGCTAGATCACAGTCTGGAGGAAGAAAGTCACAGAATCCGAAAGTCACAGAGCCCGAAAAGTTTTTGAAAGGTCTGAATAGGAAAATTTGATATGAAACACCACTGTTTGGAAACTGCTAAACATTCACAGATGAGATGCCTGTGAAGGCTCACCTCAGAGAAACTTTAAAGCCTTTCCACAAAAAGGCAATGGGATCAGAAAAGCTATGGAGAGATGTCAGGCAACAAAGAAAAAACATCATTACGCATGGGTTGAATACAGAATATCCTGCCAGTGTGAAACTGGGAATAAACATTCACTTCATATAAACTGACTCAAAAAGAACGAAAAGCATGAGAAGGCAAGATAGTATCATGGAAAAGTTAGACCTCTCTTAAGTTCTAGTCCAAGCGATTTCTAGTTACATGACTTTAGGCAAGTCACTCCCTATTCTGGACCTCGATTCTGAACATTAAATGAAAGGGCTTTAGAAGTCTCAAGGAAGAACACAGCCTAATGCATTTTCTGTAAAGAAACAGTATTCTGAACTCAGAGTAACTAGATAAAATACAAAGAGAGGGTGATTAAAAAACAAAATACTAAGAAAATAGGTTAAGTGACCACCTATTGCTTTTATCTGCCTAGCAACCACACCCTTCTTCTATTAATGGCACCCTTTTATACTCTCAGTCCATATGACCCAAGTAGGATGGACCTTCACCTTGCTATAAATTGGGGTTAACAACGGCATCTATCTTACAGGTCTATTAAATGAGATAGTATATGTAAAGGCTTTACACAGTACTTGACAAAGTCAGAGCTCAACACAGGTGAGCTACTACTAACTAATCCCAGGGTCCATCCAATCCAGTGATGTGTCTACGGTGGCAGAGAGCAGATTACAGGAGGGTAACTACTGACCTATTCATGACATCATCCTCAAAGACCTGGGATGGAACCCTAACATCATTAATATCACTTTAGTTACATGCTGTGCTTCTTGAACCTTGTTTTATATTTTGAGCCTGTAAATTGCTTGATGGTGATTCCAGATATATGCTACCCGCTGAGAAAGAAGGACTCTTTATATTTGCCTTAAAGCAAATTCCTTTCATGGTCATGAAGAGCTCTGATGATGAAATTCAGTAACTGTGTCTACATTCCCTCCACCCAGCCCTGAGACCATTGGCTAATAATGTCGTCTCTGGTTTTACAGATCATCTCCAGTGCAGGAGGCCTGAGGAGATATGGAGAACAATGCTAATCCTACCTCCTGATGACATGTGAATGGAATGGCTAGATCTGGCTACCAAACTGAGAGTCTCACCCAGATTCTCGGCAAACAGATCTAGCTAGCAAAATGATTCCTAGCTAGAAGAATCTAAATCACTACTGGAAGTAACCCAATCATGTGTTCAATTCGATTCAACACAAAGGTAAAGGATATCAGAGTTATTCAGTAAAAAGCAGACTCCTAAGCCACATAAACAAACATATTCCAAAACCATCTGCCTCACAGACTACAACACATTAAACAGATTAGGTAATGTTCTGAGAAACCAGGGTCTTTGGCTGGTGATTTCAACTGCTTTAAAAAGGGACAGACAAGAAACACAGATTGGTTCCTAAGTGACATATCACCAAATCAGTGTGCTCATGAGCAATCTGACAGCTAGTGTGAAGCTTGTATTTACCAGCTCTTCACTGAGAGGAGAGCTGCAGTCGGTCTGCGTTAGGTTTAGATTCGAACCCCGATTTGTCACTATTTTTGTTTAATTAACCACCTTTGCCTATTTCCTGAAATGGGGATAAAACTAAGCACACCTTCTTCAACTTTTGTGAGATTAGGAGAATATATGTATGTCACTTACTTTATGGCAAGTGATCAAAAAATGGCTCTAAGTCTAGGAAATTTCTTTAATACAAAAAAAATCCAGGCGACAAGCTTTTCTCCAATGGGCATTTGGCAAAAAGAAAAAGATCAGTGACGCCTCAATCTGTGACTGGCTATAGTGAAAGGTTAAGAAGTTACTTATCTTACTTACCTCTTTATTTACTATTCTGACTATAAAATCATGTATTTACCACAATAGGATCTTAAACTTTCAGTACCCAATTTTTCTCCAAATGTGAACAAAACTATGGGTAATGCCAGTAAACAAATTCAGGCCTGAAACACTAGCTGACTGTAACCTATGATGTGTCTTTTACAAAGGAAGTTAAATGCTATCCTAGGAATGTTTTAATTTAATCTGACAGTAGGAAGGCCACATGGTACAATAGAGAGCGGGGTCCCTGTCAGGACTCCAACAGTCACTCTGTCTACTTTGAAGGCTTAGTAGCCCACAGGCAAAATTAAGGTAAGGCCTTTAAAAAGTAAAACTCCACAATTCAACCAAACATCACATTTTTCACCAAAACAGAAATTATATATACACCCTTCATGATCTGGTTACCACTCCAACTTTCTCTCTTGCTTCTCCCCACTTTCCATCCAACAATGTCACTCCGTCCATACAGAACTACAGGCATACCTTATTTCATTGAGCTTCGCTGAGGTTGCGTTTTTTACACACGGAAGATGAGACCCTCCACTAGCAAAAAGATTTCGACTGGTCTTATTGTAATGCTCACTTTACGGTGGTGCTCTGGAATGGAACCTACACTATTTCCAAGGCCTGCGCGGTGTAGCTTCCTGCACTCAACGTGCTGTTCAGCCCCCATTCCTTCGCACGTACTATTTTGTCCACCTGAGCCCACTCCCATTCACCATTCTGAGGCCAGGACCTGGGTCAGGTCTCTAACCCTTCCGCCTTCCCTCACCCACACATACGTGAGTCCACGTTCGGCAACACACGTAGAGTAACTGAACCTATTAGCTTTCCAGGAACCTTTGAAAGAGAGAGAAAAAAACTGGCTTCAAAACCCAAGAAACACACAAACCAGACCTGCAAATTTGAAATTAAAACATTTTAATTATATATAAGATATAACATTATTTCAATTGGTCAACAGCAATTCAAGTTTCATAAACTGTAGTTTTAAATGAGATGTGAAAGGAAGCAGAACTTCCAGGAGTTAAGTCAAGGGTCTAAAGCGGTTTTGAAACTGCTCTGGTTAGTCAGGTGCCCCTACTCTGTGCCCACAGGTCCCTGTCTTCCCAAACCACACCACGATCAGGGCCACGACTGTGAATTCAGGTTCTAGAGAAAGTTGTCTTCCAAACTCTCTAACAAAAGTCAAAAACCTTTACCCAGGATTTGTACTAATTACAACAGTCATCCACTGGTCCTTTCTGGACCAAAAGCTCTGGTCGTTTGCATCAGTTTTCCATCTGCTTTATCCCGCTGATCATGATTAGGTTCCCGATGAAATGTGTAGCCTCCTTTCAGTCAGATGCGGTGCAGCCCTAACAATAGTCCTAGTCCCAGAGCTGAAGCACACCCCAGGATGCCAGGAAGAATGGTTCAGCAAATGCTGAAAAACTACTTCTTTCTCCAAAAAGCAATGGTACTAAACCACAGTGCCACCCCATGAATTTCTTGCTAAAATGTCAAATTCTAAGAGAAAATAACAGTTCATTATTCTCTGCCTTTAAAGTCTAGAATAGTGATATCCAACAGAAATTCCTACAATGATGGAAATGTTTTCTATCTACACTGTCTGATACTAGCCACCTGGAATATGACTAGTGCAACTGAGGAACTGAATTTTTAACTTTATTTAATTTGAATTAATTAAGGTAGCCTCAGTGGCTACCTTAGGCTCAGTGGCTACTATAATGAACACGTAAGACTAGAAAGAAGTCCCATCCTGCTAAATATGTTATGCCACCTTTTGGATTCTGTCGCCGCTTTAAAGAAAATGAACTATAAGTAATGCTTACGTTAGTTTTATTTACTATCCAATTTTTAAGTGTATCAACTGTCAACAGAAAAGTATTTCTATTGGCCTGCAAATAAAAACAATCACTTATTCCTTCAAATGTTATTAAGTATTACCTGCTCGCACTGTAGTGGGCCCTAGGCCTGGAAGATATGCGTATGAAGACGACTGACCCCTCTGCTAGAGAATGAACAGTCTAAAGGGGCACAGAACAGACAAAAATTAACTATAGAGCACAAAAATGTGAATGTACTTACTGCCACTGAACTGTACACTTAAAAATGGTTTAAAAGGGTCAATTTTATGTTATATTTTACAATAAAAACAAATGAAAGTCTAATAAATAACTTTAAAAAATTAACTGTAGGGAGTGAACGATGGACAGATAGATGGAGAAAGATGGACAAGATTGAATTGGGAAGTGGTGCAGAACAGTAAGAGCATAAATTCTGACGTGAGAATAGGTGTGAGTCCCAGCACCATCACTCGCGAAGTGTGTTTTTAAGGTTAAAAAGTGACTTCATCCCTCTGAGCCAACGTCTTCACCTGCAGACTGTAAGGATTCAGTGATATGATACACGTAGGTCGAGGAGAAGCACTTGGGAATTATGATAAGTATCAGTGAGAGAACAGAAGCAGCAACCATGGGGCCAAGGGCCTGTACAAGGGGTCACGTTTACCAGACAAACAGCTATTTGAGAAACGTATGCAGAGGAAGCCACATGTAAAAGACATGAACAGAGAGGAAAACGGAATATTACCTGGTAATTTGATTTGACTTGAGCACTACCCAGAGCCATCTCATAAAGGGTTTTAACTGCCATAGCTGGGACATTTTTGTCTTTTATTCTCTAGGCAATAGAGCCACTGAGGAGAGAAAATGAACATACACCTAGGAAGCTTGTCAATACCAACCCAACTATGACACTTCAATATAGAGGCTCTATAATTTCAACCAGGAAACTAAAAACACAAGGAGTTAAAAGGAAAAAAAAAAGAGCTTGGTGGAGGTAGCCAACATACACATTGTAAATCATCCACAGCTCCTGAAATTGTAGGACCTCTTCCCATTTTTCAGGGCCCTCCCTCCTTTTGGTACAATGAATAGCTTAGGTAGAGGCTGAGAAGGAATGTGGCTTTTTTTTGGGGGGGGGGGGAGTACATTAGCTAGCCACACCACGGCCTTCCTTATAGCCAGGTTTGCAGCCTGCAAGCTCACCTCAGACCCAAGCAAATATAGACACTTTTATTTGGATTGGTTGACCATTAAATTCACATCTGCCTCTTTCCTTTCTATCCAGTGAGTGGGGTGCTACTTGGGCCATCGGCTTTTATTTCTCTTAGGCAACCTGACAAACCAACTATACTTCGGGAATAACAGAAAATGCTTTTGAACGCAGGGACACAGCCCCACAAGTCTGTACAGCAAAAGCTGGCTGGCAGAGCTTCAAGTAATATTTCCCTTTCTCTACCTACAAATGCCAAGGTCACATTTTTTTAAAGTACAACAAAAAACAATGCCCTTTTCCCAATGTTATTTTCTTGATGTGAAATCTTAGGGGTAAAGGGAGTGGGAGGAAGGGAAGCCAAGGATTCTCAATTATATAACCTATTGTGCCCACATATTTGCTCAGCTGAAATGCTGCTTATAAGAAGTATCTACATTTCTATGGAAACATTATAACTTCCATCTGATCAACCTACATCACCTTTCATACCGTTTTTCAGGCTTCTAGCTTTGTAATTACAGCCTTGAAATCAGACTGAAGGCAGAAAAGCTAGCACAAGACTATGACATTTCAATTTTAAGACACTTAAAAAAATAAAAACAGTACACAGCTTCAAGGCTGCGGGTATAGAATCACAAGGTGAAAAGAGTTTAGGAAGGCAATTTGATTTGATGAGTCAGAGGTCATTAGTGTTTCTATGGAAATATAGTACAGGCATTTCTCAGAAAACTGCATGTACTAATGAGCCTCTGACATCTTTCATTTACAATTTCTGGTTTTCTGGAGTAACAAAAGGGATTGTTGATAATTCTTCGTTCAGCCTGGAAGTTAAGGAAATTTCAAAGAGCACACAGACAAGAAAATGAATAAAATAATCTCTCAGTTGCCATTTATTGAATCTTTCCTGTAGCCAGACATTGACACTTTATATCGTACTGCAAGTAGCTGCTATTATCACCATCTCACAGGTTTAAAGAGATTATTGTACTGTGTTACATGGAAAGAGCCACAGAAGTCAAAACTAGAGAAATTCTATTCAGAGCAGTTGGTTAATGAAATCCCACCTTTGCCTGGTACTTGCTTTACAACAGCCAGAAAGATGAGAATTTGACTTTAATTCAAAGAACAAATCCTGACACTCCCACGATAGCAGGGCTTCAGAGTCCAAGAAGAAATACCACACCTTAGATGAGTCCATTTATAAATCTCCTCCTGAATAATCCAAGATGTCCATGTCAGAAGCAACTAGAGTAACTTCACCGATCAGATCAAAACAAAGCATAAAACCTTAAATGAATGAACAAATAAAATAATTAGGCAAGAGCTAGCTTCTTTTGAAAAAGTATAAGCTGCTCCCAGCAGGAGTAAGGAAAAGGAAGATTTTTTTTTTGCTCATTTTCATTTCAAAGATTAATGGAAGCAGAGTCTTACAGACCAGAAGTTAGCCTGAACACAGAGAGCTTGCGAGGTCATTTCAAAAAGTGCCCCATATCATCCTCAACAGATGGTTTGATGGAACAGTAGAAGCCAGCTCTGTTCAGGAAATCCATTTAGTGAGGAGCAGATGCAACCAAAGAGATGCCCCGCAAGTAGCAGAATGTACCTTTTCCTTACTCTCTTTAAAAAGCCCCACATAAAAATGAACAACATGGATGTACGAAGTGCCTTGAAGATGTCTGTCTCTTTGGATCAATCCTGGAAATTTATCCTAAGAAAAGGGTCAGCAATAAACAGTTCAAAACAGGAAGCCACCTAAAAATTCAACCACAGGAGAATCATTAAATTATGATACCCTATTCAAAGAAGTGTTTTGAGAACAGTATAAATGTTTATCAAGAGTTTATCATAGGCAAAAACCACATTAATAACATGACAAAAAACTGTACTCTCAGAATGAGCTCAGCTATATTACAATACATATATACATTAAAAGGCATATTTTGGTCTATTTTTTTCCCAGTGATTATCTCTAAGTGTGGGTATTAGGGCTGATTTTTTTCGCCCTCCATTCTACTTTTCTGATTGAAAATATGTTGTTTTTACAAACAGAAATATGCATATTTTAAAAATCCTCAGAACAAAATGATTTGCCTTAGCATTCCAAAATCATCCACTACAGCTGAAGGGGAAAAACGACCAGACATTCTCTAAATGACTTCAATTACTTCTTATTAGAAACACGATTCTGAACACTAAGCTTTCTCATACAGTAGGTCATTGATGCCTAAAGCTCAGTACCATCCCTCACTACCAACTTCAGAAATTGTGTGGAAACAAGAAGATATACCTTTAACCTTCCCACCCAGGATTTTTGAAATCTGAAGCAAAGCCAGTTAATCTTATCTATGAAATAACCCCCCAAAAATTTGAAAAAAACTATTCAAAATTGGAGTCAAGAAAAAAGAGCAACAACCAACATGCTGTTTAACCAAAATGCTTATAGTACTACACAAATACCAAGGGTCCTCCACAAACAAGATCACAGGTGAAAAAAACTCCCGCTGCTTCTTAGATGCTAAAGTTTCCTACATCCTAAAATTAAATTCAACAAATATTTACCTAGTGTGTTCAATGTACAAAGCACCATGCTAGATTACAAAACTGATACCAAGATGAATAAAGCTGGCTACCCCTAGATTCTTTCACTCTAAAAGGGAAAATAGAAAACTGACTGGATATAGGACGTACAGAGTAAATGTCCTAATGGAGAAACGCAGCAGTGGTCAAACAGCACTTATTTCTTCCTAGGGGAACTGGGAGACTTGATGGCAAGCGGCACTTAAATAAGGCTAGTCAGGAAGGACAGGGAGAACGTAAATGCAGACTATCGATAATACTCAGTGAACCATATATAATCTTTTGGATGTCCTCACCCACAATTGGCAAATATGTCCCCCAGAGGCAGTCCTATCCTAACTAGATGAAGATTACATAGATCTTGTCTAGCATGTTCTTTCCTAAATAAAGTCAAGAGGACTAGAAAAGCCTATCCCAGCACACACACTACCCTCACATCCTAGATTGGGAGAGTTTCTTCCACCCACATGTTTTCACTTATACTTCCCACTGATGACCCCCCCAAACTTTCAATTCCAGATAAGACTGTTCTCTCGAACCACAGACCCACGTATCCAAATGCCTACTGTCAACACCTACAAGGTGCATCCTGTAGAGGCTGTCAAATTTAAAATGTCAAATTGAACCTATTATTTCCCTTTTGGAACATGTTTCTCCCAAGTCAGGTTTCCAGGTACAATCAATTCTCTTCCCCTAAACCAGAGATCCCCAAGGACTCTTCCTAGGCTCCCAACTTACCACCCTCCCACAAATCCCCACCCCCACCAACCTAATCAATCACAAGACATTTTCATTCTCTCTCAAATGTCCAGACCTAGTTCAAGCTTCTCACCACCCTAGAATCTTAGACTGTTATAACTGTTCTGACTGCTACCTTTCTCCTCTCACTTCCTAAAACTTAGATTTCCAATCCATTCAAAAATCCTGTGGCTCCTCATGTTCAACTCTTTAACATGACATTCATGGCCTTAAATTAAAGAAAAAATAAATTCAATATTTAAAAAGCTAATTTCTACTACTTTATTTCCCAGACAACTCCTGAAACTTAAAAAGGAAATACATTCATTCCTAGTTCCAAACTCTAACTAACTCTTTATACAGCAATGCTGATGTTAAAGCAATTTCCTAATATTGAGATGACAATAAAGTGATACACTAGGGAGGCAAGACACAAAGATAATGTTAGAGCAGCATTCTTACTTCCCTGTATCTCAAAACTAAGTGAAATACTGAGAGCATCAGGCTTCCAGAGTAAGAGACCATTATTTAGGATGCAACTGTTCTGACTAAACTTTAGCAATCCTCTCTCTAAATGTGCCAAACGTTCCTAAATAAGTCAAAGTGATAATATTCAGAAGCTAATATTGGTTAACGATGCCATATGAGAAGAGCATATTTGTGAGGTAAACAAGGCAGACTGAAATACAAGCTGACCTGAAAACTGAAGCTGTATACCACACACTGGTTACTTATAGTCCCTACCATGTTAATTCATTGTTTTTAATTCATGTTATTCACTTTTAATCCTGTTCCAAATAGTATTTAAGTAGACTAATGCTTTATTTCCTGAAAAATATTAAGTATTAAAATTCCCTCCCACTCCACACAGAGATCAACTTCTGTATCTCAAGCCTGTAGAGACAGCACTGCCTCCCCATTGGCAAGGATCTGTCCTAAACCCCACAAGAGCATCCTTCTCCAACATCACGGATTGGCTTCTGGACTTTGTTCTTTTCCCTGGAAATATATCAAGTATCTTAAAAAAAATCATCACCAGAAGTCTGGTCAAGATGGTGGAGTAGGTAAGCTATACGCTGTGCCTGCTTCCTCTCACAGCCACATTAAAATCACGACTCAACTACAGAACCATCTTTGGGAGTCACCTGAAATACATCTGAACAGAAGCCGTACAACTGGACATAAAAAAGAAACCAACTTGAGACTCGTAGGCGGGGCAGAGACGTAGAACAGGCTGGTCACACACTCGTGTGTGGCGGTTGAGAATCAGGATAGATTGGCTGCAGAAGCCCCCAGGAGGAAAGAGCAATCCCAGCCCCACACAATGCTCCCCAGCCTAGGGTTCCAGTACCAGGAAGAAAAGTCCCACAACTTCTGGCTATGAAAATCAGTGAGACTATGGCTCAGTGAAAGGGGTGGCTAGAGTCGCAGATGTTCCCCTTAAGGGGCTGGTATGCAGACTTACCTGCTAATGGATTCACTCGTCCTAAGCTCTAGCCCTGGGGCAGTAGTCTGAAAAGTACTAAACATATAGGGAGGAGCTGAGTTGTCTGGCTTCAGGGCAACGGCTGGAGGGACAGCTTTCTCCCAGACAAAAGTACTGGCAAAGGCCACTGTTCCTTTGTTGAGCCCTCCCCCTCCTGGGGTGGAGATGCAGGCAGCTGCCATATCTGAGTCTCCATCAACCCAGCTAACACAGGTCACCCCACCCACTTGGCAGGCCCAAGCAAGCCACCTCCAGTGGCTTTTCCATACAAATGGACTGTCTTGGCTCATGTTTTAAACTTTCCTAAAATCTCTCAAAAGTTCACAAAATCCAAACGAACAGCATCTGACCTCGGTGTGCCCCGTACCTCTGGTTAAGCAGGCCCAAGCCCAGCGCTAGTGGCAGCTGGCTTCAGTTCGCGGCTTGGCCTCTCAAGGCACCTCTAAGCCCAGCACAAGTGGCGGCCATCTGCGGGTTGCTTGTTGACTCTTGCCAGATAGCCCCAGGCAAAGCGTAAGCTGCAGCTGAACTTGGCCTGGTGGGGCCTCTCCCAGGAGGCCCTGGACTGCACACCCAGTAGCCAGGTTCAAACAGAGCTGGAGCACCACCTGAGACCATATCAGAGGATGACACACCCAAAAGGCAGACTTGGCAGGCACCAGAGCCCTGCTAAAGCAAATCTTGTTCCATAGGGTCAGCCCTGCACTGGCCAGTCTTCACAAACAACCGGCCTGAGGGTCATTCCCTCCCAATGACGTATAAACAGCAACCAAGGCTCAGCTACAACAGGAGGGCACAAACAACCCATACAAAGGATGCAACTGGAGCAGGGAAGATGACCAGGGAACACTGCACCACTGGGCCCCATAGGACACCTACCACATAAGACCACTCTACTAAGACTGGGAGACATAGCAGCCCTACCTAATACCTAGAAACAAACACAAGGAGGCAGCCAAAATGGGGAGACAAAGAAACATGTTTCAAATGAAGGAACAGGAACAAAACTCCAGAAAAAGAACTAAACAAAGTGGTGACAAGCCATCTACCAGATGCAGAGTTCAAACACTGGTTATAAGGGAGCTCAATGAACTTAGGGGAAGAGTAGACAAATTGCATGAGAACTTTAACGAAGAAACAGAAAACGTAAAAATGGAGATTAAAAAAAAACATAAAAAAGAACCAGTCAGAAATGAAGAATATAATAACTGAAATAAAGAATACACTACAGGGAATCAAGAGTAGATCAAATGAAGCAGAGGACTGAATCAGCGATTTAGAATATAAGAGCAGAAAACACCCAATCAGAACAGCAACAAGTAAATCTAAAAAAAATGAGAATAACTTAAGGGGCCTCTGGGACAACATCAAGCATACCCACATTTGCATTATAGGGGTACCAGAAGGAGAGAGAGAGCAAGGAATTGAAAACCTATTTGAAGAAATAATGACAGAAAACTTCCCTAACCTAGTGAAGGAAATAGACATACAGCCCAGGAACCAAAGAGAGTCTCAAGAAAAGGAACCCAAGAGGCCTACACCAAGACACACCATAATTAAAATGCCAAAGGTTAAAGACAAAGAGAATCTTAAAGCAGCAAAAGCAATTAGTTATCTACAAGGGTGCTTACCATAAGACTGTCAGCTGATTTCGTGACCTAAACTTTGGAGGCAAGAAGGGATTGACACAGAATATTCAAAGTGATAAAAAAAAAAAGTTAAGGACCTACAACCAAGATTACTCTACCCGGCTACCATTTAGAATGAAAGGACAGATAAAGAGCCTCCCACACAAGAAAAAACTAGAGGAGTTCATTAACCACCAAACCAGTATTACAAGAAATGTTAGAGGAATTTAAGAGAAAGAGAAAAAAGGTCAAAAATATAAATAATAAAATGGCAATAGCTACATATCTATCAGCAATTACTTTAAATGTAAGTGGATTAAATGCTCCAATCAAAAGACAGGGTGACTGAATGGCTAAGAAGACAAGACTCTTGCATACGCTGCCTACAAGAGACTCACTTCAGATCAAAAGACACACACAGACTGGAAAAGATGGAAAAAGATATATCAGAAAAATGGAAACAAACAAACAAAAAAAGCTAACAATACTATGCCAGATGAAACCTTAAAAACAAAGGCTATAATCCCACTACTGGATATTTATCCAAAGAAACCCAAAACACTACTTCAAAGAAACATATGAATCCGTATGTGGATTGCACCATTATTTACAACAGCCAAGATATGGAGGCAACCTGGGTGTCCATCAATGGATGAATGGATAAGAAGAAGTGGTACATATATACAATGGAATATTACTCAGCTGTAAAAAAAAAAAAAAAAAGTTAAATCTTGCCATCTGCAACAATATGGATGGGCCCAGCGGGTATTGTGCTGCATGAAGCGATTCAGACAAAGACAGATGCTGTATGATTTTACTTACAGGTGGAATCCAAAGAACAAAATAAACAAAACAAACTCACACAGAAAACATTCTGAAGGCTGTCAGATGGGGGCGTGAAAAAAGAGCAGGGATTAAGAGATACAAACTGGTAGTTACAGAATAGTCACAGGGATGTAAAGTACAGCATAGGGAATACAGTCGATAATACTGTAGTAACTATATATGATGTCAGATGGGTACTAGATTTATCGGGGTCATCACTTCGTAAATTATAGATATGTCTCATCGTCATGTTGTATACCTGAAACTAATATAATATCATATGCCAACTGTAATTGGAAACTTTTAAAAACTAATGACCAGTCAGGAAAAAAGTTACAATTTTAAACAAGCAATTTTCCAAGAGCACACCTGCCCCCAAACCTAAAAAGGGAGGAGACATTTCTCTGAAGTTTAGTTTTCATTTTTACATCCGCCATTAAAGCAAGGTCTTCTAAATACTAGACTCCTTTAAGTTAGGATCCTCCTCTACAAGAAGCTGGTGCTGAGATTCCAACAATGTGAGCCTTCGAATCAGACCTGGATTTGAATCCTGTCTCTCCCATTACTGGACCAAGTCATATGACCGCAATCAATTCTCTAATTTGCAAAATGACAGTAATAATTTAACTACTTATAAGAGTGCTGTCTATAACTAGCACACAGTGAGCACACGATCAATTTTACTTTAAGAAAAAAGAAAAGGCAAACCCTTAACTGCAAAATTTTCAAAGACAATGGTTACAAACCAAGTACTTAACTGGGCTAATTTTGCACATGAATAGAGTTGCTAAATCACAATTCAGCTAAAAAATCGGTTCGAGACAAAAACTTTTCTTTTTAACAGGAAGAACATAAATAGTTGGATGTGTGCTCTAAGCAAGAAATTAAGTTTTTGTTTGTGACTTACAATTTAAAAGTGGTAAAATTTTAGATAGAGCATGTATGAATTGGTAATAAAATTTCAAACTCTTGAAGTCTCAATTACTTCATACCAAGACATGCTGATAAATATTACACTGGGCTAAGCTCTGAGGTTGAAACTCTGGGCTCAAAGTGTGATAAAGCAATGAATTATATATTTTGGTTTATGCCAAGTATTAGAAAAATTTCATTAAAATATCAATTAAACCAAGTTTAGCCCACTATATACTACACCAATCTGGCCCCTGAGGTTAGAAAACTACTGGGAGGGAATACATTTCACAAGATGATTTATCAAGAATCCACAGGAATATTAAAAGATATGCCTACAATAGACATAGTACAATAAAATAAAATAAATAGAGAAAAATCAATTCACAACGTAAACTCCCTGAGTAAGAACTCTTTTATCTTTAGATCTGTATATTATCACTAACAGATTTCTAAGGAAATTCTTCATAATTCTTTCTAGGTGCAAAATGTTTCTATGAAGAACTGTAAAGGTGATAGTTAAAATAATTCAAAACCGAATCTTTTTCTTGCATAATACCAGCAGAACAAACTTTTTAAACAACAGAATTAAATAATTCCTCCTCATGTATTTTAAGAAGCAACTGACATGATACAAAATTGAAGAAAAAAAAAATGGTAGTGAAAAATGTTTTTCTTATCCAAACAGTTGAAAGATTTAAAAGGTCAAATTAAAATGTAAACAGCATTTTTAAAATAATGGAATTTTAAAAACTCAAACTATAATCTAGACTCCAGTTATGATAGAGGCATATCAGATACCTATTATCTTCATTGGAACATAATGCAATAAGTCAATTAAATTTATAATTATTATAAATGTTAATTACTAAACTACGAAAGAATAAAATCAAAGAAACTGCCTTTTATTGCACTTGAGATAACATCTGTTTTAAAAATTGCTGGCAGTATCCTTTTTCAAACTTGCTTTTCCAACATTATCTAATTAAAAATCAAAGAAAGGTTAATAATGTCTTTCTAGGTATTTCAATAAGTATTTTATGTAGGCATACGAATACCAACAAAATTACAATATGTTTTACACCCAATTTCTAGAACTCAGTAAGCACCAAGAAATGCAATGTTTGGAGAAAGACCTGAGTGCCTTAAGAGGAAATCCTATCTCACAGCAATTGAATGGAGGGGGAAAAAGAAAAATATATCTAAAAACCTTTTCTACAGTACCTAGAAGTCAGCAGAGGATAATAAGGTGGGGAAAGGAAAAGTGGGTAGAGAGGGAGGCAAGAGGAATGATAAAAGGGGAGGAACGAAAGAAGAAAAAGGGAGGAGGAGAAGGAGGTAGGTAGCCTAGACAGTAAGGTCTGTGTTTCAAATTAAAATGTTTCAACTAACTTGGAACAAATTTCCACCCCTCCATTTTCTCATGCAGTAAATGAGCACACCACCACCTATGCCAGTGTTTCCTAAAGTGAGGAGGCTACTGGGAGATTTTAAGTGGTACAAAGAGAAAATTCTAAAACATTCCAAAGTCATTACCTCGTCAATTCTCTTAAAATCCTTGTAATTACATCAGAAAAGAAATCTCAGTTTGGTGCTAGTCTGTCTACTGCCTAATGCTTGCTAAGCACCTTTCCTTTAAAAAAAAAAAAAAAAAAAAAAAAAAGGCCTGATCAGAGAGACCTGGACATCTTAGCTAGAATCTAATGCAATATAATTTTTATTAAATTTATTTTTAGCGTTACCTTCTATTTATGGCAAATAATTTTTTAAGATAATGACAAAATTTCCTTTTTAAAAAAAAGAGTTGAAAAATATTAACTATTCAATATTTAAAATAATAATATATTACGAAATAACAAATCATGATGGTGATACAGAAAAATACTGGTTTAATCGAGTCATGGTATAAGTAGTGGTTAAGTTATTTTCAACTCTAAGCCAAAATTAACTCTTCTGCAATATGGAAATATCACCACATATCAAAGAAAAGTTGTGGAAAGGATTACATCAGATAGTTTCATACAGTGCCTGGCACACACTGAGCACTCAACAACCATTTGTTCCTTCCCTTTTTAAGGATATAACCAGAAAGCCCTTTTAGTGATCTCCAGAGAGGCTCTGGGTTGGGGGTAGGGAAGCCAGGCTTCCTGTGTATTAGAGACAGGAGCATTTGCTGGGGTTGTGATACTACTTCCCACCAAGAACCTCCAGGGACCTGGCTTAGCATTTTACCCTGATAAAGCTGCAGTTTACTCTCCTAAGGCTCATAATTCTAGTTACAAGTGACTGGGGAAAGAGTACTTCAGAAGTACGTATCTTAAATCACTGAGAAATCAGACCCCAAAGGGTAGTAATAAGAAAGGCAGGGCCATCGCATAACACGTATCTTAAATCACTGAGAAATCAGACCCCAAAGGGTAGTAATAAGAAAGGCAGGGCCATCGCATAACACATGTCCAAGCTAAAAGAAGGTATTACATTTGGGCAAATTCGACAATGCTGTAATGGGAGGGGAAGTCACTAGGTGGTCCATAAACCAACCTTGATCACTTCATCATTTGCTATTGTCCAACTAGAGCGCACAGGTGAGAAAATTCTTAGGGGGAGGGGGAGGGTTTCCACTTCTCTGAGTAGGAGTGCTTTGAAAAAAGAGAGTGCTTCAATAAGTTCAACCATTGTGTAGTAACAAGCACTTTATTATACATATATTGCCTAATTTCTCCAAACATACCTGTAAGGTAGTCCAAGTCAATTCACAAATTTCCGAATCTCCAAATAACCAATTCTCTACATTTACCATAACTCTGTTTTAATGATTTAGAGTTTATAATAATGTCTATTGATGTGACAGTTTAATTAGCTTTTAAAGATTCCTGCCAAATTAAGATTGACAGGATAGCAGCATTTTCAAGAATGTTCAATTTGTCTGCACCCCAGCTCTCTGCTGCTTGCCCATGGAAGAACTAGGGAAGAAAGAGCTCTGCACGCAGAAAGATACAGCCTGGTCTGAGCTGCAGGTGATAGGGAAGAAGAAAATGGGGGGAAAATGGTCGGGTAGCAATTAAGGAAATGGAGAGGGACAACAAAATCCAAGTTCCACAAATCAGATTCAGCAAATTGAATTTTGTTGAATTGGATACTGGGTAAGTTAAACACTTGGCAAACTGGTTTCAATGACTTGGATTTCAGGTAAACTGGTTTGCTTACCTATGAACCAGGTGGTATTAACCTTACAGATAAGAAAATTGAGAAATGTTAAATAAGTGTCCTAAAAAGTAACAGCTACACTCTCAGTTCTTCATATACTACATTTCATTCTCCAGTAATCTCTGTATGGTGACTCCACATCCTTTCACCACCACCTTCTCAAAAAAGTCACTAAAGTTGGAGCAGAAGATTTAAAACCAGGTCTAACTCTAAAACACACACTCTAACACACCTAGTTACCACTACATCATAGTAACAATTCCCTGAAATAATTTTAATTGCCTTCCCCGCCTATGCAGTTTTGTCTACTACTATACAGTAACTATTTACCTACCCTTTTCTGCAACAATGTTTATCTGCTATTCAGAGTTTGAATGGTATTGCTGCCACACTAAATTGGGAAGTTCAGGAAAAAGTAAAAAATTTTAGAGACCTTAATTATTTTAATTAGCCTGAACAACCTTTTTATACATGACTTTGGATCAAAGTTTGCAAGACTAAAATTGTTTGAGAATCCTGATTACATCAGGATCCCAGACTGGCAATCTCTTCTGTATGTTACTATGACTTTTTTCCCTTTCATTACCTTGTTTCATAGACACACACACACACACACACACACACACACACACACACACACACACAGAATACAATTTTCTGATTAATTATTTTGATCAAAGACTAGGTTAGTCTCATTAAATAAATATAAAAACTAAAATAATACTAAAATCTACAAGATTTATATAAGACATTAGAGCCTGCTCAAACTATTGGCCTTACTCCTAAGCTCTTCAGGGATTTATCACATTTATGTTGCCAAGAGACATGTCTTATCTCAAATGTTGACCCATAAATTCTGACTTTTCTTACAGTAATAATTAAGTTTCCTCCTATCAATTAGATAGTAGTTCAAAGAACTCTAAACAACTGAAAGCAGGAAAATTCTTCATTCAATGGAAAGCAGGAAAATTCTTTATTCATAGATTTTATGGATACAATCTATATATAAAGTTACTTTTTAAATACAAATATTTTTACTTTGACAGTGACTGAGTATAATCAGAAACTTACTAATAAAGTTTCCGTTCCTATAAAATATCTTAAGAATCACTTAAACTGATACTTTTAAAGAGTATTAAACATTTGTTCTGATTGCTCATTGGGTTCTTAAAATCTCTTTAATATTAAGATGGGGAAAAGAGATCTTTTCAGCAAATTTTAATATTGCAAACTGACATTAAAAAATGTAACTTTAAACTCTTTCAAGTACATATTTTAAATGCTCGATGAAGAGAGGACGAACTTGATTTTTTAAGTCCATTTCGGGCATCTCTTCTGCACTTTAATATTGCCTCTTTTTAATTATTTTTGATCTTCAATATATACCCAAGGCTACCCTTAATGTTTTAGCAAACAGAATGCGATTCTACCTAACCTCTTTTGAAATCAACAAAAGCTATAAATTTAACTCAACAGCTTTTGTAGTTCAGTTAGATTCAAGGTCATCTCAAGGCTTTTAATTACTAACCAGGATTTGAGGACGTTTACAATTGGTGTAGTTGAGGGGAAGAGCAGCTGGCTTATTCACTTTCATATTAAAGAGCATTATAAAAAAATGTGTCTTGGTGAACTGCAAAACTTCACTGACCACCAATGGTAAGCACAAACTAGCAGAACAAATAATCTTTAAAGATTCATGCTTACTCTCAGTCAACATAAACTTAAAAAGTAGTACTAGAAGACTCTTTAATTTTAATTTCAACAAGTATGACTTATGTTTAATTCAAATCTGTAGATAGCCAGGCTCCCAAAATGTTTCTATTGCCATTCTGAAACCAGCCCTGTTAAAAACTGTGAATGCCTTTCACATTAGCATAACATATACTTACTTAGGTCTCTTCACTATCAAACCCTGCGCAGGATCAGCACAGAAGTCAGCCCTGAAGAACCCACGCAGATTATGCAGATTTCTAAAGGAGTAAATTTAACTTCACTCTCTGTGCACTTAATTTCTCATCAAATTCAGTTGTAGTGTTAGGACTTACTCAAGACCTTGAGAAACTAACTCACTCACTCTCTCTCTCTCTCTCTCTCTCTCTCTCTCTCTCTCTCTCATCTCCTGAAATTTTTAGAGGCAAGCAGAGAAGGCTCCAGACTTTCTCTGCCACCCGCTCCACCATAATCTATAATAGAGAGAAGGCAACCGCAGAAGAGTCCCTAAGCACCGCTTGGACCAGGCTGGAGATACCAGGGTCGGGGTGCGGGTGGAAGGCAACATGCATGTGTGCCGGAAATCTAAGAGATTCAGAGGACAAAAGGCATAGGAATGACTATATCTCTCCAAAAAATGAGAACAGAATAGCCTATCGCAGTGCCTTAATTCTAATTCAAGTACCAGACATTTATTTTAAAAATAAGTACTGCAGACAACCCTAGGTTTTAGTATACAAGATATCTTAATGTAAATTAAACTGGTTGATGGCAAAGATACACTGGGGTAGCTACATATTTCTAAAACTCTATACCCCCAAAATAAGCCAAAATAAAAACAAGCACAAGAGTAACGGAGTAAATGTCCAACAATGAAAAATAGTGGGCTATCAGGGCTGTCATGTCGCAGAGCAATTAAAAGTTTTAAATAAAGACATGTTGAATGACTAAAGTTCGTAACATAAGAAAAAAAGCTTTCAACAAGAAGTATAAAACATAAAGGTATACACTGTATGATGACAGCAAGCAAAAAACTAGGATTTGAAGAAGAAAGAAAATTTGAATAAGAGTTGCTTGGAGGCAAGATTATAGGTAATTTCCCCTTTGTTTTCTGTATTTTCAAAAGGACCATGCATTTCTAATTTTAAAAACATTAGATTCCTAAGCAGCTCACACCTAAGGACCTAAAGGCCAAAAGCAATTTAAGCACAGACTCAGAGATCACACCACTTAAAATTTAAATACAAGATACAGCTAAATCCCTCCTGCTTTTATTTATATGTAAGCACTTCCAACTGTGTTTCCCTGGATGCGTTCTTTAGACAATGCTCTAAAGTTGCTTTCCAAACAAGGCCCTGGAAGCACTGGTTATACTCCAGCCGGGAGCCCTTTCTATGCTTCTGAAAACTACCTTTGGAGAACAGCTTTGGAGAATTACCCACAAATACTCGGTGATCGTTTTTTTTTTATTAATGGGCACACTACATGAAAAGCAAGCTTACTTTGAAATATTTTGAAAAGGCTCTCAGCAGATAGGAAATTTTATCTTCAAATGTTAAATGCATTTCTTCATCACAGTAGTACTTTCAGTAACTGCTTGCCATCAGCTATGAATTCCAGCCAGCCCAACTATCCTTCTAGATTTGATATGTCAGCAAGTAAGGGAATATTTCGTGTGTGTGGGAAAGCAATTGTAATTTCCCACATTAGGTGATTGATTAAGTTCTCTGCTCTAAAAGGCTGATTGGTTTCCTGGTGCCAGTAAAATGATTGATGAATATTTCAACTGCAGCTCCCTCACTACACCACACCCCCATCCCGCCCCTCCCCCATGCACCGCAGCCCCTTTCCTGCTGGGTTCCCTTTTCACAAACCAACACATGTAAAGAGGTTTTGCAATTTCTCTTAATGAATCCACGTTCTCAAATGTATTAATCTCAAGAGGATAGACAGGACTCTTCTCAATGCTGAATGAGTTCTGCAGATAAAAATCCCTTTAAAAGAAACGAGTGAAAACTCTGAAACTAACTATAGTTTTGACTCAGAGAAATCGTACCTACAAATAAGGAAGTATGCCATAGAGGGGATTATAAATAGGAAGAAAAGTGATCATGTTAAAAAGGAGAGAAAAAAAAAACTACATCTAACTTCAAGTTTACATCACAAATGATCAAAATATTAGAATTTTAGTTGCAAACATTTCTATAACATGAACCCAGACCATGGAATTTACGTGTAAATGATGTGATCCTATAGACTTTAGAGCAATCAGGTGTTCTAAAAATAAAACAGGATATGAATGTAAATGTTCTTTGAGGGAATGATTGAACAGTAAGTATCTGAGATCAAAATCATCCCAGAAAACCTGGCTGTGGGCACCATAGCTACTATGTGCTTCAAGCAGGCCTTTCCTAAACTGCAATTTCCTGTTTTACCCAACTCATTCCAAAATAAAGCTGAGAAATCCCTTCAGGGATTATGTAATTCTGCACCATTATTTTATAGGTGGTTCCATAGAAACATGCCACTGTAACAAAGCTAGAATCAGAACCCAGGCCAAACCCAGGCCCATCAACTATTTCATGGGCCTCATAGCTCCTCAAATAATGTGACTGGCCTCTTCTTTCAAAACCTTTCCTACTCAAACTATACTCCTACCATAATCTATTAACCCACACTGCCATATCTTTCTCTCTCTGTGCTAGGAAATCACCTTCTCTATTCTACAAGCTTTGGACAACTGGCTATTATATTTTCATTTTCAAAGGGTCACATCAATCTTTTTGGATTGGTGCTCCTCTCTTTCATAAAGCCACTTTCTGTGGCAGAAATTTAAAAAAAGTAGAAGGGACAAAGGCCACCTTTTCTTAAACTGCATTCCCCAAAGCAGCCAAGCAAACAGCCAGGAGTTTACTGGCCATCTCTTCTTAATCTGGTGTATCTAGTCACTTTAGTTACAAGGAGAGCCACATTTCCAAACAGAAACTTTCTGTTTGAGGGCCTACTCTGGTTCCATTCTGGTTCCAGAGGGCCCATCAAAGCTTGGATTTAGCTTCAAGACACTCTGACTTACATACTGGCACCATCTGTCTCAAGTGACTGAAAAGCACATTCCTTCCCTTACATTTTGTAGACCACCAGAGAAGGACTCAGATTTCTGACTTGCCAATTCTTTTCCTTCATGAAACACCAATTCCTTGTGCTCAGTGCCAATGATATGGATACATATGGTACCCCTGCCTTGAGTAGCTCAAAACCCCTTTTTTCCTTAGTATCACTGAGATTCACCAAGGATTGTCCCTGATTCAGCAAAACTGTTTTCTCAAAAACTTGTTTTTGGTCGGCTTATCAAGGCCAACATGAAAGAGAAAAGTCACTTGTAACTCTGAGAGTGGATCTCCGTGACTAACCTACAGGGAGTTCTGGGTCTCCTCAACAACTATAAATGGCTTGGATTCATAAGTGCTTGTTTTGGGGCAGACACTATGCTTTACAGACTTTGTCACTAATTCTAATAACCCTACAGTCAACTTCAGAAACATTACAGTGGAGAGTGCAGGAGGAGGAAGAAATTAAATCTAGGAAACAAATTCTTAATATTATTACAGTGAAATCTAGGGTTTAACCTCTGTGGACTTCAGTTTTCACATCTGTAAAACGGAGATGATAACAAAACGGAGATGATAACAAAGGGTTGTGAGGTTAAAGTGAGTTAGAGTAAGGTACTTAGAAATTATATAACAAGCATAATGCAAATGTTAGCCGCTAATTTTCAAATGAGAACACTAAAGTTCAGAGAAGTCAATGACAAAGTCACATAGCTGTGATCTTTGTTCTGCCACACTCCAGAGTCGCAGCTCTTCCTCTCTCACACCATCTAACCAAAACCCTTCCTCCCCGGCTGAGACCACTACTGCCACTTCCAAAAAACAAAGCCCTCCAAATAGATATCAGTGGGGGGTTTCCCCCAGGTGGTTTATTATCCTGCTAAAAGGGCATTCTGGAGGAAGGATTGTAAGGCTAGAAAGGTAGTTTCCTGAAAGGTTAGATTTCAACAGTACAGCAAGAATATGGAAGAAAAAAAAATCTGCCTCAGGAATTTAGTAATTGAAGCAATTTAACTCACTTGATGAAGAATGCATTTAAAGATTTCATCTGAAATCTAAAATAAAATGCAAGCATTCAAATGAAAAAGGACTATTTCTTATAACTAAATTGCACCCCTACAGAACAAAAAAAATGCTTTAAAAGGTACATTATGCGACACTCCAAGAACATCGAGACAATTACAGAGCTCTCAGGAAGGAAGCCCAAATATCTCGCTGATCTTTCGTCACCCACCAAGCTCCATCTTAAATTCCAATCCAGTAACTCCTTATTGTTACTCATATTTTATGTGACATTTCTTCTACCAGCAATCTCACTTCAGAATGAGTTCCATCTAGCAACTGTACTACGGAATACATCCCTGTTTAACAACACAGTAACTGACTTATACTAAAATGTTACACTATGAAAGGGTATTCTTAAAACAGAAAAGGAGATGCTTCTATATAGACTATTAGCACTTCCCTCAGTGAAAACCACATTAAAAGGTAAACCAATCTACAAACTGACATTGCCAAAAAATCACAACTCTAGAAGACTCAGTGAAAGCCAAACATGCCTACTTAAAGTTAACAAGCGAGCCATTCCTGATGGAAGTTTTAAAAAGCCAGATCGGATTTTTACCTCATAAATATTTCATTATTTTTTAGAAATGACTCTTAATAGTAAGAAAGTATTGTGCTGTCAAATTTATTTCCATAATTATAAATCTAGCCTTTGTGATTTAACGGGTTCTATTGGAAAACTTCTGCCACAACATAATCAACAGTTAAGCAACAGGTTTCATGTAGCAGGTAACAAAAGCCTTATCAGAGAATTCAGTGAGGATGAACTATGACACACATCATTTAGTCTCATGCAAAGAAAACTTAAATGATATGAACTCATTTTCAATTTTTTTTTCCTCTGTAGCCTTTTGACGGAGGAAAAAAGGAAAAGAAAACAAAAGAAAAACCCAAAGTAAGTGAGTACTACTAATATTACCTGGAGAAGTTACCATTTCCTTACACCATAGTTAGTTCATTTAGAACACAGGTTCTCACATGTTTTGGTCTAAGTGGTCTTAACCCATTACATATTAAAATACATAATATAATATTATGGAGAATATATTTTCAAAAAAACAAAAACAAAAAAGTAGTGAAAAGTGGCATCGCTTATATTTTTCTAATCTTTTTAATATCCAGCTTAATTCCAGCAGCTAGATTCTCCTGTATGCATTCAGTTGTGATATACTATTTTGGCTGAAGAATAGGGACAGGAAATCTGGCCTCACACAGATTTATAATTGGAAAAGGAAGAAAAATTTGCTTATTAAAATAATTGTAGGTGTTTTTCTTTGATAATACACCTTAGTAAGGCTGGGTTTCTTAAAGGTTAGTTCAAGTGAAATCTAAAACCTTATCAATGAACGTTGTGTACTCTGTCACATTAAACTCCATCGGTCTATACGACATTTTGAACAGATCTTTTATCCATGTAGGATTTTGTAATATCATATACCTAGTGATTTGGAAAATATTGCTTCACTGAAATAAGGTGATCTTCAAAATTGACATTTCATTACACAATATCAAAAAATCATATTTGTTAATATCACCATCGGTCTCATCAGAAAAGGCTTTAAGTATTGGAAGCTGTCAATCTCTAAGTGACAGGTACAAGATTTCCAAAATGCTAATTGTTGTCTGAAAGTTCAAATTTTATTCACTAGCAACAAATATTGTCGGTCTTCCTTGGAGTAATAGGCTCACTGCTCATTTTCAAAAAAAATGGTCTGCCATATAACCAAATCTGATCAGACCATAGTTTGTTGACTGTACTTTCAAGCAAAAATGGTAGTCCATGACAAAAAGCAGCTAGTTCATAATGAATCACACAAGCACTTTCCCTTAAAACAACTATCTATTTTGGTATGCTGCAAAAATGCTTTGTGTGTATTTGTCATAGAATATCAAAAACAAGTGTGCTCAAAGGTCAAGATTTAATAAAATTAATCATTTTTACTACTTCACCTAGGACATTCTTAAGTGAAATGGCTTTTTTTGTTAAATAAGCGTATGGATGTAAAGAATACAATTACTGCTATAGTTTAGTGCTTTGACTTCTACTAAGACTCCAACAGTTTTTACTCACCATTGTTTTTGCAACATTAGTGCAAATTTGAACATGGTGAAAAAGGCAAACAATGTCAGATTATAAAAGTAACTGTGAGCTCAAGAGCCTCCTGAAAGGGTGTCAGGGACCCCCCCCCCACACACACACACACAGGTTCATGAACCACAATTTGAAAACTATTGATTTAGATAATACAGTAAATAACTAATTTAATGGTTCAAATAAGTGGGAAGAGATTAAGTCTAAAACAATCCAATAAAGAATGATACACAAATGATGAATGGTAAAAATAATAAAAGCCAACTGAGTACTATTTCATTATTCATTTATAAATTTAAAAGGCAAGAGATAAGGAAGCAGGATAAAAAGTATGTAAGATTTCACAGAATTGTGTCCTCTTTTTCTTTCGTGAGAGAAAAACTAAATTGCATAAATTGAAGTTAATTGTGGTAAAATGAACACTGCATCCAATCCAGCAGAGTGTAAGGAATTAATAAAAGTGATCAAGACTGAATTTTTAATCATTCCAAGATGACACGGCTTCACAATTAAAATGAGTGCATGAGTTAAAATTAATTTTTTTTAATGAAAACTTTATACAGATTAAGCTAGTTCCCTTCACTGAATCAGTCTCTCCATTTTGGCACAGGTTTGTTACTGTAATGTTTCCTGAGTCTTAAACTATGGGATCATACCTCTGTCTCCCTTGCATTTAAAGGAAATATCACAGGACGTTTAAAAATCTGCTTAATCAATTACATCTTTTTTCAATGGTTTTAGAGGAAAAAATTAAAAATACAAATTTTGGCAACACAATGATGGATTGAAAGAGCAAGCAGAAACCACTTTTAGACTTCTGAAGTGCTTTAGATTTAGACAAACCTAAAATTATCTAATGCTATGAAACACAAGAGTTGGAAATAAAAAGCTGAGAAGGCTATCTACCTCTTCCATATGAAGAATTTAGTTATTCATTTCTCTCAAATATGACTCTTAAGTACATTTTTAAATGAATTGTAAATCACTTCCAATGCAAACAGTTATTCAAGCAAGTACCTACATTTGATTCGTCCTTTCTAGCGCTTATTGTGCAAACAATTCCCTCTATCCCGATTACCAAATTTTTTATAATTTCTCACTCTGACAATGAGAGCAAAGTCACTTTTCTGGTTGAAACCACCCACAGAATGTATCTTCAAATCAAACCACCAGGATTTGTTTCCAGAATACATTACATGTTGCTGCCTGGGGAATGGTTTGGGAAACATTACACTTGCCAGCTGACTTATCAATAGTGCCCACAGAATCGACACCAACTTAAAGGCAAGAATCTTTCCAGAAAATAGAAAAATATCCTACTACTGCCATCTGTGGTTTATGCTTGAATAGCTTCTCTGGTGTAAACAAATTGAATGGTGTACAGTTCAAAATTAGGACCCAAAGACCTCATCATTTGAAGATACTTTTTTAAAGTTAACTCTTAATAAAACAAACTGTAGAACTGACTTAGTATGACATAAGCATTTGTGATCCTTTTTTTGAACTTATTATAATGCTCCACGAACTACCTTGATGAAAATGGTTACACTTCATAAGAGCTAACTTTTGTTTTTCCCAAACGTGCAATCTCAAAAAATTCAAAATACTTGAATGCCTCCTGTGAATTTATAATTAGGCTCACTTCTCTTTTGAAATAGTGATTGTTGATATTAAAATATTCCCAAAATTTTTAAGGAAATGTATTTTTAAAGAAATACAGGAATTTTTTACTTAGGCACAAGAGTTTGGTTAGTTTGCTCCCTTCGAGATAAATTTTGAAGGTTCAATTATTCCTATAATTTTTTTTAAAAACAAAAATTCCGAAATGCAAATGAAGCCTCCAAGTAGGCTATTTTCACAACTTATTTTCTCTCAGTTTGCTTTCTCAAATGACAACCACTGTAGCTTAGGGATCAAAAGATTTGGTGCAGCTGGGGGTGGGGTAAAAAGCAATTCGGCTCCCCAACGACCAGCTGAGGAAATCCGGGTTCTCTCCCCAACTAAATCACTGCTAATTAGAATTACTGGGTTACATAGTAAAGTTTTATTTAAATAATCGTAACCAGAGAAAAAAATCTGTTTTCTTGAGAAGCTGTTCTATGCAGGCTACTGTTTAACAGCAGGTAATAAGGAAAAAACAAAATAAAGTAGGAAATATTTTAGTCTTTAAAATAAAGTTTTCTATTCTACAGTTAGTTCTAAACCACACTTAAAAGCAGTTAGATATCTCAAAACGGGTTTCTTTTGATTTTTCATTTTCAAGGAAATTAAGATCTAACAGCCTTTGCTTTTCTGTAAAGACAAGCCATATTAGAGAACAAGCAATAGCAGACTGGGCTTGATTCTATACTGTACATCAAAGTTATATCCAGAGATTTTTTTTTTTAAGATTAAGCTCACAAGAAACTGAAACTTCAGCTCTAACAGGGGCTCAACACCAGAAAAAGAATTACCTGCTCAGTACTTCTTGCCGACTTCTAATAATTCTGGTATTTCTAAACCTTGGTTATCAATCAATGGCATCCATAAACCCGTAAGAAATTACCTGAGCCAGGAAAAAGTTGACCTTAATACGAAAGTTTGAAAGAAAATATTTTCTTTCACAAATTGCTGGTTTTAGACATACTTTCCAAGTATACAAAGAGTTGGGTATATTAGATCACTACTTGTGTGGGCATATTCAATAGCAACCTTCTGTTTAAAATTGTTTCAAGGACACTTTTATTCTCTGTTGAAATGCAAGCTTTATCTGTTGATTTAGAACTTTGATTTCCCTATGACCTTTTTTCACATAAATGACTGGTTCATACAAAATAAGACATTCTTACTGTATGACTTTAAAAGGATAGATTTAACCAACAATATAAAATTTACTCTTACAAAGTATCTCCCCAAATTTAACTTTCAACCTAATTACATACATGGAAAAAACACTTACACAGAGAATTGCCATTTAACTTGGCTACAACACAAAAATAAGCATAAAAACAAAACATTAAGACATTGCCAACATCCACTGAGCATGTTAAAAATAGTGTCTCATATGCCGAAGGTGCTATCCCGAATTCTGAAGCCAGAAGTTGCCTTCTGAACACAATTCATTAATGGACCAATTTATTCAACACTAACCAACAAATATCTACCTTATTATAGAAACGAAGCAATGGTGTCTTAATACAGGATGAAACTCGGTTGAAACTCACTTACATAGCCCCAAGCCCCCAAGCAAGCCAAGCATCATTAGCAATTTAAAGCCAACTTGCACAACAAACACTACAAGTAGTGTAAAAAACTTCCCTTACTAAGTATCAACTGGGATTTCTACCCTCCATCCGCCACTAACCTAAAACTACATTTTATTAATCTAAAATTTATTTCTTACCTTTGTCCCATAACCCCAGGGAAAAAAAGGGGGGAAAAAATGAGAAACAAAGAAATTGTGAATAAAATATGGGAAAGCATCATTTGGGCATCCTTTAGGAAATGCAAGGTTATTTTTTTTTCATTAGCTCCTTCCCTCTTCAACTCCCTTTAGTGTGCTAACACATGCACGTGCACACACACACACACACACACACACACACGCTCGCACGCGCGCGCGCGCACACACACCTTTTTGCTATAGAATTCAGAATGACTTAGGAAGCATGTCATGATCATATTTTGATTACATGGAACAGAAATACTCAGAAAAAAATTGGTGGATGGTAAATCTAAGATTGGAAATGTGGTCATCTCACATCTCAACTTTAAAACCAGCAGTGTTCACTACTGCCTTTCAGTGTTCTTTGGAAACCCACTAAAAAAAAATGTGCATTGTTTGTTCTAAAAACAACAATATTATATATATTTTAAATCAAAGTAGAAAAGTCTAAGGTACTCAGAATTAACTTAATTTTTAAAGTCACAAAACTTAAATTGTCACGGAAAATATTCGTTAATTTTTTTCAGGGATAAATATTTGGATGGCATAATCATAGCAGGAAAAAGGGATGTTAGTGAACTCCCAGCTAATTATATAAGCTGTGATATTAATTGCTGATAATGGCTTATAACCTTCCTCTGCTTGAAATACTTAATTTAAGTCTACTCCCTCATTTTCTTAAAATAAAATGAACAAATGCAATATTCAGCACATACTTCCTCAAACCATTCATCTTCCTCTGAAACCCCAAGAGGGAGCAGTCCTCTATTATGACTAAATGGGTTCATTTTTGTTATGAAAACCTACAAGCAATGACTAAAAACATCTAGCGCAGTCAGCACAAGAAATTCCTGAAAAGGTGATGGTGCATCAAAAGGCAAGCAACTGTGTTCCAATGGAATAATAAAAACCACTTAAAGGACTGTAAATTCAGCATCAATGGCGTTTCCGGCAGAAAACATTTCTAAAATTCCACCTACAGTTATTTCTTCATGACACAAACCAACAGACCTCCTATTTAGATAGCTATCTATTGCAAATATTTCATACAAAATGAAAATCAGTCAGGAGGGTAAAAAGTCAGAATTCATTTTTTCGTAGAACTTAAGCAGTTTCATTTACTTTTAGAGAAAAATGTCAATGAAGAAGTATAAAAGAAAAAAAAATCCCCACCATTCCAAAGATAAACTTTCCCTTTTCTGGAGGGCGGGGAGTGTGGTAATTCTGAGGCATATTAAGTTATAAGAGATAAAGAACATAAATTATAAAATAGGACGCTGCTCATTTTTACACTGAAAAATGAAGCATCCCACAACAGTGTAATGTTTAATGTATTTTTTAAGCTCATCAAACTGCCAAAAGTCCCACTGTGTTTTCAATTTAAAAAAAAAAAAATCTGTAGCACTAAACAGGACTGATGTAAAATAGTAAAGCCACCTTAGCCAAAATGGATTGCTCGATAACATTATTTTAAATGGTTCTGACGAATTGAGGAAATGAGACTATGAATGGGAAATTTGATTAAGAATTAAAATTACCATTGAGTTCTTTAAAATGTACTAATGAATAATTAATAACAAATGCAGTTCCTAGGTTTCCCTTACAACAATATTCTCATGTAGAACTTAAGTCTACAGTAAAATCCAACTATGCACAGGTGGGTACAGGAAGCATACACAAACAGAAAGGCATTATGAAAATACACTAATGTAGACTATAAGATCTGGGGCTTGGGTAGAAAATCAGCATGGTAAATTTTAGATCAAGATTTGCATTCACACATTAATACCAAATCAAATCTCCACTTAAAAAGCTTAAAAAGTCAAAAGCATTAAAGAAATCCTTTGTTCCTATGATACTGTCTCCTTCTACCCTAACTGGATTCCAGCCTCCTCCTTTGTGACACCGGATTTTATTGATCTCAAACATGTTCACATTCAGAAATTAGTCTCCAAAGACATCCCACGGGACTGCCAGCCACCTAGATACCACACATCACAGACATCTTAAAAAAGAACAAGAGCTTTAAAAATATATCACTATTTGGTCAGCAACATCAAGTGAAGTTAACCAGGCTCTCCTCTAAACAGACTTTTCCCTTAACTGGTAAAAATGCAGATCTACTGAATTGGTAATAAACGTATGAAGGTGCAGATCCACCCCCAAGATGCCTCTCTCATAGCTTCTCATTCATTCGACAATCCAGTGCCTAAGTGACCTATATTCAGGTTACTTTCCTCACACCTGCCAGGTCACTATCCTGATTGAGAATCGTGCTGAAGCAATTAATTTTTAGTGCCTCCTAACTGTCCTGGGTGTTTGCATTCAATTTTAAATCTGTTACTTGTTAGACACTGTTCGGTCCTAGATCTGTAAGAGAATTGCGAGTTTATGGCGCAGGGAGGAGAGGAGGCACGATCTGCGAGAGCCTGCCCTTTATTCGGAAATGAGGAGATGTGAAAGGTGGAAGGCAGGGCAAATAAATAAATAAATCGGGTTTGCAGCCGGAGCGTTTGCCGGCCCGTACGAGCACCCTTTGTAATGCAGGCCTCCCGGGGCTATCGCCTGCGCTAATTGCTCCAGGGCGCTTTCCAAGTTCAAAAGTTCACCTTTTACGACCTCACAAAAGCTCCTTACACGTTACCAATAAAAACATTCCCCGGCAAACACCGAGGGGAAAAATATCAAACAGATACAAATAAAACATCCCGCAGGGAGAGGGGTCCAGGGGGCGTAGGACAGGGCAGCCCCAGAGACAGACCCGAGGAACCTGAGGACTTGGCCGGGACCTGGGGCCAAGGGGAGAACGGTAGGAAAGGCTGGGCCAAGGGAGGAATTCTCGGTCTGCTGTCCGAGACCGCGAAAGGGACGAGGAGAACTGAGGTGGGACAACTGCGGACCAGGACCGGTCGGTAGACGGAGAGACAGGTGTCCCCAGCAACACGGTCGGATCAGAGATCTAAGCCAGCAGAGAGTCGTCGCCTAGAGCTGAGCGAGGAACGAGCAGAGCGAGATCGGGTACGGAGCAGGCACCAAGGGGTCCAAAAAGGAGACGCTGGGAGGGTAGCTAACGATCTGGGGGTCGGCGCAGAAGAGGAGGCTCGCAGTAGTGGGGTGCGGGGGCCACAGGAAGCTCCGGACTGCAGGGGCTCCAAAAAGGTGTGGAGCGCAGAGATCCGAGAGGACGAGGGTGTGGTGTCGCGTGGACAGGGCGAGGAAGGAGGGACCCGCGTGGGTGAGCACAGAAAGGACTGGAGGGGAAAAGAGGGCTCCGCGCTGAAAGGACCCTTCGAGGGGACGCGAGGGGAAGGGAAGCCCCCAACGACGCGACTCAAGGTGGGGGGCCGGGGCAGAATCGGTGCTGAGGGGACCCAGGGGAAGCGGAGGGCTAGGCGCAGAGAAGACGGAGAAGAGGGAGAGGGGTCCGCGACGAAGGGACTTGGGGGAGGGGGGCGGATTCGCGCAGAGGGGACGGGGGAGGGGAAGCCACTGCAGAGGGGCCGGGGGAGGGGGAAATGAAGGTCGGGGTAGAGGGGACTGGGCAGGGGGAGGATCCGCGCTGAAGGGAACTGGGAGGGAGGGGAGGGTCCGCGCTGTAGGACAGGGGAGGAAAGGGAGGTCCGCGCTTGAGGGGCGCCGAGGTGAAGGTCCACACCGAGGGGACCCGGGCCGCTGCGGCTTCCCGGAGAAAGAGCAGGAAAGGCTGAAAAGAGATCGCTGGGGTAGGAGACAGGGGACCGGTTCTAGCTGGGCCCGGGTTCTGCACGCCCCTCACCCACCGTTGCGCGGTGGCGGAGGGAGCGCGGCGGGCGGCTCCAGGAACCCCGCGGAGCCCCCGCCACCTCCCCCTCCGCTAGGCGGCCGTTCGTCCCGCTCCATGCGGTGGTGCTCAGGGCCCGCGCTCGGTTCGCTGCTCCGCCATGACCAGCACCGTCGCCGTCGTCGTCGTCGTCCGCCAGGGGGAGGGGCTGTCAGGGGCCCGCGGGCGCCGGGCCACCGCGCTCTCTGGGCCCCGAGCCACCCGGCTCCTTGCCCCTGCGCGCCGCGCCCCCTCAGCACTGGCCAGCTCCCTCCCCCGACGTCACGCGCCGCTGCCACGCACGGCCCCGCGGGGGACGCTGGGTATTGGAGTCCGCCCCGCGAGGCCGTCCACGGGGGACTCCACCAACTGAAGGGATGCGAAGAAAGATAAGCGACCCTGAGGAAGGGAAATCGAAGACCCCTCAAGATCATGAACCCTGATAAAAACTCCTTGGAAAAATACAATAAAGATTACTTTAAGGCTTTTCTTTATTATGATTTATCTTTGACCAACCTTTCCTACGACTCTCCGTGTCCCCCTCCTCGACAATGAGTGTTTCCTAGGAGGCGGGTCGCGAAGGAGGTGGGTGAGCACGTGCAACGAAGCCCAGCCCAGTGGGCGGGGCTCGGGTGGGGCGGAGTTTGGGGATATTCACGGGGCCCTTCCTCCGCGGCTTCGGGACAAATTGGACCTGAGATTAAAGGACCGGAGTTTAACTCGAGGTGACTGCGTTCGTATGCAAATGGAATCTATAAAACTCTGCTTTCCGGGGTGTTCTTTAAAGTCTTTACCTCCGGGTGGGCGGGAAAGACTAAAGTTTCCTCCTCTTTCATTTTCCGCCTGCCGGTAGAATAGAATGGCAAACTGAGCTCGAGGCCATTGATGCCATTAAAGAAACTGTCGAGAGTCTTTAACTCCTGGTTTCTTGAAGTTCTCGGTTTGAGAGGCTCCTCACCCACCCTTCTTCTCCTTAATTTATCACTTTCCCTATCCGTAAAAGGGGTTGGAATAGAGATGGGGTCCAATTGGAAGATCCTCAAGCCCCTTCCACGGCTCCCGCCTCAGTTTCCTGGATTTTGCAGTCTCTGTGGCTCTGGGTTGAGTCCACCTCCTGCGGCCGCGAGGTGGCGCGCGGCTACCAGCCGCTGGGCCTGCGAGGGCATCCGCCTTCGGCCACACTCTCACGCAAGGACTCATTGCGGCTGTCGCCCAAGGTCTAAGTCCCACCTGGCCAGCTTGAAGACAAAGAACACTGATGGGCTGCCCGCCTGTGTTCTGCTGGGTTATGCTGTGTCTTTCTTACTGGCTGCCCATTTCCGGCTCTCTCCCTACCCCGCCCCACCAATCCGTTGGCTTGACTGTCATTCCTTAATTTTTTAAAAGTCCTCATCTGGCATTTACATCCCTGTCTAGTCTGACCCAGCTCACATTTCTCATCACACCCCTTCCGTCGCCTGCTACGCAGGATGTTTTGCAACCCTTTTCCGCACTTGCCGGTTTCTTACCAACATTCGTTAACCTGTATTGCTTCCTTAGTCTGTGCTGGTCACTGTTCTGAAAGAGTTACATTAACGCTATGTTGTCTAAACTTCACACCCACTCCGAGGTAGCTCCAGTATTGTCCCTATCAAACACTGAGGAAGTCGCCCAGCAGAGATGGGGATTCCAAACCCAGTAGGTCAGACACCAGAACACAAACTCCTTAGTTCCTACTAGCTGAAATGCTGCTCACTTCACCCCACTCCCAAACCTTTATTCATTTTTCAAAGTCCTGTGGAAATATCTCCTTAGGCACATGGTCCTTAATACCTCCCACCAGGGGACATCTAGATCCCTTCTGTATTCCCTTATGGCTCTGCCTCTGTAGCTCTGTTGAGCTCCCTGTGGACCGTGAGAAATGATCTCTCTGCTTCCCCACTACCATTCCCCAGCCCTAAAGGAGGAGGAGAGCCTGTAGTGCATGTGTTGGGTGGGGACAGGGGACAGAGGAGATGGGCCCTCTGAGCCATACCTTCTACTCTGGGTTCTAAAATGTGTTAGGACCATGTAGCCTTCCCAGGGCCAGAACTTCCCTTTCTACCATAGGCTTCTGCGGGTAGTGAGTGCCCCTTCCTTGAAGTTCCACTTAGGGGCTAAATGTCACTGCAAAAACCTCCTGCAGTCCTGCGGTTTCATTGGCGGACAAAGATTCTAGACTGGCTCTCAAAGGTGGGCAAAAGAGTTCAGCCAGACACTCCAGTTCAGCTCTTAGAAACAACTCTTCCTCCTTCAGACCAGCTGTTGTCTCTTCCTCCGAAAAGCCATGCTGGAGCTCCCTGACTAGTCAAACCCCTTTCTTCTCATCATTATAACCCCAACCACCCCAAACTTCAAAGTCCTGGTTCTTAGAGGAAAGGGATTATAATACTAGCTGCCTCAGAGGATTTTTACAAGAATTAAATAAAATGCTACGTGCAAAGCAATTAACGGGCCTAGTAAATGGGACCTGTTACTAATGTAACCAGCATAAAGAGTGGTCCTAATCCCAGATACTGCTCTTCTGAAAATGCTTCTTGGGAAGAATCAACTATCATAAAATTAAGAAAGGTGAAGGAAATGATTGTGAACTGAGCCCCTAGCCACTATCCTAAGTGTAAGATCCTGTCAGGTATGCACCTACTATGTGTCCAGCACCTACTACAGAGCCTTTTCCCACTAACATCCCCCAGCAATTGAAAAGTCAATACTTTCCCCAAATTTACAAATGAGGAAACAGACAAGACAGACAGATGAAAAAGACTCCCAACTACAGCAGAATTCATGACAGAAGAGCTAGAAAGGAAAATAAGAATAAGGAGGGACCTGTGGGGAGTGGTCCAGAGGCCAACAGCAGACAGACAAACAAGATAAAACAGGGATACGGCTAAGAGCAGGACAGGTTTGAGCTCCATCGTGGGGGCCTTGCCCTGTGGTGGGGGAGACAGACTCAAATAATCACACAAACCCACAACTGCACATAAGTGCTACAACAGAACACCCTTAGAAGTCCCTGGTGTTATGGGAGTGTTTGACAGGGCTCATTTTGGTCCAGGGCTCATCAGGGGAGGCTTTTTGGGATAAGGAGCATTGAAATAAGATGGGAAGGATGAGTAGGAGTGAGTCAGACTGGGCGGAGAGAGAGAGTATTGGCTGCAAAGAACAGCATGTAAAAAGGTCCTGAAGCTGATTTGGAACTGAGAAAATCCATTGTGACTGGAGCCCACTGAGAGAGAGGGGCAGGAGAGAAGGGTGGAAAGAAGGAAACCGTAAGAAACTATGGGGTCATATAGGGAAACAGCCAGCAGAGGGCAGAATTCTCTGGTGACAGCAGCCTTGCTCTTCCAGGATCTCCTCGCCAGAGTCAGAGCCAGGCAGCATGGGGAGAAAGAGCTGGGAAAGGGAACCCCCTGCCATGTTATTTATTTTAAGTACATCTTGTCTATTATCTGAATAGATAGGACTCACATTACAAAATCCCCAAGATGAAAAAAAAAATGTTCATTGAAAGTAAGCCTTTCTCCTTACTCTGATCCTCAACAGCTGGTTTCCCTTCTTAGCAATAACTTCCATACCGATTTATTGCATCCATTCTCAGATAGTCTGTGCACAAAAAAAAAAAACACCATTATATATACTTTTTACACTAATCTAGCCCTGGTTTTGACACCTCCCCAGGGGACTTCTAGTTAATGAAAGAAACTAATTTGTACTAAACACCTACTGCACATGATTCTTTAATTCAGCTGAGTTATAGAGCATCAGACCTTGTGCTAGGCCAGTGGTTGGAAAACCTTAAATCTCCTGGGGGACTTGTTAAAATAGATTGCAGGGCCCACCCCTAGAGTTTCCCCATCATTAGGTCTGGGGTGAGGTCTGAGAATTTGCATTTCTAACAAGTTCCCAGGTGATGCTAAGGCTGCTGTTCCTGCGACCACATTCTGAGGCCACTGAGCTAGCTGCTCGCGAACGAAATGTGTGCACTTGGTGGCTTTATTTCTCTCCCACAAGAGAAGACACCAATGAAGCAAAGAAACACCAAGTAGAAAGATAGTTTCACAGAGTGATAAATTCTATGAAGGAAATGAAGAGGGAGAGTGTGTGTGAGGGGGAAGTGTTTGAGAGGAGGCGGGTAGAACTGGAGGTAGCAACATTCGAGGCACAAATAAATGTTACTTTTTGAGCATTTGAAGTTTACAAGGTCAGGTAAATAGACGCAAGTGGATATCCTATCTTGGGCTAGGGGGGATCACCTACAGAGATAGGGCGGAGAGAAAAGAGAAGGGGTCAGGCCCCCTGGGGTGCGCAGAGGTGGAAGGACTGGCTAAAGAATCGAGAAGGAGCCCGGGTGAGATACAAGGGGAAATCAGAAAGAAAGCGAGAGAGGAGGGGGTTTGAGAAGGAGGCGTGATCAAGAGCTGTGGATCCTGGGAGGGTAGGGAGGTGCCGCGCTGGGTTCGGTTACAGGAGGTCCCGGGGACCCCAACAAGGCATTTCCACAGTGAGCCCGAAGACCCCTGGAGCGAGGAGATGGGCAGGGACTCCGAGCATTGGCGACTGCAGACTCCCCCTTGGGCAAGCTTTGCCTAGGAATTAGAGGTGCGTCCCAGATGATGAGGAAGCGGAAGGGTATTTAAAGGGTAGGATACTGGAGTTCATTCGTTGGGGGTTGACGGGAGGGATCTTGGAGGGAGGAAGAAATGGAAATGAGGGAGAGAGCGGTCTGAGCCGTGAGAAGGTTAAAGCTGGTGGTGTCGGGGTGTTTGGAGCGCTCAAATGCTCGCTCGCCCTGGAAACTTCATGCGTCTGACTTTACACCACTCCAAAAGGAAAGCACTATTTCCCCCATTTTACGGACTGGAAACTGAGGTTCAAAGAGGCGAAGAGACACGCCCAAGGTCCTGCATCTCAGAAGAGCGGGGAATCGGCGCGGCTCTTACTGCCCCCGCTGCTCCTGCGGGCTCCGAATAAGACCCTTTTTTGTGTCCTTAGAGGGATGCGCTTTGGATAGCAGCCCAGTGGCAAAGAGGCCCCGCAGCGAGCCCGCCAGGCGGGGCGGGGTGCCCCCTTCCACCCTAGCTCCGCCCCGCAGAGGCGCGGGAGGGGGCATGGGGCGGGGAGCGGCGGGCGGGCCCGCGCGGGCAGAGCTGGCGGCGGCTCGGAGCGCGCAGGGCAGCCAGAGCTCCCCAGCGTCCGCGCCCGGCTGTCTGTGCCCACCGTGTCCGTCCCGCCATGGCCGCGGACACCCTCCCGCCCCGGCCCTGGCCCCGGCCGCTACCCCTGCTCCTGCTGCCGCTGCTGCTGCTGCTGCGCGTGGGCTCGGTGCGCGCCGACAGTAAGGTACGCGCGGCCCTCGGACCGGGGCGCAGCTCGGTGGGGAGCTGGGCGCGAGGGGGCGCTGTGGCTGGGGTACCCGCCAAAGAGGGTGCCTGAGGCCGGGAGCCTTGGACCTGGAGAGGGAGAGACCAGACCTTGGTCTTAAAACACGGAAGGCTCTGGGGCCGAGACCCTGGGAGAGGAGCGCGTAGGGGAAGAAATGCTGGAGATGATAGTGGTGTTTAGGACCCGGAGCCTGAAGGGGTGCTGGGACCCAGTCCCGAGCGGGATGTCGGTTAGCTCTAAATCCCTAAATCCCACGGTCAGGGAGAGGGGGCGCAGACAGGAGATGCTGGGGGTAGGGATTCCCAGGAGCGCTGAGCAGAGGGAGCCCAGAGAGCTGGCTCAAAGTTTCCATGGAAGACTGACCCACACGCGGACAGACCCCTGGTAACTGCTGCCCAGCGACTCCTAGGTTTGAAGCAGCCCTTGGGCTAAGGCTTTCAGGCCATGCGGGGACCCAGAGTCCCTCCCCAGTGAACCCAACTGAACTGGTCACTTGCCTACCAGGGACTTGATGCACTCTCTAGAGGACACCGTATCTCCAGAAGTGACCTGAGCGGTTTTCAGTTGTGGCTTAAACGATCTGCTCTGGTGTCCAACACACCTGGGTTCAAATCCCACCTCCACCTCTCAGCCGGGTGACCTTTCGTCTTTACCTCTCTGAGCCTCCATTTCCTCACTTATAAATACGGGAAGAATAATGCTTCCTACACTTCGCATCGATGGCCTCTAGGTTAGGGAGAGCATGCCTGGAAAGTGTTTAACACCTCGCCTGGCACCTGGTAGGTACCAATAAATACTCTGATTATGAAGTCTCACCACAGGGACCCTGAAAGGGGTGAGATCCAGAATGTAGAGAGAGCAAACACTAATGGTCAATCAGAACATGGGCCCCTTGAAGGCATTCTGGAAAGGACCCAGTGAGGATGAGGACGGGACTGGGGTTAGTAAGGGGCAGAAGGGAGATAGGACCCTGCTCGTGAAGCATGAAAGCGAAGGATGATTTCTCTTGATGTCTCTGCACCCTCTTTCCTGGGTAGAAGGTGAGGTTGCCCTGCCCACAGGCAGGTGAAGGGCAGAAGCCACTCACCACATGGTAAGGTTATGAGCAGTGGGCACTGGCAGACCCTGAGCCTGAAGATCCAGCTCAGAGTATGAAAACAAGTGGGCCGCAGTCCTGACCATGTTCTCCAAAGACAAGGGAATGAGCAACACTGCCATTTTACAGATGGGGAAGCTAGGAGGTATGCAGAGGCAACTGGCTTGTGAATCAAAAACCTAGGTTCTGGCCCTTTGCTGTTCTTTGGCTGTGTGACCTTGGTCAAGTCACAAGCCTGTCACTGGGCTTCAGTTTCCCCATCTGAATAACAATGTCTCCCCAACTTCCTCTCCATATAGGGCCTTCTAAGATCCCCTGACCTGGCTCAGGTAAGGGAACAAGTGAACAAAACCCTCCAGATAACCTGATCGTTGTTTTGCCCCTCTCATTTCTCTGGCTTGGAGGAATGTTTGGTCTTAGGCACCCTCTGAGCCATGCAGAGGACTTTAGAGCTTGTGGGGGAGGGCTAGCATTCAACACAAAGCAAAGACAAAGAAAACCCAACACCCTGTTTATGTAGTGAGTCAGCCAAACACTTGCTATGTTGGGTGTGTGTGTGTGTGTGTGTGTGTGTGTGTGTGTGTGTGTGTGTGTGTTCAGTTGTCCCAGGGCAAGCTGGGACTAGTGGGATGGGGAGGCACATCCTAGAGTTTGGAGAATGAAGCAGCTGGGGGACTCAGCACAGCCCTCCCCCAGACACCTCCCACACCACACCGCTTCAGCCAGCTGGGAAAAATAAAAATCAAGTGATGGGTGAATTTACTCCGCATTCCTCAGCACAGTTAGACTCCTCTGCGCTCTGCAGAGAGAGCTGTTTTCATTATCACCCTCTCCCTCTGTGTAACAGTCCTCTTTCCTCTCCAAGTCCGTCCTATTTTTCCAGGTCGAGGGGAGCCCTTAAGAGGGCCTGGGACTTGAAGTCTATCTAGGGCCCTAATGTGTTAAGCTGGCCCCTCTTCAGGCTCCTGCTCCTAGGATGTCCAGCCTCCTCCCCTCCTGTCCAGTACTTTCTGGGGGACAGAGGGTAGCTTACCCCCCAGTGCTCACCACAGAATTCTTTGGTCTCTGCCAGCTCCTCTCAGCGGGTGTCAATTTTGTGTTTATAGTAAGGTGTCTCCTAAACAGTATTTGGAGTTTCCATCTAAGGAAGTGTTTTGTCCAGCTTGATAATGGGAGAGGTAGTGCCCAGCTCTCCTGGCATTTCTGAGGGGCTCCCCAGCGTGGAGGCTGAGATGGACAGACAAGTAACCACACGAATCCCAGGCACGGCACCAGAGACCTCGGGGAGACGGCTCTTTGTACCGTGTCCTTGGAATGGGGCTGAGAATGCCTGATTGTACCTCAGTTTTCCCACCTGCAAAACGGGTGCTGGCACCTCACTTCCACACATTCACATATGGGAAGGGGTTCTTTGGTCACCCCTGCTACTGACCAGGGCCCAAGGACAGGGGAAAGCTAAGACTTGAGGGAAGAGGGCCGAGGGGGCAGGAGGGGCTGGAGCAAGCGCGCGGTGTTGTCCCGGGCGGGATCAGATTTTCCAGGCCAGGCTGGTCCCAGGGGCTTAGGTGTTGCTGTGCCTTCGCTCCGGGAGTTTCCGCCTGTGGGTGTAATTGGAAACAGGCTCCAGAGCAGGCAAGGAATGTCACAGTGCTGGAGTCCTACACACAGAGTGGGCCAGGCGAGGTCCCACGGGTCTCTTACAGGGAAGGTACTCCCGTTGGCTGGGACACCCGGGAACATCCTGTGTGCCAACCCTTGTGCCTAACCTTTGCATTCACGATCTTACATAACCCTCCTGCTAACACTCAGTGGTCCCTCCCCATAGGACAGACTTAAACACGAGGGGCAATAGAGTCAGGGGGGGCCGCTCAAATATCCTGAACAGGGAGCTTGAGGAGTTTGAATCCTGGGGTCCAAGGGTTCTCAGCCTTCAGTGGGTGGGCATCCAGATGGCCTGAGGAGCCTGAGAGTCTGAGTCCAGGGTGTAGAGCTCGGCCAGGGCATTTGCATTTTCCATGTGCACCCCAGCTAATTCTGAGTCACATCCCCTAGTTGAGAACTCACGGAGGTGACAGAGCCATGGAGGTTTGTAGAGCAAGACAGTAACAGATCATCAAAGATTAACCCAGCAGAGAGGAGGCTGCTATGTTATGCAGGTAGCAGTTAGTGTGGCCTGAACTCAGGCCGAATTCATGGAGTGGAGAGCAAGGGAGAGGGATGGGAAATACTTCAGATGAAGAATCAAGAACGTGAGTGATGGGTTATCTGGAGTAAGGAGGAGGCTCTGAGCTCCTGGTTGGGCAGGAGGGTAGATAGACATGGACTGAGGAGACGATGCTGGGTCCAGTAACAGGTGGATTAAGTTTGGGGTACCTGTGGCCATCCAGGGAGAGGTGTCCCACTGGCAGTGAGCTCTAGGGGAGCTCTTTGCCTGCAGGACATGAAAACTGTCAGTGATTTGGGGCTGGCCATCAGAGAAGAGGGAAGACTCAACCTCAAGTTGACACAATTTGAACCTGTTCCATTTCTAGAACATTTCACAGCTTTAATCTCCCTCTTCTCAATTCTGGCCAGATTTCTCCATCTCCTTTCAGAAAAAAAATCTCAAGAATGCCCTCTCGCCATCTTATTTTGGGATTTCCTTGCAAATACCTATGGACCTTTCTAAACACAATCCACCCACACTTCTGGGGCTTTGGCAGCAGTGTGTGCTGAGTGAGGCTGCAGAGAGGTGGGGGCTGAGGCAAGGACATTCCTGCTTGGCAGCAAGTCCAACCCTCACACCAAGGAAAGAATGGGCCAGGCCCAGTGGGAGTCCCAGGTCCTGTGCTCCCCCAGGGCTCCACCCCGGGCTCCCTTCTCTGTCCCAGCTGGTGGAGAAGCCCTTGCCTGGTGACATGGGGGCCATGGGAGAGCAGCATATAAACCAAATCTTGGAGTCAGGCGGTGCTGTGTGACCCTGGGCAGGCCCCTGGTCTCCTCTGATGCTCAGATTTCTCCTCTCTCAGCTGGGGTTGTGGTGAGAGCAAAGGTAGACAATAATGTGCAAATGCGAGGGAGGGTTGTTGGCAGGAACTTGAATAGCAAGCGCCACTTAGAGAGCATTTACTCTGTGCCAGGCTTGCTGCCAGGCGCTCAGCATGCATTGGCCCGTTTCAGCCTCAAGACAAGTTTATGAGGAAAGGACTGTTGTCCTCCCTGTTTTGCAGAGGAGGAAGCTGAGGCTCAGAGGGGAAAGGCCACGCAGGGAGATGCGGGAGCTGGGATTTGAGTCCAGGCTTGGCTCCTAACCACGGTGCTCTGCCTCCTCCAGTCGCACACCAAGAAGACAGGGCCTTGCCGGGAGCAGAGGCCCTCTTCCACTCCTGGCCTGGCTGGTCAGGGCCTTGGCTGCCCCCCTCAGGACATAGCACCTCATCTGAGGAGGGAAGGAATGTTGCAGTCTGATGTGGAGGCTGCTGCTGCTGGGGGAGGGTGTGGGTCCCTAGGAGGCCTCTCTGGCCTGGCCACATAGAACACACCCATATCCACCCACTGGGCTCTTAACCTCACCTGGGGGAGTAGGTGGAAGTGGCTAGGGGTCCCAGCAGAGGTGGGAAGGGGGTCCAGGAGTCTCCAAGAGAAGGCAGGCTTAAGATACTAGTGGTGATCTAGGAATGAAGGTTCAGGCCCCCAAGCCTGGCTGGCAGCGTTCACGGCCAGAGGAGGATTGCCCCGCAGTGCCCACAGTCCACTTTGCCTGCAGAGGGCCCAAGGTGAAGCTTCCACCCCCAGCTGCCCCCTCCCCCATCTTCTTCATCCCTAAGGTTAGGGCCTTTGACTTGGTCATTTGATGGCCCTAGCATTCCGTTTCCTCAGCTGTAGGCACTGCTGACATATCTCCCAATCCAGCCATGTGGAGAAACAATCGGCTAAACAGCCCCCTTTCGGGATCAGTGACGTCATAATAACAGCTATATACGACCGCTGTGTGGGCTCCTGGGCTCAGCGTATCCCTGGTATTCCATCTCTTGGTCCTCACACAGTCTTTTGTTGGGTAGGCATTTTACAGATGAGAAAGCTGAGGCACAGAGAGATTAATTCATCCCCCAAGAGCATGCAGCTGTAGGTGGCCCATGGCTGTGTTCCTAACCACTGCCCCATACTTCCCCAGGACTGGGTGAGTTCTTGATAAATGTGTCCTTGCTGGACTCTGCTCCCAGGCTTGCCTCCTCCATCCACCATCTATCAACGAAGCAACCGAGTGAGCTTCCCATGATGCAGATTTGATCTGGCTTCCCCTGGTTAAAACCCTTCCATGATGGCCCAGTGTTTTCAGGAAGAAGCCAAAATCCTCAGCCAGCATTGAGGGCCCTCCACGAGCCGGGCTCTGCCACCCCCCAGCCTGACCTCCTGCCACCCTAGGCTCCCTGCAAGTATCAGCCAGAGTGAGCCTCTTTCAGGCCCCCAAGATGCCAGGCCTTGACTTGTCTTCACATCTGCTTTCCCTGGAATGTCCTGCTCCACCTTACAGATGTCCCTCAGGGGTGCCCTTCTGAGCAGTCTTTATGGGTGCCTTTCTCTGTGCTCTCGATGTTCCCATGCCACCTTCTCCCATTTCTGAAAAGGTCAAGAATGTACCTCAGTCTGTTTCTTCTACACCTCCAGCTATCCCCCAGAGCCTGGCAGAGGCCAGGGGCTCACATAGGGGTCTGCAGGCTTGAAGCAGACATGGAGTGTCTACAGCTCTTCCTCAGAGGCCTGACTCTGAGACACTCATGGGTGCTGGAGTTCGGCAGAAAGCCCGGAAGTAGGCAGTTAGTGGCTTCAGCGAGAGCTGAGTAGCCATGAGCTCTGGGGTATTTGTTTGTTGACTGGGCCGTGAAGAACTATGTCCCAAGAGCCTGGAGCTCAGAGTGGGCTGGCCCAGCCAGCTAGGGGCGTGGTTGTTTGGGGCTCCCAGAGCCCAGCTGGTGTGTCAGGGCAAGGCAGGCCGGAGGCGGTGACTGAGCCTGGTACCTGGCACTGGTCTCACTGAACTGACTCCTACAGGCACAAAGTCCTGCTGCCCCCGGTAACCAGTGACCACAGCCAGGTGTGTGGCATCCCAGGGTGGGATTGAAAAAAAAAAAAAAAGGTGAGGGGACCACGAAAATCGAGGTCATGTTATTCTTTGGAGCCTCACTACGGGGAGGTGGATGTGGAGAGTCATCCATTTTACCACTGAGGGATGAAGCTCAGAAAGGTCATGTAACCTGTTTAAGGTGACACAGGTGTAGAGGAACAGATCTGTAGGAAAAGCAACATAGACCAGTGATTCTGATCTGGAGTCAGATCCACAGCTTGATCTTCCCAGTTAAAGCTGTGATTTCACCTCTCTGAGCCTCTGTCTTTTTAGCTGTATTAATAATGGCTCAAACTTAAGACACACGCACTATGTGCTAGGCTCTATTCTTTACCTATATTAACCTATTTAATCTTCGCAACAACTCTGCGAGGCAGGAGCCTCTTTTACAAATGAGGAAACAGCACAGAAAGATCGAGTTGCCCACAAACTCACAGTTACTATCCCAAGCTCCGCACACCATGTTCTTAGCCCTGCGCTCTTACATGTCTGCAAAATGCAGCCTCATTCATCCAACAGACATTTACAGAGCTCCTACTACCAGCCGGGGGGGACCGTTCTAGGGATATAGGAGGGAACTAGACAAAACCCCAGGAGAAGGGAGACAAAAAATAAGCAAACACAGATGTAATATTTCAGATGGTAATAGGTACACTAAAGAAACACAAAGTCACTAGCTACAGGGACAGAGAGTTATGGGAGGTGGGTGGCTGGGGAAGGCTTCTCGGAGGAGGTGATGTGCAAGTAATGTGAGCTAATGAGCCAAGGGAATCTCGGGGGTAGGGTTTCAGGATGAGGGCAGCATATCTGCAAAGGCCCTGAGGCTGCAGGGAGTGGAGGAAAGGGTGGCAACAGGAAGGGTTGAGCAGAGGGTGACAACTCGCACAGGCCTGAAGGCCATGGTAGGGACTTTCGAGATGGCAATCACCCCTCCATACACAGATATTATTAAAGGGTGTGATGCACGTGAAACCTGGGTGTAGTAAGTGCCCAATAAAAAGGCTTCATTCATATGTTTTACTATTGTGGTAAAATATACATAAAACAATTTTTACCACTTTAACCACTTTCAAGTAGACAATTCAGTAGCATTTAGTATATTCACAGTGTTGTACAACCATCACCACTGTCTAGTTCCAGAATATTTTTATCACATTTTTATTACTCCAAGGAAACCCCATACGAATTAAGCAGCCACTCCCCATTTCTCCCTCCCACTAAATCCTGGCAGCTGCTACTCTGCATTCTGTCACTATGGATATGAATGGAATCATACAATACATAGCCTTTTGTGTCTGGCTTCTTTCATTTAGCACCATGTTTTCAAGGTTCATTCACACTGTAGCATGTAACAGTACTTCATTCCTTTTTATGGCTGAATAGTATTCCATTGCATAGATATACCACATTTGGTTTATCCATTCATCAGTTGATAGACATTTGAGGTATTCCTTCTTGTGGCTATTGTGAATCATGCTGCTAAACATTCATGTACAGGTCTTTGTTTGAATATTCCAATTCTTTTGGGTATATACCTAGAAATAGAATTATTGGGTCATGTTGTAATTTTGTTTATTATATCCCTACTTTATTCATCTATTTTTCAGTTACAATTGACAGTCAATGTTACATTAGTTTCAGGTATACAGCACAGTGGTTAGACATTTATGTAACTTATGAAGTGATTCCCTCCCCATTAGTCTAGTACCCCCCACACACACACCATGTTTAACTTATTGAAGAACAGCCAAATTGTTCTCCATAGCAACCATTAATATTTTATTTGTTATTGTTATTATAATGGCTCTATTTCCTTCCTTGCAAATGCTGCTGGCTTCTCAGCCTACTCTAAGGGTGCCCCCAAAGGCCAGGGAGGCTGTTTTCTGCTACCTGTCTCCTCCTCCTCCTCTCCTCTCCTGACCCCTCTCCCCAGCACTGGCCTGTGACTCACCTAAGCCCGTCTTGCAGGTGTTTGGTGACGTGGACCAGGTGCGGATGACCTCGGAGGGCTCTGACTGCCGCTGCAAGTGCATCATGCGGCCGCTGAGCAAGGACGCGTGCAGCCGGGTGCGCAGCGGGCGGGCGCAGGTGGAGGACTTCTACACCGTGGAGACCGTGAGCTCCGGGACCGACTGCCGCTGCTCCTGCACAGCGCCGCCCTCCTCGCTCAACCCCTGCGAGAACGAGTGGAAGATGGAGAAACTCAAGAAGCAGGCACCCGAGCTCCTCAAGGTAGACTTTGCGGGTGGATAGTGGGGATGGGAACACCTTTTGGATGAATGAATACCTAGCGTGGGCTGGCACCAGGATGTCCTTCCAGTGAGAAGTCCACGCGCTCTAAGGCAGGTGCTGTTATCATCCCATGTCACAGGTGAGGAAACGGAGGCGTCCTATGGTAAAGCCACTTCTTGCCAAAGACTCTTTGGCCAGTAAGTGATGCAGGCAGCATTCTTTGGCTGCCTGAATATATAGCCCCTTAGCATCTAGTCCAGTCTCCTGTATTTTACCCAAACCAGTTCATCCGTTGGCCCCTCTCCATAGTATTTTAAATTTTAAATTTTGTGGCATTTTATTGTTTTTAATTAGTAATAATATTTTCCGTACTCAAGTACCAGCCTGCATGGCAGATGTTATGCTCGGGTGTTTTGATAGATTATTTCTCCAAATGCATAAATCATTCTGTGGGAAATGGGACCTTTGTCCTCATTTTATAGGCAAGAAAACTGAGGTTAGGAGAAGTTAGGTCATTGGCCCACGCTCTCAAATAATGACTTGTAACCTCAAGTCTGTACCATACTTGCATGTGAATTCTGTGCTTACCCTCCCCACACCTTTAGCCTACACCATAGACAAATTAGAAAGAAGCACCAGCCCTAAGGACACAGCCCTGAGGCAGGACCCATGGCTTGGACAGTCATGTGCACGTTAGACCACAGTCCCCACAGCCAGCCAGACATATTTGTGCCAGTTACACACTCATGCTGTGGTCAACTTGGTGTTTTGTGGGGATGAGATTTAAACCTAGGTCCTAATGTATCCAAAGCCTATGTTCTACCCACCTTGCTCTCCTGTCTTCCTCTTTATAATGGACCAGATAATTTGGTGCTTTTGAATCTTTCTCTTTTATAATTTCTCCCAAACATGTGGGTATCAATTTTGCCTTTTTGGTGTCAAGAACTACAAAAGTGCCTGAACTGTTGTCCTACATGTGAGCTAAAAAGTTAGCCTGCCAGATTCATGGATGCGTGCAGAAGACACAAGCCTCCTGGGTCAGAAACAAAAGACATTTTACTCACAGCAGCCAGAGTATCTACATTTTCTTGTCCTGGTTCTTACACTCCAATTCCCACAGAGTGCTGCTGTAAGTGCCAGATAGCACCTTCACATACAGTAGGTGTTTTTCAAGACAGGAGTTCCAACTTCGAGAATCCAAATCTTTTATAAGGGACACTGAGTGTACCCTCCCTGCTCCAGAAGGAAGCCCTATCCAGGGCTGTTCATTTTACAAGATGACCCGGAACCACGCCAGTCAGTGCCTCTGCGTGCAAGACAAGCAGAAAAGCGAGAGATCTGTGACGAATTCCCTGCCAATGTTTGGCTTAAAATGTTTTCTTTAAACTTAACTTTAGTTTTATTTTGATAAGAACTGAGTAGATACCAAAACTCTCAAAGTTGAGGGGTGGCGTGGGGTTTGAGTTTTATGCCAAGTGGCCTCTTGACCACTTGGCCGTCCCTGGACCACACTGTCTCCTTGGGGCCTCACTAGGGCCCTGCAGACTCCAGGCACTGAAGACCAGTCTTCAGTTACAGGGACAAACCCAACGTCTGCTCTAGTGCACTTCTCGATAACTAAATGACTTCTCAGACCGTTGGACATGAGGATAGAATTTCATCCTCGCCACAAACCTTTGGAGAGGGCACTGACGGTCCCAGCTTTATTTGTGGGGCAATCTGAGGCCTGGAGAGGGGGTGTGAATTCCCTAGATCACTCAGCAAGAAATTGGCAGCACTAAGCGTTGACCCAGGAATGCTCTGCTGTGTCTCTTTGCCCACAGGAGTCCCTAGGTAGCTGTCTCAGCCAGGAGCCCATCAGCAGTCTTGGGGGATTTCTTTCATTCAGCCTTATAGGACCGGAGCGGGGTGGTGGTAGAATTGGCCAAGCAGGTGGGGTTAAAAGAAGAAGAGAAAATATTCTGCCTCATTGACACTGCAGGAGTGGGGCAGGTACCTGAGAGGTACCCGGAGAACCCCAAGAGGAAAAGGGGGTAGAGGTAGCATGAGACAGGGCTAAGGCTTCTCTCATTTGGCTTGGCTCCCTTTCCCTCAGCAGGAGGCTCTCTGTGGGCAGCCCTCCAGGAGAAGAGGTTAGGGGTAGCTTGAGGGGGAAGGGGACTGGGTGCACCCACCCTATGCTCACCCCTGGACTCTACCGCAGCCCTTCTCCTTGAGCTAAGAACTCCAGCTGTGTGTGGCCTTAGTTGAATGACTGAGTAGGAGGTGGGAATTCTAGATCCCCTTTCTTGGGGAGGTTTGCCACAGGGGTGTATACCTCTCACCTCTTCTCCCTTCCTTTCTGGACAGAAAACAAACACAGCCCTACCCTTGAGGAATTCCCCATTCTGTGGGGAAAGAGCTCCTGACCAACAATGGCAGTGTGATTGGCGCTAGGTCTAGGGATGTCCCAGAGACCATGGGAACCCAGAGGAGGAGGTCACGTTAGGGCTGGGCTTTGAGGGGTGTGTAGGAGTCCCTCTGGCAGAGCAGGCACGAAGGCATGCTGGGTGAGCAGTGGAGTGGGTGTGGCATAAGGTGCCTCCCTGCCCTCTCTCTCTGCTTCAGCCCCACTGGCCACCTGCCAGCGTCTCTAACAGTGCTTCTCATACTATCTGTGGTGAAAGACCAGTTGTTTAAAACTCCGTCAAGAACTAATACTTTTGTAAAATACTATAAAAATGAATTCTTAGCAAAATGAAACAAAAGCAGACGCACAAAGTACAAGTCCAATATTTGCTTGTTAGAGTCAACAGATATAAAATTGCTCTGTCAGATGGCTCCGAAAGTCTATGAAAACCTACTCTCACGTTTTATAATGATTTTACCACAGACTAGTCAGGAGCAGTTTGACTGTCACGGGTCCACAGGCCACCTTCTGAGTAGCAAGACTCAAACACACCGTGTTTCTTCTCACCTCCAGCTCTTTGCACAGGCTGCTCCCTTGGCCTGGAATGCCTTCTCGTGCCATCTTTGCTCCCTTAGAGCTCAGCTCAAGCAAAACCTCTTCCCTGGCAGGTTTCCTAATCCACGCCTGCTCCCAGACAAGGTCATGCCTCATCACAAATGGTCTGGGCACCTGTGTGTTACCACCATCTGCGTTCCCCGACCCGGGCACCTCTGTGTCACTCTCTCTGCATTCCTTGACAGCCCGTGAAGGACCACGGAGCCTCGTGTCTGTCTTGTTCATCATGTCCTCAGTGCCTGGCCCAAAGTAAACATTTGGCGAGGCTGAAGAAGGTAGCCAGGGGCAGACCGAGGAGGGTGTGAATGCCAGGCTCGGGAGAGGAGGAGCCACACGTGGGCAGTGCAGGGCGGGGAGAGGGCACAGGAAGTAATCTAGCAGGGGAGGGACCCATGGTTCAAAACTGTGCTTTGGGAAGCCAGTTTTGGCAGCCATGAAGTCAGCAGAGTGAAGCTGGAAGGTTCCCAATGCGCCCCTGGTAAGCCATCATTACTGCTGATATTCAACGAAGCACTTGCTGTGTGCCCAGTCCGTGCTGAGCCCTGCCCAGATGTCACTGCTCTTCACCACAACCCCATCACCCCATTTCACAGAGGAGGCAGCTGAGGCACAGGAGAGTCTATGTGCATGGTTCTCATTCTGTGCTCCATGGAGCCCTATGAGTACCGTGCAACCTCAGGCCTGAGCAAGGTTGCAGGGGAGCAGAGAAGACTCAAGGCCCTACCCCTGCTTCCAGCAGAGCCCCCACTCCCTTTTTCTGTTTTAGAGATCAAAGTCTACGCGGAGAAAAGTTCTCTGGCTCGAAATAGCTTGAACACTCCTGGGAGAGTGGGAGTAGAACTGTTTTGGAAACAGCGGGCCAGGGCCAGACAGGAGCCCTGAGAAATGTGGCAGGGCTGGGGGCAGAGCCCTGCGGGAGGGGTGCAGGAGGAGCCACCCTGACCAGGAAGCCAGGGGAAGCTGATTTCCCAACCGGACCCTTGTGCCAGGGCGTCACTGACACTCTCACTGGCATCCTCGCCAGCTGGAGGGAAATGTCATACGCTGAGGAGGTGTGATGGAGCGGGAAGGAGAGGGGCGGTTATGGAGAAGAGCCCTGGGCTGGGCAAGGGAGACCCAGCATCTGCCACGGGCCTGTTGTGCAAGCCTCTCCCCCCTTTCTTGTCCTCAGTTTCCCTCTCTGAACACAAGGCAGGAGCAGTAAAAGCATGGTAGGAAAGAGGTTTAGGTTTTACCAAGCTGGGTTCTGCTCCCGGTTCCACCACCGAACAACTGGGTGGCCTTGGGCAGGTCACTGCATCTTTCTAAGCTGCACCTTCTCAATCAGTACAATGAAGATAAAAGGCGTCTAAACTTTGTCTCTAGTTGGGTCTCTAGAAGCAGACCCTGAGGCGAGTGATCCTTGCACAGGTGATTTGGTACAGAAGTGCTCCCAGGAGAAACTGGTCCCGAACTGGGAGACGTGGGGGGCAGGAAAGGAAGCCCAGCAGGGCTGTGGTCTCAGGCCAGGTGCCAGCCTCAGCCCCAGCGGACAGTGGAGTGTGAATGACAACCTAACTGTCCCACTGGGGCTGGTGTTTGGATGCCCACACCGGTCAGACATTTCCTAACAGCCATGTCAGGAACACGTATACTCCCAGGAACAAGTGGCTCTTTTTTTTTTTTTTTTTTTTTTAACACTTACAGCACCCGGTCTTCCTAGGTGGTCTCCCATCCAAGTACTAACCAGGCTCGACCCTGCTTAGCTTCCGAGATCAGACGGGATCGGGTGTGCTCAGGGTGGCGTGGCCGTAGACCAAAGTGTCTCTTTGAAGGAAGTTACAGATGCAGATCGTTAAAGGGAGACACATGGAAGCCAGGGATGGCCACCAGAAACTGTGGGAGGGACCCCAGGGGGTCTGGATGGAGTGCCTCTGGTGTCCACTGCGTACCCCGGGGGGTTGTGGGAATTAAGTAAAGTAGCTCGTTAAGAGCCCCTAGCACAGTGCCTGTCACATGGCAAGTGCTCAAAAGATGGAATCTGTTGTTTCTCTCGTGATTATGAGCAGGCTGGGCCCAATGGGTGCTGAGGGCCCACGCAGGCCATTCTGAGGCTCTGGGGTTCTGGAGTCTTGCGCCCTTAGTGCCAGGCCCTGTGCTCTACCCGTCCCCTAACCCTCACCCTTCCCGGGGCAGCTGCAGTCCATGGTGGATCTCCTGGAGGGCGCCTTGTACAGCATGGACCTGATGAAAGTGCACGCCTACGTCCACAAGGTGGCCTCCCAGATGAACACGCTGGAAGAGGTAAGGGCAGGGCACGCAGGCCAGAGGCCCGGCTTTTACGCTGCTGGCGGCCAAGGGCAGTGTCTGAAGTGGCCCAGGCAATTCTGTCTTGACCCTGGGGCTATTGAAAGCTGGACTCGAGCAGGGAGCCGGGAGAGGGCGACGCAAGCCCCAGGGTGCAGACTGTGGGGAAGAGGTCTGATGGGGCCTTGAGGGCCTGCAGGAAGCCAGGAAGTTGGGTAGAGAAACTGAGGCACCTGCTGGTTGCGTGAAGAGTGTAGAGGGGGGGGCGGCTCGAACTGGCAGTCGGCCTCAGTTCGCCAAGGCCAGACCCTAAACATTGCACAACTCTGGGGCCACCATTCTCTCAGTCCTGTATGAGTGATGCCCCGTGGGGTGGTATAGCATGGCGCCGGACTGGCCGAACCCCCTGGGACCAGGCTCAAGGCAGCACAGCTGTCCCAGTACCCACGGAAGCTGGAGGCAGAGGTGCTGAGTGTCTTCTCCTGGTCAGGGCAATTGTGCTGGAGGGCTGGGCAGGCAGCTGGGACTGCCCCCTGAGGACAGGGACAGAGCTGGGCGAGCGTGGGGGTCCAGGCTTCCAGTTGGAAGTTTCGCGTCTCTGCTGGCACAGCTTGACCGCCTGTTTCCTGCATCCGGCCTCCGCTGGGAGACTGGGATGTGCAGCTGCCAGGGGCGGGTGTGGGGGCTTCCTTTCCCAGCTTCCTTCCCAGAGGGAGGGGGCACCTGGGCATCCTGTGCCCCAGAGTAGGAGATTAACCCCTTATTAACCCTGAAGTTGGGGTCACAGTGGCTTTAGTAATTCAAAAAAATTTGGTGAACATCTACTATGTACCAGGCCCATGCCAGCATGGGAGGAAGGTGACAATGGCTGAATTTCTACTGTGCACCAGTGTTCCCTGTGTCCTTAGTGCGTGCCAAGCTGTCCTCTCGCCAGCTCTGCAGTTACCCTTTGACCTTTATTAACTCACTTCGTGCAACTATGAGCCAGACGATCCAGTGGCCACATCTGCTGGGTCAGGAACAAATCAGAAATAATTTCCACAGCCACAAAGCAATGATTTTTAAATTATCTTCTGTTTTGCATTATCTGTGCTCTGCTTCCGTTTACTAAGTAATAACTCTATGAAGAAAAAAAAGAAAAAAAAGAATTTTTGCTAACCTTAAAGAAAGTGGAGAGAACAGCCTCAATCAGAGGCGATTTTGTGCCCCAGGAAACAGTTGGTAATATCTGGAGATATGTTTGGTTATCACCATTTGGGGAGGTGGGTGGTGGATGCTATCGGCTTCTAGTAGAGGCCAGGGATGCTGCTAAACACCCTACAGCACCCAGCTCAGGCCCCCACAACACCCAAGCGTCTGGCAAATGTCAGCAGACGCTGAGGTTGAGAAACCTGCCTTCTACAGTTGCCCTCTGTGTCTTCCTTGTGATCTAGTTTAGAATGTACTTACTTGTTCCTTAGCCTTTCTGGTCCTCACAGTCACCCTGATATTTAGTTGTTATTATGATAAAGATCCTCATTCTACAAGCAAGGAAACTGAGGCTCAGAGAGGTAAAGTTATTCGCTCAAAGTTACCTAGCCAGGAAGTGGAGAGGAAGGATTTGAACCCAGCTCTGTCCAGCTCCTAGCAGCTGCCTCTTGGTCGCCAAATCACCTCACACCCAGGGCTGACCGAACATACAGCACTTTCAGGTTATTTTCTCCTCTGTAAAAGTTTCTGTCAAATTCTGAACTCATAATCCTGAAGCCCCAGGACTTCGCAGCAAAGAGGCGCTTCCTGCATCTGACTCTAGTCTCCCCTGCTTTAGCTGAGAAGTAGACTCAGACAAAGGAATTCCATGCATGCTGCAGACCTGCTGTATGGGCTTCGGGGACCTGGGGATGATATCAGGCCACCCAGCTTTCCTGAGTCCTGTCCAATGGACAAGGCCCAGCAATGGGGATCTCTGGGATGCTGGATCCACAGAGAGCATCATGGTGGCTCTGAGCGGTCCATCTGTTTCCAGCGGGTCTCAGAACCAAGAGTAGATTGGGGGGCAGTAGGAAGGTAGCTGGAGTCTGCTAAAGCCGGGCAGGGTCCCCAGCAAGAGGAGACAGGCCTGGGGAGGAGAACAACCCTGGAGGAAAGGCAGGTCTCAGAGCTGTGGGAGGAGCCAACACCACCCTGTAGAGAAGTCGGAGACTTGAGGGCCAGGAGGGCTCAGTCTCACCCATGGCAAAACCCCAGACAGTTTCGCTGTTTGAGCATTTGATTAAAAGAAGGTATTTATGTATCACTTGTGAAGTTAAAATGTAATTTTAAAGTAGTAAAGGATTGGTAGCAACTTAAATGATGGCTTCGTAGGAACTGGCTAACTACGTGATGGCGTGGCCAGTAAAAGGAATAGGGAGCACTGTGTGTACCGATAAGGAAGAGTTCCCAACAGAGGCTCGAGTGGAAAAGCAAAGTGTGAAAGGAAGGAAGGCAGGGAGGGAGGAAGGGAGAGAAGAAAGAAGGGAGGAGGAAAAGAAGAAAGGGAAAGGAGGGAAGGAAGGAGGAAGGAAGGAAGGAAGGAAGGAAGGAAGGAAGGAAGGAAGGATGGAAGAAGGAAGGAAGGGAAGAAAGACAGAAAGAAACCCATACCAATTGGCACTGCGAAACAAAGGTGGGAGGAGAACATGTTTTTTATACCCATTCATTTCTTTTCAATTTAGTACTATGACCATATAATCTATTTTTTTCATTCATTCACTTTTTAAATAAAAAATTAATGCCTACAGGATCTCTTAGCAGCATGCTTTATTCCACCCATGCTCACTGGTGCCACCCCTGTCCGCACCCCTGGGCCCTATTCAGAAAAGCAAAGCCTGATGGAGAAGCTGGGGAGTTCCCCCCGCAAGACAGGGGTTGGGGTTGGGGGAAGCAGTCAGCAGAGGCTGGAAAGACCTCGAGCCCCACCCCCACAGAGCATCAGGGCCAACTTGAGCCAGGGGAACGAGGCTGTGAGGGAGAGCATGCGCCACTTCAGTGAGCAGCTGAAGCGCTATGAGAACCAGTCGGCCATCATGATGAGCATCAAGAAGGAGCTCTCCAGCCTGGGCCTCCAGCTGCTGCAGAAGGACGCAGCCCCGCCGCCGCCCCCCGCCCACCGGCCCTGGTAGCAAGGCTCAGGTGAGGCCATGGTTCTGAGTACGAGGCCAGAAGGTGGGTGGGCCTGGGAGCACAGTGGGAGGACCTCGGCCTGAGGGCCAGCTGGGCGGGGTTTAGGGTGTAGGACAGGGCTGAGGGCTGACACAGCTGGAGAGTCTGTGGCAAGGCGGGGGCAGAGGCTGTCTGCTGTGCCGTGAGCACAGTTAACAAGGTGAGCTGGGGACAGACATGGGGATCCAGCCAAGGGGTCTGTCCCTGAGCAAGCATCTGGCAGTGCTGTCATTCACGTTTCCAAACTAGTGGGAGCAAGGCCGTGGAGATGACCCTCCCCGCCTGGCCCGGGGAGACCAGGTCTGCTGCAGCAAACCACTTCTAGCCTCCCCTGCTGTCACCGCACCCCTGCCTGGGTCAGGCCAGCTCGCGGGTAGATAGGCAATGCTTCGGGGACCCCAGCAGACTAATTCCACTTCGTCTAACCCAACCTGGTGGGGGGGAGAATGGCAGCAAACGCCCAGACATTCCATGTTCAAAGTCAGACCACAAAATGAGCAGAGGGTTTGTCACCAGGCAGAGCCACCCGGGACATATAACACACCAAGCAAAGTTGACAAAGGTCCTCTCCTGGGCAAATTGCAGGGGAGGCTCACCCTGGGCAGATAAATTAGATCAATTGTGCAAAGGCTCCTTCCTATGATAGACACACGCCAGGGTGTGTGGCTTGGCAAATGGAGCAAGACTAGGTTTGAGCCCCACGCGGGCCCGCCGGCTAGTCTCCCGCGTGCAGGACACCACCTCGCCACTGACCACAGCAGCCTTGTCCTTTGGTGAGTGGGGGGCAAAGGGCGCTGGCGTTGTGGAATCCTTCTCGAACCCGACTTCCTCACAGACGTGATCTCCGTCATCCCATAACCCCCCGCGAGGAGCAATGATCATCGCCCGTTTGGCAGATGAGAAACCCTGGAGTGAGGTCACGTAGGCAGAGGGTGTCCGCGCTGGGACCGGAACCGGGGCGGTGTGCCTGCCAAGCCCGGGCTCTCCGTCTCCGCCCGTCAGCCTCCTGTGCTGACACTGTGACGATGACACCATTTGCGTCTGCCGCTGGGACCGCCTAGGTGCCGCTAGCGCGCGGAGGAAGCCTGGTGCCCTGGCCCAGAGCTGGCTTCCCGCTCCTTCCTGTCCAGTTCCACAGGCGCGAATGAACCCCGGGGAGGGCTAGACCCTGCCCTTGCTGCATCTCCTGGAGATTCTGCCTACCAACGGTTGGTGTCACAGGCCCTGTGTTCTTGTGCCGAGCCAGCATCAGAGACATTTATAAGGAAACGAAAGCCACGAAATTCACGATGTGTTTAGAAACACACCCTAAGGGCAATGCCCTGGTGACCAAACATCCCAGGTGGCCGGGGACAGGAGCGTTTCTCAAGATGTGAGAACTTCAGTGCTGGAACTGGGGAAGTGGGGGCACAGTGGGATGAGCTGGTCACCCTACCCAGGGGCCTGAGAACGGCTCCTCTGCCCAGAAACAAATCTCAATCAGTGAGAGAGACAGGGATGAGAAGCAGACCTGGGGGGTCAACTACTTCCCCAGGGAGCTGACCATCATAGTCAACCCCCTGTGGGATTGTCCGGGAGTTCAGAAACAGGACAGGAATCTGACCAATCAGCCTGGCCTTCAAGCCTGCAAGGGAGCTGGAGAGCTGAGTGGGGGAAACTGAGGCACACCCCAGTCATGGATGTGCCTATGGAAGGAAAGCTGCGACTTCAGGAGTCTGGAGCAACAGGACCACGTCCAGCCTCCACTTGCTGAACCTCTGCGAACCCCCCCCCCCCCCCCCCCCCACCGCTCCCACAACATCCTTTCTAACCAGCCTCCAGGTCTGAGACTTCCCTTCTCTCCCAGGACACCGCTGGAGGGAAAGGCAAAGACAGCAACAAATACGGCAGCGTGCAGAAGAGCTTTGTAGACAGGGCCCTCCCCAAACCTCCGAAGGAGAAGCTGCTGAAGGTGGAGAAGCTGAGGAAGGAGGGCGGCCAGGGCCGATTCCTCCAGCCCACGGCCAAGCCCCGCGCCCTGGCCCAGCAGCAGGCGGTGATCCGAGGCATCACCTACTACAAGGCGGGCGGGAAGGAGGTGACCGAGGCTGGTGAGTTGGAGGGGGACTGGAACTTTGGGGAGTGGGGACTTGCTGAGAGATGGCCACACCCCCAGGATCCCCCACAGGGACCCAGGGTCTTCGCTATAGTCAGTGGGCCCCAGATTTCAGCTCCACTGGTTGACTATGGTGCCCTTTGCTCATGCACACAGTGGGATAATTACCCCTCACGGTTTATGGGGGATGAAACGATATAATCAACACAACAGGCTGCTCAGTTCCTTTCCAGTCTTCACAGCCATCTCCACCCTCACTGGAGTTTTCCTCCTTCATGCGAAGAGGTCCACCACGGACTTGCCGTATCTCGCAGAGATTCTGCCTAACTCGGAGCTCACAGTCTGGTGGGAAAAAACCATACCCATGACCAAGCAGCTGCCACAGGTGGGGCAGGACAATGTAGGGGCCGCTGCCAGGCCAGGGTGCTGGCAAGGGACACGGGGCCTTTGGGGCACCTCCTGTTTCCATGCTGGCCTTGGAATAAACGGCCTCTCCAACACCTCCCACTTCCTATCTCCCCAAAGGAGAGCCCACAGGCACCCGTAATCTCTCGCAGCCCCCTGCTGGGTCACAGTGAAGGGCAACAGTGTAATTAACCAAGAAACAAGACAACAGTTCCAGTAGTACCCAGATTTCTGGGCCATCCCCTCTAGTATGGCTCCTCATTCTTCCTCTGATGCCTCCCCAGATGCCCACTTTCCTCCCATGTCCCTGAGAGATGTCCTAAGCCTGCTCAGCACCACCTCCTCCTGTGAGGCCCTCTGCCCAGCCCATGTCCCAGGAGGCTGGGCAGTGGAACTGTGAGGGACTCGTCGCCTTTAAGAGCTCCCTTAATTCTTGGTCCCAGAGCTCAGGGGCCTCTTCTCTCCTCCCTGGTGCCAGCTGCTGGCCCTGAGTCCCGCCAGCTCAGCCTGACCACGGCACAGAGCCTCTGACCCCTGGCTGGGACACTGCCCACGAACAGCTGCAGGCATCTGACTGTGCCAGCGAGGCCTGTGGGAACGAGCCCCCTGCCCTGGCAGGCCGCCCCGAGACCCACCCCTGTGACCAGAGGGTGTGCCCCCATCCCTGAGAGCCCCCAGGGGCTGCCCCAGGGCAGGAAAACCTTTGTGCAAAGAGGAAACCCAGCAGGGAAAGTACAGGAAGAAATCGGGTCACTGTCCTGGAGTCAAGGGGCCTCGGTGCACGCCCAGGGGGCCATGCCATCACAGTAACAACAGCATTCCTCTGTCCCTGGCACCTCAGTGTTCTGAGTACTTTCACACAGTGTCACACCTAATCCAGGTGAAGAAACAAGCTCAGAGAGGTGAAGTGACTGGTGCCAGGTTTCACGGAGAGTTGGTGGGACCGGAACCCAGGTGAGCAGGCTGCAAAGCCTGCCTTAGACCCCTTCATGGCTCAGTCACCGGAACTGAGGAGTTTTTGTCCCTCGCTATGTGGCATTGAGTCTTCCTACTTTCCCTACGTAGGTCCCACTCATCCCAGCCCAGGGAAATGTGTGGGTCAGGGATGTTCTAGATGGCACCAAACCAGATATCATGGGAGCTAAAAAAAGTCCTGTCAGCAAAGCCCCATGCCAACAGGTGTGGGAGGCGTGCCAAAAAATCGGAGACACTGGGAGGTGAGGGGACAGAGAGAACGAGCTGGGGTCCACAGGTAACGGGAAGCAGTTGCACCTGCTCCTCCTACCTGAATTGTCGGCTGCTGGGCAGGAGAAGCTCGGGGAGGGTTTCTGAGGGAGAAGACCAGGAGAAAGTCTGTAAAATGGGAGAAGGGTTTCTGCATCCTGAAACTGAATCTAGGAAACGAAAGAACGGGTACAAGGTGCTTGACACTTAGGAGGGAAAGGGGTCTCATATTTGGCACCTCACACTTGCCGGAATCTGCGCGAATGTTTTGTGTACGTCCTCCGATCGGCGGGACAGCCCAACGCGGTGGGCCTCACGACTGTCATGTCACAGAGGGGGAAGCGGAGGCCCGCCGAGGCAAGGGGTTTGGACGAGGCCACTCAGCTGAGGAGGGGTCTCAGAGCTGGTCTGCTGGCCATGGAGCCCGCTTCTCGAGGCCTTTCACTCCCCAGGGCCTACCCCCTCTCCGCTCCGCCGTGGCCCCAGATCTGGGAGCGTGGTGGGCCTGGGGACAACTTTGGGTGCTGCTGGGATGTGAGCTCAGGGTCTTCTCTCCACAGACAACGCCCTCAAGGGCACTTCCTGGCTGGAACACCTGCCACCCAAGGTAGAGGGCAGACCACCCGAGCCCAACTCGGCGGAACGTGAGGAGGCCGAAGCTGGGGTCTCAGATGGAGCGGACTTGGCCCCTGGCACACCTTCCTCAAATCCAGCAGCCACCCCTACCCCCACGCCCACCACCAGTCCCCTGCCCACCGAGTCACCTTCACGCCCAGAAGTCCCCAGCCAGGGTGAGTAAGCCTCACAGGGGTTAGCAAACTACAGCCCGTGGGCCAAATCCAGCCTTCAGTCTGCTTTTGTACAGCCCTCAGGCTGTTTTTACATTTCTAAAGGGTTGTAAAATAGATATATAGAGACGGCAAAAGTATGTGGTTTGGAAAACCTAAAATGTTTACTACTATCTGATCCTTTACAGCAAAAGTTTGAGGGCATTTATAGTTAAACAGGTAGTATTTTCAACAAATTCTTCTTAAAAAATCACCTAGAATCTCATCATCAAATCCAACAAATACTTTCCCTTCTTTATTTCTTCTGCCCAATCTCTGACCCTGTTTTTATGTCCACATTTGTGGTTTTGGCTTGTGCCTTTCCAAAGACTCCTCCTCATTAAGTCATCGAGCCCACCCTTCTCAAGGACGTCCTGGCTACCCATGATAGCAAGCCCTACAGCCATCCCCTCCTTCGTCCAAGCACACCCCATTTCTAGGAATCTTTCCTAAGGATTCATCAGCAATGTGGACAACAGCTGCAGCTTAACTGGTTTCCTCACGGCCTATTTCTAATGTCAAAAAATAATCTAAAGGTCTAACACCAAGGGAATTGGCTAAAGAAATTCGAGGGCACAGCTGTCTGGTGGCCTGGTAGAACCTTGAAATCACATCATTAGAAGGCCACTTAATGATGTGAGAATTGCTCAGTGAAGGGAAAAAACAAGGTACTTAATACTGTATATTCAGAAGAACCAGTTTCTTTAAAAGTATGTATGTCTTCATGACTGTACCTGCAAAGAAAAGGAAGGAAATACAACATACTAAAAACCTTTGGATAATGGAACTTTGAGTGATTTTTCTTTTCTCCATTCTCCTTTTCTGAGGTTCCATGTTTTTTTTTTCTTTTGGTTTGGGGTTTTGTTTGTTTGTTTGTTTACAATGATGAGACATTGCTTTGATCATGAGGGAAAAAACAAAAGGCTACAAACGAAACCTCAGAAGGGATTTAAGTTAGACCCCGATAGTGTCCCCAGGATTGTCCAAATGCTGCTGCTGCTCTCGCTCCCCACAGGCAGCGAGGCCAGCTGTGAGGGCACCCTCCGGGCCGTGGACCCGCCCGTGAGGCACCACAGCTATGGGCGCCATGAGGGAGCCTGGATGAAGGACCCCGCTGCTCGGGATGACAGGATCTACGTCACCAACTACTACTATGGGAACAGCCTGGTGGAGTTCCGCAACCTGGAAAACTTCAAGCAAGGTCGGGGACCCCCGAGATGGGAACGGGACAGGGTGTGGATGGCCTGCGGAGGGTCCCCCGAGGAGACTTTGTCCTCCTTGCCTTGTGGTTTCCTGTGACCCAGACTTCCCCAGCCTGGCCTAGCTCTGAATGGCCACCCCCAAGGAGAGGAGTCTGAGGGCACCCCCTGTGTGCTGGCTCGTACCAGAAGCTGGCATGCCCCAGCAAAGGAGATGGATATGGTCCTGCCCTCATGAGTGTCACTTACCGTCCAGGGAAAGGATACTTACAGTTTCCACTAGTGCTTATTATGTGCTAATCACCCTGTGTGAGTCAGCTCCTAGTATCTTTCTAACTCCAGGAGGTGGGGGTTATCACCCTGTTTCACTGGTGAGCAAGGGCCCCAGGCCTTAGACAGCTGCAGGTCTGGGCAGGGAAGGGCAGAAGTTTGCTTATCAGATCTGGGGCATAGATGGGGAAAGGGGTCATTTAGATATGACCCACCCTCCAGATACGCAGGGTATTATTTGGGAGGCAGAGACTTAAAGAAACAATTTCAGTATAATGTTAGAGGGAGAGCTTAGGGGGCTTGAGAACCCAGCCCGGAGATCAGGGAGACTTCCCAGGGGAGGTGATGCTGAGGTGAGCCCTAGAGGAAGCATGAGTAAGCCATGCAGAAGGGAAAGGTATTCCAGGCAGAAGGCCCAGGGTGTGCCAAGGCCTGGCAATGAGAGGAAGCACGGCGGCCTAGAAAGGAGGGCAGGGGGAGTGTAATGAGAGAGAGGGCTGAGGCAACCCTTCTGAGCCACGCGAAAAAGTCGGACTCACCCTGAGAACTGTGGGGTCACAGGGTACAACCTGCGACAGCTTAAGCCTTCCTCTGCCGGATCTAACCAACCTCGTCCTTGCCTCAAGGGGCTCACAGGCTGATGTGGAGGAAGCCAGTGCAAAGTGCCAGGACACAGGGTTTATGGGAGGCCAGAGGACAGGCCCTCACTCAAGCAGGGGTGGTCAGAGAAGGCTTCCTGGAGGAGGTAACATTGGCCAAGGGTTCGGAAAGATAAGGACGTATTCCCCAGGCAGATAGCAGATGGTGAATGGCAGTCCAGACAGAAGGAACAGCATGGGACAAAGCATAGGGGCTGGTGTCAGCGTTGTTTCTAATTCCTGGCTGTGCCATTCCATCCTGGGTGACCTTGAACCCTCTGAGCCTGTTTCTTCCTTTGGCAGTTGGGATAATCAGGTTCCCCTTCTTGGCACTGTGAACAGATAAGATGATTGGCCCAGCTTCAGGCCCATAGCACACTAGTATCGTGGCTCGCTGGGCCACTTGAGAGCCCTGGGTGGCCTCGCTGGCCTCTGGGTGGGCTGGGGGGTGCCAGGGAGGCTCTGGTGTGACCAGACGCTCTCCCCACGTAGGCCGCTGGAGTAACATGTACAAGCTGCCCTACAACTGGATAGGCACGGGCCACGTGGTGTACCAGGGCGCCTTCTACTACAACCGCGCCTTCACCAAGAACATCATCAAGTACGACCTGCGCCAGCGCTTCGTGGCCTCCTGGGCGCTGCTGCCCGATGCGGTGTACGAGGACACCACGCCCTGGAAGTGGCGCGGCCACTCGGACATCGACTTCGCCGTGGACGAGAGCGGCCTGTGGGTCATCTACCCCGCAGTGGATGACCGCGACAGCGCCCAGCCCGAGGTGATCGTGTTGAGCCGCCTGGACCCCGGCGACCTGTCCGTGCACCGCGAGACCACGTGGAAGACGCGGCTGCGGCGGAACTCCTACGGGAACTGCTTCCTGGTCTGCGGCATCCTGTACGCGGTGGACACGTACAACCAGCGGGAAGGCCAGGTGGCCTACGCCTTCGACACGCACACCGGCACCGACGCCCGCCCTCAGCTGCCCTTCCTCAATGAACACGCCTACACCACCCAGATTGACTACAACCCCAAGGAGAGGGTGCTGTATGCCTGGGACAACGGCCACCAGCTCACCTACACCCTCCACTTGTGGTCTGAGCAGGGACCCGCACTCACCAGAGAGGAGTGGCGGTGAGCATGGGGGCTCCCCAGAGGGTCTTCTGCAAGGGACTCCATCAGCAAATATTTTGGGTGCTAGGACTCCGACCGGGTGCTAGGCAGGTGGCCAGAGCCAGCCTAAAGCTTCCTTAGCACCCAGTGGGATAATCGTGGCTTCCACTTGCAGAGCACTGTGCCAGGAGCTTCAGGTGCGCTAACCCACTTCATTCTCCCAACAGCACCCTCCGACGTAGAGATAGTTAAGCCCCTTTAACAGGCGGGCACACCAAGGCTCAGAGAGACACTGTCCCTTGCCTAAATAGCCTCAGTTTGGATCAAGCAGGCCATGCTGTCACCACAGCCCTCTTTCACAGATCGGGAGACTTGACCATGTTGTCCCCTACCTCCGGTCCCTCTCCCTCTCCCCTAGTTTCTCTGCTCTCTCAACTCACCCTTTCCAGGGCTACACAAAACCAGGCGCCTTTGGAACCAATGCCCTAATGTCGAGTGGAGGCCCAGTTATGTCTGCCGCCGCGGGCCTCCTGGCCTCCTCTCGGCTAACCTGTTGGTGGCCCCAGGCTTCGGGCCCTTGGCTAATGTCCTTGCTTCTTGCCTTTGGCCAGTCCTCCCACCCTGCCCCACCCGCTGTCAAACCACATTCCAAACCTCCATGGTCACTCAGCCACTGAGCTGAAGCCACACCCCGAGAAAAAATACGGCCCCATTCCCCATTCCCCCTCCCTCTGTTCTCATTTTTATTTTCTCTTCTTCATCAGTGCTGTCATTTGTTTCTGCAGCAACAGCTGAGAAGGCTGTCGGCAGCTGCCTGCCAGCAGCAACTCTACTAGGGCGAGGAGCTGGGCCAAGCCCCAAGGCTCCCTCAAAGCCAGAAGTGCTGGCTTTGGCCTCATACCCAGGCTGTGGGGCCACTCCCCAGCCCCTCCTAGAGTCATTGGACCTGGGGTCCACCTTGTCCTTTTTCTCTGGGCCTTTGAACCCACAACCTATACACACACTCAGGGATACCTCCGGGTCTGCCATGAGCAAGGCCCGAGGTTGAGGTGGAGGCAAAATGAAACAGGTTCCCTCATCCTTATCAGTCCTGACTTGGTCATTTGGTGGGATGGCCCAGCAGCCTGGTAGGCTAGGGAAGGCTGAGATCAGAGCAGTAGGGTCTAGGGGAGGCATCAAACCTTCTGATTGAAGGAAACAGTGAGAAGGCTTTTCCCATCTTCAGAGATGGTGGGGCCAGGGCCGCCCCAAGCCTAGAACTTGGGACCGAGGCAGCACAGGTGGCCACCTCACCTGGTGCTTCTGATGGCCCCTGAGCCTTAGACCCGGGCAGCTCAGGGAACAAGACCTTTAAGCCTGTCTCTCATCTGCTTTGGACAATTTTTAGAGCTGGAATGAAGTTCTCCAGTCCAACTCCCTGCTTCACCAAAGGAGAAATAGGCCCAGAAAGGTTTAGAGAGTTGCTCGGGAACACAGTGGGAACATGACACAGCCGATCTCCTTCCAGAAGGGTTTTGTCTATATCCTTTACTCTCCCGGCTTAGAGGCAGCTCTGCCTGGAAGGCAATAGACTACCCAGCACCCAAGCCATCCCAACACCTCTGAAGGGTATTTACTGTTTATCTCTACACAAGCCCCAGACCTTACTCTCTTCACTCTGTCCCCACGCCAGCCCCCAGATATCTGTATATTTGAATGCCGGCTGCCATGTCAGGATATTTAGCTGTATACCTAAGAGTTTAAGCAAATGCATTTTATGCAGAATCTGTTTCTTTATATCATCAGGTGATTTCTGTATTGTCAGCATTGTCAGGTGATGTGTTGTTTAAGCTGTAACTCACCCCTGAAATAAAGGGGATTGATTACACCCAGCCAAGCAAGGTCTGACTCATAGTGGTGGACACATCCAGCCTCCCCCACCCACCCAGCCACCGGCTTCACTCACGGGCTCTTCAGGGGGCTGCGTTTCCCTTGACCCTGGGTGTGGGTTTTACAAGACTCTGTCTTTCATGATATCACAGCCCAACCATGTGAGAAGTGTTCAGGCTCCTCTTTCGCCATCAGTCTGAGAAAAGGGAAAACTAGAATGGACGATTTTAAAAAAGACAAGCAAAATTGGTGTCTGGGGGAGATGATGCTGGCCGCGGCCTCCCAACATTCACTAAGCCCTTCTTCTGTTTTCAGACTGTTGTCTGTGAGTTATGTGGTACGTACAGGTTTTTCCTCATTTTCCAAATAGTCAAACTGCAACCCAGAGACGTGAAGTCACTTGTCATGAAGGCAGTTAAGTGGAGAGCCGGGTTTGAAAATCAGGTCCTATAACCAGCGTCGGGGACTGAGGATCAGCAGTGTGCAGAGTGTGCCCTGTGCATATTCGTGCATCTTCATAGCAATGGATGTGCGTACTCTGAATGTGCCCATTTTACAGGTGAGGAAACTGAGATGAAGGGATTTATCCAGGGTCACAGAGCAGCTTAGTCTGTGGCAGGGTTGAGGTTTCAGGACTGGTCAGTACGTGCCCTTTGCTACTGCGTGCCACTTTAGTGGCAGCTCCAGAAATGGTGACTGTCACTTTTATTCAGTGTGGCTAGGCCACACAGGAGACCCCAGAAGGAGGCTGGGGTCAGCTCTTAAAAAGCCTTGAATGCCAAGCCAAGGAGTAACTGCCTCCAGTCACATTTGGAACAAAGTCAAGTATAAATTAACAGAGAAAAGAAAATGCTAAGACAGTTGGATTTATACTAAAACCTCAAACTGTTGTTAGGGATCTTGTAACTAGACATGTTTTCTGTTTTGCTTTGGCCTCTGGGAAGCTCAAAGTCAAATTTGAGATGATTTTTAACGATTGTACTAAGTCTCCTACTGGATTCTGGCTTCATTCTAGCTTTCTGCTTTTACCTTTACCCTGATCTCTTTATTTTTATTGTATTGTATTTTATCTATTTTTGTAAGTTGCCACAATACCTTTTTTTAATTTTTTTTTTGCAACAAGGTGGCATATACCTAAATAAATACATGATCGAAAGTTTGACTTAAAAGGCTCGGCTAAATGCAATGGTCTGCATCCTTACCGTAACACAGACACTGAACTTTTTAGTTTGTTAGGAGAATTGGCCTTATCACCATGCTATTGCTGGAAACTGATCTGAATCATGAACTAGGGCAGGAGAATCCAAGTCAGGCTGAAAATCAGACCCCTACCCGTTGGAGAGAAGCGAGCAGCAACCGAAGTATTCCAGACACTGCCCCGAAGCCCCGGCTTCCCATGAGGGCAGCAGAGAGAAAAGTGCTGTTTACACTCACTCCTGGCTCAGAGAACGTGGGGCTGAGGGAGTGGGAAGAACAGAAAGAGATGCTTTCCTGGGGAAAAAGCATCGTGGCATTGGGGCAGGGGCCTTGAGCACCACTTCGTCCCAGTTTTCCAAACTTGGGTCATTCACTTCTGGACTCTGATTTTTGCTACTTCCTTTGACCATCTTTAGTACGCTTTGTGATTTCTCTTTCAGATGATTTCATTCTTTTGACTAAAATAATTTTATTCCGAAGGGAAGCTTTATCAGCTGTTAGCAAAAACAAACACAAAAAAAATTGTTTAAATTTCCTAAAGGAGTAGCACAATAGTAAAAAGAAAGCCAGTGACCACAAATACAAGGACCGGATATGGCACTGAAAACAAGCGGCACTGTTGCATTCTGGGGACACTGTGCCTGTGAGCCCCGCCCAATCGCTTTTTGTGTAAAGAAGAAGATTAGCAAAAGCTCAAGGGATGTCAAGGCCGAACCAGCAGCAAGTGGACATTGTCCTTGATGTCATCAGAGGGATGGGTTTGGAAGGGAATAGTTTCTCCCATGTGACTTGATGACCCTTCACATGGTGGCTTAGGCACCTCCAAGGAGCTCTCAAACCACTGATGGGTGACTTGGGTTGAGACCATTTTCCCCAGACACACACACATGCACACACACGCGCACACACGCACGCGCATACACACACACACACACACACATTCAACCAGGCCTTCCCTCCCCAGCCTCCCCCAGCTGCAGACCAGCCTCAACAGAGCCCCCGCCTCACATGGGAGCTGGTCACTGTCCCTGTGGCCCCTGGTCATCACAAGGATCCCACTCCCTACAGTGCCACTCTTGCATGGCAGGGCAGTAGAGCTGTGTCCCTCTCACCATGCAGACCCCCACTGGGGCGGACCCAAGTCCCAAGCAGGCCCAACAGAGTGGGCTTGGGGTCATCTGGACCATGGCCTCCCTGTTCTGGCCTTCACCAGCCCAGTCTCATCTGCTCCCCACTGTCCCCTCTTCCCCGGCCTTCGCATCAGCTGGTCCCGCTGCTGGCACATTGGTACCTGCACCTGGGTATGGCTGCCTCCCTCTGGTCATCTCAGCTGAGATGTCACCTCCTCAGGGAAGCTCTCCCTCAGTGCTGGTCTAAAGTTGTCCCTAGCCACATGTTCTCTGGGCTCTTCACCAGCAGGTATTTATTAGTTTACTTACTTAGGGTCTGTCCCCCTTACTGGAATCTGAGCTCCCAGAAAGCAGAGCTTGTTTCCCACAATGTCATCAGCACCCAGGGGAACCCCCGTGCCCGCCTGCAACAAATGTCTGCGAATGAACAAGCCATCCTCAAGCACGGTCTACTGAGGCACCAGTCACCCTTGGCTCTGAGGTTGTGGTCACGAATAGGACATACTTCTTTCATCTATTCACGCAGCATATTTGCTGAGGCCATCCATAAGTCAGTTCCACATGGAAATCTCTAGAATGCAATCTTGGATCAGATGGGATATTCCCAGTGACTTTCTCTACCCTACAGTTCTCTGAAAATGAGAAAACCCATCTTCAGGGGAAATACCTGCCTAAGCACTCCACCCTGGTCTGCAGCCAGGGACTTGCTCAGCAAAGGGAGCTATGGCCTTTCTGTCGTCTGTGGCAATAATATTCTCACAGCGCAGGACATAACGGGCGCTCGGCTCAGCACCCCCATTCAGTTTCACGGCCTCTCAGTGGCCGACAGAGGGCAGAGGCCATAGAGTTCAGTGGATCTGGGGACAGGACAGACATCTCTCACCTGAACAGCTTGGCTGATGGCATCACCTGCCAGAAAGAGCTGTGGCAACGCCGGCGGCATTCGGGAAACGCCGCGCGAGATGCCCAGCTCGCCCCAGGCCTTCCGGAAGCGGTCGCTCCTGTTGCGGCCGTGACCAGTTAATGCCGAGCTCAGAGCACCTGCCGGCTCTCCGGGCAGGTCCGCGCTGTGCACTGTGGCCTGTCCAACACGATTGACACCAATGTGCCGGCCTGAGGGCCCCGAGCAGACCAGGTCTCACCCCGCCCACTTGCTGGGACGTGGGGAGCCAGATGCGAACGTCGCCACGTGGTACGCGCCTGTAGGGGCTGCATGTCCTTGCTAAGGAGCGTGGGCTTCTGGAGCCGCGGAGGGACCCCCGCCTCCCAACCTGCCTCCATGTCACAGCAGAGCCTCCTCTCCCCACCTCTGATGCTAGGGCCTTCTCTCTGCCCTTTTGACTTTCTCCCCGGGACTTGAAGCCTTAAAATCTCTCCTTGGCTGGGGAGATTATAAAAGCTACCCACAGAGGCTACAACGTCCAAGCGAGTCCTCCCATCGAACCGCCCCCCCCAAGTCACCCCACGACGTAGCACTGTTGCTGTCCATGTTTCGCAAATGGGGAAACTGAGGCACCGGCTACTACGTCACGTGGTAAAGGTCACATGGCTGGAGGCGGCTGAGCTGCAACGCCATCCCCTTAGCACACCACACCCGTCATTCTCAACCCCGGCTCCCGCCAGAATCACGGGGGAGTTTTGAAAGGTGCCACTGCCCGGGCGTCACCGTGGCCCGACACATCGCAGATCTGGGGGGACAAGGAGTGGGAGCTGCTGTGTTTTCGAAGCTCCCCAGGAGGCTGTGCCATGCATCTGGGATCGAGGCCTCCCGTCCCTTGCTCTCCTGCAGCTCGGAAGGAGCACCCCAGGCATGATGGGGTTGGGGTAGATTTGTCACAGGCCGGGCCACACCCAGGAAAGCACCCTCCACCCCGGGCGTCCCAGAAGAGGAGAGCAGACGGAGCAGGCCTTAGCCTGCGTGCGTGTTGGCTGCTTCTCCCCAGCAGGGCGACGGCGGGGGCGGGCCCCTCGGGCCCGGAGCACAAAGGCTTCCTCTGCCCCAGGCGGTGCCCAGGCGCTGCCCCACTCGCCCAGCCCAGTCTGAACTCTGCCCACGTCTGGGGCCAACCCTCGACCCCCACATTCCAGCCGGGACCCCATGGGGCAAGAACAGACGGGGCTTTCAGGATGCATGCCTGCTGGGGGCATGAATTATTACCGAGAATTATCCACCATGAGCACGGGGTGGCATTTCACGTGCCAAAGGTTGGCTGGCCCCTCCCTGGTTCTGGCTGCTTGGCTCCAGGGCCTTCATTCCAACCTCACAAGGACAGAAACTTTATTCTCTTCCCCAGCAGGAGGCCTCCACCCTTCACCATCTGTGTTGCACCCCCTCAGCAAGCCCCCACCCCAACCCCACCCAGGGGCCAGCGCCTCTCTTCGACACAGCTCAGTACAGAGAGGATGAGCTAAGGGTGATCGAAAGTCAAGTTTCCCAGGTCTTTTTAAGCCAGGCATTTTAGTGCCAGGGAAAGTCATTGTTACCAAGATGTCAGCCCCAACCTGTTCTGGCTTTTCTGCATGAGCCCCTGACAGATGCAAACAGCTGGCACAGCTGGCATGAGCTTCCAGGAGCCAGGGCTTTTGGAGCCAGACAGCTATTCGGTTTGAGTCCTGGTTCTGCTACCCGCCACCTGTGGAACCTGGGCACTCAATTCGAAGTTTTATAAATACCCATATTTATAAAATGGGTATGACAGCCTTGACTTTCCAGGTACGTGTTAGGTTGAAATGAGATAACAAACGTGGCACAGCTCTAAGTGGGAACGTGAAGGGCACACACAGCAGGATGAGGCACAACGCACGGTAACAGACCTCAAAGACCAACGTAAAGCATCACCGTCGGTCTGATCCCCACGGCCTCAGGTTGGGGCAGACCCAAAGCGGACTGTCAGCAAACCCGAGCATCGCCTCAAAACGGATGACTTTCTTTGCCTTCAGTGATAGAGAGCAGGGAGGCCAAGTTACCTTCATCCAGTGTGTCTGCTCAGATTGATTGGTAGTGGCTGTCTACGGGAGCTGCCCACCAGGCCCAGCACCAGGGAGGACACGGGTTGATTAGCCATGTCTGCCACGAGAAAAAGAAGTTCCGGTGGTGCAATGTATGCTATGTTTCGCCATTTCTATTTTATTGCAAAGTCTAAATAATACTTCTCATTCCAGATTTTTGCCTGGATTTGTGTGACACTGACCTTTCTGCTTCTTTTCCCTTCTGATCCTCACCTTCAGCTGCTAGAGTGAATTTTCTAAAATGAAAATCTGACCACTTCACTCCTTTACCTATCACTGTCCCCTGGCTCCTCCCATTGCTCTGAGGATCAAACCTCGCTCCCAAAGGCGACCTTCAAGGCCTCCACTCACCCTCCCTGTCTCATTCATGGCCACTCACTTGCAAACATCCCAACCTCAAGCCCCATTGACCTGAGGGCCTTTAAGGACTGAGATATGAAGATTTAAGGCAGCTTAGAAAGTTGCACTGAAAACCCCGTGCCCAGACTCACAAGGTCAGATCAATCAGAGGGGCAGCCCAGAGACCTCACTGCATCTGTTTAGTGAGTTTAACCAACCGGAGGGAGCTAATAAACTTCCACTGAACCCTGACGTGCAGTTCAGCAAAGCTGTCATGCTGTTCACCCCTGACAACGCTGATGGGATTAGTCCTGAGTGGCCCCTGCAGAGGAGAATTTTCCCTACTTTTTCTCCTGATTGCCTATTCCAAGACAAATCCCCTCCTCAGCAAGACACAGGGTGGAGGCTTCCAGGCACCGCTGTGTCCAAAGCTTTCTTGTCCACGGTCCAGGCATGCACGAGGGTTCCTGCCCCAGCAGAGGCCAGTGGGGTTCCTCTCCATCCCTCTCAGTCCCAACTCTTGCTATTCCCCTGAAGGCGATCAGATACTCCAATCTTTCAATTTCACCAACTCCTACCCCGAGCTCCTGCCCTGGCCAGGTGTGGGGATGAGCACTGGAGAATCAGAGATGGCCCAATGCAAAAGCTTCCAATGGATATTGTCAATGAACCTGACAGGAGGGACTGGTGGTTGGGACGCACAATCTGCATGGTATGGCTGGGGAACAAGGATCTCGTAAACAAATCTCGGTCTGTTTCTGAAAAATTGGCATCTTTACTGAAATTTCTAAGGAAGAGTCTAGGCTTGCTAAAGAGGCAAACATTTGAACGTGTTCCTTGAGGGAAAATAGCTTCTTTAAAGAAAAGAATTCAAACAGGTTTTCTCCTCCTCCTCCTCCTCCTCCTCCTCCTCCTCCTCCTCCTCCTCCTCCTCCTCCTCCTTCTCTTCTTCCTCCTCTTCCTCCTCTTCTTTCTCCTTCTTCTTCTTCTTTTTTGTTTAACTTTATACTTTGACATAATGTTAAAGTTATAAAAAAGTTACAAAACTAACGCAAAGGATTCCCTTATACTCTTCCCCCCGATTCTCTGATTATTCACATTTTGTGAACTTTGCTTTAGCATTCTCTCTTCGTACATCTTTTTTCTAAACGACTTCAGGGGAAGTTGCAGATATGATGCCCTTTTTCCCTGAACACCTCAGCGTCTATTTCCTAAGTACACGACCGCAGCACAATGAGCAAAATCTGGAAATTAAACATTGATGCAGTAGTAGATCTAATTTCCAGATCTAATTCAAATTTGGCAAGACTTCCCACTAATGCCCTTGAGAGCAATTTTTTTCTAGTTCAGGATCCAGTCCAGAATAACACATGCATTAAATTATCACAACCTTAGTCTCTCTTGACTCTGGAAAGCTCCTGAGCCTTTGTCTTTCACAACATTGCCATTTTTGAGAGTATGGGTCATTTGTTTTGTAGAATATTCTGCAATTTTCTTGATTTTTTATTTTATCTATTCTGTTTGTTTGTTTGTTTGGCAAGGCAACCCTTGGTTGGCCTCACAGATTGCAAGGACCTTGTCAGCTTACAATCCCTTATTTTTTAATTTTTCACACTTACAGCACCTGGTCTTCCCAGGTGGTCTCCTATCCAAGTACTAACCAGGTCCAACCCTGCTTAGCTTCCGAGATCAGACAGGATTGGGCTCATTCAGGATAGCATGGCTGTAGAATGAACATTCCTCAATTTTCATTTCAGTATTTTTTTAAGCCCTCAGGTTTCCCCATCTGTAAAAGGAGATTATTGTGAGGTTTAAATAAAATTTCCTCATTTTGAGCAGGGATACCACAGAAATGATATTGTCTTTCTCAGAGCTTGATGTTGGTTTGTCTTATTATTACTTCGACCACTTGGTTAAGGTGATATCTGCCAGTTTTATCTTCTGTACAATGACTATTTTCTCTTTATAATTAATAAATAAATTGTAGGGAAATACTTTGAGACTATACAGATATTCCCATCATACTTTCACCTTCTAGTTTTAGCATCTTGATGATTCTTATCTCTATTAATTATTACTTTGATCATTGCAAAATTGTAACTTAAAATTTCTACCATTATTGGCTAGCATTTTACTCTAAAGCAGAGCATACCAAAAAAATGTGCCCAGAGATTATTTTATTCAATGGGTCACAACTTATTACTATTAAAATTGTTCCAGACTTGGCCAGTGAGAGCTCATTTTCACCGGCACCTTTGTCTTTTTTGATGTATTGCTATTATTGACTAAGCACTTCCTCACTTTCTGGTACAAAAGAGATGCTCCAGGCTAGTACTTTTTCCTTGTACTTTTTTCTGTTCTCACACAGCAATCAGCCATTTCTCCAAGGAGCCCTGATTCCTCGGTTGAGGATATTTAGAAGTAAGAAGCCGGGCCCTAGATGGGCTCATTGTTTCCAGAGTATATTGTTTCTGGGTCCTCTCAGTGGACAGAACTAGGAAGTACATACACACATAAAGTAAATCCAGGAGTTCTTGCTGATACCTTCAATTCCAGTCCAAAACCACAGCTCATTGGCCTTTCTGTTTCTTATTTGTATCTCCTTCCACAATAGTGAGAAACCCGGCTCTCAGCATCCTCACTATATTTTATCTTTTACTCAATCCTCCAATCACAGAGGGTGTTTCACATTGCTAATCCACGCCACTTTGAAAAACAATCCCCTTAGGTAGAGTTCAGATTGTGTGCAGTTCTTTTCATCTTTAGACTGGGGGTACTTATCAGAGTTCTGGGTTCAAAAACTGCTTGGGTTAGTTCTTTTTGCCCCTTCACTGTGGTTTGTTATTCATTTCAAATATATTCAATAATTTATAAATACAGAGCTACTTCATTCAAGATTTGGGGTGTTTTTTTTTTCCATAGCTTGTTTTAGTTCTCTAAATAGCAAATAAAATTTTCTTTTTCCTGCTTTTTCAACTTGTCTTTTGGTTCTTGTTTTAATAAAGGAAATTAATCCATTTACATGATCAGTGACAGCTAATACATCTGATCTTTTCCTGACAACATATGCTTGGTTTTTTAAAAATGTGTTTACCTTTTTAGTACGAGTGGGAGAGAATTAAGAGTTTCTTTTATCCATCAGTGCCCTGCACCTGGCCTGCAGCATATTAATGCTCAGCAAACATCTGTGGAGTGTTGACTGTCAGCTCAACAAGTGGCTTTCCCTTGTACTTGGAAGATAGACACAGGGTCTTGACCTTACTATGATGATAACAATGACTAACTCAGTAGTTACCATTAAGCTGAATAATTATAAAAGTCTTAGCAAAGGACCTGGATGTGGTAATCACTAAATAAATTATAACTGTTATTTATTGAACATTAACTAAGAATCAAGCAAGGTGCTACGTTCTTTTATTTAATCCTCACAATAATCCCATTTTACAGATGGGGAAACCTGGGGCTTAGGGAAGTACTGAGTTGTTTTTATGACAAGGAAGCAGTTGAGTTGAGATCTGAATCCAGCTCTGACTTCAACATCCGCCCTTTACCCACCCCAGGTTCCTGCTTCTATGTATTAAAAGAAATAATTCCAAGAACAAATCCAGGCAAATCCATAGAGACAGTGGTTTCTGGGTGGGGTGGGGGGGAGGAAGCTCTGACTCACAAAATCAAAGTTTCTTAGCTGGACCCGACTGCCAGCCAGTTCCCTGGAAACTCACAGTCAAATGGAGGCTCATATCGGGAAGTCAGGCCTGTGAGAGCATAAGGCAACTCTCCTTTGATGACTTAGAAATCTACTACCATATTATGTCTTCCCATCGAAGTTAATGTGGATTTAAAGGGTTTGGTATAGTGGGAGTAAATAATGATGGTCAATACTGATGAGAACGTAGTCTGGACCAGGCCCTGTATACTGGGGGTTCTCAGCCTCAACTCTGTTGACATTTGGGACCAGATCGTTCTTTGTGGGACGGTGGAGGAGGTGTCCTGTGCATTGTAGAATATTTAGCAGCATCTCTGGCCTCTACCCACTAGACGTTACTAGTTCCTCAGCCCAGTTGTTACAAACAAAAATGTCTCCAGACATTGCCAAGTGTCGCCTGGGAGGGAGAAGTCACTTCAAGTTGAGAACCACTGCTTACATGTATTACACTAATTTAATTCTCACAACAATCCTAGGAGACAATCCTATCTACAGATAAAGAAACTGAGGTACAGGTAGGTTCCAATCCTATGGCAAATGAGCAGTAGAGAAGGGATCAAAAACCAAGCAGTTGGAGTTCAGAGGCCACAAAGCTTCTCTCGAGTGGCCAGCTCATCTGATCTGACCTGATCAGAGGACTGTTGAGCAGAATATTAAAAAAAAAAAAAAAAAAAAAAAAAGCAGTCGTGCATACCATTTGGACCACAGCCATGTCTAGGACTTAACTCAAAGGAAATATACACACAGGGATGTTCATTTCACCACTTATGCTCACGAAAGAGCTGGAAAGGGAACTAGCCTGCCTTCCTCTGGCACCCGGGCACTTGAGCACTGAGCTTGAGCCAGACTGATGTTTTTAACCACGTAACTTATTCTGGAGATATTAGAAAGGGTTATGCAGGTCTGTGTTGACCCATAAAGATGTCCTTGATACTTGATTGCATAAAAATTTTTTTTTAAACCACGTGCATGGTATGGCTTTACTTCTGTAAAATTGTGCGTACGTATAGCAGGGGGGAAAGTGTTCCTTGTAGCAAGAAGCGATGGTGGTCGCTCTTGCTCTTGTTTAGAACGTTATCCGGTGGGACCCTTGGTGTGAGAGGAAGGCCAGGGCAAAAACTGCACCCTGCGTGATTCCATCTATATGAAACGGCAGAATAGGCAAATCCATAGAGATGGGAAGATGAGTGGTTTCCAGGGGTTGGAGGAGGGGAGACTGAAGAATGACTGCTAATGGGTATAGGGTAAGTGCTGGAATAAGACAGCGAGGATGGTTTCAATGTGAATTGGCTACAAACCCCTGAATGGTACACTATTAGATTTTGGAGCATGTGAAAAATATTTCAGTAAAACAAATTTTGGCAGAGCTGCAGGGAGAAATAGACAAATCCAAAGCGATGATTAGGAAGCCAGTGAGTGATGTGATAGAAATCTAGCCTCCCAGGAACCTGGGGGACTGTCAGAGGGGATTTCCCACAGTGTATGGGAATTGGAGCTAAAGTTAGTTGGCTATCAAAAGGCGCCTGAATAACTTAGGGACAGCTGGGGCGGACTTGCGGCTTCTACGCACGCAGATGTGCACCCACTCTTCCTGCAATATCTCCTGGCACTCTCCCCAAAGGGCAGTTGGAGGGGGAGTATGAAGCTCTAGCCTTGCTTCATCTTCTCCTTTGGCCCCCGTCCCCACCCCATGAAACCCACAATCCAGCTGAAATAATGTGCTCATCTCATTATGCAATCGTTGCCGTGCAAGGCCTCATCCCTCGCTTCCAACGAGACTGACATCCCCAGAACCCCGCTCAAAATCACGTAAACAACAGGAAGTCTGGGTAGGACAGTCCAGAGCTGTTTATTCAAAGGCTCCATGACATCATTCAAGGACCCAGATTCTCATTTTTCGCTTGGCCACTCTCACATATTGGTCTCATCCTGCAACAATTCTGGACATCACATCATCACCATCAGTGTCCAGAGGCAGAAAAAAGATTGGTTGATTCTTCCCGGTTTTCCTGCAGACCGTTCCTTCCCTCCTTACAGGACCGGACCGCATGCCCTCCTCCATCCCCAAACAACAAGCGAGGAGAAGAGGACCGCCGTGATTGGCTTAGACCCATCAGCATTTATCTGAGTAAATTAGTAAACTAGCAAATGCAGGGTGTGACACACACACACACACAAATCTGCTCGAGAAAAAAAAAAATCTGCTCTCTGCAGCGAGGGAGGACGGAGCACCAGCCGTGAGCCCTGGCGGCCACATCGAAATTCCTTCTCCAGAGGCCCTGTCCTCTGCCTGATGTGCCCTTTCTCAATCTCTCCAGGTTAATGCCTCCTCTTCCCTCACACCAATCCATCACCTCCTCCAGAAAGCCCTCCATGTTCTCACCGGCTAAGTCAAAGAACCAGCGCCCTCTTCATCGCTCTGGCCACAATTGCCACTAAATAATTATGAGTGTCATTATTTGAGTTCATTGGGACGCTAAGAACTTCCTTCCCGTGTTTTATTTTCCCTCGCCCTCCCCTGACCTCTCTCCTGGAGCTGCAGATAACCTCCTCCTCCCTCTGGAAGAGGAGGTATGAGTTTCTTCCAAAGACCCAAAAGGCTGGGCTGGGCTCAGGATTAAAAGTGAGGCAAAAAGGTATATTTCCATGAGATGATGAGGATACAGGTGGTTATATTTTACGTTTCTTTTTCTCCAAAAGCAGGAATTTGGGGGATTTGAAACATCTGGCTTTTTAAATAAAGAGTGGGAATCTATTCTCAAAGATATGCCCAGGTTAATGATTTGTATGCTATGAATTGTTCATTTGTTAATTCACTCATTCATTCACTGGTGTGTGCCTCCATGCCTGGCCCCATCCGGAGTGGGGGAATATAAAATGGGTCAGATCTGGTGCCTGTCCCCAGAGAGACAGACACAGTCACGACAATCTCTTCAAACTATGATCGGTGCTCTGATGAGAGCTGGGTGGGCATGGAGTAGAGCAGAGGCTGACTGTCACCTGAGGGAAGGGACGATTTCAGATGGGTTTTGAAGGATACATAGAAGTTTGCCAGACAGAAAAGGGGTGGAAAGGCATTTCAGGCAGAGAGAAGAGCTGTGCTAAGGCTCAGAGGCTGACACAGCCTAGAACAGTGGTGCCGAGCATGGAAGTATAGCCAGGCCGCTTGGGCTTGACTCCTGCCTTACCCATCTCTTAGCTGGATGATCCGGAGCAACTTTTTTACTCTCTGCCTCCGTTTCTTTATCTATTAAGTTTCTTCATCTACGACAGTGCCCATCCCACAGAGCTGACGAGGATTAACCCAGGTAAACCACACAAGAGCTTAGAGCAGCCCCTGCACGGGGTTTGGGGGGGGACCTCGGTAAATTGCTAGCTCCTGGTTCTGTGCGATGCGTGTGGGGCACAGAGGTGGAGAGACTGAGCTGAGGCTGGGAAAGCCGATGGGGCTACAGCAAGTTCTCAACAGGAGGATGACATATTGAGGTCAGGGTGACTGCAGGGGGGTGGAGGGCGGGCTTCAGGGTGTATAGAGAGCTTGGACGACAGAGTGGTCAGAGCCCAGGGGTGAGGCTGTGAGCACAGGGCAGTGGAAGGTTCTAGAGAGTCTGCTAGGGGCAGAATTGTATCCCTTCCAAATTCATGTGTTGAAGTCTTAACTTCTAACACTGAGACTGTGGAGATAGAGTCTTTACAGACGTAATTAAGGTAAAAGGAGGTCATTAGGGTGGGGGCTAACCCTGTGACCGGTGTCCTTACATGAGGAGGTTAGGGCAAGACAAGCACCCAAGAAAGACTCTGTGAAAACACAGCCAGAAGGCGTACAAGCGAGGAGAGAAACCTCAGAAGGAACCACCCCTGAGACACCCTGATCTCGGACTTCCAGCCTCCAGAACTGTGAGACAGTGGAGTTCTGTTGTTCAAGCCACCAGCCTGTGGTACCTCCTCATGGCTGACCAAGCGAACTAACACAGAGTCCAAGGGGGAGTGAAGAGACCGGGGGTTTGACTGGATGTGGGAGGGAAGAAGCAGAACACCCCTGGATCCTGGCTGACGGGAGAGGTAGAAAGAAGCACCGTCGCTGAGATGGGACAGGTGTGGACACAACAATGGTGAACTCCACTGCTTGCCTGTGGGAGGCGTCCGCGACATGACATATAGCCCGGGCGAGGAACTGGGAGCCCTTGTGCCGGCCTCCGCCCCTCCCCTCTCCTGCCTCGTAGGCTCCGAGGACCCCAGCTCCGGGCCCCGCTAGGATTCCGCCACACCACGTGTATCGTGCCTGCCAGCTCTGTGCGCTGGTGACAGATGCTGCCACGCCCAGTCCCAGAGCAGCCCGGGTGGGCACTGCCAGCTGGGCATTGCCTCAGTGTAAGGAAGTGGAAGAAAGGGGGCCCAGCTAAGGCACAGCACCCAGAGATAGGGCCAAGGGCGCCCATCCTTCCAGGAAAACAGTCTGGTCACCAGGATACAGCTCATCGTCTTGCAGCTGGCCCAGCCCAAGTGCATGGGCGTCATTTGGCGACTCTTTCACTCTTGGTGATAATAAGAGGACCGACTGCCCAGGTGTGTATGTCTCTCCAGGCTCAGAGAGATGAGCTGGCTTGTCTAGGGACACACAGTTGGTTGGCAGTCCTGTCTCACACTGGAGCCCATGGTCTTAACCGCTCTGATGGTTTTCCAAGTTTTCTTTCCAAGTGAATTTGGGGGATCTACGTTTGACTTTGACAATAACTTCTCCCGAGCACAAAGATTACATAAAGAGAGGTCATCTCCGAACATATGGCTTCGAATTTTATGTTTAAGAAATTTTTGTTATTGTTGTTTGTAAAGGAGGTTGTGAGGCTCATCTGTAAAAAATATTTAAGCGTAACAACTTGGAAGCTGTCAGAGGCCAGAAGCAGTAATTAATTACTGCAAAGCACTTGGTCGGCACAAATGTCCGCCAATTCCAGGCCCTGCCCCAGAGCAACCCTTGGGGAGCACCCCACCTCCTCAGGGGCCCGGCCAAAGCCACTTCCGCAGACTCAGCTGGGAGTTCTGAGCCCGCCTGGAAGTTGGCCTGCTTCCCAGCTGTGGTTTTTGCCCTGATGTACTGGGAGCCGTCCCATGGCCTGGGGCCTGGCTTTGGCTGGTTCCTCACCTCCCAGGGGAGGTTAGGGGAGAACTGGGGCCTGGATGCAGCAGGTCGGACCTCTGTGTTCAAATCCCACCTCCACATCCTCGAGGCCCACAAGCCCCGAGCGTGGGCTGCGGAGCCAGACCTTGGGTTGGAACCCAGACCCGACCATGTCCCGGCTGTGTGGTCGGGCGACTCACTGCCCTCAACACTTCAGTTTCCTCACCTCTCACATGAGGGTTAGAATGGTACTGACCTCACAGGCTCAAGGGAACGTTAAATGACCCGATATGCATAAAGTACATGGACCAGTGTCTGACACAAGGTGCCTGGTACACGTGGGATAGTGCTGTTCCCGTGTCTTTGAGCAGCGGCCCTTCACCTCTCTGAGCCTCGGTTTCCCCATCTGTACAATGGAAACGATCTGATCTCTGAAGGACTGATGAGATGATGCGAGAAAAACATTTAGCGTAGTCCCTGGCAAGTACTGAATGTTCAACGAAATTATTAGTGATTATTCCAAAGCCCTTCTGGAGCCTCACATTCTGGAAAAACTGCCTGAGAAGGGTAAAAAAAAAAAATTAGAGAGAAGAGAAGAGAAGCACAGCCATGCCATTTAACAATTTCTAGAACAAGGGTGTCCAGGATCCCTGAGGCCCGGTGAGCGCCTTGGTAAACGGCACATGATGGGCACAGGGACACAGGACCATGGGTGGGCTGGAAAGCAGCCTGTTCTGATGCAGAGGCTGGCAGCTGGCAACAGGGAATTCTGGGAGTGCAAGCAGCTGGGAGGATGTCAGCTGCGGATCTCGGGGACTGAGCTAGGGGGAGGCTACTGCCAAGGCCAAGGGCCGGGTGGAGTGTGGCAGCCTGGAATCTGAGCCCGTGGGTGGGACAGGGGCAGGGTTCCAATCTGGCCATGAGCTCAAGCGAGTCCCTGCCCATCTGAGCCACACTTTCCTCATCTGTTAAGTGGGGTCCATAATGCACTGACTGATTCGAAGAATACACATGTGTTCCGTGCCAGGTGCAAGGTAGGTGCTCCGTAACAGGGCAGTTATGACAACCTGGAAGCCCTGTCAGGGGAGACGCTGGTGACAGATGCACCTGACTGTACCTGGGACAGCCAGGCAGGTGGCTGGGATGGAGAGTCCCCTGAGCCTGGCCGTTATGGCGTCTTGGGCTTCCGTCCTTGGCTCCCACTGCAAACCGAGCAGACCTGAGACGTTCCCCTGAAGTCCTACGTGGGAAAACAGATTTCCCAGCCTAACAGTGGGCCTGGGCCTGGTCCAGTGGGCACTGGAGAGGGGCCTGTAAGCAAGGCTGCCCTCCTAGGTGCCTTCTCAACCCCCGACCCATGCCCTGCAAACTACTTCTTCCTGAGACACCTCGGGCCCTTCCCCACCCAGCTGCTCCAGATCATCACAGGTTCCTCCCCGGAGCCGGTGCCAGGCACTGAACTAAGCTCTGACTTGCATGAAAAATGAACAACAGCCCCGCGAGCTGGGCTCTGTGATCCCATTCCTGGGCTCTGAGCTCTCCAGCACCTCACTCAGCGTCACACAGTAAGGGTCCAGCCCAGGCAGACCAGTTGCCCCTTGCTCAGGAACCGCACTGTCTTCAACTCTGCGGGAAGAGCACTGGTTTGGGAGTCCGTAGGTCTGGGCTCTGCCTCCCCCTTTGGTGACCTCGGGCCACCTTCCAACAGTGAAGGTGAGCCCCGCCTGCATCCCCTAGATGGGATCCGGGACAACGAATGTTACCCTCTGTATCAGTCACGGTTCTTCAGAGAAACAGAACCAACAGGATGGGGAGAGGTGACCGAACAGCCCGGGTCCCACTGGGAAAGTGGGAAATCTGACCCATGTTCCTGTATATGTCTCATGTACCTTTAGGGAGTAGGATTTGAGGTGATTTTTACTTCTTCTTTCTTTATATCTTCCTACTGTCCAGTATTTTAAAAACTTGCACATGCATAAATTTATAATCACAAAAACATTAAATGATTTTTCATCTTGAAAAAATAAGACAGTTTCTGAGAATACATCATCCTAGGTAGTAGATAAAACATTTAAAAAATAAGTTTGCAAATACAGTGAAGAATCTACAACTAATCATCAAAAAATTCAGAAAAAAGCATAGATGAAACGAATGAGACAAGAGCTTAGCTATTGGAGAGTCGGGGTGGAAGATAAACGGGTATTCATTGTACTAGATTTGGAAATTTTCTGGGAGTTTAAGTGTTCAAAATAAATAGTTGGTCGAGAGAGTAAACATTTAAAATAACCCAAGAGGGGAGTAGGTGTCAATATGGATGGGGCATACATTTCTTACCAACCTCGATGATGGATGCTTGAGGAAAGACGTCAGATTTTAATAGGTTAATAATTACAGGCTATAATCTTTAGGGAAACCATCAAAAGTGCCCTCAATTTTTACTTCTAAACTACTAGAGGGAAAAACAGGTCATCTGAATAAGGTAAGAAAAGGGAGTAAAAAAAAGAATCTTACGAAAAGCAAGAAAAATAGAAGGCACAAAAGAAGGTAAGTTTAAACACCAAGTAAATCAGTAATTACCTTAAGTGTGAATGGACCAGATGATCCAGCTAAAAGACATACCTCTAAAAGCGAAGGATACAGCAAGGTCAAAAATAAAGATTCACCATTCAAATAACAACAAAAAGAAAGCCGGCATCGCCGTATCAATAGCAGACAAAATAGACTGATGCCAAAACGATTACAGAACTAGACATTTGATAGAGACGAGAGGCTTGACTCGTGAGGAAAACTGACAATTTAAAAATTACATGTACCTAATAAAGTAACTTAGAAATATATGACACAAATATTGGAAGAAATACAAGGAGAGGCGGATGAAGCTCGCTGTCATAATGGGAGATGTAACATTTTTTACTCAGTAATTGATAGAACAGGTAGGGGGAAAAAAAATCAGTGAGCATCTAGATTAAGAACGTGGATCTAATGGATCCATCTAGAACCCAGCAGCCCACCCTTGCGAAAGGCACAGCCTCTGCAAGGACCATGCAACAAGTGACCACATATGCGCCACAAAGCAAAGCATTACATTCATTCCCAGCGTGGTGCGACCACATGCATTCAATCTAGAAAGAAATTACGAGGCTAACTAGAAAATCCCCGCGCATCTGGAAGTTAAAAACCACACTTCGAGGACGAATTCGTGACGGAAAACTCAAAAACAGACAAAAGTAAAGAGAACCACTTGGGGCCTGGGGGAAGGGCAGCTCCCTGGGCACCCCATCAGTCTTGGTCAGGTGGGACATTGAGCTATGTGGCCATCTCACCCCGTTACCCCTAAGCAGTGTTCAAAGCCAGCATTTATTGAGCACCTAGTGTGTGCCAGGTCTGTTAGCTCTCTGGTGACTTCTCACCAGGAATCGCAGTTCCCATTATCATCTCCCTTCCACAGGGGAGAAAGCCGAGGCTTGGAGAAGTCAAGTGACTCACCCACAGTCACCCAGTTATAAAGCAGCCTATGGCTTTCAGACGCCATGTTTTTAATTACCTATGAAGCTGGTACAATTACTATTCCCATTTTTCAGATTAGAAAATTGAGGCTTATGGCACAAGGCAAGTGGTAGGATTTGAACTGGGGATTTGAACTCAGGTCTAGAGGGGTGTTAAGCCTTTACAGAGTGGGAAACTGAGGCTGAGAGCTGCTGGGACTTGCATGGGAACACATGGCTGGGAATGGCACCAGACTGAGATTCGGGCCTGAGCTTCTGGAAAGGGAAATAAGCCTGAGAGGAAACGACCATAAATGCCTCCCACCCCACCCAGACAGGAAGGAAGGGACAATGGCCCAGATGGACTGAAGGAGAGGGCTTCTCACCCGCTGGCCCTCAGACACAGAGGCCCCAGGGCTGAGGGGAGTCCTTTATCATGAGGTCTCAGGGGTGGGGGCTGCTGAGCAAACAGCCGTTCCCTGCCAATGACACAAAATGGCCATTGAGAAAAGTCCAGGCCTGGGGGGAAGGGGGAGATGCCCGTGACCAGCCCCCAAGTGGAGGAGGGAGCAGCTGCCTGCGGGCCATCCCAGCCGCAACCCATTCGACTTGCTGATGAGGAAGCTAAGAGGCTGGCCTGGGATCACACAGTCTGTGGGCTCTGGGCGTGGACCAGGCGGGTGGTGCCGGTGGGAGTCAGTGCACTGCTCCAGGCATGAGCAGATGAGCCCAGGAAGCCACAAGTTGCCTACAGTTAACCCCGGAGCCCCAGCTCCAGGTGGCTCAAAGCAGCCCTAGCCCAGAGAGGCCCAGGAGTTCAAGGTCACACGACGGTAGAGGCTGCCGCTCTCTCCTTGCCCTGCCAGAGCTGCTCCCGCCCCACCCCTGTCTCCCAACCCCCATCTCTACCAGCTGTCTCCTTGGAGGGCAGCACAAGCCTAATCCTGTTTCCACAGGGCATGTGGGTGCCAGGTGTGGCTGAGACAGTTGGGAGGGCAGGTGGGTAGAGGGAGCGCGGTAGCTGCAGGAGGCTCCAGGGGATGGACCACCACAGCAGCTGCTGTGCACCTGCTCCGGGCTGCCTGAGGGGGCCGGGCACCCTGTGGTCAACCAGACCCTGTGCAGCCTGGCCCTGCCACTGATGCTGGTCGGTAATCCTGGTTTTGAGTCTCTTCCTCTCCCGGGCCCTCCATGTCCCCATCTGCACGCTACCCATCTGATGTGGTGATGTACTGAGGTTTGCATAGCATGGTGCCTGCTGCCACCGTGATGGTTTATTATATTATTATTATTATTATTATTATTATTATCATTATTATTATTATTATTACCTCCTGGTGGCCTGAAAAGAAAAGGTCATGAGGCCGAAGAACCTCTGCACAGAGGCCTGGTGGGCCACTTGACCCTTGGAGTTCAGTTCCTTTTGAAGCTCCACCTGGGCCACCTCCTTGTCCTTCCCGAATACGCTTCACTGCTCCCCACGGCCCACCCACAGCTTGTGGCAGCTCAGTCCATAAATCTTGTGCAATTAGCCCAGAACCTGCCACCCCCCACCCCGCCCCTTCACCCCCTCAAGGAGCTCCAAGGTTCTTTCTTACCCCCTCAGGGTTCCATGACATCTACTTTGAGAACCACCGCCCAAGGAATGTGATCCTCAGCCCAGGATTAAAGGCCTCCATCCCGGGTACCGCTCCTCAGCTTCTCACTCTGGTTTCCCCTAGAAGTCACCCTGGGTGGCCCAGCGCCCCCCACACCCCATTCCTGCCTCCTAGACCTTCTGCTTTGCATCAGCAGAGACTGTTTTAACTCCAGAGGCCTGAAAGACCACAGTCTCCTCTCAGAAGGCCTCCCTGACTGCCCGAAGGTCCCATTCCTCCTCCTGAAAACACTCGGGCCCTGCAGAGCTCCGCTGACAGGCTCAGAGGGGTCGAGGGGCAGAATCAGGCGAGAGCAGGAGAGAGGGATCTAGGTGGGAGGAAGGCAGTGGGGTGGACGACAAACAAAGAAGGAAGGAAGGGAAGGGAAGAGGAGGGGAGAGGCTGGCGAGGGGTCTCGCAGTACGCCCCATCCCCTCTTCTGTTCACAGCAGTCCCCTTTAAGGAGCGAGCCCATCAGCACAGAGTGACACGTGCGTCTTTTACTTTCTTTAGCCTTCTATATATACATACATATTTTTTTGCAGCCAGAATGTAATTTAAAAAACGCTTTTTAAATTAAACCATTGGGTGGTGTGCTAGGAATAAAACTGTGTAGAAATGTGGCAGGGCCCAGAAGAGGCACAGAGAAGTCAGACGGGCCCGGGTTCGGTCTCCCACGCCTGCTGTAAGACCCAGCCCTTCCATCTCTGCAACCACCCAGCAGCAAGGTGGCGGCAAGTGCCACTTGCAATCGTAGGCACAAGCGTCACCTGAAGAATGACAATGGCTACTGCACTGGGAGCTTGGGGAATGGATGATTCCCCATGCCCTCAGACTGCTCTTTAGCATTGTTATGTCCAGGACACTCTAAGACTTTAGAAAATTAAATGAAATACTATTAAAGTTGTCTTTGACTGGGTTGTGACTCTGCCTCCACAAGCCAGATGAGCTTGTCGCAGGGGCCTACCTGGCCATTCACTCCTGTCCCCCTCGGTTTGTCCTAATCTGGGCTGGCCTCAGGAGGGTGATGCTCATCCCAGGACCTCGGAGATTTCTCCTTTTCTGTAAGAGTCACTGGAACGTGGGAGAGGCCCACGGGTCCTGTGGGGAAGAGTCCCTGAACCCAAGAGTGTGGAACACAGGCACCGGGCCATGGGCCCACGCTCAGCGGAGTGGGTGGCGCCGAGGCCCCCTGAGCTACTTGGGTTTCTTCTGGCATCCGGGTCACTTTGCAACCCAAACAGAAAAACAGTCTTAGAGAAAAAGTAATGCTAAAAATATAATAAGGTAAATAAATAAGGCTAAGTTTCTCGATCTAGGAAATTGTAACCAAAGAGAATCAGAGTGAAAGGTGAGACTCTGAAGCCACAAGAATGGCCCAGAAGCCAGAAGCCAGGAGAAAGTACCATCATCCCATTTTTCTAAAAAGTGTGACTCCAGCAGTCGTGGACTAGTTAGCTTAACATTGATTGCCAAGCACATTCTAGACAGATTATTCAGTAGTGATTTGAGAGTGCTCAGAAAAGGAAGTGGTGACCAGAAATGCCAACGACGGTCACTGGGCATTAAATCTAGTCGCTCTTGCCTCTCTCCTTGAATAACAGGACAACTGTGCCCAATTCAGATACACCTGCCTCTGTTTCTGTAAGACATGGGAGTGTGTCTTCACACATGGCATTACAATGTAAAAATGCGGATTCACCGTATAATAATACTTTAATAAGACAGCTGACCAACACAGAGCACTGACTATGCTCCAGATGCTGTTCCAATCACTTAGCATGTTAACTCCATCCTCACGGCAAACCCGATAAGATGGGTCGTAATTACTACCCTCACTGTCGACATGAGGAAAAGGAAGCACAGAGCAGTTAGGTAAACCTGCCTGAGGTCACAGCTGGTGGGTGGTGGAGCCAGAAATTTGAACACAACTGTCTGGCTCCTGCACCCACAGGTGCACGGCTGGCTTTAAACTGACCTAGAGATCCTGGATTGATTAACCAGAGGAGGCTGGAGGTGGGAGTAGAAGCCTGGATCTTACCGGGACTGCCAATCAAGATGCCTCACCCTCCACTCACCGAGGAGTGGGCGTGCAACCCTAACTAGGCCACGCAGGACCCGGGCTTCGCCCTGGATTCTCAGCCCTTGCTTCCTGCCCTGCCCCGGCTTGCAGTCCTTCCCATCTGTGATTCCCCAGCCCCTTCCTTCCTATATGGTCCCTTTTGCCATTGATGGTTTCTGTTGTTTGCCACCCAAAGCCCTGCTTGAGTTAGGAGTTCATCATTCTCATCCTCACCCAGGTCTGCACCTAAGGGAGTGCACCCTACCCCAACCCACAGTTAGTCCATAATCCTGCTGGGTATGAATGGGTGCAAAAAAGTGAGAATCACTGGCAGTCTCTAGTGGGCTCTGTCCTTAATCCCGTCCCATTGATCGTAATTTTCACAATTTTGATCTAGAACACAGACGGCCTACTCATAAAATTTGCAGCTGCCACAGTGCAGAATTAATGCTTTGTGCAACAGAAGCCTGGACTTAACAACACTTTCAAGACGAGACAGCTGGATGGGAGCCAGGAAGATGACATTTAACCAGCATATTGTACAGCCTTGCATGTGTTTCCGAAGAATCCATTGTGCAAGCACCAGCCGGGGAGAGGGGAGCTGGCTAGACAGCAGTCCGTGGGAAGAAACTCTCACTGCAAATTCAGCGAGTCGCCAGAGTGACGTAGCTGTCGAAACACAAATGTCTCTAGTAAAGCAATCCGAGTGTCCACGAACACTAGAGATGACGGTAGCTGTCAACTTGGCCCTTGTCAGTCCATACACAGAGCATGTTTCCAGTGCTGATCTTCACGCTTGGGGAGGGACAATGACAATTACGGTCCATTCCAAAATGGGTGGCCCAGGTTTGGGGAAACCAGGGAGATTTGGGGGCGTTGATCACCCTTGGGGAGTTTAGGATCCCTGTGTGCAAATAACTGCAGGGGAATCCCAGAGAAGAGGCCCTCGAGGCATATTACTAGGGGACCAGCTGTGGAAATTACAGAGATGTTTTAGTCAAAGTCCCCCGGGTGGCAAGTAACCAAAACCAGACTGGCACTCACTAAGCAAATAAACAAACAAACAAATAAATAAATAAATAAAAGGGGTGGGGAACTTAAGGAAACAGGTGCTTTTTAGGACAGCAGCCCTAGCGACTGGAGCCGGGAGCTGGAAAGCTGGTAGGAACTGGCCAGTCCGACTCTATTTCTCTCTTCCTTACTTGCTCTCTTGCTGCAAAACATCTTCCTCTGCTTCCTGGGACACTGTTGGAAGCTCATCCTAGCCCTGGAACTGCATAATCCACCAACCTGCTCAGGATGGGGTTAGTGGGGACAAGAAATGGGGCGGGGGGAGGAAGACAGAGGGGGCAGGCAAGGTGGGCAGGGGCCAAGAGGTAGGACCAGTTATTACCGAGTAACCCAGCAAATGCCGGGGTGCCCACTGCCCAGCTTCAAGCCAGGACACCAGGAGCACATACTCTGCAAGGCCCCATGTCCCCCCTCCATTGGTGATTCAGGAGTGTCTTGTTCCCTGCTTTTCTTTGTAGTTTCAATACCTATGAATGGATGCCTGAGACACGAGGGTTGCCTTTGGCATGTCTTGGTTTTTATGTGACAGGGCATGTCTACAGCATCTTCTGCCTCGGTGCTGTTTTTGCTGAGCATGTTTGTGAGATGTTTGCATGTTGATATGCAGAGCTGTAGTTTGTTCATTTTCCTGGCTGTATAGCTTTCATTATTTGACTACACCACCTTTCATTTCCACAGTCTGACTATTCAGGTTGTTTCCAGCCTTCCAGGACTACAAACAGTGCTGGTTATGTCCCTGAGTGTGGCATTGCACACCTTCCACTCTATTAGTGCAAGGCAGACCCTCACTCACCCAGGGTCGTCCAGCTTTCTTACGATGGTTTAGGCTGTCCTGCGGGATAGCGAGGTATCCCAACTTCCCAGGTTAAACTGGAAGAATGTCTAGTGCAATGAATGAGTCAGGAGCTTGAGGTTATTGGACATGGGTTTGAATCTCATCTTTAATACTTTCCAACTGTGTGACCTTGAGCGTGTCATTTCCTTCTCTGAATCTCCAATTTTCTCTTTTAAATGGCTATGACCAATGGCAGTTTCAGAGGAAGCTGAAGAGCCTGCGAAGGCAGCTACTTTGAGGAAATGAAGAGAGGCAAGGCTGGCCCCAGGACCATGGGTGTTCAGGGGAGCAGCAGGAGTGGGAAAGGCCAGCACAGAGCCCTCTCCCGGACAGTCTGGGCTGAGGGAGGAGAGAATGTGGCAGGCTCCCGAAGAAGGAAGAGACAGTCCAGGGGTGGAAAATGTCCCCCAGAGACCCCCTTGGAGAGACTAGAATCTAGGTCCCCCAATCTCGTGGGCAGAAACACTTGTGCTGCCACCATGCCTATGACACACCAGTGCTCCACCCCCGCTGTGGACCATACCCTGCAGGGGCAGCCCCTGCCAGGCATGAAGCCAGACAGCCCTCGACATCTAGGCCCCCTCTGCATCACTAGGTGTACCTGGGCTGTGGGTCACTTGGGGGCCTGGCAAAGGGCATTTGTTTCTGGGCTCTAAGCTAATGAAACAAAGCAGGTTGTCACAGCCTCCTGCCTTCTTTGAGCACTTACTGCACACCTGGTGACCTTGACAGGCACCATCCCACTGACACCTCACAAGGCAGTGACTGTGAGTACCCCCATTTTACATATAAGGAAACAGAGGAACTGAGAGATCAGGCGGCTTGCCCAACTTTGCACAGCTGGTCGTTGGCAGAACCCAGGTTTAACCTGGAGTCATGGCTCTAATGCCCATCTCCGGGGCAGCAGCTTTGACTTAGTCTGGGGATGGGCAAGGGATGGCCACGGTAGGAGTGAGGGGGAGTGATATTTAAGCTGATCTGGGAAGCACAGGCCAAGAGGCATGGAAGAAAGGACCGTTGTAGTTCAAGGAGCAAGGTGGGAGCAGGGGACAGTGAGTGGCAGGATGAGGCAGGAGAGGTAGACATGATGGTGCTTTGGCCCCTGAGGCCCCTGGAATTCATGGTGTGTGTTTCCAACCACAGACTCCTGAGCTGAGCAGAAAGATTTTAACCCTAGCTCCACCCCTACTGGCCAAGGGGTCATTGGCCTGGTGGATGAGTTTTGTCTAGAGGACTCTGAGAGTGATGGGCTAGGCCCTCCAGGTACAGTAGGAACAACTGGGTGGCTGGGGAAATGACAGATGGGGCATTGGCTGGGGGTGCCTGAGCAGAGGGAGGGAGAGGGCTTGGGGAGCCAGCTAAGGGGGAGCCATGTCTGGGACCCAAATCTGGGGCTGAAGGATGGTCTTAGAGGCCCAAGTTAGACAGGTCCCTCTGGAGTCAATTCAGTGTCCTGGGCCTTCTGGGAGTTAGAATGGGGGTGGGGCTGCCTCAAAGCCACCATTGTGCCCCCCTCTCCCGCCTGGCTGTCTGGGGCCTAAAATAGAGCGGGAGCTCAGAGGATCTCAGATCTCCCGTGAGGAGGGTTTCTGGCACAGCGCCTGGGGGAAGGGGTGTGAGTCACCACTGGGAACCCTTGAGTTTGAAGCTCCCAACGCCCAGATGCCCCACCCCCTCCCGCAGGGACAGTGGGGCAGAGGTTGTCTCAGTCTCACCCCTGTCCTGCTGTGGGGGACGGTCCTGGCCTTAGCTCTGCCATGGAGGTGCTGGGTGACTGGCCCAATTCTGCCCCCTCAGGACCTGTTTCCCAGATGTACCAAGAGTCAGGGACCTGGACATCCTTTGTGAGGCTCCCGGAATTCATGGCAGGTGGTCCCAACATAGGCTCCCAGAGTCAGACAGGCATGGGATGAAGTCCTGGCTCCTTCCCTGTTGGCTGAGTGACCTTGGGCAAGTCTCCACTCATCTTAGAGCCTGTTTCCTCATCTGTAAAACAGACATTGCAACCAAGTCTTGCTCTTTCCCTATTTCAGCCTGAACTATCCGACAAGGATCTTGACAGCTCCTGGGGCCTCTGTGCATGGCTGCCACATCCTCAGATGGCATACTTTGTGCTGCCGGGAACGTTAAGGACAGTGACATCACTTTAGAGTGTCCTGTGCTTTTACACACACTACCTCTGGCTCCCCATATCCTGGAGGGCAATGATGGGTATCATTTCCAGCCCTCCGGTGGGAGCTCTCAGCTTCCTTACTGGCCACTCCTGGAGAAAAGGGGTCTTGGCTCCAGGACACCAACGAGGTGGCAGGCCCTGCGCTTGGCTCAAGCTTGGAGCCCTGGGGGGGAAGGGATGATCCTCCCCATTGCGCAAACGGGGAAACAGGCTCTAAGGGGTCTGTGGGTCCTTTGCAAACAGATCAGCACTGTGCCCGGGTTCAGTGCAGCGGGAGAGGCAGGCGAGCTGTGTGAGGCTGGCGTGCCCTCTCGCGGCAGCCGTGCGCCACCAGAGCCACCCAAGCCCCTTCTTAGAGCCGCCCACAGTCCTGACTGCTGTGGCGCCACCTCCCCGGAGCTGAGAACTCTCTCCCAGGCTGTCTCCTCCTGGCTTCCCAGAGACCCCAGAGCGGCTGTGCGCCCCGCCCCGATTGCCATGGAGACCGCTAGTACACAGTTTCCCCCTTGCCCTTGTAAGTACCGGGCCCGCAGCCCCACCAGCACCCATCTAGGAGGGAGCGGGCCGGGGCTAGCCGGCTGCGGGCCCATGAACAGCTGGGCCCCAGGGACGCTGGCTGTGGGGAAAGTGAAATTCTTCAGCCGGCACCGCGGGGAGGTGAGGCCTGTTGGCTCTGCTCAGAGTGGTTCCTGGCTTTGCGAAGCGGGGAGTTCAGAGTGTTCGTTCGCCGGGCTTCCGATGCAGAATGCGCCCCAGGTTCCAAGCTCTGGTTCCAGAGAGGGCTTAAACTCCTTCCTGGCTGACTTGTGTTCTTTGGACTCTGGCCTTACAAAGAACTCAGGGCTTAGAGTAGATTCTGACCTAGTCCTGGGCTCCAGCACTAGAATGGGCTCTTGGCTCAGATCTGGTTCTAGAGAAGGTTCCAGCCTCTGGCTTCAGCAAGGCTCTGAGCTTCAGGCTCAGGATTTACAGGGCTCCAAAGAGAGCTGCAGGCTCCTGGCTCTGACTGCTGTGGTTCCTGGGTTCTGGGATCTGGCTATAGAATGAGACCGGAAGTCCTCATTCCAACCCCTGGCTCCTAGGGGCATGTTTAGGGCTGGCCCAGGTATCTGGGGTCAAGCTTGAGCAGGCAGTTGTTTCTTGTCCCAGGGTGAGACTACTTTTGCCCTCTCATTCCAGGTCAACTCCTCTGCCTTCTCTCCCGACTGCCAGACACTGCTCACAGCCTCAGAGGATGGCTGTGTGTATGGCTGGAAGACCCAGAGTGGGCATCTGCTGTGGAGGCTGGGTGGCCACACAGGTGGGGCTCCTCCGCCTGGATGGGGAGCCCGAGGCCCATGTTCCAGCATTTTACAGAGCCTACCTACCACAATGACCTCCAACGTTTGAGCTGAGCATCTGTGCAAGACGGCCTGGGCAGGGCTGGGCCAGCAGACAGGACCTGGTCACTGGGGCCTGACTCTTGCAGACCTGGACTCAGATCCTACCACTTTTTTTTTTTTTAAATTCTTTTAAAATATATTTACCATTTTGACAATTTCTAAGTGTACAGTTGAGTGGTGTTACCTATGGTCACATCGTGCAGCTAATCTCTGAACTTTTCATCTCGCAAAACTGAAACTCTATGCCCATTAAACATCCCATTCCTCCCCTCACCCAACCCTGGCAACCATCATTCTGCTGTCTCTATGAATTAGACTAAATATCTTGTATAACTGGAATCATACAATATTTCCGCGACTGGCTGACTTCTCTTAGCATGTCCTTAGGGTTCATTTATGTTTCACCCACTATTTTGACTGTTTGTGTTGTCACCTCTGAGTCTCTAATTCCTTCCTAGAATGGGGGTAATAGTTGCTACCCTGTAGGATAAGATAATGTAAGCAAAGTGCCTACCTAGCAACCAGTAAGTACTCAGTAGATATAACTATCATAATGAGACAAGGAAACTTATGGTAATTACAGGGCAGGTTGATTAATGCTGTAATAGGGAAAATCCAGGGACTGGGGAGCTCAAAGGAGGCAATGAACCTAGGCTGGGCTGTCAAGTTTTTTTCTGGGAGGTGCCTGCATTTGACTGGGTATTGATTTTCCAAATGGGCAAACTGGAGTTGGGTGTTCCAGACCAAGGGACAGAAGCACAGAAATTTCCAGGTGGTGAGGGTTAAAAGCGGACAGGGGAGGCAGGCTGCAAGGCTGGAGTCATTAGCAGGTGTCTGAATGCAAGGACTGGAGGTGGAGGGGAAGTGCCCTATTCCCTAACCACAGCCACCCACCCCAGGCCCCGTGAAGTTCTGCCGCTTCTCCCCTGATGGCCGCCTCTTTGCCAGCACCTCTTGTGACCGCACCATCCGCCTGTGGGATGTAGCAGAAACAAAGTGCCTGCAGGTCCTAAAGGGTGAGTGGGCTGGATGGGACTGGGAGCCAACCAGCCAGGCCTGGGTTCCCTTTCAGACCTTGCTGTGTCCTGTGCCACCTCACAGGTCACCAGCGGAGTGTGGAGACTGTCAGCTTCAGCCCTGACTCGAAGCAGCTGGCATCTGGTGGCTGGGACAAGCGAGTGATCCTCTGGGAGGTGCAGGTATGAGGCATGGGATCCTGAGACACGCACCCTCCACACTGGCCCCAGGAAGTCTTTCCGTCTCCCCCAACACCCGTGTCCAAACTGGCACCCAAGATCCCCTTGCATCTGGCTGCAGCTACCTCCCAGCCTCCCCGCACATACCAGCCCTGCCTATGAGGTTACCCCTGCCTGGACTGCCCTCTCCTGTCAAGACCTGGAAGCCTCCCAGACCCTGCGTTACCTCACACTGCCCAGGCAGCCTCGCAAGGAGGTCCTGGGTCTGACCTATCTGAAGCCTAGCACCTGGCACTGCGAAGCTTCGGGGCCGTCCTGCGAAGCTCAGGGCTCTCTCCTTCAGTCTGGCCAGATGCTGCGCCACTTAGTTGGGCACCAAGACTCCATCCAGAGCAGTGACTTTGCACCCAGCTCAGACTGTCTGGTGAGCCACATCCCCTCTGCCTGGGCCCCACCGCAGTAGCCCTGCCTAATGAGGAAACCTGGTATCAACATCCACTTTTCACCTGGGACGAAGCAGTGGTTTTAATTCCAGACCTTGACTGGGTGGGTGACTTTGCTCATCTGAGCCTGTCCCCTTCTCTGTAAGATGGGGTTCCACAGGGTTTGGTGAAATGGTGCCTGCTTTCCAAGTCCAGTCAGCCTAGGAACCAGGGGTGTGGGCTGGCCGTCCAGGCTCAGGGCTGCTGTCTACAGGCCACTGGCTCCTGGGACTCCACCATTCGCATCTGGGACCTTCGGGCAAGGACCCCAGAGATCTTCTACCAGGAGCTGGAGGGTCACAGTGCAACATCAGTTGTCTATGCTACTCAGCTTCTGGCCTCCTGGTGAGCTAGGCTGCCCTGGGTTCTAGGCTGGCCCTTTGTTGGCTTCAAGACCCTTGGAGGTCATGGGCCCAGTGAGCATGCAGGCCCCAAACCCTCGGCTGACGAGCTGTCCACTGTTCAGGCATCTGGCTCCTGGGACAAGACCATCCACATCTGGAAGCCCTCGACCAGAAGCCTGCTTGTCCAGCTCAAGGGCCACGTCACGTGGGTGAAGAGCATAGCTTTCTCCCCCAATGGGCTGCAGCTGGCCAGTGCTGGCTACTCTCACATGGTAACCACACCCCACCGGGCCTCTCCTCCTAGCAAACTGCTACTCCCACATCCCCCCTCCTAGAGTCCTCGGCACTGTCCAGAAAGGTCCATATCCCTATTTGCCCTAAACAGGAGGGTACCAAGGGCAGGACCCAGATGTCAGCCACTTCTGCAACTAGTGCCTGGCACTAAGGTCTATGTTGGCCCAAATATTAGTGACATTTCTATGACTCAAACAACTTCAGGGGAAAAGAAATTGTATTACACTGATATTTTACATGAAGTATCATGGCGGGCATTATTAAATATACTTCACAGACAACAAAACCCAGACCAAGAGGTTAAGATGTTGGCTAGGGCTCACCCCACGGTGATTTCAAAGATACTCGTGTGGTGAGGCTCTCTGCCTTTCTGCTTGTTTCTATTGCAGGTCAAAGTCTGGGACTGCAACACAGGAAAGTGCATTGAAACCCTGACGGTAAGGCCTGTGGCGGTAGCACCCAAGGGCACAGCAGAAGGCTTGCCAGGGGGCCGGGGGCAGGTAGGAATCACATCCCCAGAGCCCATGACGTGTTTTTGGCAGGGAGTCCTGGATGTGGCCCACGCCTGTGTCTTCACCCGAGATGGAAAACTTTTAGTGTCTGGAGCTGCTGATTAGGCCAGACGCCAAGTTCACTGCCTGATCAAATCACCTGGAGACTCAAAGACAACGCTACCATGCCTGGCTCTCAGACCGCATACCCTGTCTCTCCCTGCCAGGGCGTGTGGACTTGGCAGAATGAACCCGTGAAAGGACAGTCAGGGCAGGTCCATGCCACAAGCCCAAAGTAAGCGTAACAGAGCACCCAAGAGTTCCCTGAAGCCACACTGTCACGGCCCCACACCAGGGCAGCCAACGGCTTGCAGGCAGGCCTGCCAAAATCCATCAGCCACCGGTACCCATAACTAGGGCCACACCAGCCCATGGTTAGTTGAAACACCTGGAAACTCAAAGCAACTCAGCCAGTGTGTGCTTTATTGACGTCGTGATGCTCAGGCCTTGACCGCGTATTTCCGCAGTGGGTACAGCCGCTCCTTCCGCTGCTGCTTCTTGGTCTTCAGGTTCTCTTCATGCTTGTTGAGGCGGCGGCGCATGGCACGTGTTTTCTTGGGCCGCAGATCCAGGGGCTTGTACTTCTTACCCTGGGTGATGGAGAGGAGGGGGAATCTGAGGACCAGGGTTTAGGAGTTTCCGCAATAGCTAACGCCGCCCCGGCACTGGGGCTAAGCTGCTGGGAGGGCACTGGGAAATGCTGGGAAGTGACTGATGGAGGTGCAGGGCAGGGCTGGGGAGGGTAGTTTGTAGACACATGTATAAGGAGCTGTATGACACCCAGCCCAGCAGGGGACTATCAATACGGGACTAGGGACAGATTGAGATGTAAGCAGGCCATATACCTTGCTCACTACTTCATATAATTTCCTCAAATTCAAAGGTGTGGGGAAAGCCTGTTAAATTTTTAAAAGTCTGTTAAATTACTAGGCTGAAGAACACGTAAACTTGTCTAAATCTCAGCAAAGCAGTGGCAGAACTGGGGTTTGCACCCAAGTAAACCAACTTCCCACTCAATGTTCTTTCCACCTGTCTAATTCCCTGCCATGGAGTCAACATCACACCCAACCCAGTCAAGGGCATATGGCACCCACCAAGTCCTGGGCGTGGCCACTGTTATCTTGGTGTAAATTATGTAAACTAGGGAGAGGGCGCTCGCTTAACCTGGTGCTTGATAAATCAGGAGTGTCTACCAGATCCCTGTGGTGTTCCCTGTGACAATGTTCCCATTTAACACGAGCCCCTGAGCTTGGCCAAAGTCATCCTGCTCAGAGACCAAGCCCCCTTCTCTGCTTTGGCGGCCTCCTGCTACCCCTGCTCCCAGACCTTTAACAAGGCTATCGTCTCTCTGCCCCTGGCTCCCATTCAGTCCTGCCCCACTTGCTCCCAGTGAGCAGGTGTAGACTAAGGCAGCTCTCAGTCTCTCCTTTGTTCTGCAAAGGTTCCCTGGGACCTCTTTGGCTTGAGGCCCTGTGCTGGGTGTTGGCTTGGCAACAAATCAGACCTAGTCCCTGCTCAAGGAGCTCCTGGTCCAGTGGGGAAGCCTGAATAGTAACAAGTAGCTCATCAGTGGGGACAATTCACCTCGTTAACTGGCAATCGCAATCGCCTTGAAAGCAAGCAACACAGATGCCAACTGAAAGGAGAAAACTGGGCACAGAAGTCCTGAACGATGGCAGCTCAGGCTCTTTCTGGGAATTACTATCAGCCTGGGGGTAGGCACAGGGCAGGCACACGTGAGGTAAATGAGGTTCAGGTCGTGAACAGCCTCGGGGCAGAACACTGCAGAAAGCAGATGAGGGCAAGCTCTGGAGGAAACTGGGAAGCACAAAAGTCTCTGTCCATCCACATCTCACACATCAGGTGGCACAGATCAGGACCTTGTCTATTTCAAACTTACTAAGCCCCTAGAGCCCTGCCATCCAAGAGAGTGGCCGCTAGCCACATGTACTGTTTACATTAAACATTCAGTACTCAGTCACCATAGCCACACTGAGTGTTCAATAGGTACATGTGACCAGAGGGGACTGTATTGGACAGAGCAAGCACAGAACATGCCTGTCACTGCAGAAAAACTACTGGTCACAGTGACAGCAGACTTCACCTCCACCTTCCTGAATGGTGTGTGGTATGGGTGCACTCACTGGGTGGTTACAAAGACAATGCTTCCAGGCTTCTACCTGTCTGGTCCCCTCAGAGCCTGATGAAAAAGCTTCAGGCCCGACCCTCAGAAAAACATTCCCAAACGAGCATACCTCTGGGGTAGCAGTATAACCCCCCAAGCTCCCACATGCTAGTGTCCCCTGGGAAGCTAGCCCAGACACACCGTGATGGCTTTTTTTTTTTTAATGTCAAACCCTCCAGTTATTCAAACACTAATTTGGGAGCTGAAGTCATTTCATAGATGTAATTAGAGCCCCTAATCAGTTGATTTAATTAAGAGAATATCCTGGGTAATCAGAGTGGGCCTGAAAAAATCAATTGAAAGGCACTAAAGGCAGGGCTGGGACCTTCCCTAAGCAATCCCACGGCAGGACAGGAGCTTCAACCTGTGTCACAACTTCCAGTCCGCCCATGATCTTCTCTTCCAGACAGCCTGAGTTTGGACTTATTAGCCAGGCCCCACAATCACATAAGCCAACTCCCTATAATAAAACGAATACACGTATACACACACGGTCTCCTACTGGTTCAATGTCACTGCCTGAACCCTGATAAGACTACTTTAAGGACGGGACCAAAAAAAAAAAAAGAGATTGTCAAAATCCTAGGCTGTGGGGTAGACACCTGTGAGAATCTCCCAGGCGCACTCAATCCACCGCTCCCAAAGACATGGTTTGGAACCTAGGCCAAATCACTCTGTGAATGGTAGGTGGCCCTGAGCAACTTAAACCTCTTGGAGCTTTGGGGTCCTCACCCAAAAAACACTGCTTTGCAGTGACTAACACAGTGCTAGTAAGGCAAACGTTTAACAGTCAGTCCTCATGGACTGTCCAAACGCACTCAGCTGGTCAGGCTGCATCCAAAACCCAAGTTTCCAGCCAGACTCCCACCATACCGTTTTAACTGTGACCCTGAGGAAATGCAGTCTGCAGGCCACATGCTGCTAGTGCAAGATGCTGGAAAGAAAGCGAACCCGCCGACAAGCTGGGAAGGCTCTGGATAGCCCAACTACACCTGGGCAAAGTCCTGGTCTACACTCCCCAGAAGAACCTCTTCATACTGACCCCCTCGCCAAGGGAGGGCTGGAACTTTGCTCCCTGCAGCCAAGCACCGCCCTCACACACCCCTACTCACCTTGTAGAATTTCCTGAGGTTCTCTTTCTGAGTCTGGTTAATGACGGTAAGAACACGGGCGATGGATTTGCGAACGACTCGGCTACAAAAACAAAAGACGTCAGTGAAGATGGTGAAGACACACGGTGTCCCCCAAAGCACCTTGTCCAGGGCCTACCCAGATCTCACCGTGCAAGGGCATTCCCCACCAGCTCACCCATACTCACCCAAGAGGCACCCGACCCAGCCTGGGAGGAAGGGCTCTGGGGTGAGGCCTGAGACACTACTGGAGACTGGCATCCGAGGAGTGGGAATGGGAAGGGCTGAGTGTCCACTGAGGAGGCTTAATGAGGAGTGGTGGAGGGCAGATTGGGGAAGACCTTCCATGCCCGGGGCATGAAACCGACCTAACCAATGCCTATCTGAAAGAGCTGAACGAAGGAATCATGACACAAGCTGGGGAAGCAGGGCCGTTTTAAGGAGTAACAACAGGGGCCATCTGGGAAGGAGAAAGTACTATGAGGCAGGAGAGTCTAAAGCTAGAAACCAGCTGGGGATAGGTGAACCTATGTCATGCTAAGAAGCATGTTGGGGATGATGAGAGGCTCACTTAGAAGATAGCTGGTAAACCTGGTTTTGAGGATTCAGCCCAAATGTGCTTATTGTTCCCAAACTCATCTGATCACCTCTTACCACCGTAGGAAGGCTGGGGACCCATTTCAGAGAAGAGGAAAAGGAATGGCTGGTGAGCCAACTTGCTCATAAGGTAGGATGTGGCAGAAGTGGAATTGTGTCCAGATGGACAGATTCCTTTTACCAAGTGATGGTAAAAAAAATGAAATGGCTGATGAGAAGCGAAAAGAACAAGGTCCAGTTAGGCGTTTGAAGGCAGGATTAAAATGCGTCTTCAGGGACACCCAGTTCTTTCTCCAGCCAAATAAGCTTAACAAGAACACTCCAGGGGAAAAAAAGTACCATGCGGTTAAAGGCAGAGGTCTCCCACGTGCTGGGCGTGAGCAGGTGAACCTGGACAGGCTGGTTAGGTGTGACATTCTAACCCACAGATCCACTGAATGTACTCTTAAACGGACACCTTCCTAAAACAACTTCAAAAATCCACAAATGCTCCCGATGCACACAAATTCCGCCCCCCAATCAGAGGACCGTGGTCTGGGGTACCTTCACTTACATTTTGGACAGCTTGGAAGCCGCGCCTCCTGTCACTTTGGCGACGCGCAGCTGGGACAGCTCCACCTTTAGGTCGTCCAGCTGTTTCAGCAGCTCCTCTTTCTTCTTGCCACGAAGGTCTCGGGCCTTAATCTTGGCCTGTGTGCAAGAAAGTATCTGGGTCAAACGCCCGGCGGCGCCGTCTCCCCTTCCGCGGCTCACCGGGGCCTCCACCAGCGCCGTACCCAGCCCCAGCAGGACGCGCGCCTCGCCCTGGGCTCCGAGCGTGCCGGGTCCCAGAGGTCCCCCACCCCAGGCCTGCTACGAGGCTGGGCTGCTACCCCGATTCCGCAGATGTAAAGACCCAGGCCCCGGCAGCGCGCGCGCCTCTCCTAGCTTAACGCGGCAGCAATAGGACGGAAACTGATTAGGGTGGAGCTAAGCCATTCAGCACGGCGCCCCACCGGCCTGGCTGGTAGATGGGACCCCAGAGTTAACCTCGCGCTCTCCGCCTCAGACCCCGAACCCCAGAGTGCACGGATGACGCCCGATTCCCAAGCCCTCACCATAGCTGCAACAAGCGTCCTCCGCCGCCGCCTGCTGGGAAAGAAAGAGGAAGAGGCGGGGCTGACCCCAGCAACTACTGCCGGGTGACGGCGGACGTGACCAATAGCGCCGCAGCCGGGCTCCGCCCCTTCTGCCTCCTCCCTCCACCCACCACATATGCAGCGAGGAGCGAGTGGTACCGCTCGCGCAGCTCCGCACCGTGGTTCCCGCGTTTTCCTCCAGCCTCCGAGGTTATTTACTTAGCTCCGTCACACCTTGAGCACAGCAGTTGGGGAAACCAAGGTCCCGGGGTGAGAGGCAGTTTACCTGAGAGAGCATAGCGAGGACTCCATTCGTTCACTCAGTCATTTATTTGTTCATTCATTCCATTAATCTCTGCAGGTCGCCCAGTTCGCGCTCCTCTGGGCCGGGTACCGAGTTCTGGAGGTGGAGGGGATGAAGACTGAGGATGTTCAAAGATGAATTGAACACCGGCACCAGCCTTAGAGGAATTTAAAGTCCGAGGTGGGCGGGCAGGGCCGAGGCCAGAGAGCTATAATCCAACTCCATAAATATTCCAGTGGAGGCAGCCTGTGGCAGAGGAAAGAAGCATTCGAGGTCTTTTTAAGTGAACCTGACCTGGTTTCAGATTCTTGTTCTCTCGCCTGATGCCAGCCCAGACTCGGCAAGTGTCTTCCCTTCTTTCAGTCTCGTTTTTCTCATCTGTGAAATGGGATATTTATGCGACTTAGGAAGATAACACAGAAAACTGATATCACAAGATCTGATACTAACAGTAGCTCAAAATACCATCGTTATTCATGTTCCCAGTGGAATGAACATTTGACTTGGGCCCCGAAATTTGAAGGGAATTCACAAAGCAGAGAAGGCGCTCAGGCTTTCTGACGGGGCAGTTTCATTGTTGCAACCAGAAAGAATCAGTGCTCCAGTGTCGCTCCATTGCCATTAACAAAGACACCAGTAACACCTCTTAGAGCTCTAGTTAAAGCCGGGTTGCCCCCTTGTTGTTGTCAGATGTCACCTCCAGGGGGCCTTCTCCCATCCCCGCCGGGGTTGTTAATGGACCTTAGCCTTGAAATAAATTGTGACACAATCTCCCGTGTCCCAAGTTTTCTATGCAATCCTCTCTAGTCCTAAACATACTGAGTTAAAATGGTTAATGTGTTGTCTCCACAGCCAGCATGGAAGTTCTGTGGGTGCAGAAAAGGCTGACATCTGATTTGATTTCTCTAGTCTCTAGGCCCAGCATGTGGATGCTTGTTGGATGAATGAATTAGTGAGCTTTGCCCTAGATCACAGCAAGAAACTTTCAGGAAGTAGGGGTATGTGGGGTGGAGAGGGCAGAGGGCAATCTTGCCATGGATTAATCTTAAATGGAAGTCAAATAGTGCAAAGGGGCTTTGCTGTCACAACTCCCAAATGTTTATAGTTCTATTAGAACTAATGATTGTGTACATCTTTTCTAGATGTGGAGTCATCTGTGATGGCCCTGTTCCTTACACACCCCATCTGATCCACAACCTAATTCTGTAGCTTCTACCTTCAAAATATATCTTACCTCTTCCTACCACTCTTATTGGCACATGCCTGGCCTGAGCTATCATTGCCTGTCACTGGACCGTTGGTGTCATCTCTTAAATCATCTGCTTTGCCTCTTGCTCCCATGTGTTCTAAATACAGCTGCTAAAGGGACCCTTTCCATACTTGTCAGATCATGTCACTGCTTTGTCCAGAATTTCCAGGGCTGTCCCATCTGAGTTAAGTCCACATCCTTGCCGTCAGCCTACAAAGCCTTGCAGCGACCCTTCCATTTCCACCTCATCTCTTTTCACTCTCCTGCTCCAGTATGGCCTTGTTGTTTCTGGAATCCACCAAGTCTGCCCTGCCTCTGGGCCTTTGCTTGGCTCCCTCCTTCGCTTTCTTCAGGGACACCTCTCTTGACCACTTTAGTACTCTCAGGCACTGTATGATTATTTCCCTCCTCAGCACAGTCATGTCTGACATAGTATATAGTCTGGATTTTTTAAATTAACCTCCCTGACCAGACTGGAGTTCCAATATTATGAGCAGGGACATTATTTCATTAACCAGTTTATTTATAGGCTATTTCTTTACCTGTAAAATGGGCATTTCTGGTTTAAAGTTCCCCTTGACCAGGATGTTCTGGGGAATATGAATTTCTGCTGTCTTGTGGCCTGCCTGGGTCAAAGTTTTCTTCAAACATATGAGCTTTGCCTGTTTCCAGGACCCCTGAGACTTTTATTCACTACCTATTTCCACTGCAGGAGTGTATCTTTAGCATCCATGATTAGGCAGCATCATAGTCTGGCATATATATATATATATATATATATATATATATATATATATATATATATAATCTGCAGACACAGTTCAATGAGAAATATTCAAAACAATAGAAACGAGTCATATCTCATCGACCTTTATTAAAAAGAGTGTTGTGGTGTGGTTAAACCTATGACCCTGGAGCCAATTGAGATTAATTATGAGCCTTTATTAGCCGGCCAGATTCTCTCCACTAGAGAATTAGCCTCAAGCTTCCGGAGGAGGCAGCTTATAAAGCCTGAAACCATGTCTTAGTGGCCTTGATCAAGCAAGCAAGCAGATAGCGGCAATATTGTTTTATTTTTTACACTGTTACGAGAGTACTATATGAAAACAAAGACCTAATTTAGGCTGAAGCTAAGGACCACTAACGGAACCCCTCAAGCAACACTAGCCCAGGCTCCTAATCCTGGCACCAGAGTCGTCCTTTACTCTGCCCTCCCTCTTCCCACCCCCATATTAGATGCTGGGCTTCCTACCAGGATATGCCTCTCCAGCCAGGCCCGTCTTCTCAGCCCCCAGGACCTCACCCTTCCTGCCAGGATGGTGACCCCAGGATCATCTGCATTAACCCCTCCCGCCCCCCCCGCCCACACACGCGCGCGGAAGCACTGCACCCTCAAGCCCAAAGGTCTTCACCGTTTTGTCAGCACCAGATACACTTTGAACGTCTTTCAAAGTTTCCTAGTCTATTAACAGTAGGGTCACTGTGTACGAGGCAGAGGCCACCTCCTCTGAGCTCAGTGTGGTGGCGTTCAAGGTTCCTAAAATCTGAGACTTGACCTCCCCCCACCCCAGTCACTCCCCGGGGCATACGAACTCTCCTACTCAACCCTTAGGCCTCGGCTCGAATGTTTCTTCTCCAAAATGTCTGCCCGGCATTCGACAGACAGAGCCGGGCGCCTTCTCCTGGGGGCCTCGGGCCTCCTCAGTCCGGGCAGTGATGACCCCAGGAGTCCGCGGCTGTGCCAGCGCCGGCCCCTTCCAGGGTCAGGGGCTACTTGAATGCAGAATGGAGGCCGAAGAACGAGAGCAATAATGGCGTCCACGATGTTGGGCCTCTCGAGGGCTGGGCGCACGATCCTGAGATGGAACGACTGAGGCGCCACGAACACGGGAGTCTGACCGCGGGCAGTCGGAGCGACTACCAAGCGCGTAACCCAGCACGTTAACCATCGATTCCAGCCCGGCCGCCACAAGCTCCGCCCCCCCGGCACTTCCTGTTCCGGCGTGGGCCGGAAGTGGGCGGGCGGCGGCGGCGGCGCGCGGAGGAGGTGGAGGAGGTGCCGGGCGGCCGCTTCCCGCCCCCGAGCGCGAGCCGGTTCCGAGTGGAGTGGAGCCGAGGTCTGACCCGGAGCGGAGCCGGCTGAGCGGGCGCTGAGCCCCAGCCATGGCCCGGAACACGCTGTCCTCGCGCTTCCGTCGGGTGGACATCGACGAGTTTGACGAGAACAAATTTGTGGACGAGCAGGAGGAGGCGGCGGCGGCGGCGGGCGAGCCAGGCCCGGACCCCAACGAGGTGGACGGGCTCCTGCGGCAATATCCTTCCCCTGCGCGGCGGCCCGGGCTTCCCTCTGGCTCGGCCTTCCCACTTCCCTCATCCCGAGTCCCGGCCCCTCAGGCCGGCTCCCCACTTGTCTAACCCCTGGCCCTCCCTGGTCGGTCTCCCAACTCCCCTCTGATCCGGCTCCCCTCGGGCTGGGTTTCCTCGGTACCAGTGTACCCCGCTTCCCTATGATCCGGCCTCCTCACTCCTCTGGTCCCTGGCTCCGGCTCTGGGCCGCAGCAGCGTAACCCCACGCGGTCCCTGCACCTCGGTGGAACGGCTCTCGGCGGCCCCGGGAGCGTGCCGGACGCGCCTCTGGCCCCGCAGGCCGCTCATTCCTCTGCGAGGCCTCTCCTCCTTTCTTCCCCGTGCCTCCCCATTCCCTCCGGCTGTCCTTTCCTTGGACACCGCATCACTCCATCCCGCCTTGCAGGAAATGGGGTCATACTCGGCTTGACCCGCGGGAGGGGCCGAGTGAGACACCACTGAGTAATTGAATGGCCGGGGCGGCTCCTGGCAGTTCTTCTCGAAGGGTCTCGGGCTCGGTTGCAGCACCGCACAAAAATAGGTGGGTGGATGGCAGTGGGGAAGAAAGGACACAAGGGGGAGCGAAGGCTGAAGTCCGTAGTCCAGCCCTGATTGTGCACCTCCCACCCCAGAATCTATCTGACCCTCTAGCTTAATGCTACTTCTTCTTACCTGTTCTGTTTCCTGCCAGCACTTTGGGCTTTGGACCTTGATAGTCTAAGCCATATTCAACAAGTAAGTTTTGGCTCCCTTCCCCCAAATAACCTTGTGCAGGAGGCAGTGGGAAAAACTAGTTTAGAGCTAAGAAAAACCAGAGAGCAAAAGTGAAATGTAAAAGTAGAGCCCCACGACTGGAAATGACTATTTTTGTGGCCACGGAAAACAAGCGTTTAGAAAACGATTAAAAATAGAGGTGGTTGTCACAGCCTGCTTGGTCCCTTAGCAGTTTGAACACAGGAAACTGACTTTTTCTCACAGGAAGGATTTTTCTTATTCAAATGGTGTTACAGGAAGTGCCCGCCCCTCCCCCACACTTGTTAGGGCTGGAGTCTCATGCTGTATATAAATCAGGTTCTGGGTCTTTAATCAGTTGACTCAGCTTGGGAAGACAGGCCCTTAGACTGCCTTTGGGAGGAGTCCTGCAGTGTTCAGTGTGTCTTTAAAACAAAAACCTCAGACTTTCTTTAGAGAGGAATGTTTTTTCTAAGGTGTATTCAAATATGTGTACAAACTTGTATTTCCTGCCCATCAGGGATCACCTTGCTTACCCCATTGGTGACCTGGCAGCATGAGAAGGACCCGCATGAGGGAAGGCTGACTCTGCCATCTGGTGCAGGACCTCACTCATGGGCAGGTGGTGCCAAAAGGGCTCCAGGGTCAGGCCTGTGGCTCAGGACCATCCACAGATGGGGAGAACAAGGTCTGGTTATCTCTGTCTTGGGTCCGGTGCTGCAGGGACTTATTGAAGGTCATCTCTTGTATGACCCTGACTAGTGATAGGTTCTTTGAGGCCATTTGGAGGCCTAGGCTTAGCACATCCAGGGGATGGTATTTTCTTTACTAATTACAATATCAGAAACCTCGTTACCATGGAGAATGTACCTCTTGGGATTAAGGAAGGGAGTTAGTGGATGAGAACTGAAATCCTAGCAAATGCAGGGCCCAGGGAGGGAGGAGGAAGGAACTAATGTTTACTGAGGCCTTACCATGTGCCAGATGTTGGACTTATATTAGATCATTGAATTTAAGTTGTAGAACAGGCTTCTAGGAATCTTAGGACAGAAGTGGGGGAGTAGGGTTAGGGTTGATTGGAATAGGGGGATATAGGTAGGATGCCTGTCCTAGTACTGTGTATGGAAGCAAGTTGTGGGAAATAACACAGGAAATAAGAGCACGGACTGTTCATCCACACAGACCCAAGTATATCATGCCATAGCTTTGTGACCTTCAGGAGGTCACATGCCCTCTGAAGATCAGCATCCTTCTATGTTAAAAGAAGGAGACCCATGCTGACCTTATAGGTTCCGCGGGAGCATTGCTGGGCAGTGGCCCAGAGGGCTTCAGCACAGCACTGGGCGCACAGCAGGTGCCCTGGACATGCTGTGTGGGTCAGTGGGTGGAGTGCAGCAAGGGATTGTAAAAAGAGCTTGGCTTTGGATTCAGGCATCCTGGGTTTGAAGGCCAGCTGGACAGCTTAGCTTTTTGACCTTGGGCAGCTCCTTCCCTTTTCTGACTCTCAAATTCATTGTCTTTAAAATGAGAAATATGATTCTTGTCACAAAGAGTTGTTAGCAGCAATGAGATGACATATGAAAGCACTTGGTACAGGATCTGAGACCTTGTAGGGATTTTAAAGTAATATTCTTTTTTCCCTCTCTGAAGCACTTTCTGGTGCTCTGAAGCAGGGATCTGTTCAGCGCAGTGGTTCTGAGTGATTTTTCACTTTCCTCCCCCTGAGGGAATTTGGCAGTGTTTGGAGATATTTTGATTGTCACGTCTTGAGGGGTGCTACTGGAACCTAGTGGGTAGAGCCAAGGATGTTGCTAAATATTATATGATGCATAAGACAGACCCCACATCATCATCTGGTCTAAAATGGCAGTAGTTCCATGGTCGAAAAACCCTGATCTAGAGGAAGCTAGGAGTGGGGCAGAGTTCCCCAGTCCCACCGCCTGATCTCTGGAAGAGCCTGGAGCCACCTGAGTGTGGAGGCCAGCTTGGGAACTAGAATGCCTTCCAGCTCCCCAGATCTCCCCAGATTCCCCAGCTGCCCCCAGCTGCTGACAGCCCTTTACCCATCAATACAGTGAATGCTTGGTAGACTGGTACACAGAGAGGTGACTCTAATAAAGCAGTGATTCTTTTTGCCTCCATGGACTAGTTATCCTACCCACCTTCTGAATGATTTTGTTTGTCAACCATACTGGATAGTGAAGAACACAAGCCTGCATTTCTTTTTTAAGCCTCTGCCACTCTTTATTGCCCTGGGACACCAAATTAGAAAAGAATTCTGAGGTAGAAGTTATCAGTGGCTGTTATCAGACTGGCCCTTGCCTGGCAGGGGGAAGAGGAATTCCAAAGCTGATAGAGATAGGGAGTGGGCTGCCTCTCAAATGCGGAAGGTGGATCAGAACTTAGCAGGGGCTTGGAAGGTGGCAGGAGTGGCTTCCGAGTGGCGTGGGCCCAGTTCAGTCAAGATGGAGCCCACACTAGAGAAGATGGGACTCGGCTTTGTTTCACACGTGGGTATCGCTGCAGGAACAGGAGTAGAGGCCTTATTGGGCAGAAGCCATTCCTTGTTCTATTTTTGAAGCTTTTTGGCTGAAGCCAGTATTTCAGATGAGGAAATGAAAGTCGGCTGATGTAATTCAGTTTAAAATAGGTGTCACCTTTGGGGACCTAACCCAGATTGTAATTTTCTTTTGAGTACTGGGTATTCAGAACTCAGCAAAGAATATGTCAGGATTGCAGCTGAGGTTTGGAGGATGAGGGAAGATTGGCTCATTTATTGGCAAAGCTCTCTTAGATGAATAAATTTCCCTCCTGGTAGCTGTTGGGACATTGCTGGCCTGGGTAGGTCTTGGAAGGTAAAAGTTAGGGGATCTCGTTCTTCCCTTTGGTGAATGACAAGGTGGGAATGATGACCGCATGGTTGCTGCGAGGGTCCAGCAGGGTAGATAAGCTGACCCCTGCCGAGCAGGTGCATGTGCACTCAATCAGATTTTGCTGTAAGTTAGCCTGTGAGGGCAGTTGCTTAGCTACTTTCAGGGATGGAGGGAGGGAGCGTCCAGACTTGCTTTGAGGGGGATGATTCAGGGGTGGTAGAAGGAGAGGCATGCAGAATGGGCAGAGGTGCCCTCCACCCTATTTGTGGCTCAGAAAAGCTATAGGCCACCTTCTAAACAGGCTTTTTAGCCTCCTGGAAGCTGCAGTGGGTGGTGGGTGGCTGTGAATAAGATGCCATTTGACTACTCTTGAACTGTCTTTGAGATGAGTTCATTAATAAAAGCATGGACATGTTTGAGCCTAGCCATCCTTAACTGGTGGTGATGCACAGGGGACATGCTTCGGGCGTTTCACGCAGCCTTGAGGAACTCTCCTGTCAACACCAAGAATCAAGCTGTGAAGGTAAAGCGGTCGCGCTGTGCTTCTGTTGGGTGTGTTGAGACCAGGGCTGTGGTTGTCCAAGTCTCCAGCCGTGCGTGAGCTCCCTGGGGCTCCAGACAGCATCTGTGTCATCTCTGCATCAGTGGGTATCTACCAGTGGAGTGAGCTGGCACTGGGCAGCGCTTCCACAGAATCCTCCTGGCGCTCCTGACATCAAAGCTGTCAGTGTTTATTTTAAAAGCTCCCCAAAGAAACGATCACTCCTCCCCTGGGCCTTATGGGGTGAGAAGTCAGCCCAGCCCTTGCTGATGAGCAGAACTATAAATTAGCTTGCCATGTGGCACTTAGCAGAGTTATGCTTTTCGACGCTATTGAACAGGCTTTATTTGCATAAGGATTTTCACTGCTTTTAGGATTTCCTGACTTTAAAAAACTGGGTGAGAAAATACAGTTTCTGCTTACTGCATCACTGAGGCTAACATTTCATCATTGAGCTTAAAATTTGGTCCAGGGAAAGGGGTCTCTCTGGAGCTGGGATTTTTCCATCTTGTGACTGCATCTTGATGTAATCAGCAGACTCACTGGTCTGAGGGGAAATGGCACCTCTCGCTGGGGTGAATGCAGAGAGAAGTTGCAGCCAGATAAACCTGTTTTGAAAAAAATGGATCTCCACTAATCATTATGCTGTGCACCTGAAACTAAAATAAAATATTGAATGTCAACTCTAGTTAAAAAATAATAAAAAAAATAAACCCCCATAGTTGTGGGCCTGTGGTGTCTGGGCCTTGCTGGTGTCATCATGAAAACATAGTGATGCTTCTCCCCAGTAAACCATCATTTCCCCCCAAGTAGTGGATAACTTATTTGCATAAATAAGGGATACTTTGTAATTTAAATCAGTAAGAGAATTTCTGCCCACTTATTTTTTTTTAACCGTCTCAGACAAATTAGAAATTGCGCTGTGTTCCTAGTGAGTTCTGACCACTTGGTTTGGTGTTTCTTGCCTGTGGCGGGGGATGTGGATGAGCCTGGGCTGCGGCTCTGGGCCTCACTCCCTTTCTCTTTCCTCTGTAGGAACGAGCCCAGGGCGTGGTGCTGAAAGTGCTTACAATTTTAAGAGCAGCGAAATTGAGCAGGCTGTGCAGTCACTGGACAGAAATGGCATTGACTTGCTAATGAAGTACATTTATAAAGGGTTTGAGAAGCCCACAGAAAATAGCAGCGCAGTGTTACTCCAGTGGCATGAAAAGGTATGTGAACACGTTGCCCATGTAGGCAGCCAGCTGGCTCACCCCACACCCAAGGTTTAAATCAGCAGGCCAGTTTCCAGAACAAGAGGACAGTCTGATAGGTATATGAGAACAAAGATTGTCCCATCCTGAAGCCATCTGGGACATCTGATCACCTACCTCTGCCAGGGAAGCACCCGGTACGGGTCCATTGTTTCTGGTAATCACAGCTGCTTTAGCTGCTGATTTATGCCAGGCAGGTCATGGGGGCAGGTACCTTGGCATGATAATGTGGGCGGGGAGTCCCAGATGGCAGGCAAGCAGGCTTGCTGGTGGCCGGGGCTTCATAATACTTTGCATTGGTGGAGTTGGTGGTTGAGAGGGTCTTAGGACTGCAGGCCGAGCCTTCCAGCTAGCCCTAAGGGCTTCCTGCTCAGGCCTCAGCCTCACCAGGCCAGAGTGGGCAGTGGCAGAAACCTTGACAGTCACTTGAAAGGGTCTTCATCCACCTGAAGCAGAAAGAGCTGTGCCCGTCCTTTGCTTGGGTTGGTACAAGAGCAAAGCCTTTCGTCAAGCCTGTGTCCCCTTGCCCTGTCGAACTACGGGAAGCACATCCACTATCACAGGAAGTCAGGCTGTCACTAACACGACGTCCTTCCCTAAAGGCCTCAGTGACTTTAAGGGAGTGGTCCTCTAACTGAGGGCTCAGTCTCAGGCTCACTCCAGTGGGGCTGGCCTGGGGCTGGGTCCAGGGCCTTTGGTCCTGCTGGTGGGTGTCCTCTGCCTATTTGGTTGGAAGGTGAGCTCTTGGGTTGAGTAGGTGGGGGTGGTGGAGACCAAGCTCTTGAGGCCCTTTTAGGCAGCTTGGTGCTGGCTTGGTGGCATTTCTAATGAGGGCTCAGGAAGGCAGCTGTGATGACCTAGCATCATAAGTGCCTGGGGCAGTGCAGCAGGCTGGAAACAATGAGCTTGTCAAAAGGGAAATTGGGGGATGGGGGGCTTTGCTGTGTGTGCTTGGTAACTGTTGAGCCCAGTTCTACTGCCTGAAGAACTAGCAATTCTCGGACCCTTGGCCCCAAGACAGGGCTTTGTCCCTAGAGTGTGACCTGTTGCCTTCTGACTGTGCCTGTGTTTTTGCAGTAATGCTTTTTCAGAGGGTCTGTGACATTGTGGGACCCAGGTCTGCAGGTGCATGGTCCCACTTCCCCTGGCAAGCCAGCTGAGGCTCTCCCTTGTCTAAATGGGTCTCATTGGGTCTCATTTGACATGTTTCCTTTTCCTGCCCCACAGGCGTTAGCAGTAGGAGGACTAGGCTCCATTATAAGAGTTCTTACAGCAAGAAAGACTGTTTAAAAAAAAAGACTCATGTTATCTTGAGAAGAATTTTGGATGCAGAGGCTGGTGAAGAAGAGATTGACAATGGACCATCTTCCTAGGAACTCCCAACTATTTGAGGACATGCATCCGCTGAAGTGTATTTTATTTTCAAGGTGGAGGGAGAAATTGTCTTACTGTTTCCTAAATCCTTTGCAGGATCTGATAAGTCTATGCCTTTGTCCACAAGTAATGCAGAACTGACATTGTGACTGTCTACCAGAGTGGCTGGCCAGGGATGGTCAAGTGTACCTGTGTGCACTGCCTGTTTAAAATAGGGGAGGGATGATTTGGGCAGGTGCAGATCCAAGGGCTGTGGTGAAAGGGAACGCTTAGCTTGTTTTTGAAGTGGAAAACCCCGAGGGTTTGTACAGACGTCCCATCCTCCCAGAGAAGGCGGGCTCTCTTGGGTTCATTGTAAAGTGCCTGCTGCATCAATAAAGCTCTTGGCTTATTAGTATATACTTTGTAGTGTGTTTCATATATGTTAAAAAAAAAAAGGATAATGAATGTGGGGTCGACTGTTCTGGAAATTCAATGTGGAAACTCCATGTGGAGGGGGCAGATGTGCATTCCCGTTCAGCCATCCCCAGGGAGCGAGCATGGCAATCAGCCCTCGTCACAGCAGTACCTCAGGCCTGGGCTACAGTGCTACCGGCTGCTATGGAGAGATGTTTTGCTGACTACGTATTTATTGTTTTTACTCCTTTGATTTGTATGTAATTTTGGAGCTTATTTAATTTAATAAAGTGCCAAACATTCAATAATTGACCTAGGCTTTAAAAGTCTTCAGTTTGTGTTACTGTACTTGGAGTCCTCTGAAAATAGGCCTCAGACAGGCCTGGTCACCATCTCTGACCCCAGGTTTGGCTGTGTGGTAGAAACATTCTTTACTGCGACGTTGACAAGTTCTTTTAAAGGAATTAAAAGCCAGAAACAGGTAGCAGCAGTCAGCCTATAGATATAAAAAGAACATTTTGTTCCCTATAAATACTAACAAGAGCCTCTTCTTCAAAGAGCAAAGATGCTTTTTTTTTCCTTTTTAGCACATAACTAGCTGGCATTCTGTGGGCCTTGGAGATAGACTGTGACCAAAGTGACACAGCCCTCCCAACTCCTGCAGAACCCCCGCCATTCTTGGGAGGTAGGCCTAGACTGCTGGCTCATTAAATTGCATTTATTTATTCATGCAAACCCTATCTGGGGAGGTTCGTTCTAAAACACATGATCTTTAGCCCTTGAAGTATTGAATGTGACACACACTGTACTAAATTTAGTAAGTCAAAGAAATATTGACACCAAGCTATCAAGTAAAACCCACTGTAGCTGCATCTGGATTGAAGAGCTTTAATCAAAAAGTATATTGCACCACAAATGATTTTTCTACAGCAATTTTAGATAATATAATCCCTATTTACAACATGGAGGGAGAGATCCAGATCCAATGCTCATATAAAGGGTCATATACTGTCTCTCAGAATTTTATACAAGTGAAAGTGCATTAAATCAGAATAGTTGCTCCACTCTTAAAGCTGAAGAAAATTCGACATGCAGGAGGAACGCCTAATCAGAACGCATCCTCTCTAAGCAAGTACAGACCGAGTGATGCGCTGCACAGCTACACCTACACCTGCTTGGCGTTGGGGGTGAGGTGGGGTGAGACCACCGGAGTTGAACGGGCTCCCGCAGGTGTGCTGTAGCTGCCTGTGGCAAGCCCTGCACTGCCTGACCTTCGGAACTCTGGAACAGGTAGAAAAGCTACCTCTTCCTCATCAAAGTGACGGAACAGAAGGGACTCCTGTTTTATGTCCCCACCAGGTAAATGGAAAATAGCATTCTGGACAGGACAGACATTGGCAGGGAGGAGTCATGGGAGGAGACTGAAGAATGGGTCACTCGGATGGCAAAGCCCAGGTGGGACGAGGGTGGTGCTGCCCTTGCTACTTTTAGGCCCGTGAAAATGTAGCAGGTTAACTCCGCAACAGCCTTGTTTTTCTGAGATATTTTAACCCTAAGTATAATTGAGAAACAGAACTTTACATCATGGGATAATAACAATGGAGTTAGGACCTCCATCTATTTTTATTTGACCAGTGGAACTTCCCTCAAACTCAACGGTTTCCCTTTAGATTTGTTTGATATTGTGGTTACCCAGGGCAAGCATGTAACTTTTCTTTAAAAACAAATACAAGTTTTCATCAGTCACTATCAGAGCCATCTGCATATTATCAAGTCCTGCAGCCAGCTATGGGCTTTCTGGATGCCACATATGTACTGTCATCTTAAATATCTGGGGTAGGGTGAGGGAGAGCTGGTGGCTCCAAATGCAGGGTAGACCACCTCCAATGTTTTGGTCAGGGCTTGAGGGAGGGGCAGCTGCTGTCTCTCTGAACATAGCGGTCTGTGCTTAACAGTAAAAAACATGTGATTAGTGCTTGCTCAGTGCTTACAACCCAGAATTAAGAGCGGAGCGAATGAAATACCACCACTGCTTCAGAGGGACGCAGATGCCACAGGATGCCAGCGAATTACAAAGGGGCAGCAATCCCAACCTTAGAAACAGCTTCCTCTTGATGCTCTGATTTTCCTTTAAGAACGCCATTAAATGGCTTTTATAACAGAAGATATGTTTATAACAGCGAAGAACTTGAGCTATAAAAAATAGTTAAAAGTGGTTTACCTATGCAGGACAAGTACATTCATTAAAAAGGCAATTGAGTGTATTTGGTACTAAGGATCTTTTTATATATTTGCTAGTTTTCTTCAGTAAAATGAGATACTGACAGAAAGCTGCATATTCATTAATCCACACTGGTCCCAGAGCATCTTAAGATGTATACATTTAAAGTTTGAGGTGGTTTGAGAAACAAGGTAAAATAATGTTTTCTTGAGAGGAAGGGTTAAAAAGCCTCTTCTAACTCGTCTGAACCCCAACATGCTAACAGGGAAGGAGAATTTTTAAAAGCCCCCCGACTGAGTTGGCTCTCCCTGGCAGAACCAGGTGAGCCAGGCGTGCTGGGCATCATTCCAAAGGGCGTGCTACATCCGGGAGTCGCTATGTGATGGATCGGTCGCCTCCTCTCTGCCAGATGTGGATGGCTTCAGCTTTCCGTACTAACAGTAAAGTCAGAGGACTCGGGTGCGGATGGGTGCTGGCCAGGGCTGGGGTTTCAGCAGCACTGGAAACGTGGGTAGTGCCAGGACCCTCCCATTTGTGACCAGAATGACAGGATCAGCTACCTCCTGAGGTCCATAGCAGTCTGCAGGGAAGTGGGCCTTAAGTCTTGTAAACAATGTTTAGATACTTGTACAAAATACTGCAGTTACAGTGATTAAAAAACCCACCCAGACTGGTGTGTCAGTGTTCTTTCCTCGGAAAATGCAGCAGCCCACGGAACTCTGTCCTTGGGTAGTTCCGTCTAGGACCATGGTGTCCGAGGGTTGGAGATGGATGGCCGGATGCTGCCCTTGGGAGCTGGCTTGGACCCAAACCATGACATCTGTGTTTGAAACAGGAAAGGCTCCTGAGATGAGAATCAGGACTAGGGCAGAGGAAGCTCAACAAGCCCCGTCCCCACCTCTGGGCCACCCCAATCCTGCCCTCCGGGCATCCTGACTGGCCGTGAGCAGAGCAGTGAAGACCACAGGGCAGTAATGCCTAGAGGGCTCAGAGCCCATTCCAAGCACTGGAGGGAAACAGGAGGAAATCTGAGCTGATAAGCACCAGGTGGTAGAATTATGGGTATTTTTTCTTTACATTTTTTTTCTATTCATAATTGATGCAGATACTTTTTGAATATATATATTTCTAAGTCTGGGTGCTGGGCCAGACCTAGGACAACTGATGAAGTGATATTAATAAAAGTGCTTTGGAAGATAAGGTCTGTTGGTCAAGCAGAGCACAGCCCGAGCTGCGGGCACGAAGCGCGTCCTCAGCGAACACGCCCGAGTCAGGCTCGTCCTCCGAGATGCCCTCTCGGGGTGGCGCAGCTGTAGCTGCTCCCGTTTGCTGGTGGGGATCACTGACCCCATTTTTGGAAGGGACAGCAGACCAGGGAGCCCTACCTTGTACTCCAGAGTTTCTTTGAGCATGTTCTCTTCCTCTTGTGAAAAGTTCAGCAGCACTGACACAGCTTTTATAAGATGAAAAGCCTGAAACAAAGTAAGTGCTGCTGCCTGGGCCTGCGCTGCGGGTGGAGGGGGGGCTCGGGCTAAGGGGCAGCTTTCTGGTTCGGCCCTGGTGTGCGCGCCTGGCTCGGTGGGCAAGGACACGCGGAGGGTGCAGGTGGCCATTCTGAGGTTGATGGCAACGACATGTTCTTTTGCTCCCCCTCCATCGTCCACTTCAGGGACTGGCCAGTCCCTGCTCTTCAGCAGGACGTGGGACTGCTTGGCGGGCAGATTCGGTTCCTTGGCCTCTGGCCTCAGCATCCGACCCACGTGTCCCCCCACCCCCACCTGCTGCTCAATCAGCAGGTCAATGCCAGCTGGAGAAATGACTTAGTGTCCACACCAGTGGCCAAATTGGAATGCTGGAGAGGAAGGAAGAAGTAGCCTTGGTAGGAGGCTATGCGGGGCTCGGGCACGTGAGCCAGGTCCTCGGGTGGAACTCTACCCAAAAGGCAACTCGGACGCCCTTTACCTCAGATTCCCGACAGGACATGAATTTTAAAACCACGTGTTTAAGGTATTCAAAGTTGATCTCGCGGGCATCAGTCAGGTCAGTGTTATTCGTGATAGAAGGGGCCATGTTTGGCGTCTCAGGGCCAGGCTTCTCCCGGACTTCAAAAAGCTCACTATCAGGCCTGATTTTCTGAAAAACCAATGGAAAGATGCTATACTGAGCCACACTCAAGACGTGTCTTAAAATCACACGGGAGATTCATCTGGCCCACCCTGTGATCACCTGCTGGTCCTTTGCCACCCCCTGCACACAGTAAGGTGGATGGGCCGCCCCTGGGAGTAAGCATCTGAAGAAGGCTCAGCACCTCCACACGGGGTGGACGGCTGAAAGGAGGAGAGAGGCCACCTGCAGAAGTTCCAACATCTCCATTATCTGTGCCAGGATGCATCTCCGGGAGCAGTGAGCACCCCGCCAGGGCAGGGGTGCTGCTCTCCTCCCATGTCAGGGCCTGCCACTCTGCCATCCGCATGCGGCACACACGTCACCTCACTGACTCCTCTGACAACACACAGGCTCGGAGGAGGGCACAAGCCTGAGGCCACATAGCCACATAGAGGTATGTTCAAGCTGGCAGGGACACTGTCCCACTAGCCAACATCTGACCTCCCAGAGACGCCTTGCAATCACCTAGGAGCATCATCACCAGGCACCGAGGGACCCCAGGAGAACCAGAGGGCAGGGAGGGCGCAGGCAGCGGGGAGGACGGGCACTCACCAGTTCCTTCTGCAGCGTCTTTTTGAGTTCCAGCATCCTCTGCTGCATCTGCTTTATGGTCTGAGACAAACCCCCACCCCACAAAAAGCCATCCATTAAATGTATACCTCACCATCTTTAAGGAGCAAAGGACAACAGGACAGACAGATGCTCTCTTGTGTCCCCAGACACCTATTAGAAGTCCCTGCCTGGTCTCCTGAGAGGCTTGTGCTATCACACCTGTATGTCTTCTGCATTGGGCTCTGTCCCTCCCATGCAGCTGCTGTGCATACACCTGCTCTTCAGGCCCATCAATGGCCACCGTGTCATCACATGACCCTCTGCAGAGCATGCGACCGCCCCGGCGCCATCCCACCCTTCCCAGGGGCTCTGTCCTCATTACTGCCTCTGGAGCCTCCATAAGTAGCACAGCTAGAAACACCTCTGTACGGACCAGCCTGCCCTTTGGAATTATATCCATGTACTACGATCCCCAACTAGGAGACAGACCGACATTTACGGCTCTTGTCATTACCGCTGCTGCCCTGAAACACCATGACTCAATGCTTATTTTGAACAGTGTAAAAGATCATGGCTCTTCTGCGTAGCCCGACACTGGGTTTTATATTTTTTACTTATCTATTTTAAGTGAGTTTAATTATAAGCCTTAAATACAATTTATTACACATTCCATTAATCACTAGACAGGCTGAACTGTTTTCCCAATGAAAAATTTACTGTGTAACCAGCAATACAGGAAAATTTTTAAATAAAAATTATTCCAAAGCCTCACAACAATAATGTATCAAAATGAGTTTTTCCTGTGGACTTCTAGTCTGTCACCATTCTTGCATCGAGTAGCTAGAATTGTGAATGATATTTCACATTTATCAGAGATTTCGCAGCTTGCTACAGTTTCCTAATTGTCACGTTTAATGTGACAGTAACTCTAGGGGACGCCCATGCCCTGTTGTGTAGCTGTTTCTATTTTTGAACAAAGCCGCAGTATGTTTTGTTTTCTGAGAGCGGTACCTCCACAGTCTCTCTAGGGGGACGGGAGGGTTAGGCCAGAGGGGTGTGAAAGTCCTGCCGAGCACATTTAACCGCCTCGAACACGCCCCGGCTCACGAAACGGTGACGTGTTGTTGCAGCTGGCATTCTCTTGTTTGTTTGATCACGAGGCTGGATATTCCCCCAAAAGTACATGTGCTATTTTATTTTATGTTACTTGATTTTCTAGGTTTTAGGCTCATTTCATTAATTCATCCAACAAATACTGAGTCTCTACTATGTGCCAAATACTGTTCTAAAGGCTGAGGAAATAGCCAATAGACAAACAAACAAGAAACGTATGCCCTTAGGAGGGAAAAGTGCTAAACCAAATATACAATATATCGGCATGGAGAGAAAGAGCAAGGCAGGGGGTAGGGGTCCTGGTGGTGAGGGCTCATGTATCCCATAGCTGGGGAGCCTCGCTGACAAAACGATACCATCGTGGAGGTGAGGGTAACGGGGGAGACTCTTTTGGACGGAAGGCTCAGCAAGTACGAAGGCCCTGAGGCAGGAGCGTGCTTGATATTCACAGAAAGGAAAGGCCAGAGTGCCTGGGAGGGGCTGCTGGGGACAGCAGAAGGGGACAGCCGTAGAAAGGACGTCCGTGGGTAAGGAGACACTATGGGTCCAATATGACCCAGCTGCTGATGGCAGAGGTGGCTGGGAATACCCAGACCTGCTACTGCCCAAGCTCTAATGCTCTGGACGTCATGTCGAGTGCGGGGCGGGGGAGAAGACTGGGGGGTGGGGGGGTGCAAGGGAGAAGGCAATGCAGGGGGAGGAGCAGGGGACGCGGGGAGAAGCCCTTCTAAGGTGAGGCGTTGTCTTCCCCGTGAGGTGCCCAAGGGTGTCAGCGACTCTCACAAGGGACTGAGCAGAGATGTAAACGGCTGAGGCGAAGGGCGTCCTCACCTTGTTTTTCTCTAGAAGCTGCTGCTCCAAGTCCTGTTTCTCCTCCTGGAGTCGCCCCAGATCCGTGGCCCCGACCTCGCCGTTCGGCATTCCCTCCGCAGCCGGAAGTCGGAACACAGGGTCCTGCTTGGCCCTTGAGGCTGCCTACAGGGTGGGGGCAGCAAGTTGAGAGCCAGGACCGGTGACGGTCGAGCTGAGCCACAGGCCCACGGGGAAGGGGGGCAGACTCGTTCCGAAGGTGGGACCGGCCCGCTCCAACAGGCAGCCGGCCAGGACGCAAACCAGCTCTGCTGAGGCCCGCGAGCTCCCGAGGGACAATCAGTGCCACGTAGCGAGTGTGCTCGGCAGGGAAGGGCTTTACCGCCTGAGCACTGACAGGTGCTGCCACCTCCAAGGGGCTTCTCAAGACTCACGACCCCCTAGTCGGTTAGCGCCCCCCGCCCCCACGCCTTGAAGAAAGGAAGCCGAGGCACAGGGAAGTGATGTGCCCAACGCCCCGCCAGTAAACCCAGCGCTCTGTGTCCTCCCACTGTCGGCCCCTCCTGGCACAGCGCGGCAGCCAGCCCTCCACCCTCCGTCCGGCAGCACAAGGCTGCCCCAGGGGACCCGCCCGATGGCACTCACGCAAGGCTCGCCGTCGGAGAGCGCCAGCCCCTGCCCCCGGCCCGGCAGCCTGAGCAGGCCCTCCCGCACGGCGGCCGCCTCCGACTCCTCTGCCCTCCGGCTCCGCAGGGCCTCCAGCTCGGCCTGCAGCTGGTGCGTGTGCAGCAGGGCCGCGTCGTGACCTGGGCCGGGCAGAGGGGAGGCGGGTGGGCACTGTGAGTCCGGCGAGTTCTGCTCCCGGACGGGCCGCCACAGGGCGGGGTGCTGGGCGGGAACGGGTGACGGGGCTCGGCCAGGGGCAGACCCCTCACCTTTCCTCAGCTGCAGAATCTCCTGCTCTTTCTGCAGCAGCGCTGCGGCTTTCTCCCGGACGCTCAGCTCCTTCTCGTCTACAAGGCCCGCCAGGTGAGCAGCCTTGGGGAGAAAACCCGGCAGAGGGAAGGCTGGCAGCAGAGGCCGCATCTCCTCCACAGCAATCTCCACGTCCCACTCTCCAGGGTCCCCAGGATCCGTCCCTGGAGCCCACAGCCTACAGCGTACCCCAGGCTGACCTGCTCCCCTAAAAATGCGCAAACCCAGTCTCCTCGGCAGTGCCCTGCAGGGGGCAACTGCCCACACCGCCCCTCTGGCTGTACTGGGCCCCCCCCAAGGACACGGCCACCCTGCCCAGCCTTCCGATGAGCTGTTACAACCATAACTTCAGGGCCCGAGTGGCTGCAACGTGCCCAGAGTTTGCTATCCATGACTTCACTATGATGTCCTGGAGGCTGTCACCTCCCTAGAGTCTTTTCAGAGGCAACGCGGAGACTCCACCCGAGGCCTGAGCCAGCCCACTCGAATCCTGGGGTCCGATGCCGAGTCTGTCTTCACAGGGAGACTCTTCCCACCCTGCCAGCCAGAAGCCCGACCGCGCGGCCACCGCAGAGAGCGCCTGCAAGTACCTGGGCACGGGCTCTTCCTCAGGTGATGTCGTAATTACTGACTGTCACTGTCTAAAGGGCCTTCCTATGGGGTGAGGGTTTCTTTATAACACTTTCTCCCACCTTCCTAGAAACGTCAAAGGAATCACGCAGCTGCTGTCCTTCCTGCGACCTATGTCCACCCCACCCTGGACAGATGGGGAGACAGGCTGGCGCTGCCTGGGACAGAGGTGAGCCTACCTGTTGCTGGAACTCTTCCCTCTGCTTCCGCACCTCCTCCAGGGCTTGAGCCATTGCCACACTCACAATTTCCCTTTGGCTCCATTCTTCCTACAACCCAGAGAACAGGTAGGAGACTGGGCCCCCGAACCCGGCTCGCACTTTGCTGTGCACGTCGTGTGAAGCCAGCAGAGGGGCCGCCGTCTCGCAAGGGCAGACCACCACTCCTCCTGTGCCCCACGGTGCGCAGCCTGCCCTCCTGCCGCGATGCCCTCTCTCGTCCTCTGAGAACTGTCCCGGTGGACAACCCACTGACCCCTCTAGAAACGAGCATACTACCGAGGGTCAGTTGTCCCATAAGCACAGAAGCCAGTACTTCGGCCCGGGCTGGGGGACCGAGAACTTGAAGAGCTGGTCTAATGACATCGACACAGAAGGCCCATGTGAATGGTGTAGTGGACTGGAGAAATCTGGCCACAGGAAAAATAATCAGCTCCTTCCTTCGGTTGCTACTTTTGTATTATCTTTTAACTGTTTCAGTGCCGGACTAAAAACTACATTAGAACATAAATTCTCAGTAAAGAGTGGTTCCTTTCCCCTGACTGCACCACAGATGACATACTGTGGGTCAGATTTTCTGTTTCTTCTCTTGTACATACTTGCAATGATCATTGCTCTTCATTCTTTCTTACCTCCTTCCATCTTCCATACGCAATTTTCCTTCAGCTGAAAGATGCTCTTTAGTACTTCCTTTAGGTGCACGTCTGTTGGTGACTAATTCTTTTTCGTTTTATTGGTTTTCTTTCTACTACCATGCTGTGTCTGCGTATGGATTTTACAACGTATCCTGTTTGGCTTTGTAAGGATGATGATGATACCTGTGCCTGTGGCTTGATGGCTTTCATCATCGTGGAAAGTTCTCAGCCATTATCTCGTTGAGGACTGCTCCTGTCCTGTTTGTTTCATCTCCTTCAATATCTCCAATGACACATGACAGAACATCTCAGAGTATCTTCTATGCCTTTTATCATTCCCTTTCTGTATTTCATTCCTCCCTTTCTTCCATTTCACTAATTCTCTCTTTAATTCTGATCTGCTGTTAAACTCGTTCCCTAGGACTAAGATGAGGAGCCCCACATGTCTGGCACAGACCTTCCGGGGGCTCAGGGGTGGGATGCACTGTACGGTTGGCACTTGTGTGTTTGGTGGAGAGGACGGTGAGTGAATTCAGCCCCGAGTGCTGGAAAAGCTGCTGCTTCAGGAAGAAACTGGAAGCCGACAGGAAGGCGCAGGCCTTTTTCTCCCCCTCCTGCCTTCCAGTCTTCCTCGAGCCTCCCCCGTTGGCAGGGCTTCACATGGAGCCAGCTGGACAAGCAGGAACGTGGCGTGCAGAGTCCCAGGTGCGGCAACGCGAAGCAGAATATAAAAGGATGGTGTGGGCCGAGTCAGTAACTTAAAGCCAGGCAACTCAGAAGTGTGGTTAATTTTAAAATGTTTGGGGAATTTTCTCAATACCTTAGATTTCTAGTTTAATATCATTTGGTGAGGTAATACCCTGAATGACTGCAGTCCTCAGATATTTAGACTTGTTGTGTGACTTGGCCTACAGTCTTCTCAGTGTGCTTGAAAAGAATACATATTCTGCTGTCGTTAGGGAGGGGATTCCATAAAAGCTAATTAGATCGAGCAGGTGGATAGTACTGTTCAAACCTTCTGCTTTCTGTTTCGTTTGGTTTTTGTCTACGCATTCCATCAGAGAGGGGCATGCTAACTCTTCGACTGCGATCATGGATTTGTCCCTTGCTCCCTTTAGTTCTGTCCATCTTTGCTTCCAGTATTTTGAAACACTCTTTTAGGTGCACATATATTTAGAATTATTTGTATCCATATTTTTCAAAACAGCTGTTCCCTGGACCTCTCAGGGGAATCATCCCCAGGGGCAGGCTGGTGGCTCCCGCTGCAAACCTGAGCTGTGCCAGGCAGCCTCGAATCCCACGGTCCTGGATCGCATGTGGCTCTGTGGCAGCAGCACAGACTTTAGAGCCACACAGATTCAGTTGCGCATGCCTGCCAGTTCCAATCTGCTATTAAACTCATTCACTGTTTTTTTAAACAGCTTTACTGCAACAACCTAGCATCTGCTACGAAAGGGGCCAGGAGCCTGGAGTCCTATAAGTGGCAGAATCTCTCTCCTCTGCAGCCAGTTACGTCCAGGACATGAAGGGAGCAGCACCTGATTAAAGACCGAGTTCTCAGAAAGGGAAGGGAAGCAATCCAGCGGACTGCCTCCTCGTTTGTGTTCAGGGTCCCCGACGCAAACGAATAAGGTCCTGAAGACCTGAGGCCCTGGTTCAGAGCAAACGGTGGTGCTGACAGCATTACTTTCAGGCAGCTACTGACGACGAGACAGAGGAAGGGCTGGGCCTCTGTGGAGTGAAAAGTCGGACCAGCATCACCTCTGACTATGGGACTTGAACAGATGACTTACACTCAGAACCTCAATGACATTAATTGCAAAATCATTTTAATTCTTCCTATCATCATGGGTCCCTGGGAGGAGTTAATGAGGGGACAATTTCTAGCAAATGTCTAACAGAACTATTGAACAAATGCTAGTTCCACTCCTCCAAGTAAAAGACACGACACTCTCATGAAACTGAATCGATTAGGTAAATACCTTTAGCTTCTTTAATTCAAGTTGGTGATGCTGTAAAGAAAGTTCGCATTCATTCTTATTTTGTTTAAGGGCTATATTTTCTTGCTCCAGCTCTCTCTGCAAATTGAGAAAAGCACATATTGAAAGAAAAGATCTTTACCACGTTTCCCCGGGGCATGGTCCTATCTCTTTGACATGGAGCCTTTAAAAATGCTCCTCTTCCCCCTTTGTTTGTTCACCGCAGGCATGGGAGACGAGAATGGGGTGGGGGGAGAACCACCTTACAAACTCCTCATAAGAAACAGGCCCTTGATTCTGAAGACTGTGGAACAGGGAGAGGGACCAGGGAAACGGAGGAGCCATTAGTGAAGAACAACATCAATTCTAGAATGAAGGCAGGAAGAAGCTGATGGCACTGCTCATGAAGCGTCAAGAAGTCCTGTGCCACCCAAGGAAAAAGAAAACCCATTGGTTTGTGATTGTTCTAAAAAGCAGCCTTTTTACATCTGGTCTCGTGAGAAGGCACCTTGTTGGAAAGGCAAATACTCTAAAAGGTGGTTCCCCGGTCTGGAGCGGGCTGGTCCTCCTGTCACACTACTTGGCGGCCCAGCCACGCGCGACCCTGGTGCTGACCAGCCCGGCCCGCCCCCTTCCTCGCTCACCGCCTTGCGCTCCGCAGCCGCCTGGTCGGCTGCCCGCGCTTGCTCCAGGGCAGCGAGCTGGGCCTCCAGCACGCGGATGTGCTCCGCGCACTGCTGCTGCAGGGCGAGCGCCTGCTGCTGTGCGCGGCTGCTCTCCTCGTCCGCAGCGGCCTGCAGGGGCACCGGACCACAGTTATTCAGGGTGACGACAGGGGCCTCACTCCGTTTCTCGGGGATCCAAAGATGGGTGGGCCTTTCTGACCTTCTGAAGCCCGGGTGTTGCTGAGGTCCCCACCTGCAGGCTCTGCCTACTGCCCCGGGCCCTGGCCCACTCAGAAACTGGAGTGTGGGGTCGGTCTCGACTCTGGAGATACAGCTCTGGGCAACAGTCAGTCCTGAGACCCAGCCCTCTCTCACCCTCCTCCCTACTCAGTGCTGCCCTCTACTGGGGGGTAGCATAACAAAGCAATGAAGAAAAGGCCCTGGACTCAAGGATGAGGCTTCTGCCATTTATTAGCTGGGAGACCATGGCCTAGTGTTTCTGAGCCTGCTTCCTATAGAGAATGAGGACAATCGTACATACCTCCTGGGCCTGCTGCAAGGACTAAATGTTACACACACACAGTACCTAGCACAGTTCCTGGGACATGGCACACATGCAATGAATGCCATTTTTATTTCTCTAGTTTCTAATTCATTAACTCTCCTGACAGGCCAGACCCTTGCCATCTTCTCCCCAGAGCCTGGACCTGTTCTCCGCAGCCCTGGCTGCCCGCTGAAGTCTGAATGCCAGTGGACCTACCACCGCCAGCTCTCTCAGAGTTAGGTCGGGCCCCACGGCTGGCTGTCAGGTGGGAATTAGCCAGTCACTCCCTCTCTGGATGACTCAGACCTTGCAGCAGGTCTGGACTCCCTCCACCTACAGCTGCCCACCTGCTCATATCCAGCACAACTGTATCTAAAGTCAGGTCCAGAAACCATTCCAGAAGTTGGGAGTGACTTTGGGGCATCTGCAAAGGCAGAAAGGGAAAGCATCAGGGGCCCAGAACACGGCAGCCACAGTCACCACTTACCAGCTCCTGAATCTGAGCCTCCCGAGCTGCCGCGACGCCAGCGCTCTCCTTCAGCTTCTCCTCGGAGGCCCGCAGGCTCTGCTCCAGGTCCTTCACCTGAGAGGGAAGCAGAAGCACCTTTCATTCAAGAGAAGCTGAGGAATAAGATGAATGGCTTTAAAAACCAAATTCGTTTAAATCAGAAATCAGGTCCACTACAGAAAGTTTTTCAATCAGAAAAGATACCCATAAGTCTACTATTAGAAAACCCTATCATTCTAATGTATTTTCTCCAGTCTATTTTTATGACTTTTAAAAAATAACTGTATACAATTCTAGTAACATTTTATATTGTTCCTCCTCACTCAAGTTTCCTTCTGTGTTTCCACGTAGCCTCCAGACCTTAGATTATTTTCTCCAGGGATATTTCAGAATTTACTGCACCACTGCCTACTGTACTGGCACTTAGGTTGTTTTCTGTTTTCCCATCAAAAATAATTCAGCCGTTGAAATTTTCATGAAAAATTTTTGACCTGATTTAAATTACTTCCTCAGGATAGATTTCCAGAAGTAGGGTTACTACTACAACACAAACTTTGGTTTCATTCGTTCCACAAATATTGACCAAGTCTCACTATGTACCTGGCCCCACACTAGGACACAAAGCTGCCCTGTGGACAAGATGCTGACACGCTGTCGAGCACTTAGCTGACTTCACTCTCTAGTGGAGTATTTTTAGCTAGCTCGAGCTCTCTTTGCCAGTTTCTCTGATAAAGTCCTCACGTTTATGAACAAAGGTCTGCCCTTGGAGAGCTTTATTATTAAAACCTAAGCACAAGGGCTGCAGCTTTTTCAAAGAGAGGTAGGCGCCCTGTGAGAGGAGGGGGCTTTTAGGTATTGTGGTTCCTCAGACACACTCACATCACATGATGTAATTGAAACAACTCCCTGAGAAGAACGTGAGTACTTCCACAGGGGAGACCAGTAACGTTACTGTCCGTAATCACAAATTTTATTAGTGGTAGAATCAGGACTGAAACTAAGTTTTTTAAACTCCTGGGTTCGGAAAATATCTACCCAAGTCCCAGATAGAGAGAGAACTCAGGGAAGATTTCATATCCTCAAAAGGTTAACTGTAGAGGTACTATATGACCTGGCAATTTCACTTCTAGTAAATACCTAAGAGAAAAAAAATATAAACCCATACAAAAGCCTGTTCACTGTACTACACTAATGTTCAAGTGGCATCATACCCACAACAGCCAAAAGGTAGAAACCACCTGAATGTCCCCTGGCAAATGGATAAACATAACGTGGTATATATATACAATGGAACGAAAGCCTTACAGTGCCTTATTAGGCATTAAAAAGGAATGAAAGTCTGGCGCATGCTACAACATGGATAAACCTGAGGACATTATGCTAAGTGAAATAAGCCAGACACAAAAGGACAAATATTGCATGACTCGCTAATGTGAGGTACTTAGATTTGTTAAAATCATAGATAAAGTAGAATTACAGTTATCAGGGGCTGCGGGAAGGAGAAAAAGGGGAGTTATTGTTTCAATGAGTACAGAATTTCTGTCTGAGAAAATGAAAAAGTTTTGGGGATGACGGCAGTGATGGCTGCACGACGACGTGAATGTACGCAATGCCACTGAAACGTACGCCTAGAAATGGCTGAAATGGTAGATTTTACCGCAATAAAAAAGGTGGATATTCAGAAAGAGAAAGGAATTAGAATAAAACAAAGCTATATTTCGAGAAAAATATACCTTAAAATATATGTATCAGGAAATAAGAAATATAAAAAATGAGCTGAATTTGCTATGGTCTGAAAGCCTGTGTCCCTGCAAAATTCATGTGTCAAAATCCTAATGCCGATGCGATGCTATTAGAACGTGGGGTCCTTGGGAGGCGCTTAGGTCGTAAGGGGAGAGCCGTAGGGAACGGGAGCAGTGCCCCTATTAAAGGGGCCCCACAGAGGCCCTCTGCCCCTTCTACTACTTTACGCTCGTTAAACTGGGAAAGGCTGAGGTGCAGACACAGGAACCCTCGAGCATGGCAGGGGAGCAGAGCCAGGTGCGGCCCTACTGGAACAACCCTGTCCTGTTAGGCACATTAGGTCATCCGCATTCTCTCTTCTCAAGGTGACAGCAACAGGGATGCTCACTGAAGTGTGGTCTGCGGTGACAGGAAGAAGGCAATCTGGATGTCTATCATCTAGCAGATAACTACAACGTAGAGTAGATAAGTACGATGAAGTGGACAGAGAGTGAAGATGGAGCGGTTGAAAATAACAGAGAAGACACCTGTACAGCTGTGTCATTTACACAAACACCCGTGCACACAAACTATGCCGCCCATTTCAGGGTAACCCAACAAAAGGATCTCTATTAACCACGTCGGAGTGGCTTCCTATGCGAGGAAAAAGAATGGGGATGAAAGGAAATTAATAAGGACAATTCTGTGTGGAACAATGAAGGTAATGTGGCAAGAAGGCAGAAAATGACTAACTCAACCTTACACAAGTAAGATTCCAAAAATACTCCTTTCGAAAGAAAACCTCTGACCCAAGGGGATCTCAGCCACAATCATGCCATCCACTAAGTTACCATCCAGACATCGCAATCATGGGGAGTGAGGTCAGTACCCGAGTCTCCAGGACGTCAATGGCCTTGGCCTGGCTGCTTCTGGCTGCCAAGAGCTGCTGTCTGGTATCCTCCAAATTCTGCTCAGCAACTGTTTTCTGTAAGTTGAAAGAGTAAAATAAAATAGTCATTCCTACATTGAATAAATATTTACTGATATCTATACCATACTATGATTTTTGTAAGGTGCAAGGGATACAAATACATTTAAACCTCCCTCAGTTAATTAAAATATAATTTACATATCATAAAGTATACACAGATAAATTTGACACAGTCCTTTTGACCTTTAGGCTGGGACAAAAGACAAACAAAAAAATTATATAACAGAATGCAATAGCGCCCGCAAAAAGGAGCACAGAGCAGGGGATACTCAGGGCTTCAAGCAAGTGGGAGGCTTCATAATTCACAGGTGGCCTGGGGTGGAGGGAGCATCCAGACAGAGGGATGACCAGTGAGGCGTGAAGCAGCCTGGGATATCTGGGGAGCTATAGCTGCCAAAAGCTAAAGTGATGGTGGGCTCAGATCCAAAAATGAGACTAGAAAGTCAGGCAATGGGCCAGATCATTAGACCCTTTTGATGCTATAGAAAGGAGCTTGAATTTCATTCTGTAGGCAATATTTTCCAAAGAGGAGTTGTCCAAACACTGGCATTAAAACTTACCTAGAGGGCTGGTTGTTAAACCTGAGGCTTTACTCCAGGCCTGCTGAAATCAGAATTTCTGAGGCTAGGGCCAGAAATATATACCTTAACTAAACTCTTACTAACTCCCACGCAGACTAAACTTTATAATAATGAGGATGGCACAATAACAATCATTATACTACTAATAGCTCAAATACATTGAGACCCTACTATGTTCTAAGCCTCATTCTAAGCACTTCACATATTGTAACTCATTTAATCCTAATAACAATTATATGTATTTGGTACAATCATTAAACCTATTTTACAGAGGAAAAAATAAACACAAAGAGATCACATTACTTGCTCTAAGTCACGAACTAGTAAAGAGTAGAGACAAGATACGAACCTAAGCAGTCAAGCTCTAGAAATCAGTTTACACCCTAGAACCCACATTATACTCACTGCAGACTGCAGGGGAGTTGTGGAAGATATTTAAGTTTAGGAAGCTCGGTTTGGCAGTGAGCATGGAAGACTGTCAGAGGGTGAAGGAGGAGAGACTGATGCTGGGTAGGCCAGTCTGGAGACGTCTAATATGGGCTAGGCTAGAGCTGCTGGCAGCCCTAAAGCACTGGAGATGGAAATATTTACTTGAAACTAACTGAAGACAGAAAGTGAGGATCTAATCTAGGCCCAAGGCCTTGGCTTTGTCACCTTTGTCACGGTGAGGCCAATCGTTGGTCTACTAAGAGGAGGAGGAGGAAGAGCAGAATGTGGGCAGACAATGATCTCACACCTGGCTAGAAAGCAAGTTCACCTACCCCACTGGGCAAAAGGTCAGTGTGCTCACTAGCCTCCCTCAGCTAAGAAGAGTCTGCTTACTGCCCAAGGCAATTCCTGCTGAAGCCAAAGGCAGATGGTAACTATTTTCCTTGGCCAACGGAAAGTGCAAAAGGGAGGAGGCGAGCAGAGCAGTAAGACAAGACAGACAAGTGGAGTAAACCACGAGGCAGGGTTTATTGGTGTTCAGGATGCTTTTCGTTCTTGTATGTCTCTGAACAAAGCTCTCCCTGTCCCTAAGGAACACATGTCACCCAAGTGACATGAGGCTTTTTTTGTTGAAAGCAAGACAATCAAAAGCGGGAGGGAGCGCTCCTCTCACCAAGCTGTTTGCAGACTCTCCGCTCTGAAACTCTAGGACTTTATGACATCCCCTCCCCCCAAAACTGCCTTCCCAACACTGACTGGCCCAGAGGGGGCTGGTCACCTCTTTCAGAAGTTCCTGCACATGTTCTTCTCCTGAGAAGTTCTGCTCCAGTCTCCTCTCTAAGGATGTGACTTTCTCCTGTAAATGGGTGATGAGTTTTTCTTTCTCTTGAGTTTCAGCAGTGACCTGCAGATGAAAGCAGAGATTACAATACACTATAAACCCTCCCTCCTCTCCCTTCTGTCTCCACTGGGACCACCACATTCCCATGAAACTCTGTTCTCAACTGCATCCTAGAAGAACACACAGCCAGGAAATCTTCCCAGAAAACAAGATCTAGAAGATACAGAAATCAGAACCCAGCACCACTGATGTATCCAGTTTGCACCTTGTATAGCAAGAGGCAAGCGCTCACCCCACATTCAAGCAACTGACAATCTGGGAGGAACCATGCCATCACCTCTGTAGAATCTAGCTAGGACACTGGGAAGATGCTCCTTCTCTTTAAAATAACCAGACTGTACGTGATGGCACACTAGTTAAGGGCATGCTCCTCCTCCCGCTCCCATCAAGCATGTGTTCAATCCTGTTAATCCAGAGCCCAACAGGACCCAGTCTTTGCCCCAGATGCCAGAATCCAGCAGAGGTGATCCCAAGCAAGAAGCTCCCAACCAGCCCTACAACGACCTACAGAACAATGCTCCTGGCAATGTGGGGCACCTAATGTGCTACAACTGATACCACACTTAACCGTGAGGAAACTCAAAACTTTCCCATTAAGGTCAGGTACAAGGCGAGGATGTCCCTTCCCACCACTCCTTTTCAACACTGTACTAGAAGTCCTTGCTAATGCAATAAGGCACGAAAAGGAAATAAAAAGAAAGCATAAAAACTGTCTTCGTTTGCAGATAGCATGCAGGAAATCCAAATGAAATGACAAAAAGATCTCCAAGACCTAATAAGCAATTATAGCAAGGTTGTAGGTTACAAGGTTAATATACGAAAGTCAACTGCTTTCCTATATACCAACACTTAACAAGTGTGACTTGAAATTAAGACTCAACCCACCACTACCAGTGATTTACATTTAGACCCTCAAAAATGACATACTTATGTATGAATTTAACGAAGTATGTTCAATATCCATGAGGAAAACTATAATACTTTAATAAATGAAATTTTTTAAAAATGAAATAAATGGATAGGAAGACAATACTGTCAAGATGTCAGTTTTTCTCGGAATCATTGCTCTATAGATTCAATGTAACACTAATCAAAATCCCAGCAAGTTATTGATGGATACTGATAAACCGACTCTAATGTTTATATGAAGAGGCACCCAGAATAACCAACACAATACTACAGGAGATGAACAAAGCCGGAGGACTGATAGTATCCAACCTCAAGACTTACTATAACACTATGGTAATCAAGGCAACATGGTTCCAGTGTAACAATCAGCACATCTGCTTTACACACAGAAGGTCTTGGGTTCGTGCCCTAGTGGAGCCAAGGTCCATGGCCTACAGCCAGGCCACCCTGAACAAGCCCGATGTCTGATCTCGGAAGCTAGGCAGGGTCAGGCGTGGTTAGTACTTGGATGGGAGACCACCCAGGAATACCAGGTGCTGTAGGCATAAATAATTTTAAAAAAAAGAAAACGATGAAATTCTGTGAAGATAACGTAGGAGAAAGATGACCTAGAGTATTAATGACTTGTTAAATACAACACCATAGGTATGATCTGTGAAGGAAATAACTGATAACCTGGACTTCATGAAAATTAGAAATGTCTGCTCTGCATAAGACAATGTTAAGAGAATGAGAAGACAAATCACAGACTACATTTGCAAAATAATTTGATAAAGGACTGTTGTCTAAAATATAAAGGAAACTCTTAAAACTTCAACAATAAAAAAAAAAAATGCCCTCAACAATAAGAAAACAACCCAACGGGATAAGGCAAAGAAAAGAAAGCTATAATTGGGAAAAGAAAAAACAAAAAAACTATCATCATTCATAAATATGATGACTATTAAAGAAACTATTTAATAGATCACTATTAAATCAGACTTCATAAATTATTAGGCTTAATAAGAGTTAATCAGTTATACAAAAAAATCAACATAAAAAATAACAGTATTTCTATGTGTCAGCAATGAATACAAAAGTGATTTTTTAAATGACACAATTATGAATTGGTATAAAAAAAATAAAGCACCTAGGAATAAATTTAACAATAGATAACAAATGTCTATGGAGAAAATGACAGACCAGACCCTTATTGAGTCATTTAAAAAACAGCAATGCTGAGTACCTGGAGAGACAGAGACCATGTTTTTGGATAAGAAGACTCACATCATAAAGAAATCGATGTTCCCCAAATGCACCTAGAGATTCAAGACTCATCAGACATCAGGACTCATCCGCACACCACAGCTAGTAAGGCAATAAGTACTGTGCAAATGCCACACAGGCATACTTCCCAAAGCTCAGCAGTATATATAGAAAACTGAACTGTGACAAAGCTGGCATTGCAGATCAATGAGAAAAGAAAAGGTTTTTCAATAAATGGTACCAAAACAATTTTTAAAATAAGGTACATCCCTTTTCCATACCCAAATCACATCTTAGGCATATTAAAGACTTGACTATAAAAGGCAAAACTATTAAACTTTCAGATAATAATATAGGGGAATAGGGTTATGATCCTATAAGGAAAGATTTCCTTAAAAAGGCAAAGGCATTAGCTTAAAATAATAAATTCAACTGTACGAAAATTAAGAGCGTATGTTCATCAGAAGAGACCACGAACAGTGTGAAGACAAGCCCCAAACTGGGAGAAGACACTGGCAACCCATCTAACTGACACAAGAGCACGACAGCCAGGATATATAGAAAGGATTCCTATGATTAATGAGAAAAAGACAGAACACGTCACTGAAAATGGGCAAAAGATGTGAACCAGTATTTCAGAGAAGAGCATAAATGACTGATGAACATATGAAAAGATGCTTGACTTCATTAGCAATCTGAGAAAAGTAAACTAAATTCATGGTGAGATAATAGTTCATATTTATCGGATTGATAAAAATGAAAAGTTTGATAATTTGCAAAGAAGCAGAACAACCCAATCTCTCTTATACACTGCTGTTCAGAGTGTAAATTACTACAAATACTATGGGAAAAAACTGGACATTATATAGTAAAGCTGAAAAAGTACAAATCATTTGACCCAACTTTTTCACATCTTAACAATGCTTGCAAAGGTAGATAAAAGTTCACACGGCCTTGTTTGTAATAGTAAAAGACCAGAAATGCCCTAATGTCCGCTGTCAATAGAATGATAAATAAATTCTGGTATCTTCATTCCATATAGTTGAGAAAAGATTAAATCATAATTGCAAGTGTCCACATGGATATTTTTCAGGAATGCAATCTTGAGCACAAAAGGTTAGTTTTAGAAGAATACCTACAGCATGATTTCATACTATTTAGGGATGAAATATGATGTAATTATAAAGCAAGGCAAGACAATGGAACAATTTCTGGATAGTGCTTACGCAGGAAAAAGACGGGGTGGACTAGCAAAGGGCATGCCGGGAGCCTCAATGATAAATATACTCCCTTTTCTCAGCCTGGGGAAGCTACACGGGGGATCACTGCCTTGTTATACTCTCTACTTTAATTTCATAAATATTAGTTTATATCTACTCAATATTAACAAGGACAATAAAAAAACTGACTCCAACTGCTGATCTTCGTGAAAAAACCACCTTTCCTTGAGTATAGCCTGACCATTGACGACATCAGCCACACAGCTGATTAAGCCAGAAACCCAGAAATCACTCCCAATTCCTCCCTCTTGCTCCCCTCCTATATCCATCGCATTAGCAAATGGGTCAGGCTCCTCACTATTTCTTAAATTCGCCTGCTCCCCCGTTCTCTTCACCACCACTCGTCAAAGCCACTGTCACACCCGGACAACCTCAAGGGCTTCCTGACTGGGAACCTTGTTGATGATTCTTCCTCAGAGTCAGAGACCCAATCCTCCCTCTTAACTCTGTGCGCTACCCCTCCAGTTCCTTGAATGTGCTAATCCTTTTACTGGCCTCAGGGTTTCTGGGTCTTTCCTGCTTGAAATTCTCTCCCATCATCCCTTTCCCTCCAGCCTTGGCAGTTCATCTCAGCTCAGGTGTTACTGCCTCAAGAGAGGAGTCTGTCACTCCAAGGCTAGATTGGATGTGATGCCCTCTCAGGATCTCACAGCCTCCTGCAGTCTCCTTCAGAGCACGCATAACGGTTTGTAATTACGTTTTCATATGACTATTGATTAAGGATTGACTTCCCCTCTAGACTACAAGTTGCACAACAGCGAGGGCGGTTTCCGTTCTGCTCACCACGGAACTTCTAACACCCAGTACAGAGCCTGGCACATGGGAAAGCCCAAACCCTATTTTTAGAATGAATGAGGGGACTTAGTGTAGCCAGAGTCTGCACAGTTTTCCCAATTACAAAATGGATGGATGGTTCTAATTGATATCAAATGGTCCCTCAAATCCCCAAATTTTGGGTCTGTTATCCCCTAAAGCCCCACCCCCACAGATGCCTTCTCCATCCTGGTGTCCCACCTATCCTTGAAATTCCAGTTTCCCCAGGAAGAATTCCTCGACTCCTGCAGTGGAAACACACTCTCTCTATGGCATACCTTTAGAACCTGAAAAATTTATTTCACTTAATTGTTGAGTTGTAAATGTCTATTTTTTTTTCTTTGTGGTCACAGGAGATTTAATGAAACTGTAAGCCTCTGAAAGAAAGCACTGTATGTGTCTAGATTCTCAGGTCACTGAGCGCAGAGACCTTGTATCCCGGTCATTCATTTGTGTGAGATCTATCTATTGGGTGCACCTTGCTGTGAGACAAAAAGCCCAGTAAAACAAGCATGAATTCTGGAGTAAAATTTGGGTTAGAATCTAGCTATGTCGTTTACTGCGTAACAGTAACTGACTGTGTAACTTTGAACAAGGTATATGACTTCTTAGTTTCCACTTAGGATCGGTAAATATTCTAATGCTTAGCTGGAAGTGGTAATCAGACTTCCGTTTATACAAATCTGTGCTATGATGATGCTCTATGTCTCCCTTACACTTGACATTACTGGTTCTCAAGGGATGAGGGTAGCGTTCATGGTACCACCCACTAGGGGCTGTTTTGTCATAAGAGGGGAAGGGCTGGATTGTCAGTGCCTGAAGGATACCAGCGGCATTCAGAACCCAGGGCCAGGAAAGCAAAATGCTCTGCAATGCAAGTGTCAGTCACACAATACAAATTGTTCTGCTTAAAATGGTGATAAACATACCACTGAGAAACACTGCCCTACAGTCAATAATAATATTATTGTTCATCCTTATGTTCTCAGAATTTAGTGCATGTCAAGAATAGGAGGGTAATAAATGTATGTTGGCCAAATGAAAACACAAATTATATCATTTATGTGTTCTTCTGAACAAACTGGGTTAGAGCCAAGTATGTCAAAGATACAACTTTGGCCACGTCAACCATAACTGTTACGTTTTCTTATGCTCAGGGTCCATCATGTAGTATTCTGAGACATACTTGAGTAGATCTAATGGTGTGCTTTGAGGATTCCCGTCAGGACAATAACGATCTCTCCTGTTTAAGCACCTCTCATTTGGTTACTTCCTACTGAAATGCAGACCAGGAACTAGGGCGACATGGATGGCAAGAGAAACAAGTTTCATCAGCCATCTGGATGTAGAAATTTCTGATAGAATTAGTGTTTACCTCATTCATGAAGCCTAGGAAGCCAGGTCCACTCCTAGCACTCTACTTACTTTTTGCAAATCCATGGAAAGCTGCTGAATGCATGCTTGGAGCTCTTGTTCCTTTTGTTCCAGGGCTGTGACCTTATTTTCTACACCCATTTTTGAAGCTGTCATGTGATCTCTTTATTGAAAGAAAGCAGACAATAAACAAATTTGGATATCTCATCTAAGACACTCTTCCATAGGAAAAATATAAATGTTTCTTTATATATCAGGGCTGCAAACACTAGCCATGCAAAAACACCCTGGCTCTCTCTGAAGCAGAAATCCAAAGAGAAAAAATTCCACCCAGGTTAAAGCGAGAAATCCTGATCTACCTTTGGTCACTCAATCGCACAGAGAGGAAAACACTGAATTGCTCGGCAGGGTTGGAGGGGTTCTGAGTTTAGGCAGGTGAAGGGGAATGAGGGCTTGGCAGGCGGGGGATCCTGAGCCCTAGGCAGGTAAGAATGAGCCCTGAAGCCTTTGTGAGAACTGAAATTGGAAAGCGTTGCAGTGAGTCACGGGGGAACGTGGGGCGGGCTATGGCCAGAGCTACACTAACACCACTTCCCACGGGCCCCACAGACCAAGCAAGAACCTCTGCTCTTCCAGCGTTGCGTAGTGTCTCTGCAGTTCTTCTAGCTTTTGGCTCAAGTCTGATGACAGCTGCCTGGAGGTCCTTAACTCCTCCTGGGTGTGACTAAGTTCTCTGGTCCGTGCCTCCAACTCGTGTTCCATTTTCTCCAGACTTTCTTCTTTTTTTAAGAGCTGATACAAAGATACAGTTTCACTGACCCACTACTAAGAAATATAATTAAAAAGAAAATCTGGACCAATAAGCCAAACTTTTATAACATTTTTGGTGAGCTTATAAGTGGCCTTATATACCCAGTAGTTACAGAAAGAAGGAAACAGATTTCAAACAGAACATTTCCACTTTAATAAGTTGAAAAACATATATATATGATTAATATCAAAGACAATGGGAATATGCTTATCAGCACTTAGAGACTGATGACTTATAAAATCTAAGCAATGAATAATCTATTTAGCATTTAGCTCCTAAAACAAAAATGCTCACCATGTGCTTTACTTTACTTAGTTCCTGCTGTTGGAACTCTTCTAATTCATCCATTTCATCTCTTCTTTGGAAAAGATTCAAACTCTGGTTCTTCATTTCCTGTAACTGAGCTGTCAGAAAACTTTTCTCCTATTTGGAAGAAGATGACATCAACTCAGGCAACTAAGACATTAGAAATCATATTATGTAAGCAAAAATCTTAATAAAGGAAAATCTTAAGAAAATCTCTTGTCAGTAGGCAATAATATATTAATAATAGGAAGCTTTATAATATTATGACCAATATGGCATTATCTACAAATTCTTTAAGAATAAACATGTTTTAAATGACAGTTGTGAATAAAGGGAATAAGAGCAATAATTACTTAACACTTTAAAGTCTTAAATTTGATTAGCGATGCCAGATATCCATTTTACATGTCTATTCTCAGTGAGACTCAACTGGAGTGAGACTGAATGCCCTTTAAAAATTCAATGCATTTAAATAGAATTAATTTCAGTTAACAAGTTCAGTAAGCTAGTAAAAAAAATTAGACATGACTGGTATCACAATTAACTAAATGATAGCTTTCCAAGGTGGATTCTCTTAAGGACAAATTCTGCTGTTGTAGTTACCAATTCTTGATTGAAAGAGAAATTAAAACAGTCCAAAAATAACATTTCCAAAAATCACATTTCAAAGACCTACATAGGCGTCTCATTACTCTTTCCCGGTCTAAAATATTTCCCAACGCCTCCTCTGGCGGTGGGGAAAGAGAACAATCTCCTTAGTGAACTGAGGTTTTATTTAGTTCAGTACTAAATGGATCCTCCTTTACCATAATTTTAAAAGATAAAAAAAAAAAAAAGTCCAATGAGAATTTCAACTGCTGTAACCTTAAGAATTTCTTTTAAGATATGAACACTTTAACATACCACCATTTATAAGAAGACCATCATCAGTACCAGCTTTTCCCCCAGGCACACATTTCTTTGAGTGATAGCTGACTTTTCTGTAAATTTTTTATATAAGTGTTGCTGATTTAATAATCAGATGTCTATAGAACACATAAAGAAAACCTCTGGTTTAACTTAGTATTTTATCTCAAGAAAGGAGCAATAATAAAACTCAGCTGTTTAATAAAATTAATAGTAAATATATTTGGCAACTGAATATATCAATCTAAGACAATTTTTCTACCATGAAGAGTAACGTAGGAGTACTCAATGAAAACAAGGAATGAATAAGGTAGTAGCATATAATTTGGGTTGAGGGTGCTGACTATTGATTACTTTATTTTTTTAGGAGAGGCAACCCTTGGCTGACCTCACAGATTGCAAGGACCTTGCCAGCTTACAATCCCTTATTTTTTTTATCTTTTACACCTACAGCACCTGGTCTTCCATCCAAGTACTAACCAGGCCTGACTCTGCTTAGCTTCCAAGATCAGATTGGATCGGGCTTGTTCAGGGTAGAATGGCCATAGACTACGACTGATTATTTTAAATTAAAATGTTTTTCTAATTGTAGGCTTGAAATTTCATCTGCTGTTCATGTCTGGGAGCCAGCATACATTACATTAGGCACCTACAATGTTAGAAGAGCTATGGTGTTAGAACAATCAATTTTCCTCATCTGTGTCTGGCCAAGAGGTTCTCTTATCTGCTCAGTACCGAACCTGGAGAAATGCCCTCCTTCCCCAGGCCTCCTCAAAAAGTCCTCCTAATGTTACCAGAGTGTCAGTCAGAGCCCCCGCAGGAAACAGATGGCAGGCTCAGATTAGGTATTTTGAGACGAGTTTAAATAAAAGGACTTCAGAGCTGTGGGCAGGATAAGACAACCCAAAAGAGAATATGTACTAGTAATAGTTGAGCATGAAGGGGCAAAGGGTGAAGAGGTTACATTAAACCCAGAGAGAGAAACGATGTTAAGAGGGTAAACCGAAGGTCCAACTGAAGCTGTGGCCATCGGATACAACCAGAAGGCGCCCACGTGGCGAAGGCTGAGGAATGAACATCCCCTTCACTCTTCTTCCACACAGGGTTCCTTTGGTGTTCCCCACTGGTGGAACCCACTCAGAAGCAGAAGCCAGAGGGCAATGAAGCCCTACTAACGTGGGTTCTATCAGCCTTCAGGTACATAGAGAAAGGTAAGAGAAGGGTGGAGAGTGTATTGGGAGGGCACACCCACCAAGAAAGGGAAAGACACGAGCTTTTCAAGCCAGTATCTAATCATCCAGTACCCTGTTTCCAAGATGTGGTGCAGTAATGGTCCACTGGATGGTACTGGAGAAATCACTGTCCAAGCTCCACAGAAGAGGCCAACATTTATAGAGACAAAAATAAAGATGAACTAACCTTTTCAAGCTGATCCACTTTTTCTGACCATTCCTAAAACGAAACAACAAAAAAGTAGTTTCAGGGAAGAGTATCAGTAATATTAAGATTTTCAGAAAACAAAACAGCCTGTCCCCGAAAGCAATCCACCAACCAAACAAAATAGCAAAACCAAACAAAACAAAACACAAACAAAAAAAACCCATGAAGTTGGCCTAATAGTAAGAAAGCCAAGAATCCTAAAAGAAGAAAATGAATTTTACATAAAATTCTAGAACACAAATATAAAGGCTGCAGATTTTTACCAAGAGCACCCAAAGTTGTATCTGTTGTTCCGATGCAGTTTAGCTTATTCCTGAGTGTTTTTCCATCACTATAATAATTTATTGAGAGTGGGTAGCTTGGATCAGCTGAATTGATAACTCTTTAATCGATGTTTAGAAATTAATTTACTGAAGGGGAGGGTCTTCAGCAGGCCCTAAAAATTATTTTCCTTGATTTTACCAATATGCTTTATGCCATCTGATATGGTAAAGGAAAAAGGATTATGTCCTTTATTCACAAATCACAGAACAGGGAAAAAATAGCCACTGGTACAAAAGACCATATCCCAAGTGCCTACAATTAGAATCCACCTTCTTCCTTTACATACACTCATATCATAGTTATCCTCTAAGTATTGGTGAATGTTTTTTTCTGCCCAGTAAATGTCCTAGATGACAAATACATATTTTAAAACCAACCAACCAATCACTCCACCTATTGTTGGTAAATAATACATTTTCTTAAATGCAACATAATATAATAAAGTGATCTTGTCTTAATAAATCAGACTTATCATTATAACACCTTGATGCTTATCTTGTAATAGCCAGTAATACCATCTTTCAATGGCTGGTTCAAATGAAATGACAGGAGTTCCCTTCTGTCTAGCTGGCTGGACTTGAAATTTGTGATCAGGTTTTTTTTAAGAACTATGTACATCAAGTATGATGGCTATGTTGACAGCATCTTCTCCTCTACAGAAGGCAAGTGTTTTGGGTCTAGGCTTAGAGATAGGTTTTTAGAGGACAGAGACCCTATTCCTTATCTTGGGGCTCGCCAGATTATAAACACACTATTTCCCTTCTCCATTTTACAAAGCTACACAATTGTATAATGATACTCACATTCTGGATGTATTTCATGATTATAATTGTAAAACTTCTTGATACTTTTCCACCCAGAGGCCAGGTGAAACCTTAAAGAACTTACGTAGCATTCCTTTTCTCTTAGGTTATAAATATTTTCTACCAGGTTTATGTCATCATTTTTGAAATCTTTCCACTTGTCTTGGGCAGTGTCACATATAAAATACCTGGTCCTTCCTGGCTAGTGCCAAAGCCAGTCCTTCTGCCATTTTGGCTCTGTTGGCTTGGAATGTCTCATTCTGCTCTTGAAATTTCCGCATGGAAGCTGTTAACAAATAGGCTCTATTAGAGATATGGAAATATTTCAGAAACAGCATGACAAACAGCTCACATGATTACTTTACAATTATCACTTAACAAAAAGGCCAAGTCACATATGTGAATATGAGACTGGGAAAAACCTGATCTATCTCGACCTCCCCAGAATCTTTTGGGTTTAGTAAAAACCCATAGTTTTTTGTTTGTTTCTTGTTGTTTTTGTTTTTGTACTAGCCAAATATATACATTTAGGAAAATGCCCAAAGGTAATTTTTTAAATGGTACAATGGTAGAATACCGGGTTAGGTAAGTTGTCAGAAAACAATGTTGTTGCTAAGTGATGGTTACCATCACTTTTTCAGAATTAAAAACAAAAACAAAAATCAAAACAAAGGAACACAAAAAATCCTTTTTCACTTTGTTTTCCTTTAAAAACATTTTAATATATATTATATCAACAGAAAATAACTTTCTATTTCTGTTAGTGTCCTTCTTGGATTGAACCCAAAAGAAAACATATGATTTAGGGTCGACTAAACAAAATGTATGTTCTATTGTTGGAGGAATGATGACAATTAGAGATTTCCCCCCAATTACTGAACATAGCAGCAATGGAGCTATGGCTAGAGCCAAAGTCTCCTAATCTAGATCCAAGGTCAGGCACTAGGTTCTACTAAAATCTAAGGGCAACCAATAAACTGGTCAACTGGAGGGAGCCAAGCTAATATACATAGTGACCTTCTCCTAAGAAGCAAGCCCATAAGGCAATATAAAGACGATTTATATGTTATTATATACCAAACAAATGTTATATCAATCTGTATACTGTAATACTGCTCACAAAATAAAGATTTGAGCTATGATGGATAAACTTAACCATATACTGTTGTTTAATTTCAAAAAACTAAACTCTAAAAAGATTGAACAAAAAACAGCAAAAAAAAAAAAATACGTACAATCCTGGTGTTTTTCTAATGCAATTTCAAGCTTCTCTTTTATCTTCTGCAAGTTTCGGACCTGTTCAGCATAGTCTTGGGTGAGGAGGGTGACGCACATACCAGGAATGGACAAACATCAGGAAAGGAAGTTAATTCAACAAAAAAATGAGTGAAAATGATGATGACTTTCTCAGCCTGAAAACCATTCCTGTTAAGGAAAGCTAGGCAGACAGCTCCCATTAACAACGAACAACACAGGCAAACAGGTATAGTACAAACCATCCACAGTGTAAATGGTGACTACAAACAGGCAGATTTGTTGAGCCTTGATAAAGAACAAGAAATGCCCTGCTATGAAAACCAGTATTATCTTATTAATTTCAAATCTCGGTTTTCACTTCCCCTTCTAGTCCGGGCAGGAGAGATCAAAGGGAACTCACTAAATAGCACCCTTACAATCCATACCACTAGTGACAGCGGTTAGGACAACTGCAAACACCCTACCGCAGTACTGTTTTTATGGTGAAAGTTATTTATGCTCTAGAAAAGTCAGCTTCCTTTCTACACGGGAACTGAGCCCGCCTGTGCCACTTAAAAGGTGAACGTCAGAATTAATTCCCCGAGTGCCAAAGAATACAGTATGGTATAGTGGAAAAGTAGACAGGCTTTAGTACAAATCCCAACTCTCTGTCAGTCCTTAAGCAAATGATTGATTCTAAGTATCAGTTTCTTCATTTATCAAATGATATTAATTGTACCTACCTCGAAAGGTGTATTAGATAATAAACTAAGTGTTTTATATGCCTTAAGCACCCGGCACACAATGTTCAATAAAAGGTAGCTGCTATTGTTGCTGTTATTATTCACACTAAGCCTGTAGGAAAATACCTGAGCTATAACTGTGCTCAATAAATGTCAGTTCTCTTCCTTGTTCCTTCTTCTCTACCTTAAGTTAAGCCTAAACTATTCTTCCTTCTGTATTAGACAGGGCACAGATTATTTTATAGTTTTCTCCACTAAAAACTGAAGTTATATAACCTGTTACTGACAATATTCACAGTACAGGTAATAGGATGGTAACAATTGCATTTAAAGCAGATGCTAATTAAGAATGTGGACCCCAGCATCAAGCAAATCTGGATTGGATTCCAGCTATACCACCTACTCCTGTGTGACCGTTACCTTACTAAGCCTAAAAAGGCTACAGTGAGGACAAAATGAGATAACACACTAACCAGTAGCCATGAGCTACACCAGGAACCTTTGATAATTGCTCCAAGACAAATATTTCACATACAATTTGGTGAATTTTGTAGTCTACTGCGTTCACTCCAATAAAATGGGCATAAAGCCAAGGGACAAAATACAGAAGCCACTGACCCCTTCACAGGATGAAGCTTTTTAAATGTGTCCACTGGCAGAAACCAAAATAAGAACTCACAACTCTATCACGAATATGCCCTGCTCAGGCAAAGGATATAATAAGAGTTGCGTAAATTGCAAAGTGCACACGAAAGACATAATGAGAGTTATGGCTTCTACACAGGTGTTGAAATTAGAAACACTATAGAAAAGTGACCCAAAGACCAGAATTCCACTTATGTAGGTGATATTTAGCTGTAGCAAGTGGCCACATAGCACCAAAGCCTTCTAGTGTTGAAGACTTCAACATGTGTTGGCCATTTCCTGTAAATAGTATTCCTTACCCTTCTCCACCCAAAAGCAAGCTATGCTAATGTCTAAAAGATGGTCATATATATTCTACATATACTTTTAATACCTTTTACATCCATGACTAGAAACCTCAAGAGCAGAAAAACAGAAATTATTTTTTAAAAACTTAAACCTCAGTTTTGAATTTATACTATTTAGTACACTAACAAAAGTAAAGAAGAAAGGGGGTATAAGTCACTCTTTTTGACTAAGATCAAAATATGTCAAAGTAACTTCACAGTTATGCTATACAGCTATTTTACAGGGAGAGAGGTCAGATAAGGCAAATTTCCTTTGTTTTTTATAAGTTCTTGGACATACCAGAAAGTCTGGCCTCTAATTTCCGTATCTGTTCATTCCTTCTCAAAAGCTGAGAAGAAAGATCTTCTCTGGAGCTGCTTCCATCAGAAGCCTGTTCGGACAGACACAAGAGGAGGTCGTATTTATACATGGGTTTTCAATCATGCGCGACCACATACTGACCCAGAAAGCGACAACTCTTATTTTAGGTTTGGTTACACTTTAACTGCGATCACTGAAAAGCTTTTTAAATTACATGGGCCCCAGTTTCTCTATCTGTAAAGTAGAAGCAACACTATCTTCATCTATAATTTGAAGAAGATATAAGATGTGAAACAGATAAATTGTGTGTGTGAGTGTGTGTGTGCACACGCTATTGGAATAAATGGTGGACGAATCCATTATGATCACATAACAACTAAGTATATAATACAAAAAAAAATATCTTCAGTGATAAAACATATTTTATCACTTTATTTTTCCAAAGGCAAAGTCCTGGGATAAAGAGGGGAAGGTTCGTTAGCAAGGGATCAAAGTAAGCTCTGTGACAAAAAACTATCACTGACATTGATAGTTTCATTGATAGTTTCACCTAGAAAACAAAGGGGTGTCAATCAAAAACCTTAGCAGACAATAAACATTCAATAAATCAATATATTAAGGAGACATCAATTTTCCCTAGAAATCTACATTATTTTAAAACATATGGGTACTTCCATTACTTTGGGTACTGCTTACTATTGCTAATAAATAACTTGCTTTATCTTTTTACCTTTGATTATAAAATTTTCAAAAATACAGAAAAGTAGAATCATTTAATGAACATTCTGCCTGTCTTAATGATTGCTGATGTTTTCCTATACTTGCTTCATCAACTTTTATTTTACCAAAGTACTTTAAATAATAGATATCATGACATTTCATCCTAAATACTTTGTTAAACATTTCTAAAATATAAGAATATTTCCTTTTATCACAATACCATTATCGCGCCTAACAAAATTAAAAATAACAGTATTAATATCTAGTCATGTTTCTCTATTTTATTCTCATAATAAAATAAAGGTGGTCTTTAAAGTTGGTTGAACAATTGACTTTAAATCTTCATTTACCCATCTAGCCACCTGCCCATCCAACATTTACTGAGACTCAGTATTGTATATAGTTAAGAGGAAATCCCTGCAGGTGGGGGCCCAGTTAAAGTTCCATCTTCAACATTTATAAACCATAACAAGTTGGGCCAATCAGTCAACTTCTCTGCACTGGTTTCCTCATCCGTAAACTATGATAACAAATATGATCCACTTCATAGAACCGTGATGAGGATTAAATAAATCAATACTTGTCAAGTCCCTAAAACAGAGCCTGGCACATAATTAGTTTCAATACCTATATCATCTATGATTAGTAGAAACTATGATTATTACTTTTAGTGAGACATCCTATTCTCGGCATTGTATTAAGTGCTGGAAATAGTGGTAAAACAAAGTCTTTTCCTATAACAGCAGCACGTGCAGCATCTACTTATTATGAAATGCATGTTAAGAGCCAGGCAGCATACTACGAAGTTTTACATACAACGCAGAAGAGTTAACATCACAGGCCTGATACTGCTATCCTTAGCAAGGCCTGCTTGTAAGCTTTGCCCTTGGTTGGCCTATGGAAACTTAGGTTTTAAAAGGGTTCCCACTATTCCTGATAAGAATGGGTCATTGTACCTAAACTGATTGTGCAAGGAAATATGGTTTATGCTGAACACCTGTTTTCCTTCTGGGAGTCTGGGATGTTGGTAAATACTAGGCAGAAGGTGCCACATGACCAGCCTCCCAGTAAAATCCCTGGGCACTGAGTCTCTAATGAGCTTCTCTGGTAGACATTTCACCCTGTGTCATTACAGATCACTGCTGCGGAAATCAAGTGTGCCCTACATAACTCCTCTGGGAGAGGACTCTTGGAAGCTTGTGCCTGTTTTTCTCCAGGCTTTGCCCTGTGAGCCTTTTCCATTTATTGATTATGTTTTGGATCCTTTTACTGTAATAAATGATAGCAGTGAGTGAAACTACATGCTGAGTCCCATGGGTCCTCCTAGTGACAGGTACAGCTCCTATCCCTATTTTCCAGATGAGGAATTAAGGCATAGAAAAGTGAAGGGACTTGCCTAAAGTCACATAATGATGGACAGGGAATCAAATGCAAATCTGACTGCATAACCTGACGTGAGCTCACAACTGCTACACTCTGCCCTTTCATAAAGCTCTAGTGGGAGGGACAAACAAGCAAATCAATCACAATGCAGTGTAATAGGTGCTCTTATAGAGATAAATAGGAGACGAGGGACCAAATTCAGCCAAGAGGGACAAAGGGTAGAGGGGTGAGAGGGGTAGGTCAGGTCAAGGGGGCTTCCTGGAAGTAACATGTGAGCCCAGTTTTGAAGGGTGCACCAGAGTCTGTAGAGGAACACAGAAGTGAAAGAAGGAGACAGGAGACATTCCTGTGAGAGAGGAAACAGCGCATGCAAACACCTGTAGGCATGAAGAAATGTCCATTCCAGAAAAATACAGTCGGTTTAATATGGCTGGAGCACAGGGTATAGGAAAGTGGAGTGAGATGAGGCCAGATAGGTAAGCTGTGACAAGACCATGAGATTTAGCACTATACTACAATAATGAATTTGCGCTTCCTCCTGAAAAGGATGGACAAGGTACTGAGGGGTTGTAAGCACCGGAGAGACATGAACGGATCTGCTTTTGGGAGTTATTGGGGGCAGGGAGCCCAGATAGGTTACCACATTTGTCCAAGAGACAAAGACAGCCTGGAATAAAATGGAAGCAAATGTAATACTAGTGAGTGGAGTACAGAGGGCAAGTCTGAGACATTTAGGAGATGGAAGCCAAATACTTGTTGACTGACTTGACAGTAAATGAAGAAGGGAAGAGTCTAAAATGCCTAAAGGTCTCTTGCTGGTGACTTTGGGGGATGAAGGTACATGCGGAAATGTAGTTAATGGTTGAGAAATATATGCAGTGGGATATAAGTGTCTGAAGATAAGGAGTGAGGATCAGAATACATATATAATTAACTTCAAATAGGTAACTTTAGAAGTCTCAAAGCAAAGTACTTCCTGAATTTGGGCCAGTCTAGAGTATCTGGAATGCATTAGAGAAGAAAGCCTTCATTTAGCATGTCAGCATGAAGGCAGAGCAGTTACTTCTGCCACAGAGCTCAGCATTAAAACTATATCCTTCAGCCTGGTGATCAAATACAGGTACCAATGATAATTGAGATCTAGTAATCTTATTGTTCTGCCCCAATAACCTAATTGCTTCTGCCATGTAATCTGACTCGGACAGGTAGGATGTGAGAGGAGGAGGAAGACTCATCTGACCATGGAAACAACTCAAGTGTCTATCACCCGGAGTAGACAGAGATAAACTAAGCTTTGCGAATGCTGGAACCTTATACAGCAGTAAAAATGAATGAACTACAGCTTTATGTAACACCTGCATTTTAGAAACATGTTGAATTAAAAAAAAAAAGGAAGTCCAAGAAGACTTCTATTATAAAAATAGCATGCTATTTTTATAAAGTTCAAAAATAAACAATATTAAATAAATTGTTTATGAATATATACATATCTGGTAGGATTTTTTAAAAGCAAGGGAATGATAAGCACAATATCTAGGAAGAGAGGAGGGGAAGGGACCTGGGAAGGAGCATACGAGTGGCTTGAACAGTAACGATGTTCTAGTTCTTTGGATAGTGACAGATTCACAAGCATTCGTTTTATTTTTATGCTTTATACTTTATATACATTATTTTACACATAACAAGCATTATAAAACATTTTTAAAAAGTTATCTGACTTTAAGAGGATCCTGTCACATGCCAAAGACATACTTGTAATCCTAAGCCATGGCATTTACCTAACCTAACATAGCAGCATCTTCATTCTCTGAAATCTTTCCAAGCACAGGTACTTTACAAATAAGGGACATACTGAAGTCATCAGTGCCATCTTTTCATCAATTCTCCCAATAAAAGAATGCATTCTGGCTAACTCCACACAACTCAGAGTCCTTGTTAAGCAATTAAAGTATACGTCTGTCTGCAGAAACAACAGGTCGAAAGTATTTTCAGAAATGAAATGTAAAATACACAAGATATATAGATGGAAAAAGAGTACAAGAGGACCTCAGAACAGGAAGAATCAGATCTAAACTACAAATAATATTGCAATTTTAAAAGACAATACTTACTGGAAGGATTCCCTGAAATATTATTTTAAAATTTTATTGAGATGGTACCAAATATTAAAAACAAGAGAAGATACTTACAAAGTCATCTCCTGAGTCAGCTCCCATAGAGGTGACTGATTCCTTGCTCACGGACCGTGCGATCCTGGTACCACCTCCTGGTCTTTGGGTGATAGCAGTCTCTTCTGCAATTTTCTTCTTCAGTTTTGCAAACATCTTGCTGTGTGGCTCTCCTGCACTGACGACCAGCTCTGAACCACCACAGTGGTCCTTAGGCCACAACCAGGAATTCTGAGACAGGGGCCTAAAAAGTTCTGGACATCCAAGCTAGCTGCATTCCCCCTTAAATATGAGCCAAGAACCTGTGGCAACACAGTATCTATAAATCAGATGAAAGAGAGCTGTAAGTTAACAATGGAGCGATTTCACATCTGAGTCCTATGTTAAGCTTCAGGTTTCAAAATTGTTTCATCATTTTGCATGTATACTTAATAGAACACAATTACTAAACATTTATAAAGCACTCAGGTCCTTCACATGCATACACAGATGAGGAAATCCAGTCTCGCATTGAAGAAATCCGTCAAAGATTGTGTGACAAAGTGGCAGAAATCGTTATTTGAACTCAGGACTCTGACTCACAAGTCTCTCTTTTTTTCATTGCCTCATGTGTGCTATGGCATATAACACATTAGTAAAAATTTCCAAGGCAAACATTAACATCACATAGTACTTTTGAATTCTTCTCCCAATATTAACTATAGTTTTGTTTTGTTTTTCTTTTTTAAATGAAGACAAAAACATGTAACTCAATATGGGGAAAAGTTCCAATATTCCAAGATGGTTTGCAATCAGCTGGTTCCTGGAAAAAGCTGACAATCTGGAAAAGACCAGGCAAGCCAGATAACTATATTATACAGGTATCAGATATCATTAAAACAGTTCCTGGAAAATGCTGTGTGGTTCTTTATAAGGGTGATTAAAATTACCTCAAGTCAGTTTCTTTTCTTCAGAATGTTTTACATGATATTCAACAAGGAGATTCAAATGTCTTTTCCTCCCTGTTGTGTATGAAACACTAACATTCCGGTTTCAACCTTAACTTTTCAGGTTTTGTGGAGGATATCCAATCTCTAGTACCTAAAATCTACCAATGATTTCTTACCATTTCGGATCATCCATTTAAGTCTGTACAATTCTTCAAAAAGCTTTACCTTCAATGTCTGTAAACCACCTACTCACCTGGATTATCTACTAGATTTAAAACAGATGGAGGTCAAAGCGTTCTGTTCTGCATAAAGACAAAAGATAAAATGCATTGGACATTTCCTTTCAAGTGTAAGGTCAAATGTTAGGGGTGGGGAGTGGAGGATTAAAGGGAGAAAGAAAACATGTCACTGCCACAATCCTCAGTGGGCTACCCTCCCTCATCCTGGTCTCACTTGCATTTGCGATTTGCCTAAGAGTTTCACTTACAGGCAAGAGTTTCACTTACAAAGAATAGAATCTCTCATTGCAGTAGATGCCTAAATTCACCTCGCACTGGGAGCCCCTGAACAAAATGACTTGAATGAGATTAAGGTTTCCCAGGGCCAGTATTTCTTTCTGTTGATTCTGACAGTTTACCTAGTCAGATCTGGAGCCTTGACTTATACTAAGAAAGTCGCTGAGAAAGAGGATTGCTAAGTTGGGTAAAAGACAGATGCCTAACGCCAAGGAAGGTAGCAGGGTGCCTGCTACGGCAGTCTGGATCCCACTCACTCAGACTCCTTCCAGACCCTTCCGTGCGTGGACTGTCAAAGAAAGGAGGAACCCCACATCACTCCCATTTGACAGCAGGGAAATTGAGAGAAGTGACTTGTCAAAGGCGGCACAGAGGGAAATCCCGGAAACCTCGGCTCCACACTCCAGTGCCGGGCAGCCCACCTCTGCCCCTACCCTCGCCCTTTCAGCACCCCAGTACGCCCCCCGCCTTGGGGCAACCCCGTCCGGGCCGCTTTGGGAGCAAATCGAGGCCACTGGGAGAAGAGGGGGCCTCCTCGCGTCCCGGCCCCCACCCGCGCACCTGCCGCTCTCTGGGCAGCCGGGGGAGCCCCGCCTCCGGGGCCTCTCGTGAACGCCGTCCCGCGTCACCAGCCCCCACGGCTCGCCGCGGAGCGGAGCAGCGACCCGGAACCGCACTTCCTCCAGCGCGCCGGAAGTGGCTGCGCGGAGGCCCGGCCGCGCGCATGCGCCCGAGAGCGGCCCTGCCCCCCGCGGCCGGCGGCGCAAGTTTAGAGCGGCAGTTGGGCGGAACCGGTTAGGACGCGGCGCGAGGCTGGGCGATCCACCGGGTCGGACCGCCACGTCAGCGAGTGGCCCGACCTGCGAATGGTGACTGGGTGGCCGAAACCCTTCTTTCGTTTTTTTAAAGTTGGTGCAGAGCAGGGGAAGTGGGAGGAGCCTCGTGGCAAAAGGAAAACCCAGTTGGTGCCGTGGGGTCCGCGTATGCCGTGCGGGATAGAAACCCCAAGCGGTGGCTGCGCTCGGCCAACCTGGAGCTTCCATTCCTTTCCCCCGCCCCCCAGTCCCACGCACTCTGCACAGCCTCTTTGTCACTGAGTGGTATAGGTGATCCCTTCAAGTCCGTGCCTCCCTTCTCATACAGAAGCTCGTGACCTCCCGCCTTGGGTCTATGACCTACTGTATGTAGGTTATGCGTTTTGTCTCGCCACCCGGGACACACATATTGTATAGCATTGAAGTTTCCCTAATGTAGTGCACTCTTGATATATTGCATGTCGTTAAGAAACATGCTGGTGGCAGCCCAATACACTCATTTCACTATCCACTAATGGGCTCCCAATTTTTCACAGATGAAGAAAGCCCGGGGAGGTAAAACTGCCTTGTATGAAGTTAGAAGGCAAATTAAGAGCCTAGTCGGGTCTCCGGACCTGTCAACTAAGCCAGACATTCCACATCGGGGTTGCTGCGCTTGCTCCAGACCCAACGCCACCAGGTTCCCCTGAAACAGTCCGTTCCTCCCCTTGTCCCAGTTCTGACCACCAGCAGGAGGGAAGGGAAAAAACCAAGACTAGGAATCAGAAGAAATACACAAACTAGAATGAGCATTGAATCCGCAACCGCAAGAGTTGGAAATGTCTGAGGCATTATCTGAAAGCAGCAAACTCTTTAACAGTTCAGCACTTCCGTTGCCAACAATTCTTAAGTACCCAAAACTTTAAGCAAATAATGTTTATTTTTATATTGATGATACACTTAATATATACGTGAATTCAAGATACAAAATTCATTTACAAGAGTTCACACCTGATGGATGTCACATTCCTAGAGAACATTTGTCAATGCAAAAATGCTTTCAATACACTGACAACAAAAATCAAATATTCTGTAATCTGGTTATTCAATAAACATCAAAACGACAATGTTTAACTTTCCATCCTCTAGTATTTAAGCGCCCTCAGGGTGGTAGGCACCATATAACAGAAGAAAACATTGGAAAGACAGGGGCCTACTGAATCTGCTCTGTAGAATCACAGTGTTTACTCAAATTCATTTAGTGAAGTAGTTCGTGAAAGGCTTGCTATCCTTTATGACAAATCACATATACAAGAGTCAAAAGTGATGAACTCAAGAAAATAAAATGTTTCAATAACCTCTCAATTTCTAAAATCTATGAAGTATTAACCATAACAGACAAAACAAAGAGGTTGCTGAAAAAGAACATAACAGAAAAACCTTCTTAAGAGTATGTATGGCTAAAGCAATTTAGAAACACAACAGACAAGACTTTTACAATGCCACAAACATTCAAGTCAAAAGAGATTGACAATATAATTTTCCCCCTTAGTCATTGGTAGTGAATAGCCCCTTCAAAATTTATTCTACTGATAATACACATAAAACTAATGAATGCAAATGGTTTGCTGTCTTACAGAGTTGAGTTGATAGATTTTGTTCTAAAGTATTAACCCACAACACCCAAAATTTAATACAAATGAGCAACAAGACTAAGTTTCAATGATTACAGTGATTTGTGAATAGCTAGATAGGCAACCAAATAGCTTCATTATTTGCACGACAGATTAGCAGCACTTGGATAAGAACTGTTACATAAAAATTATTGTGCTTCAATCTCTTGAGAGCTAATAAATATAACTCTATAATCCCTATAGTGTTACAATTCTATAACATTTCAGTTACAGACAAGCACAATTTTTAAAAAGTATTTCACACCACTAGAAAATCAAGAAAATCAAGTAATTATATTCTCCAAATGTAACTTCTGCTATGATTGAAACAAGGGCATTTCTGCCTAATAGCCATAATATAGACAATAGCGTTTATTATTATTTTCAGGGACAAAAGATCAAACATAATTTATTTTAACTCCTATTTGATTATCTTAATCTTTAGTGATGATTTGAAGAAAAAGGATATTCAACCTTACAATGGAAACTGCTCAGAGAAAATAATGTGACCTGAAATGATGATAATCTTTAGAGCCAAGTAAGAGATGATTTACAACTGCTTCATCAGATTCGCTGATTAATGAAACCAATATTTGTACTGATGCTACACTGAAGATAATCTATTTGGATAAATTCCTTTCCTTGTAAGCGCTACTATTAAAATGTTAGAATATTGTACCTGCCTTTCCTAATATCTAAGACCTTTCTACCTCAACTAGAAGAAGCCTCCAAAATATAAGACTCTCTGATTGTTGAACAGCAAGGTTTATTATAAACAACAACAACAAAAAAACAGCCGGAGAACTAGCCATATGGCCTACATGACAAAAAGAACGTATCCAGATAACTATAAAAGCCATGAACACAAAGTCCTAAAATATTTTACTGAACCATTAAAAGTTTAATAAAAAATAAACAAAAGTTTTTTAAAAACCTTATTCTTCAAGAAATTGTAATAAAAATTCTTATTGCCCTAAAACATTTAAAGCAATTTTCTTGTAGGGTTTTAATATAACACAACATATATTTATAATTTAGAAAACAATTAGTAACATGCAGAGGGTAGGAATAAGATTTTTTTTAAATACAGTAGTTATTTATGATTTGGAAGTAATCCAATTTAAGAATTATATGATCATAAATGACTATATATGATCATTTCACATTTTGCAATGGTTGATCATACTGATTTGACGTCTGAGAAAACTTATGGGTCATATTGTAACGTTACTAATCTTAATTTTCAATTGTTGACAAGTAGAGATTCACAAGGTAAGAATTCACAAGGGCTTTGAAAGAGAAAATTCTAGTAATATAACATAAAATATTAAATATTGTTTACTGTAGACCTATAGGAAGGCTAACTAGAATTCCCTATATCTCATTCTGAAAGTGATACAATCACTCAGTCTATTAACTTCCATTCCATAAGTCTATCAGAAACTAATAATCTGAACCCTGCAATTACCAATGTCTCAATAAACAATATTATACCTAAAAAGATGATTGTCTTAGAATATAGACTGGAATTGTCCACCAAAATAGGAAAATATTCCCAATTTATAGTCTGTTCTAGGACCAAATTCAGGCTATATGATTGACTCTGGAGTGCAGAATTAATATATTTCAAACTACTAAAAAACTCTGATCTACTATTCAAATAGTGCTTAGAGTAGTTTGATAACTAATTTAAAAAATAACTTTAAAAAACAAAAATATTTTCAAAGTAAAAAATGGTGCTTCAGTGAGAGTAACAGTATTATGCAGAAATGGAATTCTTCTCAAAAGTATTATGCCAAACTAATAAGTGAAAAACACCAATTTTAGCTTAAGAAAACATTTCATATCTAGAGTTCTGAATGAAATATTTCTATGGTGTCAACAAATTAGTTATATTAATACATTTATCTTTACCCAATTAAGGGCATGCCCCCTACATCATCTTTCTGACACACTTCTCTTCAATAGGTGATTGATTCCATTCACACATCAATTATTTTTCCTTAAACACAAGGCATGCTTGAGAAGTCTGTGTTCAAAAACTCAGCAAAGCTGGGACATAGTGTAATATTATGTTTCGAAATTCTAGATCAAAGACAACGAATTGCCTTTGAAAAACATTTTTTAAGTGGTCAAAGTATCCAGGATAGAATGGGGGGTACAGCACAAGTAGGTGCAAATGTCTTATTGATAAGAGTACAGAAGAATAGGAAGAAAGTGCTTAGTTTTCTAAGAAATTCTTACCTTATTTAACTGCAAAGTAACTGGCTTTACAACTGTTAAAGTCAGAGGTCATAACCACAATGTGAATGTCATCTGCTCTTATTGCTGCTGCTCTCCTCAAATCAATGTCCACACCGAGCCTGAGTCAGTTCCATGAATTTTAAATAGCAAAACATCTGTTCTGCTACTCGCCAATTGCGATAAATGATTTGGTTACTAAAACAGAACATCAAACATTATGAACGTTTTCACTGATTTTTCAGAAATGGCATATTACCAAATTTTAATATTTATAAGTTTATTTTAAATTTAATGCTGTAATTGAGAAGTATTATGAATAGGTGACTTTTACTAAAAATACAATAATGAGGCAAATGTAATATTTTGGTGGTGGTAAAACTGACTCCCGACTCTAACTTCTCTAAGTTAATTGAATGTTCGATCAGCTAGATTTAATCTTCTGAAGAGCAATGGGTAAACAGTCGCTTTGCAGTCAAATTTTATCATGCCAAAATAATCTCTACTTAATTTCTGCGGTGAATGTATTCAAGTGTATATTAAACACTTTCTACACGTTTCCATGCAAATAAACATGCCCAGTGAAGACAGGAGTAACTGAACACTGATACTCTGTGATATTTCATCTGTCCACAAATTTGCACTGCACATAATTACTGTCCTCTTACCCTCCCCCACCTGTCATCTTTGGTAGAGGTTTGAAGGCCCAGATTTTAAAGCATACCATATACCTAAAATGTTAAGAGTCCTACCTCATGTGTGAATATATCATCAATTTGCAGAACATAAGTGGTCTCATAGAGACAAAGAAATACAACTGAAGGCATTTTATTCACTGGAAGCATTTTCTCAGATGAACATACTCATCTTTGATATGCAACTCCAATAAGAAAAATCTATAGTCAGAAATGCCAAGACAAGACTAAATTGATCAGAGCTGCTGCAAATATACAGATTAACAACCCCCTGTTCCTCAGGAAACGCCACCCCACCTAGGTAAAGCCTTCTCCTAGCTAATGCCCCTTTTTTCTGCCTCACAGAGACAGATATCAAATGAGACACATTGGTGGAAAAAAAAAAATTTGTTCCAAAATTAAAATTCAGTATCAGGTATTGAAATGGCAACTAAGAACATAGTCTCTATTTAAAGGACATTTTCCTATCTATTTTGAAAAGTGATCGAAGTAACTTTTTCTACAGCCCCTTGATTCTCAATATAAATACTACTCAGTAATAATATCCAACTATGGATCAAGAAAATAAAGGACTAATACATCTTAAGAACCTGCTGGTGTCTCAGTTTCACATACTTAGGTTTTTTTCAGGTTTGTATCACTAATTTATTATCAATTTAAATGCAAATTGGCAGATGATATTAAAGCTAAGAATCTCCAGCTTTCTGTTAAGATCTTTGTATCCCTAATTTCAACTCCAAATTAGTCCATTTTACCCAAACACAAGCCCCTCAAAACAGAGGCTCATGAATGAGATACAGCCACAACCTAATTAACAGCAGCACGAACAATGCCACTAGGATGTCCTCACAGAACTTAAATAAATTCAGCCCACAATGGGTATGGGTATATAATATACACATACTATATCACTGCATACCAACATATTTACAAATATGTACATATGTACAAAAAGTATACACAGAGATTGCATTTAGCATCATAAAAATATACACATGCCATTAAAAATAAAATAAGATTTTTCAAATAAATAAAGTCAACAAAAGAGCCCTCAATGTAAATACACTTTATACTCTCCAAACACACACACAGGATCAAATATACGCCCAAAATATTACCAGGAGATTCATACCATTCATATAGCAAATCTTTTTACTCAGTGTGGGGAGGTGGTTCTAAATCACTGGCTATAGCCAAGTTTGCAGACCTTGGTACCTTACTTACTATATTTCCAGTCTCGAATGTTCTCTGTGTATCAGGCTGATTACAAGTCTCCATGCATAACTAAGTACAAGATTTTAAACTGAGTCCAAACCCCTTCTAAGAGACAGAAAGTTACTAAGTCGTACAGGTCAGAGACTAAATTTGGAGAATGCTATAGAAAGCTCCATAATTGATAAAGAAAAAACCAATCTGTTGCTTTTCCTTTTACCCTCAACGAAGTTCAGTTCAAATTACCACCTAATCTGTTTCAGGGAATTCTACTGCAAGAAGAAAATAAAGGGCAGTGGCCACAAGTGTGGAAAAATAAAACCCAGATCCTAGATCAGGAAAACGTGTCATGACTAGATTGCACTTTGCTTTTATTATCTCAAAACATTTCAACTATGTAGAAATATAAAGGGTACAATAAATTCTATGTGCTTTGAGAGGTTTCGAGAGCACCACTTCCTAGGAGGAAAACACACACACACACACAGAATATATCTTGGCTAAAACCAAAGATAAAATGTCTAACTTGTGGATTTTTTTATAACCAATAAATAAAAATTTCCTAGGGATGACTGATTTACTGGTTTCAATATTTGATATATTAAAAATACTATAACCTTTGTGCCAAAATATAAATCTCTAATTATTTCTGTCTTGGTCATTATAGAAGGCAACCTGAGCAACCAGAAAGACTGGACTGAGATCAGGAGATTTGAGTTTTAGTTCTAGCTCTATCACTACGAATAAACTGACAGTTTGGGGTGGGGGGGGGAATGGGGATTTCTCTTCTATAAAATAGAGAAGGCCGTTGATTTCCCAACTTCAGAAATACACGGATAAAGAAAGAAAAAATAATTCCATTGTGCTTAATTGTTTTGTGTATAACTGACTTCTTGCAGTCTTATACTTTCTATTTTGTTTATAGTGATTCTTAAGGGAGGCGAGAGACTGTATCAGAATCTCCAGGGGAAGATTGTGCAATTTGAAAAGAAAGAAATGCCCTTTCTCATTGCTTTGCTTTGTTCTTAATTCCAATATTTAAATTTCTGTGAATTCTAAAAATAAATAAAGCACCTAGCAGTTTATATTTATAAAGGGGAACAGTATGCATTGATAAAATGAGTCTTTGCCATTGCCATCTTTGGCCCATAGGGTGATTGTCCTCTTACGTTTCTTCTTCCTTGATTAAAGTAATGCCTTAAAATGTAGAAGCTGGGTAGTGGGTAGTGGGTTTGTTAAACTCTGTGTATGTTTAAAACTTTCAAAAGAAGTAAAAAAAAAGTTTAAAAAAACCAAAGAAATATGAAATATTTGCACAAATGGAACCTCAGTGAGGCCTACCCTGATCACTCATTTAAACATTGCTCTTTGCCCCTAAATAAACAAAAAATTTCCCTTACTATGTACGCTCTAACTTTTTCTTCATACTACTTATAACTTTCTAACATAAATTTACTTATTTATTACGTTTATTGCCTGACTCCTTTTACTATAATGGAAGTTTAGTAAAGACGAGAATTTTTAATCTACTTTGTTTGCTTCCCCAATGCCTAGAACGAAATCTGGAGTATAGTTGTTTTCTCAATATACATTTTTTGAAGGCATCAATAAAACGATACTTTAGAATTATCTAGCAGTTTTCCTCTCTGGATCACTTCAGTTCACTTTAGATTTTTAACTATCAGGAAAGACTTATACTACTATTAGCTTAAGGAACAATGTTACCATCTGTGCCCCAGTTGTGAGTTTTAAGATGCCTTGTTCTTACATAAATTCATTTCTAATTACAAAAGCTCTAATATTTCAGGAGATTCTCTCTCTGCACTAGTTTCTCCAAAAACTAAGTGAGATGCAGCTATTCTCTTGAATAAAAACTATGTAAATTACGACGTAGAAAAGAAAATGTTATGTACACTAAAATCAGGAAAACTCGTCCAGGTGGCAGGGGTGGGGAAGTCAATGTCTTTTGGAACCATGAGTTCAATTACAGAATATCATCAAAGTTGCATTAGGCCCCGTTGGGTCAATACTCTCTTATCTTTACAGATGGAAATGCTAAAAAGCAGATATGAAGACACGATGTGACTAGCAGGCATTATCAAGTACTCTTAGCATAGGAGAAAGCCAGGATTAGAACTCAGGGCTCCTTGTTCTCAGACCATGTTCTTTATGCTAAACAGGCAAGGATAAAGCTCAGGATCTAAAATATTATTTAGTAAGCATCAGAGAACAGGAAATATATGTGGATTAGAAACATTCCTGGCACAGAGCTTTAGGAGAATTTGAAATAAAAGGTCAGACAAAGTAAGATCAGTCTATTGCTGTAGGCCTAGTGTGTACAGTGAGATGAAAGAAAGCTCTGAAGTATACTTAATGTTGGACTCGAAAATAAAGGAAGAGCAGCTTTTATCTGACAATAAAAAACAACCTGCTAGCAAAGGAAACCTCTCTCCAGAAGAACTTTTCCACAGCTTTCTGAAATAATGTTTAAAAGAACAAAACAAACAAAAACAATAAAACAGCATAAAGTTCCCCCAAGCTCAAAACAATAACTTCAAGACCTGGGATGAAAAATAAACAAATTGGAACAGGTATATGAATAACTTAGACCCAAATAATTCTCTATGCCAGAAATGAAAACCAAGTCAAAAATACTACAGTCAAATTTCCCTAGGGACATAGGAAAGAGGCACCACAAGCAATCACCTCACTTCCCCCGGAACTGTCAGAGGTAGAATGTGAGCCTGTACGGAAAATTAGGTAGAAGAGCTTTTGATTCATAACTTTCTTGAACGCTGTAAAGTCAAAAGAAAGGGGGAAAAATCATAGCTACTGCCTGTGAAATTATAAAAGGGATGACAGGGAAGAAAAACACAGAAATATTTATATTATACACTGAGTCCTATTAAAATAAAAACTTGTGCATGAATATAAAATATTACATACAAGAAGTTTTTAAAAATCTTATTGCCAAAGTGTCAATGCAAAAGGAACTTCCATTTTAGGTTAAATAACAATTCAGTTACCCCCCAACTAAAATTAGAAACATCTCTGACTCTGAAGTCTCATAAATTTGAACTCGGCAAAAAGATGCCAAACTCTGTACTGTATGCCATGGACTTCAACCCAGACAGTCTTTAAAGCTGATTTCATGAGTTAAGAGTTTAAAGGGATTTCTTACTGGAAACCGACAATCTGATTTTTTAAGTGAAATATTTAAAAGTTGTTCTTTTTAATTTCCAGCACTCAAAGGCTACAAAGAAAACAAAATATGCAAACATATCTCATAACAACACAGGACTCACACATTCCAAATGATATTTATCATCTCGAGATCCCAATTAAATATTTAGTTTTCTGATGCGAAATCAATCCTGAACTCAATTTCTGAAACTCTTATAGTATTTAAACAAATTAAATGATTTCAAGAACTGTCTTGATTATACTTCAAAGAATCACACATTTTCTACCTACTAACTTGGAATGAAAAGAAATATTATGGCAGGACTGTTCTCTTGACGTTTGGTAGTCCATGCTGGCTAGTTTCATCTCTGTGAACAATTACATTTTCCAAATCCACACATGTAAGTCCAAGTTTAAGAGTACGATCTTCCTCATTATACAAAAATAAATAATTTACTCTTCTCAGGGCGAGAATAGTGACTATTTGAGTGTAAGTTTAGATGTTGGAGGTAAGTATCCATACCTCGAAACCAAAAAAATAAAAATTCCAAGAGTAATTCAGTTTTTTAAAAGACCTGAAAGACTGTATTTTAAAACAGTTACCCTAAAAGTGTGAACAATTTTTTCAGTTTGTGTTTTTTAAAACGGTGGTCCTAAATTAAAAAATAAAAACTAAGTAACACAACTATGTGTCTGTCACCACATTAGAAAACTGCACCATTTAAAATCTGTGGCAAATGAAAAACTGTTTTGACAAGAGGGTTTTTCTTTTAATAGTCATCTAAGGTATTCTCAAAGAACACGTTTCGAACATCCAGAATGGATGCCAATTCCAAAATGTGCTTCTGGAGATGAGGGTTCTCCACCGTTTCATCCCTTGGCAGTTGTGGATATGATTCTGGATAATTTCGTGTTTCCTGATAGGTAAAGAAGAGAAAAGTCAAATTTTACAGTTTAATGAAAAAAAAATGATAAGCATTAATATTACTGTTAATATAAACAATATTAAGGAATAAATATAGAGTTTTCTCTTTCATATGATATGATTATTATTGGTAATATATTTGTTGAACATGAAATCGCTGGCATTTGACCATTTTGACCTTAGAAATGACAATTTCATATGATCCAACCTAATATATTAATTTTGCTAGTTAATTCACAACTATTTACTGGGCCCTATTATTTCTGAGAACTATGCTATATTGAAGAAACAATATGACTCCTACTTATTAAGAGGGGAAAATCCTAGCATATATAGAATTTCAACAAATATTTGTTAAATGAATGAATAAATAGATGTTGCAGTGGAAATTAAAACAAGAAAAAGACATGAGAAGCACGGAAAAGGTCAAATTAATGGGCCCGGGAAATTAATTATAGAAGAAGAAGATGTCAAAGATAACTGAGATTTCTGTAAAAGATGACTTACTTGGAAGGATTGGGAGCAACTGCGAAAAAGAGAAGTAAAAGCCGAAATAATTTGAAAATAGTGTAAGTTTTGGGTTTGAGGAATATTTTATTTGAGGTAACAAGGCAATACAAATAGAACTGCTCCTCAACCAGAATTTGAAAATTTAGGGCTGTATCTCAGCAGACAGGTTTGAGCAGTATATGTAAACACTGATATCATCTGCATGAATATTAAAGCCATGAAGATAGATGAGATTTCTAAGAATATTAGCAAAGATTAAAAAAAAAAAAGTTCCTAAAAAGGGAGATGAAAGTTCAAAACAAGACAAAGAAACAGAAAAGGGATAATGAGAAAACAAATTTTATAATACATGGAAGCAAAAGAAAGACAATTTTAAGAATGAGGTAATTCTCATTTGAAAATTCTTCATTTGGTAATTTCTGCAGACTATAATTTGTCATACATTTAAAGTTTCTTGAAGAAATAAGTTACTACTTTTCTACTTTTTTCTACTTTTAAGAAAAGTTTATATATTCAAATTTCATTTCTATCTTATTCCTGCAGTCCTCACTCATTGCACATTACAAAGAGCAAATTTTTGTTTTACCACACTAAATATTGTGACAAAAATGCAACATTCAAAAACCCTAAAAAAGGGAAAAAAAAAAACAAGAACTACCAAAGACTACTGTAAGCTGAACAATTCTCTTAGCTTACACAGTGCTGGGAGATGTTTGGTTCTAAACAAACATTCCCCAAAGTGGAGAAATCTGTTGAAACAGCGACAAATGAATGAGACTCTAGAAGAATAATGCTTCTTAGCATTAGACCAAAAGAAGCTTACACCTTTATGCTACTAACTCTAATCTAAATCCGCATCCCCCATCCAAAAAAGTTTAAAAACTAGCCATAGAAAAGTCAAGAAGATCTGCAAGTAATTTCACTCCTGCCAGAACAAAGTCTAAAGTTCTTTAAAGAAAGGCAACAAAATCCAGAATTCAACATCATAAAATTTACAACATCCACAGGATAACAGAAAATTAGTAGAAATACAAAGAATTAGGAACATAAGGTCCATAACCAGTAGGAAAAAACAATAAAAACAAACCTATAAGTGACAGAGAATATAGTATTGGCAAATAAGAACTTTAGCTATTATATATACATTCAAGGGCATAACGAAAACATAAATTTAATGAGAGAAATGCAAATTATTAAAAGAACCAAACAGAACTTCTAGAGAAGAGAAAAACGTAATCCCCTGAAATAAACAACTAAATGGATAGGAGTAACAGCATATTAGACACTGCAGAAGAAATTATCAGTGAACTTGAAGACACAGAAATAGAAACTGAAACACAGAGAGAAAAGGCTTAAAAATGAAGAGCACATGAGTGACCTTTAGGATGATATTAGCTTGTCTAACATATATGTAAGTGATGTCCCAGAAAGAGAGAAAAGGGGAAGAAAAGAAAAAATATTTGAAGAAATAATGGCAAAAAATATTCTTTACAACTAGAACTCGCAGATCCAAGATTCTCAATGAATCCCAAGCAGGAAAAACATAACAAAGAAAACCATATCAAGGTACATCGTAATCAAATTAGAGGAAACCAATATAAATAAATATCATAATAATCATGCATAAAATCAGATGCAAAAATCCATAATGAAATATTAGCAAATCGAATCCAGCAATGCAAAAGGATAATACATGACCACAAAATGTATTTAACCTGGGTATACAAGGTTGACTTACTACTAGAAGATCAATGCTATTCACCATGTTAGAATTAATATATATCAGATCAATTAATACATAAAAGAATATTTTATAATTTTCCATACTCATTCCTGATATAAACTCTCAGATTAGCAATAGAAGAGAGCTCAGTCAACCCAAGAAAGGGCATGTATGACAAACCAACTATTAACATTATAATTTAGGGTAAAAGACCAAATATGTTCCCCTTTAAACCAGGAATAAGGCAAGGATATCCATTCTCACTACTTCTATTCAACATTTTACTGGAAGACCTAGCCCTGAAATTAAGCACATACAAAAAAATAAATAAAATGCATACAGATTGGGAGGAAAGAAATAGAATTGTTTTTATTTGAAGATGCCATGATCCTGTGCATAAAAACCTTAAAGAATGTATAAAAAAAAGCTAACAGAATATTTCATTTTAGCAACACTGCAGGATACAAGGTCAATTTAAAAGCAGCAGTATTTCTATTTATCAGCAAAAGATAACTGGAAAAAGAAATTTAAAAAATATATCCCCAAACTTGAAATACTTTGGAATTTAATGACACATGTATGATCTATATGATGAGAACCACACAATAGTGCTGAAACTAAAAAAGACCTAAATAAATAGGGAGATATAACATATTAATTGATTAGAAGACAATATTATTAAAATATAGCTCTCCACAGAATGATTACATAAATTAAATGCAATCCCAATCAAGACATGAAGTTGATGTTAAAATTTACATAGATATGCAAAAGACCTAGAACAATCAAAACACTTAAAAATTTTTTGGGTGAGGACTCATACTATAAGATGGCAAGACTTAATTTAAAGCTACAATAATCAAGGTACTAGTGTACTGGAGAAAAATGCTATTGGTCAATGAAACAGAATTTGGAGCTCAGAAATATCCCTGTACATATATGGTTGACCGATTTTCAAAAAAATAACAAAAATAATTCAAGGAGAAAAGAATCATCTTTTTGAAACAAAAAAAATAAAAAAATTTTAAAAAACATTTCATATCATATATATTATTTTTTAAAAAACCTTAAACTCTCACTGTATACTATAAACAAAAATTAACTCAAAATACATCACAGACCTAAATATAAAACCTAAAACTATAAAACTCCTATATGAAAACAAAAGAAAATCTTTGTCACCTCAGGACAGGCAAACATTTTGTAGATAAAACACATAACAACAAAAAGTTGATTAATGAAAATTCATCAAAAACTTAAAGTTTAGTCTTCAAAAGCCTCTGTTAAGAAAACAAAAAGGCAAGCCACAGAATGGGATGAAACATAGCTAATAAAAGCATGTGAAAAAACGTCTAATATCATTATTCACCAGTGAAATGCAAATTAAAACTATAACGAGAAAACATAATAAATCCACCTGACAGGTTATAATATAAGAGACTGACAAAATCAGGTGTTGACAAGGATGTAGAGAAACTCTCACCATGCTGTTGCTGGTACAGCTACTTTGAACAAAGAGTCTGGAGGTTTCTTATAAAATTAAACACATGCCTATCCAATGACCAAGAAACTTCAAAACATAAGTCTGTGCAAATACTTGTGCAAGAATGTTGATAGCTGCTTTATTTATAACAGTCAAAAATTTTAAACTGCCAAGGTGTTCATCAAAAGGAAAAGGCCTAAATAAACTGGTATATTCAGACAATGGAATACTACTCGTTAATAAAAAGGAATGAGCTACTTATACATGAAACAACATGGGATGAATCTCAAGAAGAATATGCCTGATCAAAAAAGGTTTACACTGTATATCTCAAGTTCATGAGTAGGTGAAACTAATCTGTAGTGAAAAATAATAAAAACAGAGCTGTTCTGGGGCAATGAGTAATAGACTGACTGAAAAATGGTGTAGAGAGAATTTTCCATAATGATGCTATGTTGTATCACACGATTGGGGTTTGAGTTACACAGGTGTATGTATTTATCAAAGGTCATCTAATGGTATACTTTAGTTTTGTGCATTTCACTGTAGTAAATTTTATATTAAAAAAGAATTACACACATATATATACACACACACACACATAAAAATTCCAGTTATTTAGATGAATAATTAAGTGTTGAGGGGTAAAGTCTACTGAAGTCCACGATTTACTTCAACATTTACTCAAAAATGAAATAACCTGATGAATGGAAAGTGGGATGGATAAATGGAAAAATATGTGAAAAAGCAAATACACCAAAATGTTAACTACAGAAATTAGCTAGTGTGAATACAGGTATTCACTGTACAAGTCTTTAACATTTTAAAATTATAATAGTAAAATGGGAGAAAATAACGAACTTTACGACTAAAAGTTGCAAGAGATTTTGAAAAACCGTTTCGCCTATTTGAAAAAGATCTAAGTATTACTTACAAAAGTGAAAAATACAATGGCTAAAGTTTTTAAAACCTCAATGAACAGTGTTCTGTAGCTACTTGAACACACGAAAACGATCTAGAGCAAAACAAAAGACGTGAACACACTCTTCATAACGAAGAAGAAAGAACACCACGTATGAACCTCAACCGTAACCCCAGAAACGAAAATTAAAACCACAGCAACGTACTCCTTCACACCCACCTGGCTCGCATGGGATATAAGGTATGACTGCAATGAATGCTGGCACGGACGAGGGCCACAGCAGCACTTCCACACTGCTGGTGCCGGTGCAAACTGAAAGGGCCACTTTGCAAAACGTTTGGCATTACTCGATAAAAGTTGAATATGCCTACATCCTCTGACCCCGCCTTCCACTATGAGGTATTCCTTTTTCCCTCCAACGAACACATTTCATCAAATATGGCAAGTGCTGGGTCACAGGCAGGGCATGATGGAATTCTCTGATGAGGTCTAGAATTTTCTAATCTTTTCCCCAAAGTGTTACATATGTGGACCAGGAAACTGACAGAAGACTTCACAGTGGCATTGATTATAACACTAAAAGACTGAAAATGCCTTAAATGTCCATTATCAGTAGAGGAGACGAATAATTTGGGATATATTGTCAAACAATGGAATCCTGTGTAGCAGTGAAAATGAATGAATGAAAGCTTTAGTCAGTCTTCAACATGGCTCAATCTCAGGAATATAATAATAGTGAGGGGAAAAAGCAAGTTGTAGAGGAATACATACCATATGGACCTATCAACATGCTGTGTAGGAATACAAATACATGTGGCAAAACTTTAAAGACAAGTGAATAATAATTATAAAAAATCAAGATTTTAGTTTCATTTTAGAAGGAGATAGGATCAGTGAGGACCCACAGAGGGGATTCAAAGAAAATGAAAATGTTCTATTTCTTAAATCGGGTGACAGATAATCAGATATGCCTTACATTGTTCATCTTTATACCTTACCTATTAACTTGTGAATGTTATTTTGGATCTATTCAAACTTTATTTAATACAGGTAAAATACAATATAAGATTCTTAAATACCAAAAATGGTAAAACTGGTCTTAATAATACTCTTTGCCTACCCGAAAAATCTTGTGCATCCTCATGGTGGCTGAACAAAAGACAAATCTTGTGAGAAGCAAGCGAAGAAATTCATCTCCGAAAAACTGGAGGAAAGCCTGATCTGTAAAGAGGAGAAAGGTGATGGTAAAAGGATGCTTAAATGGAAAATACATTTCAAAGGAGAAGAAAAGTTCAGGAAAATCTTCTCAACTTTCCTGCCTTCAACAAATACCTTTAAAGATTCAAACAATTCAAACAATTTCAACAACTTAAAACAATTTAAAACCATTCTAGTACGTTCTGTTAAGTGTGCAGTTAGATTAGTAGGGTACCTATTGAACGTGAATGGGTCAGTAGCTGGGCAATATCGCGGTTGATTTTTCGAAGATATTCTTGACACTTTTCCCATAGGCCTCTACGCATGCTTGACAATCCAGAGACAAATAGGAAGGCCATTAGAGGATTGTTCAAAAAGAGAGTGAAGAGGCTACCTCGTTGAGATTGATCTGTAATAACAAACATGTTATATGTATATAAACAACAGTTTTGCAAGAGATAAGAGCTGCATTTGAGGAACATTTTAACATACTGATAATGTATGAAATCAAAGCTATATCATTAAATCATCATTCGACAAAGCAGATTCTGCATGGCACTACAAAAATATATCCCAGGTACATTGCTTTCTGCTGAACAAACCATCGAGCCGAGTAACCTTAAGAGAAATGGAAAATGAACATATTCCTTTGCCTGGCCCTCCCCCACTCCAACGAACACGTTTCATCCGAATACGGCCAGGGCTGGATCCCAGGCAGTTCATGAGAATTCTCTGAGGAGCGCTAGAATCGCCAACCTTGCCCACTCTCTTCGGTTAATTGTTCTTTCCCTGCCCACCCCTTAAACATCAGTATTTTCTCTTTGCCGTATCCACGGCTAATCTCACCTACTCCCATCATTTCAGTTATCATTTATATGCCTATTGATTCCCGATTCTCTATCTACAGCCTAAATTGGGCCGCTTAAGTCTAGAGCTTAAAATGTTACTGGTCCAAGTCCAAATTGAGACGTGCTGTGAAGTGTGAAATATACACAGGGTCAAAGCCTCAGTACAAAAAACACGCTGCTAGCGTTCATTTCACCGGCTTCTTTCTCCTTTTTTTTTAATGTGGCTATTGGAAAACTTAAAATGATATTTGTGACTCCCATTATATTTCCGTCGGACAGATTTGCTCTAGACGACTAAATTAAACCTAACTCTCAAAGGTAACTTTAAACACAACATGTCAAAAACTGAAAATAACTTTCCCCCTTTTATATAGATCTACTTCTTATCCAGTTATCATTATTTCCATCAACACCACAGCCAGAAACCTGGAAGTCCATTCCTGCCTCCTCCCTCTCTGGTATTTCCTCACTGTCACCAAGTCCGTCACCAAGTCCATCACCAAGTCCTGTTGGTTCTCTGGGCTTAGTATCTTTTGAAGCCAGTTAACCAGCCAGTGTTCTCACTACAACCACCACAATCTCCCTATTTCCATCAACGTTCCTGCCCGATGCATTTCACACAAGGTTAACTGAACGCTCTTTCTTGTTACTGTTCTGTTTAAAATCATTTGATGGTACTCCCTTGTCCTCCATTTAAATCTCTAACCAATCACAAAAGGTTTTTCATAATGTAGTCACGCAATCCCAACTCTACCCTTTAACTAGCAGAAACTACTCTGATTTCTCTAAACGTTCCCAAACTCTCTCTTCTCAGAGCTCTTATCTCAGGGCTCACATGCTATTTCTCTGCCAGAATACCCATTTTCAACCATTTCCCATCCCCATCTAATCTACATATCCTTCAAGTCCACTGTAGACATCATTTCATCCCCTTTCCTCATTCTCGAGGGCTGGTTAGGACTTCCTTTTGAGTATCAAGTGTGCTTCTCTTCTAGAGGCACTAATAGCATCTGCAGCACTTGTATGCTAGGTTGTCTGTATCTTCTAGACAACCACCTCTGTGAGAAACATAAATGTGCTTGTCTGGTCAGAGTGTTACATCTGATGCCTAGCGCTGAACCTGATAAATAAATATTCATGTTCAATGAAGTAGAAAGACTGTAGATTTTAGGGATCAGAGGTACAGGAACCTAATTTACATTCCAAATACTTAGGTATCTGCTAGTTTTGTGCCCAGAAGGGGTACAGTTAAGGGATCAGAGGTCTAAGCTTTAAAGCACAAAAGATTGGATACTAGACTAAAAAATATTAAGGGCATATATATTAGACCTAAGCATATTAGTAGCAATGATAGTTGGGAGGTATTGAATACTTATTACATACCCAGAGTTATTTTATGAAGTAGGTACTATTATCTCCATTTGACAGGAGAAGAACTGAGGCACAGAATGGTTAAATAACTTCCCAAGGTCACACAGCCTCATAAGCAGTTGAGAGGGGATTCAAATTCAGTTTGCCCCCAGAGTCTGTGTTTTGACCCTATATACAACAAAGCCTTTTAGAGTTTGGTATCAGCCCTTTAGACCATGCAACTTTAAATAAAACTGCCTCTTGGCAGGACACATTGATAGCACGAAGAACTGAAAGGGGTCCCATTTCTCCAGAAATGATATGCGTCAGGTTAGGTTAACAAAGTCCTCCTCACAGCAGGAGAATTTTACCGTTGTTTGAAGGTAAGTTCTATCCCTTAGTAAGTTGACTTTTAGATACATGAACTTAATACTTCTACATGTTTTTCCCTGTTAAATAGTAGAACTTACCTTAAAACAACGGTGAAAAAGTCTCCAGCTTCTCTCAGGCATTCAAATGCTGACCATCACTTCCTGTGTCAAACTATGTCAGCAGACAGACTTCTGGCTGGGAAGTAGCAGTAAAATGCCATCTCCCACAGAGAGACATCAGCACTATTCACGGTCAGGGAGATAGTGAAACAGTGACAAGTACTGCTAAAACAGGGTTAAGGTTCGTTTAGTATTTTACCTAGCTTGATGACTGGGAGTTAGAAACAGATTTTGTGTTGCCGATTAAAGACAAATTATTAACGACAAAAGGTCTCGCATTTCTCATTCATCTGAGAAACGGCAAAAACGCTGACCTGTCTCTCTGGCGCACTGAGAAGAGCTTCTTTTATTTAAAAAATACAAGGTAAAAATGTGAATAAAAGAAACCCTTTAAGTTGTGCCAGTTAGGGTACCCTAACTCTCAGGCATAAGCTGAGAGGTATTCTAGACCAGAAATCTTAAGTCTTAAAAGATGCCTAAAATACGTTAGCCAGAGATGCAGGAAATCATCATGCCAGATGGATGAGGACAAGCTCACCAAAACAAACAGCTGCAAAACAAATTTAAAATTCACAAATCACGAATTCCCCAAGAGCAAGGGACCACAACCACCCTTTTCTCAGGAATGCTTTACCATTTCTTTGAGAATCATCTCAAGGCCTAAGGGTAGCACATTAAAGAAGTCTGGTGGTTGGCAAGGCTTCTGGCTTGGTTTCACACTGACACCTGCCCCATGAAACACTATAAATTCACATGTGATCATTATGGGTTGGGGGAGACAAAGATCGGCATTATTCAAATATAGACAGTGTTTACTTGCAACCTATGGAGATAAGAGGTAATGACGGAACATACCTTGTAAAGCTTTTGGATATGCTGTAGGAGAAAGCAAGCAGACTAGTGGCTGTCCAAATAAGTTTGTGAAATTCTGTAATATATAAGAATTCAAAACGTTCATTAAAGGTTTGCCCGAAGAGAGTAATTTTCCAAAGCACATCATTAGTGTATAGATTGGGCCCTTTGACGCACAGCAGCTGCAGAAACATCAGCTGAAGAGACTCCATTCATACATAACTACCATGCATAATAGGCTGTCTTAAAATAGTGACATTTACTAAATGACAATTGATTTTTAAAATAAAGGCCTGGATATGGTCGCAGTGTGACCAGGAGAGATCATCAGGCTGTCTACAAAAAGGTCATCCATTGGGCGACATACACTAGCCAAGGTATATTCATTCACAAGGGTGAATTTTCCAAGATCTTGATCTGGTTCTCAGCCTCACAGGCTCTAAAACCTGTGTGACTGGTCTGGGAAGATCGGGCCCATCTCTCACTGTGAATCATAGTAACTGCTCACGCAGAATGATATATAAAAACAGAATGTCAATGTGCTAACTCACAGTGAGAATTAAACTGACTCAAACTAGAATATTCTTCGCAGCACTAGGGATATCTTTTCCCTAAGGGCAGGTCTACATGGAAAGTAAAAGTATAAACTGCTAAAAATTCCTAAAAGTAAGCTTAAAGAGAAGCGAAAAGAACATAAACAGCCAAAAACCACTCCTGAACCATAAAAAATAAGCCTAGAACAAATGGAAAGACATACTAAGTTCTTAGAGAGAAACCCATTCCTAACATGTCATTACACTAATTTATTAAAATCAAAAACAATCTCAATAAAAATAGCCACAGATTTTTTTTCTGCAACTGAAAAAAAAATCTTAAATTCATATGGAAAAAGCAGATGAGCCAGGAAAACTCTAAAAAAGGAGAGCAAAGAGGGGGAACAGGACTCATGAAATATTAAAACATACTTTAAGCCTGGCATAAGAGTAGACATAAGAACAATGGAAGAGAATAATGAGGCCAGAACTAGACCCCAAAACAGATAGGACTTGAGTATATATGAGAAAGATGACAGTTCAAGTTGATGGAAAAACTGGATAGACGTGTAGAAAAAAAGGTGGCTCCATATTTCACACCGCACTAGGAAAAATTCCAAATATATCAAAGATTTAAATGTAATTAAACAATAAAAGTGCTGAAAGAAAATATAAGAAATAAGGATTATTTTTGTAACCTAAAATATTTTCCTACCTTATTAAGATAAAAAGTAGTACAAATGTCAAAGGCTTGTGCATAGCAAAATATAGCAAAACTAAATCAAAAGCCAAACGATGAACACTGGGGGATATATCTACAATTCCTATTACAAAGGATCAATCACTTAATATAGAAAGCTTCTCAAATCCATAAGAAAAAGACTGCTGACCCAAAAGAAAAATGGGTAAAAGAGAACAGAGAATTCATAGAAAGGGGAATACAATGGTTCAAATATATGAAAAGATGTTCAACCTTATTGATAACAACAAATAAAATCAAAGCTACACTAAATTATCACTTTTTAACCTATTAGTTTAGTAAAAGTTCTAAAAATTTAAGAATATACACTATGGTAAAAACATGGGGAAATAAATACATGTAGATGGTAGGAATATAACTTAGTATAAACTTTTAAGAAGGCAATTTGGCAGTATCTATTAAATTCAAATGCATTAACACAGCAATTCCACAGCTAGAAATAACCTACTGAGATACTCTTAAAACCTGTGAAATAACACAAAGCCTAAGTTATTCCTTGCAGCATTGTTAGTAATAGTAAAGGACTAGAAGCAGCCGATGACCTGCAGTAAGAGACTGGTGGAATAAATTATGGCACAACCATACAGTGGAATACTACACAGCTATAAAAAAGAACGAAGTTCTTTATGAACGAATATGGATAGATCTCCAACACGTCTTAGTAGTGAAAAAGATACAGAACAGTTGTGTATTGTATGTTACTATCATTTATAAAGCAAAGAAGAGTAAAGATTATGTATTTGTTTTGGCTTTTATGTGCATTTAAAATTTTTTTCTAGAAGATCGGATAAACAAGAAACAGACAACAACTATTACCTACAGGGAGATAGAGTAATTGAGTGAACTGGGACTGAGAGGGAGAAAGATTTACAACACGCTTTTTGATTTTGTGAATATAATACCAATACGAAAAAATTTAAATAATTTTAAAAAATTAGAAATGCCTTGCAATGAAAACAAAGGGAGCAAACAGAATGACATTAAGGTCATTCTTCAGGTAAGGCGGCTTGAGCACTCTTCCACGCCGCAGAGATGGCCTTCGGGGTCGCTGGTGGCCATGACGCTCTCGCTCTCGGATGGTGCTAAAATGGACACGACACTGCTGTATTTATGTCCTGAGGTTTCCTTTTTGCTTCCCTTGCCGATCAACTTCTCTAATTTTTTTTTTTTTTTTAATACTGTGTGACAAAAGTTAGCATAACAAGCCCGACTGCTATCCTTTGAAAGGCCTGCTAACAAGGGTGGCCCTTGGCTGGCTTCTGGGAACTTAGATTTGGGTGAGTCCCCACCGTTAGCAGAACCGGTAAGAGTGGCTCACCTTCCTTAGACCGTGCACATGAGATGGTTTAAGCTGAACGCCTGCTTTCCTTCTGGGGGAATGGCATTTGGATATGTGCCAGGCACAGAGTGCCTGCCTACATGATCAGTCCCCAGGAAACACCCTGGGCACTGAATCCCTGGTGAGCATCCCTGGTGGACACGTCACCCGGGTTGTCTCCATGTTGCTGGGGGTTAAGTACCTCCTGTGTGACTTCCCCCGGAGAGGACTCTTGGAAGTTTGTGCCTGCTTTTCCCTGGACTTCATCCTGTGTGCCTTTTTCCTTTGCTGATTTTGCTCTGTCTCCTTTTCTTGTAATCGATCTTAGTGGTGAGTATGACTCTATGCTTAGATCTGTGAGTCCTCCTAGTGAACCCCTGAACTTGGAGGTGCTCTTGGGGACCCCCAACTCCCTTCTATCAATTATATTTAAATTTTACACCTGGGAAATAGTTTAAGAATGCTTCATGTCACTGTTCTAACTCATTTAGTGATTCATTTTATAGTTTAACTACCATAGATTAATCTTATTTTCTTTATTTGCAAGTTTTTGGGATTGTCTCATAATTGCCCCCATATGTAGATTATATGAATTCAATGTTATTATATGTAAGAAAAATTATGGCAATTGTATGTAAATGGAATATATATTGAAGAAGTTTTAACTTGTTTATTGCTCATACTTTAGATTGCTATTGATTTTTGTATAGTCATCCCATATCTACTTCATTGAATTTGTATTCACATTAACAGTTTTCTGCAATTCCTTTGGATTTTCTAAATATGAAATCATATCTACAATTAATGACTTTTCTTTCTTTCCAGTATTTATACCTTTTACTAGTCTGAATAGTATTTTTTATTATTTTGGGAACATTACAAATTCTTCAGGACTAAAACAACATTAATCACAATGATAATAGAAGGCATTCTCTTGCTCATTTTAATTAAGAATATTTTTAAATGTTTCTCACTCTAAGCACAGAGTTGGCTGTTTAAGATAGAAGCTCTTACCATATGCTAATTTTTTTCCTCATTAAGAATGGGTACTAAATGTTATTAGATTCTACAGAATGACCATTGAGAAATGCATGTGATTTTCTTATTTATCCTATTGACATATTATACAATATTAATTTATTTTCCTATACTTAACCTTCCGGTGTAATTCGGAAAAACTCTTCGGTACATTATTCTGTTAACAGGTTATTTACAGTATTTTATTAAATGTTTTCTAATCCATAATGATAAACTAATCTGAGGTGGAGTTTTCTTTATGCTCTTTTTATCTCGAAATAGTGTTGTTATAATAATTCCTATCACTTACTGAGTGCTAAATACTTTCCAAAAACTATCCCCGGCACTTACATCCTACCTACCTGTAATCTTAACAATCCTGTAAAATCAGTGTTGCCAACCTATCTTACAGAGAAGAAAGAGGCTTAGAAAAGGCCAAGCACATTTCAAGGTCACATGAGTCTTGTGGCCAAATTGCTATAGGATGGCTGGGACAGTCCAATCTTTTTCATTGCTCCGGAATTGTATTTGATCCTAAAAGTTTAACACTATTTTGGTGAACTCAAAAGGACTACAACCTTTCCTGTGGGAAAGAGAAGTTAACCATGATCACTTTCCTCTATTTCATATCCTGTCACCGGGCTTTTCAGACTTCCTCTTATGGCCATTGGATTTTCTCTTCCAGGAATTATCTGAGACTTTAAACAACCTTACAACTTTAAAACAGTACACATGTCTTTTTTAAAGATCTCTTTTCTTCGACAAATACTCATCAAACCTATGGCCTAGTCACTGTTCTAGGTGCTAGGAATACAGCAGTAAACAGAATAGATTAAAAAAAAACAAACAAACAAACAAAAACCCTGTCTTCCTGGAGCTGACATTTAGATAAGGGTGCAGGTGGCAGATAGAGACTCACAGTAAAAAAATAAAGACGTTAAAAGAAGGTAACAAATGCTACGCACTGGAAAACAGCACAGAGCACCGTTAGCCGCAGAGGCTTTACAGACTGTGTTTAAATCCCAATTCAGTCTATGTGACATTGGCAAACTTAACTTTTCTGTGCATTGGTCTTATTAGCGAACTGGGAATAAAGGTGACACTTTGGGTTGTGTGACGATTACATGTGTTAATATTCGAGCAGCATAGCACTATATGGAAGCTAATTGTGGTTAAGAAAAAGAAAGAAAGGTGGATAAAAAGTGCCGGGGAGATGACATGTAATTTTCAAGAGGAGAATTACGGAAGACCCTAAGAAGAGGCTTCAGGTGATGAAACGCAAGAATGATGCGGGCGTCTTTGGTAGAAGATTTAAGGCAGGAGGATCAGAACACAAAGATCCTCGCAGAAAACCGCCAGGTTCATCTGAGGAACAGCAAGGTCAGTGTGACTGAGGAGGGCTGAGTGACAGGGAGACCGACAAGAGAGAACAGAGACACACTCGAGGGGAGGGAGAAGGTGTGTGAGGTGGGAAGACAAAGCCTTTTACTCTGAGTTCTCAGAAGAGAAGGAGCCTTTGGAGATGCTGAGCAGAGCAGTGACACGATCTGCCATCCAGGCACACTCTGTAGGGGCGTGAGGGCAGAGGGGTGGAGACTGGTTAGGACATGACTGCAATGAGTCAGGGGACAGACAACGGAGGCAGCGCCCAGAGTGACAGAAGTGGGCATGTTAGGTTTGCGATCGCTATTAAATGACGCTTCAAGACGTGGAGCAGCTAGGTGATATTGGAGTCTGGAGTAACAAAGAGAGGTCTCGGCTGGAGACAGAGATTCGGAAGCTGTCAGCATAGAAAGAGTCATTAAAGTCATGAAACTACATGAGGGCATCAAGGGAGTGAGCTGGAGCCGGACAGGAAGGAACTAGGGTGGAGCCCAGGGGCACAGCAAAGATGAGGTCAGAGAGGGGAGGAAGCGGCAGGAGCCCAGACTGGGAAAACAAGCTCGTTGACACAGGATCTCTTTTGCCCTGAGACACTGAGCAACTTGAACTTAGGTTTTAAAGGCCTTACCTGGAGAAGGGGACAGAATCAGAGCTCGGGGTTTGCCTAAAATGGGAGTCTAACAGAGCCTGCCCTGTTAAATGAGAATCCCAAAGGGCTACATACTTCGTGTAAAGATGAACGAAAATCAAACTTCACACTTCCCTTTCCCCCACGAGGACTGCACAGGGGACCACAAGGAAGATTTTCTTGGGGCTGAGCAGAGACAAACACATAAAACAAAACAGTTCCTGAGGGCTATAACTCTAAGCCAGCCCTCTTGCATGTTTGCAGCCCATATTCATATCACCTAAGTAATCCCCAAAACAGGGTCCCCCATGGGAGTACCTCCAGGTATCTATATGCAGACCCTCCGTGGAGGAAAGGACCTTCATTCTAGGGCTCTGTGAATTTCCCATAAATAATTTTAAGGATAATGAAAAGAAACTAGTCAAAGATAATCAAGTGTACAAGGATACAAAAATAGCAAAGCGTGTCTGTCTTTAAGCAGCAACAGCAGATTTAGTTATAAGAATTATCAGATTATTAAATTTAAAGCAATAAAGAACATACTCGAAAACAGAAAATAGGAAACTATAAAAAGAGCGATGGATTATTTGAAAAAGAACCAACTAGAACTTCTAGAAATGAAAAGTACCACAACCGATATAAAAGTCAATAAACGGGTTTAATGTGGCAAGTGAGTCACAGCTGAAGGAAGAACTCGTGAATTGAAAGACAGATGAGAAGAAATTATCCAAACCTCAACAAGAGAAACAAAAGGATGGAAAACAATAAAGGAGAGGTCAAGAGATGTGGAAGACAGTTAGAATGACATATATAAAATCAGAGAACCAGCAGAGAGAAGCTGGCACACAGCCCATATTTGAGGGGACAATGGCTGAGATTTCCCGGCAATAATGAAAAACTCCAACCTACCAATTCAAGCCCCGATAGTTCACTACAAAGAAACAAAACGTAGACATATCACAGGGTAACTGCGGAATGCCAGTGTCTTTCAAATAGCAAGAAAGAAACAAAATGAGTGAGGCGGAGTGGCAGAAGAGCTCTTACGTAATCTTGTGATGAGGGTGAAGGCCTTCACAGACGACAGCAATCTGCGGCCATCAGTCAAGTAGGATGAGGCTGTCGAGATAATTATGACTGTTCTGACAAACGTGTAAGTCATGTGCACTGGCAGGGATCCGCTCTGTCATCATTATTTAAGCACTCAAAATTTTTTCTTCCAAAGAAAAGAAAGCAGAACTAAAATAAGTGTTCGAAGTGACTAAGGGTTTTTGGTTTTTTTTTTTAACTCCCACTAATACTACGTTACTACAGATAAGCCATTTCCACTTGCCTGTTTCCTAGTGGAAATGTGAAAGCCACAATGTGGGCCACGCTTGTCACACAGATCCTCTGACACTGACATGCTGGTAAAAAGCTGACAAACACTGGGGACAAAGAGAAGATCCTACAAGGTCCCAGAGACTGAAAAGGAACCTAGAGTTAGAATGCTTTGTACTGCTTAAGAAACACTGGAAGCCAGCATGCAAGGCAGCAATGCCTTGCAAATTCTGAAGGGCAATTTCTAATCTATATCAAAACCATCACTGAAGTCTGAGGGTAAAAGTAAAGACACTCGCGGAAGGACAAGACCTCACACGTGGTACTTCATCTCCACCCTTTCTCCGGAAGCTATTACAGGAGACGCTGCACCAAAATGAGAGAGTCAAGTGTCCAAGAGGAAGACAGAGGATTCAAGGAAACGGGGTCCGGTTTGGAAGAGAGAGGAAGACGCCCCAGAATGATGAAGAGCAGCATACGTGAAGCGCACCGGTTTAGAGGCCGTGAGAGATAACTGATCACGAAGATAAAATTAAGACTAATGCATCTGAACAATCTGAAAGAAGATTCAGACAACTGGTGGGGACATTTGGGTCGACTTAGTGATTAAGTTCAGAAAAAAAAAAAAAGGAACAAAGATAGACAATTATTTGCTCCAGGAAAAGTAGGAAGTTGCATAGGAAAGAAAACGTCGACTATTTGGCATAGCTGTTAAAAACATTTTATAGTCATAATAATATAAGTACTAAATAGTCAATGAATCGAAATTATGATGTAAGTCTACAGTGTGGATAAAAGGATGTAAAAGGTATAAATGTGAGTTGGAGCGAGGGAGAATAGAGCTAAATTTTTCTTTTATAATGGGATATCAATACATAATGCCTAAAACTGAGAAATCAAGAAATACCAATACCAGCATGTTATTTAGAAAAATGATGGTTAAATACCAAAATAATCCGCTGAAAAAGATGTAAATAGTGGCCTCTCGGAAGAGGCAAATAGAGGTAGAACTAGAGAGCAGGAAACTGCTGTTTCTAGTAATACCTGGTGGAACTTGACGACACACTGAAATTATTCTGACTCCTGACCCCACCCGCACCAGGTCAAGCAAATCAGAATCATGAGAGTTGGGGCCCCCGGTACAAGTGGTTTTGAAAAGGGCTCTGAATGATTCTGATGTATAGAAAGAGTTGAGAACTACAACTTTACTGTATGACCTACTTTCATAAAAATAAAAACGCACTACTTAAATGAAGAAATATACCTGAATGTGTTTCTATGAAAAAGTATTTAGAGAACACGTATATGTTCATAAAACATTCACATGTATGAAACATACAGCAAAGTAGATACATATAACAAAGAAATAATATATGTCGTCTAGATCTCCTTTTTCATTAGAAACTTATAAAACGGTAGCTCAAAACTTTTACACATGCTTTCGTATGTTAACAGAGAACTGCACACGATGTAGAGGCATTAAATTGTACCAATTTTTAAAAAGACCAAATTGGTCTGTGCCAGTCTCTGATCTGCCTACTGCATATGGGCTCCCCATTTTAGTTCTGAAGATCCGTATATACTGGAGAATTTAGTTTTTTAGAGGACTGATGATAACTGCCTGTGCCATCAAAAACAAGCAAGCAAACAAAAAAATCCCCCTTTCTATTATTCCACTGTTATCCTGGGGTTCAGAATCTTAAAATCTAGAATTAAATCATGATACATAATCAAGTAAATACACTTCCAAGTATGCATAGCAGTGTTTTGAAAAGCAGCATCCAAAGCTCATTCTACGTTCAAAAAGCACTCTGGACGTAGGAGGCACATATGATGCAAGATATCCTTGCGATTATAAAAGGTGGTATCAAATAATGTCCATTAAATTGAGAGAAATGACTAAAATACTCTAAATGCATGCTGGAGCATATTAAGCAATACACCTGATCTGGTGTATCGACATATCCTGTCACATCATTAAACTGTAGCAAATGACTCCTTCCCATTTACATAGACACGGAATGCTTCTTCTGAATTCCGTGAAGGTACAAATGCCTCGACGCTTCTGGTTTTATTCGTTTAAACGAGATCGTCAATAAAACTTTTCCTTCAGCAACCTCCCACCCCTTCAAAAAGGTTAAAAGCGACAATCACACACACACGAGTTAAGAAGGCATACAGCTAATTTTCCTAAAGATCGAAATTGTAATGCTAAACTTGACAAAATAGTGGGAAATACGCTGAAAAATTCAGAGTACGTTGGATGCTCTTGGAATTCAGAAACTAAACTTGAAAATTTGAGGGAAAACGTGCGTGGGGTCAGCCCTCCTGGCCAGCAGATATTCCCATTCCTCTCCTGAAATAAACCTACCAAGGCCTGCTTCTCCATCTAATTATACGAACGCTCACAACAGAAACAGTTTTAATTGCCAGTTTTCATACGCAGATCCCGGCATATTTCTGAACATATTGTTCACTAACGAAATAGGCCAACCACATACGAAGGACTCCAAAAAATTCTTTTTCACTTTCCTGTGAATTATTATAGTTTGAATTCTAATATCCTACTTGAAGGGTTTTGTTGCTGGCATTCTTTATACGCTCATTGAAAAACACTGCTTCGAAAGCAAAATATAAAAGAAAGGATTTTCATATTAGATCCCTGTTATTATTTCAGCATTGAGGGCCATATTTTTTATCTATGGTCACAAATTTTTAAAAAATAAGTGCATCTGAAACAATGTACGTTGATAGTCAATGACTGTAATGGTATAACAGAATAGAAATTTCACTTAAACTACAGCACCTCAGTGTGGAAAAGGGGGAAAACGTCTAAAAACTAGAAAACAAAATCTGCCGACACACTTCTACCTCTATGAGAGAAAATCATTCTGGGTTATATAACAAAAATAAACCTTCCACCAGAGATCTTGGAGATCTTGAATTTTTTTTTTCCTGCAGGAGGATTTATTATTTTCCACTGAGTGTCCATTCACGCGTTTTCTTCTTGTCTCTATTCATAGCACCAGATCCTGACTAGCATGCACAACCTCAAAAGAAAAGAAAGACTAAATACGAACTGTGTAAAATGGAATCAAATAAAGCAAAATCAAAAGGCACATCTTAAGACCGGTTACCTCGGGGGCGGGGGGGGGGTGGTGGTGCCATAATGTCTAAAGAACAATAGTGCTCACGGAACTCACCTTGTAGGCAACGCTATTCGATGAATCCACAATGATGAACAGGGGCTTCCGCGTGAAGGGGTAGAGGTCTCCGGGATGGAGGCTGGGGAAACAACAAGATCGCAGTAAATGACTGAACGACTCTATCGGCTACATCTGAGAACCTTTACTCTTCAGTTTGGTCTGCTGGTGTCTCCTTTCTATGGTAGCACTGAGAGACAGACAAAGGCTAATTAAGTGAAAGACAAAACACGTCCGTATTGATTGGAAAAGACGAGTTAACAGGTTTTGCCAGGAAAAAAAATTCAGAGATAGTTATTATTCAAGAATACTCGGCCCAAGAGAAGTCTGTATGTTAAAGATGGACTAAACATACAACCTGAAAATCAAAGAAGGCAGCATTTGGTGCCTGTTTAGGATTTAGAAGCCTCTATTAAAACATGTTTTGAAAATGAAGTTATAATAACATAATCAGATGTGTATTTCAATGAGTCTTTCAAAATCTATATCCACTGTAAAATTTTTAATATTTCAAGCTACATTCTTAATATTGCAGACAGGAACAGGGACTCCCTTTTACTATTCTTTTATTTCCTCTGGACATTTGCATCGAAATTCGCTGGGCACTTCTTAAACATATCTACTCACCGGCCCCCAGGAGACATATTGGCCCCAAAGACTTAAGTCCAGTTACATGCATTGGAGAGGCATTGCTTAAGAAGGTCATAGTCTGGTGTGCATGTTCTATCCATAGCTTAGTGGGCAGAGTGTATGTATGTATGTAGTAATATTGATGTAAATATAATTACAAATACGTAAAATGATGTGTTAATAAGCAATAGCATCAAACCTCAACATATTTCAAATACAAGTTTCATTTACAACTGATTTGGGGAACTGTTAGCTATTGTGTATATAATTTGAAACGTCTCCCTCTCTGCCCTCCCTTCCCCATTTTTTTAATATAAAGTTAACAGTGTTAAAAAAGTGCTACTAGAAATGCAGTTTCAAACAAGTGCGGTTTCCTTTTAAATCAGATTGTTCTCTCTTAGCTAGAGAAATTTTAGAACCAATAGTGGTCCAACCAGTGAATGTGTTATAATCAGAAAAAGAGCACCTGTCATGGATGAAATCTACTTGAAATCATACAACTAAGTTCATGAGTGCTATATCAAATCAACAGAAGCAGATATTAAAAAACTTGTAATGATATTAGGACAATTTGTCATGTCCTAACATTTACCTATGAATATATTTAGTTTCATCCAGCTTAAATGTAATTTTGCTCCATGACATAGCTCCAGTAATTGAATAGTGCCTGACACACAATAGAAACTCAATGAAATTAAAAAAAAAAAAAAAAATCAGCCCCAAATTCTCCGAATTCTGAAATTCCTGGGATAGTCAGAGACAAATATTGCTGGAATCCAAATAAGTGTTAAGTAGCCTGAGAAAATATTTCTAGTACTAGTAAAGTCCCCATTTCACTTAGTATTTTATAAGAGAGATCTATTCTTTTTACAAGACGGGGAGATACTAGGATACGTACCAGTGCATTTCCTTGTGGGACTGATTTCGTTTGTGGATGGCATCTCCATTTATAATATCCCGGTTACTATTAGTAAGTACCCCTCCGAAATCATACGGACCTGTGAAAACAAAGGAAAGAACCCTCGACTTCAATCGGAGAGTAACACTGATTTGATGTTCAAACGCAAAGGTATTGTGTGACTCTCTCATTGTACAAGTGGAATAACCGTGAAACATTTAAATTATTTTAAAATTTAACATTCTCGTTTAATGCAGTCTTTAAATGATTTCGGCATGTTGCCTGTTTCAACATTAAAAAAAAATCATTTAATCATCAGTTCTTCAAACAGAATATAATGAGAAACAAAACAATCTACTGCATCCCATTATTCTGCGTAATAAAAGGGACAGAGATCTGGGATGCTCGAAATGATCATTATATTTCAAACAAAATTAAGGTCTCTGGTTTAACAAAAGTACTTAAGAAATTGGAGAATAAAGGCTTAATAATTTTTTTTTAATTAAAATCTTTTTCAGAGTTGACATACTACAATATCATATTAGTTTCAGGTGTCGAACGTAGTGATTAGACACTAGTAATTTTTTAAGTATAATATTAAGTGAGCCACTAATTGTAAAATTTAGGAAGAATCTGGAATGAGACCTGAAGAGTCTCACTGACAAAAACTTTATTTTTAAGAAAAAAAAATTGCCAAATTTCAGTGTGTAAAAAAATCCATTATTATCACTATTATATCAATTACTGTAGTTCCAGTTTTGAAGTTAGGCTTTTCCCACAGGTCATATCAGTTAAATTCTTGTCTAAATGGAGTAGCAGCTGTAACATGTTAGAAATAATCTCTGAAAGGACAATTCAGTTAGTACCTATTACGGTACTACTGTACTTCGAAAAGTAAAACAAGAGGTCCGTATGGTATTTGTAAATAAAATTACTAACTTTACTACAAAAAAATTGGAGTAGTCTGATTTCACGTCACTTTTAATGTTGTGTTATATTTTATCACTTAAAAAATCATTGCAATGAAAAGACTTCAAGATTTGTTTTGTTTTCATTTTAACATTTAAAGAGGATCTGCAGGTCATGCAAGGAAGATGGCAGGGACATGCATTGTATAAAGGAATGCAAATTTCAACGAACAAATGAGGAGGAAAATGTTAAGGATGTTAAGAAACTTTTTTTTTTTTTTTTTTTGCCCAAAGATTTAATTGCCTAATTTACGTCCCAGTTACTCACCTATTGGGACCAATTTCATATATTCTGGACAGTTTTAAGTTTTTATTCTGAAACAGCATCCCAATATTCTACAGGTTGAATCCATAAAAACCAAAGAAGGGACAGAAAATACCCATGACAAGGACTTGAACTTTCACAGTTACAAAAGTGTACTGATTTCTACAAAGACTTTCAGCCACAACGAAACCCCGACCAGATCTGCTAATGCACTAAAGCTCAGAAAAATTCAATGATGTTAAGTAGATCATTAGGCTAGGTTATTCCATATATATGTATATACACATGTGTGATTTTGGCAAATTTGAGATTGAGGTATGTATTTAGTACATGAATTTGCTGATGATTTGTGGGCTTCAATGTATAAATTTCAGCAAATACAATAGACTGGGGTATCTATAGGACTGCCAATTCAACAAATAGATCAGGTTTCAAATTTGGAAGTCTCTCTAAAAAGCCTGAGATGGTCTGTGGGCCGCGGGCCATCGTCTTGTAGAAAATAAAGAGAATTCAAGCCCTGCTTACAACAGGGAGCATTCCTTTATTGTACCTTCACTATCAGAACGACCTGTGGGGAAAACGCCAGTGGCTGACAGGTAAATCAGAAGCACGCTATTGGCAGGCAGCTCCTGAAATTGAAAAAACATCACACATACAAAACAACAAACAGGGAAAACAGTTTTATTTAAAGCTCATGACATTTTGAAGTTGTGGAGAAAACGAGAACCTAACTTAACACATTACTGTTTTCGCTATGGGAAGAGTCACTCTTGCTGGTTCCAACTTACAACCATCAACGCAGCAAAGAGTCATTATTATTGTATGATCTACAACTATTGCCAAAAGTTTTTAAGATATTCTCTGCTTTAAAAACTGCATCATTTAGAGAATGTTCTCTGAAAAACCTGAAACAGAGAGATGTAAAGATCCTGATTATAGGTCTAAAAGACAAACACCCATCTGTGGCTCTCTCTATATAAACTGTGCAAGATTCATTACTTTTCAAGTTCTTTCAATGACCAAAATGTTTCCCTGAGCCGCCTGAATATATAACAGGCCTATGCAACCTGCTCCTTTTTTTATTTTGTTCTACACTGACTCTTATTCCTACAGCAGTTTAGCAATAAAAACCTGGGGGAAGGAATTAAGCAACAGTCTCATTAACTAATGGGAAGGAAGATTCATAGCATCATAAGCAATTTCCATTCTGAAAATAGCTACAATTAGGATATTTGAAAGGCAGTTTTAATTTCGCATTTGACCTAAATTCTTGATTCAAATATTTAATGAGAAGAGAGACTCTTAGATTCCACTTAGGGCACGCTTTCCCCATAAAGTAAAAAGTACTGGAAACACATATACCTTAAAAGATGCTGCTAAGAATGTGTATAGTTGGCTGAAGGTGGGTTTGTAGAGCAGATACTTGTGGGGGTTTTCCCGCCTGGTCGGCTTGTCGGCTGATTCCTGTATTTACACACAGAAAACAATACACATATAAGCTGTATTTGACAGGTGAGTTATCAATGCCGACTTTTACAACCCTCTCTATCAAATATCTTTTTTCCTCAATATTACTATTATCGTGCTTATTTATTTCTCCTATGTCTCGTCAAGACAGTTCATTATTCGCACTCATAGCATTTGTTGAATAACAACATTGAATAATAGCATTCTACGTGGTGCAGAAGCACAAGAGTGTTACCAAAATTGTAAGTGTCAGGAGACAATACCTGCATTCCTGGCTTATTCATCTGGGAGGCTAAATTCATTGGCTCCCTTTCCAGGGCTTGTAACATCCGGAACATGTCCACAGTTAGCTCACTGAACTTAACCTGCAAGGAAAACAAACCTGACTAGGAACGCAGTACGCAGACCTAGACATCTTTAATCATATTATTACTCTTGACCTTGATGGGTACTTAACAACATCGGGTATTTTATTGTTCAGTGTTTTACTTTATTTTTATTTCTTTAGTTTTTATTTCCCAACATTATAAGAAATGTCAAGACAGAAGACTGAAAGAATTATATAGTCATATAGAGCCCGTAACATTAATGTTTTTCTGTATTTGCTTTATCACATATCTCTCTCTCCACACTTCTAGCACCCATCAATTTCCTCAGGTGTTTTTAATAAAAGTAGTTATGGAAACAAAGAGACCTGTATCAGGTCCTATAAAACATGTTAACTTTTGGCAAAATGGTCAGGCTGATTGATATATATGGCCATGGTCCATATTTTACAATCTCTTCATTATATTTTGGCACTATACAATGATTAAGACTGTATCCTTTTCAATAAAGATGTTTTAATTCAGAAATTTGCAGATTCATGTTTGTAAGAGCCAAAATTGGAGCAGTACTAGAAGAGGTGACAATAACAGAAATAATAGGCGTTAAGGGAACTCGTATAAATAATGTATACAGAAAAATGTATTCACTGGTGACTCTACCAATATTGCATAATTTCTAGTAAATGGCATTTCTAGTACATTAAATTATCATCATGGGACTATTCTCTCATGAAAAAATATTTGAAATTTGCTTTTGACAAATGTACTTTTTGCCCAATTATAGATGTAATATACAGATTTAGAAAGTTGTAAAAAAGAAAATTAAAGTCACCTACAATTCTGCTATTCAGAGATAAACTTTTTATGATATTGATGAATTTATTCCTAGTCTTTTTCCTGTGCATATATGTATACATTTTTTAACATATATGAAATTATTCTGTTCATAGTTCCATAACAAGTTTATTTTCACTTACCATATCATGAGTACCTTCCTTTATGATTAAAAATTCTTTCTAAACCATTTAAACGTCTGTAATATAGTCCATATATGGACACAGTAGTTTACTTAACCATTTCCTCAAAAATGGATGTTAGGCTATTTCCAAGGAAATAATAATTCCATGATAATCAAAAGCACTATTTCTCAAAGTGGATGTTAAGCATAACGCCTGCACGATTCTTTACCTGGTTGTTACAATTACCAATAATGAGTGCGTCGGCCAGGGACAGCTGCCCCACAATCATGCCCTGTTCCAGCAGCGGAGCTCCCGTTTCGGCGAGGCGATTGGATGTGATGACAATGGTGTTGTCATCATTCAGTACCATGACGGGGTCCGCCTGCAGAAGAAGAGCAGTAAGTGGCTGATGGCTCAGACGGAATGTCAGTATAGTGAGTTATTCCTCCTTCCTGACATCTAAACACAGTAAAAGTATCTATCACATGGACACTTATCTATCCATACTTATGACAACCTTCCTCGTCAGGCACGGACCTCGATGAAAGCGGCCACTTCTTGAAGCACCAGGTTCCATTCCACTTGATCTTCGGTATTAAAGCGTGAGTATAATCTTCAATTTCATCAGACAATTCCTGATTTTAAGGTGTCACAAAGAAAACGGTTATGGGGGGGGGAAACCCTATAAAAACAGATGGCTATATTATACCACATAGTTAAGAACTTTATTATCAATATACAGTCCCGATTACAACCAAAAATGAAGAATGAAAATGACATGGATTTATTTCAAAATCAAAAACTTCAGAATGACACACATCAGTAAGATCTTCACAGACCAGGGCGACCCATACCTACTCAGTGCCATGTCGGCAATGAATTTATTTATTTTTAAATTAATTAATTGATTTTTTTATGGTAACATTGGTTAACAAAATCCAGTAAGTTTCAGCTGTACATTTTAACAGTAAGGCATATATGTATGTGTGTGTGTATATATGTATACATATATATGTATATATGTGTATATATGTATGTATATGTATGTGTGTGTACATGTGTATATATACATTTACACTGTGTGTTAACCTCCCATAGATTTCTTTCTGTTACCACATATTTGACCCTTTTTACGCCATCTACCTCCCCCCTCCACCAGGTAACTACAATCTATAGTTCACATCCGTGAGTCTCTGTTTGTCCTGTTCGTTTGTTGCTTTTAGGTTTATATCCCACACATAAGTGAAATCATGTGATTTTTCAACTTTTTTCTGTCTGGCTTATTTCACTTAGCATGATGATCTCGAGGTCCATCCATGTTGTCAAAATGGTAGTATGTCATCTCTTCTGGCAATGAATTTATGAATAGAAAACTCTTGATGGTAAAACCTCAAATTTTTAACATTAAAAAAATGAATACGGTCTAGCTAATTTTCTTTGGATTTACATCATACTTTTTTTTTTGGAAGGGGAAATAGTCTTAATAGTACGTGGGAGTAGAGGAAGACAGTAGAGGACTTATCGAAAGTAGTATATTTGAGAACCAAAATTAAGAAGTGTGCACTGAAACCATCAACTAAGTACAGAGTGCAGCCAGAATGGAGTACATTCTGAAATCAGTACAGATATTAATGAAATCAGCATGGATATTAAGTGGAACTCGAATGCTGTTAACTCTTAATGAAGGACAGTGATGCTGACATTCTAAATGGATGAAAAAACCAGAACACATTCACAATCCCTTTGTAAAACACTGTACACTTTTCTTGACCTAACATTTTGATTATTTTCTCTTAAACTAAATATGTTAACTTTCGTTTGCATTTCCAACCGTCCATTGATGAACGGTAAAATGCAGAACATGCTGAAGGGACATAGGCACGAATCAAGAGAATTATCTCTGATTAGTGTCTGCTTGCAATAAGAAGAGATGGGAAATTTTTTTTTTATCATCACCCTTATCGGAGGTTACCATACTTTGAACGTTGTAGTGATTTAGATATACCCAAATTATTTTAACATTAAATCTATTGTGAGAAAACATTAGCCATATACAATTAGAAGTTAGGATTTAAATTATTTTACCTTTAAATTCAAAGGATTTAAAGTACATTTACCTTCACCAGATCCTTTACAACGTCCATTTTGTTGAGAAGAAGACAGACGACTATAAATCTTGCATAGTATCGTAGCTTCTTAACCACCAACTCAGGCCTATACGAGATAAATGGGAAAATATTCATTAGATTACAAAAGAAAACATGCTTTTTGATTTTTCTAACTTTCCTACACCTTTTATACTCTTTTGATCCTATTCTGTAGTTATAAACATTTCTGCATATAACCCAGTCTTTTAACAAACACATTTCTTACTGATTCATTACATTGTTCATTCATAATTCATTCATTCAACAAATATCTATTGAAAACTTAGATGTATCAGTCACTATGTTAGATGCTAGCAGTAGAGAGATTTAAAAAAAAATGATAGACACAGGCTCTTGTTCACAGATCTTACAAAGTATTTCAAATGTAGACGAGACAGATAAATACTTAAAACACAGTAGAATAAATAAATGGATAGGAGAGACTAAGGATGCCATCAGACACTAGCTGTGGAGTGAGAAGGCTTCCTAGGGAGAGTAACGTTTAAGACTGTAAGAGAGAGTAGAAGGCAACAGGCAGAAAAGACAAGGTGAAAAGAGTTCCAGGAAGGACATTCTTTGTTTTGAAATCTTACTGTTCTGATATTAATATAATCAGCCAGTTTTTCTTACGCTTAGTGTTTATTTTTATGCCTTATCTTTTTCTATCCCTCTACTATCAAGTATCTGTGTCTTTTTAACACATCTTTTGTACACAGCATATGGTTAGGTCTCACCTTATTTTTTACGTCTTGCTTTTTTGATCATCTCTACCTCAATCATCTCAGGTCCTCAACCATTTACATTTAATCTCCGAGTTGCTTTGGCTGGGTCCGCATCTCCCACTTTGCTATTTGTTTTCCATTCTCCTAGTCTGTGTTTGTGTTCCTCTGTTGCTCCTTTTTTGCTTTCTTTTCAGTTAATCGAATGTATTTGAGTGTACCATTTTATAACCTCTTGGCTTCTTTTAGTGTTGTGAGGAGTGGCAGTTCGCATCTTCAACTTATTAAAGGCTATTTACAATTAATATAGCACCTTTTCGTACCTGACCTCTGTACTTATCCCTTATCAGTTCAAACCTGACATTTCCAATCTCCACTTCCTGCTTTGCGCATCCTACATCACAAATATCATAACCTGAAAGCAGTATTTTTTGTATATGTTTGACACTCTTCATAATATATTTTTTAAAATTCCTCTTTAATCATGAGTTATTTAGAAATGTGTCTACTAATTGACAAATTTACTGATTTTGTTTCATTCTTAATTTCTCATGGAATGGCACCAGAGTTAGATAATACATCTTGAAATCCTGCAACCTGTTCTGTGGCAAGTACAAGTCAATTTCACAAATTTTTATATAAGCATGAAAATAATGTGCATTCGCTTATTGCTGTATGGAGCTTGATGCACATTGGAACAAATTTTTAATTATGTTATCCAAATCATCTTATAATTCTTTATCTTCTTAACATCTAATTCGTTAAACATGGTATATTAAAAATTTCCATATATATTAGATAACATCAGTTTCTCCATGAAAATATGCCACTTTTTGCTTTATTATAATGCTACATAATTGGGTATTTACAAGTTTAGAAATTTTATGTTTTCTTGAGTTGTTCCTTTTATCACTATGAAGTAAACCTCTATCCCTAGTAATACTTTCTCCCTTAAATATAAATAATGTACACATAAACATAGCAGAATTTCTTCTTCTTAGTATCTGTCCCACTTCCCTTTTTCGGTGTACATTTTATCTCTGGAGGGTCTCCTATAAACAGTGTATTTTTCTGGATTTAAGAAAAACTGGATTTTTTTTAAAACAGGCATCTGATAATCTCTGACTTTTACCTAGGAAATTTATATCACTTTCATTTACTATGATTACCAATGCACTTGGACTTGTTTCCACTTTATTATTTTGTGCTAATCATACTTTTTTAGCATATATTATTTTTCTACCTTTTATTGTGATAATCATACTTTATTATTCACTTCCCTCACTTTCTTCTACCTGTGTTGAAGTTACACAGTCTCATGTTCTTTTAAAATATTTTTCTTAATATTTTAACAAGCAAACTACTTACTCTAAGCTTCTTCTGAACAAAGAATGAATATTATTAGTAGGGTTTAGTGCTTTTTCTTCTTTCATGTTATAGTTATTCAGGATTTGGCCCCATTTTATCTTCATAGCCTCAATCAGCCATTATTACAATGATTATTATCTTATGAAGCCTGTGCTTTTTTAGGAAACAAAGGGATAATTTTTTCTCACCAATCCTTGTTTACCACCCCTTCCTTCTATTTCTACTTTCCTCTTCCTGAAGAAATCCTTAGTAGCTCTTGTATCACTAAAACAACCACCCCGAAAGGCTGTCGGTCACAGCACTCGTCATCGGGCTAACGAATCGGAATTTTTTCTTAAAAGGGATGGTTGATCTATCTTATCCAGCATTTCTAGGTATTTTGGAGATAGCACTTTAGATTATCTATCCTACCACATTGTCAGAAGTGGAATTCAAAATAGAAAATTTGGATGTCCATTCACACCTGAAATATCAATAAGACAATTCTTTAATTTTTCATAAAAAATAAAATAGGTTCTATAAATCTATATCATAGATTATACAACTATGTAACTACACAAACATATACTGAACCAGAGATTGGCAAACTCTCTCTACATGGACAGACAGTAAACATTTTTAGCTTTGCAGGCCACTTAGAGTGTCTGTAGCATATTTATCTTTCCTTTTTCCACAACTCTTTAAAAATACAAAAATGGTTCTAAGCTACCATACAGTACAAAAATGGGCCATAATTTGCCAAACCCTGTATTAAATAAACATACCGAAGTGGCGGATGCGTTCTGTTTTGGAAACCACTGTGTCGGAATGCAGCAAAGCACAGAAAAAGTACGTCAGGGCTCCCTCCTCGCCCACAAGAGGCTGCCCCAGTCCGGCCTGAAACCCCAAACCCACAGCCCACAGCCTATGCCTGACTCCACATCAAACTGCAGGTAAAAAGGCCCTCCTGTGAGCCTCACGGGAAAGGTCCAGGTCAAATCCTCCACATAAATACCACCAGTAGGAAGAGTCCACGTGAATCTTCGACTTTAGATGCCTGTTTTCCACTATACCAAAACTTCAGTGCTGTCTACACTAGAGCGGGCGCCATGACTCCCTTGACAAAGTTCTTCTGGCGCTTGGGCTGCAGCCCTGACCACCCTGCCAGGCCCACTGCTCAGAAGGCACCGACTCTACCTACAGCTTTGCCTGAGAAACTGTTTTTCCAGGGGGCTAACGCAGCATCTCCCCGCATCTTCTGTGTGCCCAGAAACTTCACCTTCTGTGTATCTAACTGACCAGGGTCAGCCTCAGCCATTTACAACAGCTAAGGCTTGCAGGTCCTAGGACAAGTGATTATGTGGTGACATCTCCCCTGGTAAACAGGACAGGCCCGTGGGATGAAACATTCGGAGAGCTGTCTATGCTTAATGACAGACAGACACCTTGGTAATGGCTGGAATGTACCATTCCTCCTGGTTTTGACACAACCCTTAGGCACTGATACAGTGCAGAGAGAACTTGCTCCTTTGAAGAGATATTTTTGCCTTTTAAAGCAACTGTGAAATACTGGAACACTTTCTTAGTTTTCATCTCCTGGCTGTTGATTTTAGGAGTCGTGGCCAACTGCTACCTTGACCAGCCCCCTTGCCTTATGTGAACTAAGAAGTGAACAACCTACCAACTGAACAAAGTCCTTCCAGAGAACAAGGTGAAGATTTTGCACACTGGATGGTCCTTGGATTCTAATTTAGTGTCTATAGGACAAGAGATTTTGTCATCCTGATCCCAAATAATCCTACCTCTGCCTGGCCCTGCTCTAGGAGGCAGCACAGGAAAACAATTCGTATTTGGTATTTGCTATCAGGATAGAAAATTTCTCAAATCTGATTGTTGGGTTTTAAGCCAAGGGCCTAAGGCCAATTTTCCTTTTGGCAAATTAGAAAAGTGAATTATACAGGTATTTTATGATCGCTTAAAATAGTTCTTTGTATTACATTTATTTTCCATACTGATAAAATGTCACTTAGCCCTTTGCATGGTTTTAGATATACGATTTACCTCACCAAGAATTCAGACATATAGTACAATACAAATGCAAAAAAAGTGGGGATGGGGGGGAGGGGTAGGGTTGAAGGAAACATACCTGGAGTGAATACATCTCAAGCAAACCATAAGAAGAGCTGAATGAATAGTAACTGAACGATGCCACTTCTAATAGAAAAACGAAGTAAGGTGATGACAAAAAGAACTGAGGGAAAATAATTCAGCATCTACATAACTCACTGCATCAGGCTAACACCTCTAGACAGGTTTGAACAAGATTTGCTAGCGTGTGAAGGGGACTGACAAGAGTGAGCCTTTCCAAAAAAATGTTCCCGTTAGCAGGAAAGCTTCGGACAGCCAACCACAAGTGTTCTCCAGAAAGACAAGCCAAAACTACGTTTCCTTCTATCGCTAAAAGGATATAAACTCTTTCACGACATAATGACTATGCGTTGTGCTTCTGGGGCTAGGAAGAACATTCACATCTTCTAGGCCTGAATGTTCTCTTCCGATGATTCTTGGAATGCTGGCAATAAAGATTCTCCAGCTGAGTCCTGGTTACTCCTACGATTCTTGTCTCATCTGGAACTGATAACATCACCATCTACCTGTACCCCACATATGTCTGTGATTCCCGTGAGAAGAAATAAGCTGCAGGAAAAGAGCACACCTGTACACTTCCTCTTCTTTTTCTTCTCTACTCCAAGCATCTACCACACTGCCAGATACATCGTAAGTACTGATAATATTGATAATTACAAATTCTATAGGGTTTTTTTCCCTAACAGTGGAACTATATACCATGGCACAACAGTATTTTATAAAAGAAAATTCAAGCAGTATTAGCACCTTTTCTTTATTCCTACACGACAGCTGTCAACAGGATTCGGAATGTATATGAATTCAGAGCACACAGGCTAAAAAGAATCAAGGTTATCAGCTAAATGTCACTGGAGTTTTCTTTTCGATGAAACTTGTGTGACCCTAATCTCTCATATAGACATCATCCACTCCTCCTTTGTGCTCTGACTGTACCCTGGTATTGTGCCATCTGTTACAACATCGATAACATTTCTCACTGTTAGGGAACATGCCTCGGTATGCTTAAGAAGGCCTGGTACATAGCAGGCACTACATAAAGTCTATGAAATGAATAAAAGTTATCAACAAATATGTGCTGTTCTGCATAACATTCACACAAACTAAATTTTTTTAGTGTTTTATCTCCCTCTTTTTGAAAACATAGGTGCATACCTGTCCTCTTTATTGACTTGAGAATAATACGATCTCTGTCTGATTGCAGAATAGAAGGAGAAAGCCTCATTCAGATAGCTGGTCTCAGATGTGCGTAGGCTGTAAGAAAAAAATATCTTTAAATTTGACAGTGTTTCAAACTCTTTACCATGATAAATACTTGTTTCATTATTCCTCTGTTCCTCCACATGAGAGGAAGAGAACGGCTGTCCTAAATTTGAATCAGCAATATTCATATCACCCTTAAAATGTGTAAAAATAATAATGAGAATAAAAAAAAATAGCTCCCCACTGCTATTTGGATGGCAATCTCAAGTACACATTATTCTCATTCTTTAAAGGGACTCTCCAAATAGTTTTCCACCCAGTTAAATCTGTCTACACAGGACGAAATCTTTGACAATCCTCCCAAGTGCATACACAGTCACTTATCCTTTCGTTTCCTTAGATTTTTTTATCTCACAGGACTCTGAAACGGGTCTGGCTTGTATTAATCTTCAGAGGATGCTGATGAATTAGGTTGTTTAACATTTCTAGTTTTACGAGGAACTTCTTAGGAAAGTATCTACCCAAAAAGGTGCTTTTCTTCCAGCTAATAAATTGCAAATGGTCCGAACCTTTTTACTGGTATACCCAATATGACTTCATGATAATGAGATTTAGATTTCTAAAAGTTCTATTCTTGACTCAGGGTGGGACTATATATAGATGTTACTGCTCTGAAGATACAATCAGAAGTATCCTTATCTACTCCAAGTAACCTTTTAGACATATCCTACAAGTATGAGTTTTAAAGTATTCTTCTGAAAATCATTCCTTCAAACACATAAGTTACGATTTGTCTCCATATAGTATCGAAATTTATGGGAACCATTAATAACTATAAATTCATTTCTCTAAAACCAAGATCATACTCATATAAGTTATAAATAAGTCTGACCAAATAAGTCTGACCAATTGGACGGTGAACTTTTGAAGCTTTCTTTATAAAAGGCCCTCATGCTGTCTTGATCAATATGATCTGAACTGTTAGGGTTTCATTTGTAACTTCTCAGTTTTCTCCCCTACCACGGAAGTATATTATGCACACTTCTGCATGCTGTGTTTAAATCAGGACAATGCTTTATTTTTCCATATGCAATTCACTTACTAATAATGGTAGTATAGCTGCCCAATCTTAGAAGCAATTTCCCCTATTTGCCACCGCTTCAAGCCATACCGATTATCCAAGACTTGTCTGTTTTATATAGGAAATAAGAAAATAGAAATAAGAGACTATACATTTCAAAAATAACCAAATCAGTAAATTTAATAGGATAAAATATCACCCAATTCAGCATGAAATTTTAAATTCATGAATTCAAATTCATGAATTTTTCACAAAATTTCAAGGCTCATTCAATTAAATTCAAAAAGCACTTATTAAATGTCTAAAGTAAGTTAAAACATAAGAAACTTTGAGTTATGTTCGTGAAAATTAAAAGAAACTCCCACCCCTTCCAAATAGCCTTGACCATTAAACAATACCGACTTCAGAACTGAAACCATGAATCAGCCAATCTATATTAGAATTAATCAGAACCATTCCAGATATAACATTGTCTTTAAAAATCAGATAAAAACATTTCATTTTAAAGCCTTACATAACTAAGAGAAAATCAATTTGTTTTCATGTGGGTCATGAAGATAAAATTTATTAGGATGCAACAAGAAATAAAAAGTACCGAGGTAATAAAGGCCAAAACTGACTAACATGAAAAGCACCGTCGCTCTCCCTTAACTAAAGAATTCCTTTACCGATGCTGCTGCTGGAACTTCCAGAGTTTGGTGTAAACATCAAACGTTCTTCCAAAATAGGACTGCCACTGCTTCTGCCCATATTGTGGCAAATCCCTGCAAGAACAAATACGCAGATATTAACTTTAAATCTCTTACGCTATTTGAAAACTAAGTCTGGTGATGCTACAAGCCGGATAAATTTAAAACATCTGCATTCACGGTTTCTCTTTTGAAAAAGTTGTAATGTGGGGGACACACTCTCTCTCCTATGCTCCCCCCACTACCTCTGACAGCTCATTCTTGGTCTCCTTTGTAGAGACCTCTCTCGTGGTTTCTAGCATCCTCTTCCATCTTCCCAGGTGCTTTTATTCATACTCACTTCTATACTGATAACTTCTAAATGTTTATCTTCGGCTAAGAATTCAGCACTTGAAGAACACTGCTCTAGGGAATCTGGAAGTGAACGTGCAGGAGGTATTGTTCGCAACTAGTCTGCCCCCTCCCTATAGGGGAAATCAGACATCCCTGTCCTCGAGCCTGATAACTATGATACATCCCTCAGAGACAAACACTCCTCTACCGTCCCAACACTGGGGCTGGCCACAGAACCTGCCTCGGCAAATGCTATACAATTGTAAATGATCTAGACCAGGTCTGAGAAGCCTTTAAAAAATATTACTTGGGTCAGCGTTTTCACTTTCCCTCGGACCTGAGACCAAGACAGGGCTGGCTGCTCCTCCGCCTGGAGCACAGCGTAGGACACATCTGATGGAGCCTCAGAACTGCAGACGAGTTGTATCGAACATGGGAGCTAGGAATAAATCTCTACTGTAGTAAGGCACTAAAGTTGAGTGGTTGCCGCAGCCTCATTTAGAAGCCAGGACAGAAACTGGTACCAGGAACAGGTTACTGCCATAACAAACACATCACAGAAGTGAGGCCGCTGGGACTGAGCGGCAATTCACTGTTACTGAAGACGACAAAAATGAGGAACTGTATCTGCCGGCAATAACTTGGAAAGTGATATCATGACCAAAGAACTGGTGAATTTAGACAAAGAAGCCAGGAATATAGTATGCTACTAGCCCTGGAAGCCATTAGCTGTACTCCACAAAATATGAGAAAGATGAACTCAGAAAAGAACTAGCTGCAAGCGGGGTGGAAAAGGCGAAGAGAAAATCCACAAATTCCAGAACTTTCAGGATTGAAAGATATAACAGTTTCTAATGTATAAGTGTAAAAAAAAAAATGAGAAATGCTAGCTTACCACTTAAGACTGACTCTCATCTTCAGGATAAAATCCCTTCATGAAAGACAATATATATAGGGGACAGGTCCTAAATACATTCTTTTGGTGGAACAAAACAGATCGCAGAAAAGAATCTAAGAATTTGGCTGTCTTGTCAAATTCTGATAAGTTTCAGGTATCCATAATAAAGTTTGAAAGAGAGAAAGAGGCATGTCTCAAAAATCGTGGGTATGGTTATTGGTACATGGAGGCTTAACCTGACAACCAAATAGTCAACTAAATTTTGTGAGAGTTACGTCAATGTCATTTGTTTTACAAATGGACAATAATTGTTCATTGATTAGGGTGGTACACTTCTTATTCCAGTCTGACTTGTCTTTCGTTTTTATTGATTTTTATTAGTTCTCACACTTATCAATCTTTATGTTTATAAGTGCTTTTTCTTTTTAAAGAGACATCTATACAATAATAATCTTTTAAAAGATTTGAAGTATTGGCTTTCAAATTTAACTCTTTAATGTAACCAAAATTGAGTTTCACATGTGTAACAAATTCTAACTGAATGATTTAAATATATACATATATATACATATCCTTCTGGATAATATAGTAGAACTGGAATTGCAGCCACCAATTTTCCCTTATGTTTGTGCTCAGCTCTTTGTTTTATTCCATTGGTTTGTTTTTCAGTTTCCTCATTAACATTCTGTTAATTGCTATAGCTTCATCAGTCTGGCATATTTCTTCTTTTTCAGGAGTGCCTTGGCTATTCTTGGTTCCTCGCACTTGCATATGAATTTTAAAATAGCTTATTAAAGTTCTAAAAATAAAATCCTAATAGCAGAGTTCTAATGAGGACTGAACAATCTGAAGACCCATTTGGTGAGTTAACATTTTAAAAAATAATTTTTCATGTCAATAGTATCTCATTCCATTTATGTTGAAAGCACTGTGTCGCTAAATAAATTTTATAACTTTTTCCATAAAGGTCTAATATTCCTTGGTTCACATTATTGCAAAGTCTCATATTTGTATTGCTTTTGGGAAAGGTACTTTCTTTTATTTATTTATTTTTAGGAAATAAGCAACACATTTATTAAACTCCTCAGGAAAAGCATGATGAAATAATAATAATTCGATAGTTAATTTGAAAATGTGGTGTATAAAAATAAAGATCAACACATCTATTTTTTAAGTTATGTCTTTAAAATGTTTTTTTATAATAGAATGTTTTAAACACACAAAAGTGGAGAAGAATACAATGAACTCCCATGTAACATCACCAGCTTCACAGATTATAATCTTAGGGTCAATCCCTTCCATGTGGGGTTGGCCAGGTAAATGACAGTGTTTTGTTTTGGGGCTCCCGACCCTTTTCCATCAGTTCTATTGTCTATTTCTGGGCTAATACTACTTCGTCTAAATCAGTACCCCTACATCACCATGAGCACTATTTTCAATTAAGAAAAGAATGCAGGCTGTATTTCAGAATGATCCCTATAAACCAAATGTCTACCAAACTACTTAAAATAGAGGAAACAAATGTTCGGTAGTAAAAGGAAAAAACTTTTATAAATTTTCTCATTTTAACTAAGTCCAACTTTCAAGTATAAAAGAAATCCTTTATTTACCTTACATAATAACCTGGTTGTCTTGGTAAATGCTACAAATTTATAGAAATTTAGGCAGTATTTTATGTTATTTGGTTTTGGGGAAAAGGATGTTTATCTTCCAGATTTTATACGTGCTCAGCTTTGGTGTATATGGACACGGTATTTGTCTTGTTTTATCATGTAAATTTTTTCACTTATTATATATCATTAAGATTTTCTCATGTTAATGCATGTGCCACCCTGTGTAGAATACACATACATGTTTGGGATTGACAGAGACCATACACACACACACAAACCTGCTATATAATTTTTATTTTTTTAGTGAAGGAAACATAATATCATGGAAATGAGATGGCTACAGAGTAGAAACAAACGCAGCTTATATTTGTGTAGCTTTTCTCTTGCCCCCGTGGGGTATCATGCTATGGATGGCATGTGCCCTGCAGTTAGGCAAGACATATTCTGAAGACACGGGATGAAAGGAGAAAACCTGGTTACTCTATATAATTCTATCAAGTGCTAAGTATTATGGAGGCCAGAGAAAGTAGTATGAAATATGATCTGTACAATAAAGGAGCTTATTGTTTAGCTAAAGAGACTAACACATATACAGGAAAAAAAAATAGCACGTAAGTATAAACTATATGGTACTGAGTAAAAGTAATAGAAGAGTACAGAAAAGAGATACACTGGGGCTCACACAGCCCGGGAAAGCTGCAAAAAGAGATTTGAATAGGCGAAAGAGAGATCATGCGAGAGAGAGAAAGAAATGAGATACTTAAGAGAAACAAAGACAATTATAAGACGGAAGTTTGCAATTATAAGCTAATAAAACTGTAGCACAAGTCTCAGCCAGGCCTCTCTCATGCAACTGCGGGCAGCTCGTGGTGGATGGCCACCCTCGAATGTCCTGCAGGGCCTGTCTGGGGATGGCCGGAGTGCTGGGTCAGTGTTTCCATCATCCGACAGGCTAGCTTGGCTCTGTTTACGAGGGTGGTTGCAAGGATCCCAAGAGCAGCAAAGGAGAGGGAGGGCAGCTCAAATGTGCTTTTTTCTTTTCAAGTTTTTGCATCAAGTTTGTACTGTCTCATTGGCCAAAGCAAATCGCACGGCCAAGCCTGGAGTCACTGAAAGAGGGGACTACTTGAGGGCATGGATACAGGGAAGAGAATGATGTTTATAAAGAAACGGAGACCTTATGTTTCTCTTTTTCTTTTTGAATTTTGAAAATAGTATGTCCCTTGGGACAAAAATACTAAATAGGGATAAAACGAGAAGTAAAAATACTCTATTGCTTGTATCCTCAATTCTAGTCCCCAGAATAACCAGCATTAACGATGTATTTTCTATGTACATTTAAGTATACATGTGAGTGTTTCTATTATTAATAAATGGGATCAAACTATATACAATGTTCTGTAACATACCTTTTCAATTTACTAATATACAGGTTTCTTTAATGCATACAGGATTACATCATTATCTACCAAACATAATATTTAGTATATAAGGAAATAATTTATTCAACTAATCCCTCCTGACAGACCTTTATATTGCTTCCAGTTTTCTCTTGTTAGAGATGCTACAATAATAGCTATGATATGAGTAAAAGGTAAATTTCTATAAGTGGAATCGATGAGTGATGGAAGATTTGCATTTCTGTACCAGATGTTAAGAAAATGAGCAAAAAAGCAAAAGGCTTTCTGACTGGAAGTTTTCAGGCACACATAAGAAGAACGAACTAGTAATTGCATTTTTAATCTATTTCCATTATCTTTATGATAAGTAGAAAGTCATTTCAGATTACAGAAATAGGTTAACTATAGGTAATAATTTCCACATTTATTGCAAGTTATCATTTTTAAAGTCTCCACAGATCTCTAGTGAGAAGGTGCAGTAGAAGAAGCTAATCAGATATTCAAAAATTGAAGCTGCTGCTAGAATCTTTAAGATTTATTCAAGTCGCTGCTGCTAAGGAGACCGTATTATATAAAAGCACTAGGCAGCCACGTTACCTTCATGAGAGCTAACAACTCTTAGATGCTTCTTTAAAGACAGTGTGTAAAGTCTTTAGGCAAATTTTCAAGTAAGCATCTACTTGCAAGTTCCTTTAAGTTTCTAAAACTGACAAATTTAATAAACCTCAGTAATACATCCTGTTAAGGGAGAAAACAGAACTAGAACTCAGTGTTTTATTTCATGACTACATAATTTCAGGTGGTCAGCAGAAAGGGCATTTAGGGAAAGGGAATTTTGTATGAGGACTAGAAGCACATAAAAAGTGATCTAAAAGGCTCCTGACAATACGTTGTAATGCACAAGTATTTTTTAACTTATAGCTATTTTCCTGAAAAGAATTTATAACATCTACCACTCTGGTCTAAAGACTCAGGCACTATAAAGATAGCAATTTCTTTTTCAAAATAGGATTAAAAAAATTTTTTTTAACATCCTAAAAGATAAGTCCTAGGATCACCCTTTTTCTAATGAGGCATACCATAAAGCTAATAGAAAAACCACAATAATATGATTAGAGTCTAAAATTAACTAGGGTACTTTATAAAGAGTTCTAGATAAGTTCCTCTACTATTCATAGCTTGACTCTGGTTTTAAACTCTGAGTATATCATTTGGTCATTTCTACTGTCAGCAGAGATGGGAAATTAATGATCCATAGAATTAAATTAAATGGGGCTCTGTGAATTATCCCGTTAGCTAAACGACCTTATATTTCATATTTTGCAAAGGCACCTGTGTTATAAATTGGCTGCTCATATTCTTTTTCCAAGGCTTTAGAGGAAATCAAAACTATGACATTGATCTCTCGCTCCCTTCTTTTTAAACCCTCAACTCTATCTACAAAAGCTGGGAACAGAGGTGTGTAGTGCAACATCACCTTCCCAAGCAAATGTGATTCTCAGAGATGCTGCAAATGCAATGCTGAGATGCCAAAACTTAGAAAATTTCTTCCAAGTTTCTGCAGTTCAGCCCTCTCTACTAGATTGAATGAGCTAAGATGACTGATGTCTACCAACACTGAAAATCCAAGTCCAATAGTCACTTCCCAGTCCTCCCTGGGGCAGGACGCTGTTCACCACTTCCTCACCATCCTGAGTCTCTTATTTTGGTTTTGTTTCCCTTAGTCTGACCCTCAAAACTTGGCTTCCCCAGGGTATGTAAGTGTATGTGTAAACACGCACAACACAAGGCATGTGCATACACGTATGCACATGCACATTAAAATGAGGCTCAGAGAGCTAAGTGAGGTGCCTGGGAACTCACGACCCGTAAGTTGTTGAGCAAATTCGCACCTTCTAACTCCTATCCAAAGCTCCCTCCTCCTTTCTACCATATGGGAAAAACAGTTTCGATTTTGATTCTGCATAGCAGAGTTCTTCTCTGGGAGCTCATTCTGCTCCCCGGGTCTTGGGATGCTGGTGATCTCCAACAAGGCTGTGCTCAAAGGCTAAGGAATAACATGACTTGTCTGATCACGGCTTCCGGCCCCGGAGCACACCGACCCCCCACACACATTTCTGTTGGCACAGAGAGGACTGTGTGACAGGAACACCTCTGTTCCACTCCACGCCTCTGTTCATTTGTATACCAGACAAAACTGTGTTCGAGACTTGTAAGGCCCAATTAAGCACTCCTTGTTTTAACACCAGCATTAAAAAAAAAAAAAAACAATCCATAGATATATGTTTTTCAAATTTAGGTTTATGAATGGATCTGGGAGTCTGAAAGTGCTGGGCATATCAAGAGGCCCAGACTGTTAAGACTGAGCACTTCTTTTCGGGGAGCTTAAAATATCATGATGCCCCTGCATCGGCCGTTTTGCTTACTGTAGAGGGAGCAGAGATTGAGAGAATAAAAGATTGAGAGAGAAGAAATGCACAGGAATGATTGATTGGCTTGACATCTTATTTATCTTTAAATCTTGCCCCTAGCCCTAGCCCTAGCCCAGGACCCAAAACGGAGCTGGCACACAGACCGTTCCATTCCGAATGGTGGCTTGTGGATTTGAACAGCTTTGAATAATTATCCTTTATTTGAATTTAAACATGCCAAGCCAAATAAAGCTATGGAATGGCATCTCCTACCCCTGTGAACCAGCTCCAGGGGAAGTATAAACAATCTTAACATTTAGAAACAGAGGTATTAATAAATTTAGTTTCTAATGGTACCTTGCCCATAGAAAAAGAAGTTGTCAAAGTTTAAATCCCATGGCCCTGAAAGTGTTGGTGCCTTTACACCTCACCTGCCCTGCCAAGTGTCCACGACTATCTTGTTAGTGTGAAGTTACCAAAAGGACCTCCACAGATGTGAGTTCCTCTGAGAATCGAGCAGATGAGCACAGGAAGCCAGGGAGCCACCTGCCACCATTCCAAGAGGTGAGCGTGCACCTGTGCTACCCCAGAGAGGAGGCAATGGGAGCTCCCCTGAGAGTTGGGGATCCCTGCTCCTATATTGAGGAGAAACTTCTTCAAAGCAGCACTTCCCAAATTAGAATCCGTCATATTAACACAGGCTATTACTTTATCTGCCAACGCTCTGGTTTTTTTCATCTGTGAAAACCGAGAAAATAATGAGGTTGTTTTGAGGATTGAATGAAATCCAGGGAACTTAAAACATCTTTATTTTTTCTCTTTATATGCCTCCTGCAGATCTTAAACAGTAACCACAAAAATCCTCCCCCAATCAATCGCTGATCTAGCTTCTAGTAGCAACTCAAGAAGTAAAGAGGTTCCTGTCTGTGTCTTTGTTTCTAGCCAGGCCTCACAATTAGGAGAGCTAACTTAAAAGATCAGGTTATACTGAGCTTGGATGATTAAAAAGAACTAATGAGAAATGTGCTGATCTATTTTGTTGTTTAATATTTTGGTATAGCATTAAAAGAGCTGATTTTCCTAGATTCTGGGGAAATGGTGGCAGTGCAGTTTCGAACCTACTCAGATACAGACAGAAACTAAAACAGACTGTATTTAAATAAACAAAACCAAAAACCCCACAGGCAACATTTTCAGCAAAAGTAAGTGTTACGGGCTGACCTGTGTCACCCCATAATTCATGTGTTCAGGGCCTCACCCTCAGTACCTCAGAATATGACTGCAGTTGGAGACAGGGCCTGGAAATAGGTAATTAAGTTAAAATGAGGCCTTGGGGGTAGGCCCTAATCCAATCTGACTCATGTCCTTGTAAGGAGGAAATGAGGACACACAGAGGGACACCGGGAGTGCTCTAGCAAAGAGGGACAGCCACGTGAGCATAGAGCAAGAAGATGCCCATCTGCAGGCCGAGGGGAGAGGCCTCCGCAGGAACAACCCTGCTGACCCCTGATCTTAGACTTCTGGCCTCCAGAACTGTGAGACAACAAATTTCTGTTGCTTAAGCCTCCCCAGTCTGCGGTACTTTGTTATGGTACCTGGAGCACACTAATACAGTGAGCAACAAGGTTACCCCTCAAATCCCAAAGTACAGGTGGGTGACCTGCTGGCTATCGGCATCTGTATAGGAAGAGGCAGAAGAAATAAATGGGAACATCTGATCAACCTGTGCAGAAGAGAACCCCAAAACAGCCAAGATGTATTCCCTTGGACAACAACACAGTGGACCGTTTTGAGGAAAGAAGTTAAAAGCGGGAGGAACTTTGCCTGAGCCAATAGCCGTACGTGGCTACCGAGGACTTTTGAACTGCAATGTGTGTAAGTGTAAAATATTCAGTGTACTTCAAAGACTTGTAAAAAAAACAATGTAAAAGATGTCGATAACTTTTTATATTAATTACATGTTGAAATAAAATGTTTTGGATATAATGGATCAAATAAAATAGGTTAAAATTATATCACCTTTTCCTTTCTACATTTTTAAAATCTGGCTGCTAGAACATTTTAAATCACATTTGTGGCTCACGTGACATTTTTAATTAGTCGATGCTTCTCTAAATCATGTGATCAACAGATCTACTGAACTCTGGTGGCAGTCTACTTCAAGAACAAGTGCAATTCTTTTGGGTGGCAAGCCATATAAAAGGAAAGCATAATATAGCACAAACTTGTACGAACAGTTTAGGGTATTATCTCGGAATAACATATACCTTACTATTACCCGTTTGCAGTACCTGCCTCTAGGAAAGTATTAATTTTTTGAAGGAGGAGGAGAAGGAAGAGGGAGGGGAAGAAAAAGAGAGAGGAAAAGAGAGGAAGAGGACAATGGAAAAAACTCAATTTCTCGGTTATCCTTTCCTATTTAGAAACTAGGGCTCCCTAAAGGGAGGCTTTGAAAGGAAGCATTGCGGATGATTTCTTCTCTGAGTTATTGGGAACATATTTAATAGCAATAATCTCTGCAATGATTTTTCTAAGACCATTATAGCTTCACTTTGGTGCACTTCTCTGTAAATACACACATTCGCGGGCTCCAACGCTTATTTTAGCTTTGTGTATTTGCTCCTCTGGAGTCAAATTATTAGGGACCTGGAGGCCTTCGCTGTTTCAAAGCACCAAAAGTCACGGATATCACTGGCAGACGCAGCTGTGTATCTCAAATACATGTCTCAAGATGCTGCCTTATATAATCCCACCAAATATTCCGTGCTGCTTCGTCACCATGGTAACCAGAACCCTGCAAGCACTCGGGCTTTGATCATTTTCTGACAGCATTCAACGCTATTTCTAACACTTCATTACTACTGTAACTACAAGCACAACACCATTCATTTCATCCATTTCTCACTCTCTGGACTATGTTTTCTTACACAGTGAGTAGAAAGAAGAACTTATTTATTAAGCACATATTATCAGAAGGTATTTTCAGTCAAGGAAAATTCCCCATTAAGGTATTCACGGCTGGGCAATTGAAGAGGCTCTGACAACTTAGATCAACAGCTTAATATAAGGCAGGAAAACACACCTTCGAGAGTAAAAAGAGAATTTATTACATCCAAACGAGGTGTGATATAGAAAGTCTGAAGTCTTTCATTCACTGAAATGCACTTTTTCACTCTGTTTGCAGAGTGAAAGGGCCAGGTAAGAGGGACTACAGCGCGGTCGTGGAGGTGCTGGATGTCCTATGGCTTTATCCAAGGACAAGCCACCTAGGTGTGTTCAGTCTGTGAACGAACACACCTGTGAGCGAGCATCTGCGATCTTGCTGCCTGGAGTATATCGTCAGTTTCGGCTCAAAGGAACTCACAAAAATTCTCAGAACAGATACACTTATAGGTACTTTTCGGCAAGTGTATTACACTGCAATAAGTTTAATAACCAGTTTGTGAACGTGACCAAGAAAGAGAAAACACAAAGGAAAGCGAGCCAAAGGATAAGCAGGAACAGTAAAAGTAATGCTGCAAAAGAAAGGCCAGAGTTAAAAGCTGGTGCTATTCCAGCTGGATGCCCACTTCGATCCACTTCCTCAAGTCCAAAGCTGGTCCAGAACCACTACTAATGTATTTTTTTTTTTGGTCCCCTATAAGCACTGTGCTCCTGTTTTCTTTTCGGGCCAATACAAATATAAGGGGAAGGGGAGGGGACAACCAAAAAAAAAAAAAAACTCATCAACACTTGAAAGTAGAAAGCTATTTAAATTTACAAAACTCAGAATAGTCACGGAGGATTCATTCTAGATATTTTCTGAGAATGCTGAGAAAAAGGGAGATGAAAATCAAAAGAGAATAGATAGATGGTTACAGAAAATTTAGACTGGATATTCGTCTAAGCATTACAAGTATAAATTAGGAAGGAGGAACAAGAAAGAAAAAAATGAGATATATAATAGTAAACTGAAAAAATATTTATTTCTGATTTAAAAATACCTAAGGTCTCACACCACACACAAAAATTAACTCGAAATGGTTCACAGATGTAAATTTAAGAGCTAAAACTATAAAACTCTTAGAATAAAACATAAGGGACCTCGTTTAGGCAATGAGTTCTTAAATGTAACACCAAAGTACAAATGATGAAAGAGAAAAATGACAAACTGGACTTTTTACAAATGAAAAGCTTTTGTGTTTCAAAGGATACCACTGAGAAATGAACAGACAACCCAAACGAAAGGAAAATATATATTTGCAAATCAATATATCTTACGAGGTACTTGTATCCAAACACACAGAAAACCACTACAACTTACAAAATAAAAAGCTAAATAACACGATTTGAAAAATGGTCAAAGGATTAGAATAGACATTTCTTCACAGAAGACATAAAAATGGCCAATAAGCACATGAAAAGGTGCTCAGCATCATCAGTAAATTGGGAAATGCAAATTGAAACCACAATGAGATACCACTTCACACCCACTAGGATAATCATCATCAAAGAGACAGGTAATAACAAGTTTTGGTGAGGATGTGGAGAAAATGAAACCTTCATACATTGCTGGCGGTACAGCCTTTTGGAAAAACAGCCTGGAAGTTCCTCATAAGGTTAATTATAGAGTACCACATGACCCAGCAATTTCATTCCTTAGGTATATACTCAAGAGAACTGAAAACATATGCCTACACAGAATCCTGTACACAAATGTTCATAGCAGTATTATTCATAACAGCTAAAAAATGCAAAATAACTCATATGTCCATCACCTGGAGACTGAATAAACAAAATATGGTAAATCTGTACAATGGAATAATAATCTATAATAAAAGGAATGAATTACTGATATATGTTGCTACGTAGATGAACCTCAAAAATATTATGTTTAGTGAAAGAAGCCAGTCACAAAAGACCATACATTGTATGAGTCCACTTATGTAAAATGTCCATAATGGGTAAATAAATCCACAGAGACAAGATTAGGGATTGGGGAAAGTGGAGAGTCACTGTTAATGGGTTTGGGAGTTCCCTGGGGGGTGATTAAATGCGACAAAATTAGATTCTAGTGCTAATTGCATAACTCTAAAAATATATACTAAGTCATATAATTGTAAATTTGAATGAGTGAATTTTTATTATATGAAATATAGCTCCATAAATCGGAGGAGGAGGAAGAGAAGAAGAGGTCAGAGTTATGTGAACTATGATATTTTAAGAGTTGGGAATAAAGGATCTTGAGAGTCACGTGCCAGAAGTTACAGAAGAATTTTTCATGCAAACTTTTAAACAGTTTCTTTCTTTAAATCTACCATCCCTTAAATTTGTTTTATTTGCCTTAATTTCAACAGGCACAAGGAGATAGATAAGAAATATGCTTAACAGAGATGCTAAATCTGAAGCTAGCAGCGAGGAGGTGGCCATGGGTCTGTATTTTCACAAGTTCCTCAGGAAGTATTTGAGAACAGGGATTGTTAGTTTTATCTTTGGATTATCTGTACCCAGTACAGAATGTGGCACATACTGGAGGCCAAGTAAATGCTAATAAATAAGACAGACCTGGATATTAATGGAGAAAAGGAAAAAAAAAAAAAGTCTAAGTATGCAATTTAAATGGTTTATAACAATCTAGAGGGAAAAAAAAAGACTTAAAACTTGGACATACTGAAGTCATTTTGGGAATTATAAAAGTAAAAGAAAATAATCTATTAAAAATATGCAATTAATCTATAAAGCAAAGATCTCTTCTGCAGCACGAAACAAGATGTGGCAGAGTGAGGCATTAACGCTGTCTCTGGAATGCTCCATTTAACAAGTGTTCTTGAAGCACCTGCAGTGAGCAAGGCCCTGGCTTAGGTACCAGAGAAACAGTGACGACAGGGCCTTGTTCTTGGAGATGTTTCATTTTAATGAAGGAAGACATCATAAGCAAATAAATAAGATCCCTTGAGACAGTAATGAGTTTTATGAAGAAAATTAAACGACTGTAGGAACAAGAGAGTGATTTAAAGCGTAGCTTCAGATAGAGTGGTCATGGAGGATTTTGTGACCTCGTGTTATCTTTATCACTGTAAATGTTTTTTAAAAGATATATGAACTTTAAAAATAAACTCTGCCAGTACAGTTCTAAATATAGGGATGTAGAATACAATTATAAAACATGTGAGGAAAAGGTTGCATTTTCCCCCAGGAATAAACTGTAAATTAAAATAACCCATGATCATTCACTTCTATGTAGAATTTCAAAAATAAAACCTATTTTACCTATAAGCATTAATTTATTTATGACCAGAACTAAGCTAATTAATGAAGCTTTAGGTCAGAAGTAAGTCAATATGCTAAGGATCTCAAGAACTAAAATGTGGGCTAAATCATTTAAACAGAACAAAACCATAAAAATTATTTACCCACCGCATACAAGCATACATAAAGAATACATTTTGACAAAAGCGCATACAGCTTCTGCTACCAGTCTGTTCAGGACACTCATAACTTAAAGTAAAAATAACACTATCTAGAACATTCCATCGTTCTTTTAGCCAACGGATATTTCAAAATAAGGAAAAGAATGAATAAAAGAAACAAGCAAATAAACAACTGTACAAAAATGTAACAGGAGAGCAGCCCAGTTGACCTGCATTATGCACTCATAGGCACCTCAGTCCCCAACACCTCACTGTGCAAAATCAGATGTGAATCGGGTATGATGTGGAATAATGTATCTACAGCCATCTAACAAAGCAGCTCCCTTCAACTTGACTAAAACAGCTACCCTCTTTTCCTACTGTTCTTTCATCTGAGAATGAAGAAATAGCATCAAAGAAAAAAAACACCATCACTTCTAGGACAGATATTTAGGTAACATTCTACACACAACTTTCAGAAAGTAACCATACGTCAGCCATGGGGAAAAAAAAAACATACAGAATTAGGGACAAGTTTAACCGCGTCAAGAGTCCACTAACCTTAACCCATTGAACAGCTGCTTAGATTTATCCAGAAGGTAACAAAAATCTGTAACCGTTTTCCTCTCTCCTTGCGGGATGTCATCTTCAGCACCTCCAGACGACATGATTTCTTTAAGAGCAAATTCAGTCCTGTAAGAAAACATGTGTCCATTTACCAAGTAGGTGAAACTAAAAAGAGAAACAGACCTCGGTTACATCATCTGATAGAATTTTTTTTTCAAGACAGAGAATTCTTTCTGATTACAATCAAATCATGGAAATAATTTAAGTGTGAGATGGTGGGAGAGAACTGATGATCTCATATTGTCGGTAGGACTGAGGAGTGGTCCATCCAATCTTCCAAAAAGTTGGAAAGCAACCTTTAGAATATTCTTTCATCCAATAAATTTATTTGAATGCCTATTGCATTCCAGGCACTCCTTTACATGGTTATGAATAAAAAATGTTGATATTTTGGATGTATTCATCTATTTGATCCATTCTATAAATCGATCCTGTAAAATGATCCTACAAATGGAAAATACTTTATCTATAAAGATATTTATTTCGGTATCATATTATTTAAAGGCTGATAACCTAAAAGAAGCAAAGAGGGAAATGGTTAAGTACTTCATAGCACTCTAATGACTGCACACTACCCTATCACTAACTTACCATTATATTTGAGATAGAAGGTAATAAATAATATGGGAATGCTCAGTAGAAAAAAAGGGATGAAAAAATCATACCCACACACAGAGGTATTTTAAAGCTATATGTTTGTGTGTGTGTTGCAATAAGACTTTATGGACATGAACAGTGTTAATAAAGTAGAGGGCTTTATGAACAAAGTAGAGGGCTGGATTTGGTCCATGGGCCATAATCCGGTGATGCCTGGTTGAAGGGGCACAGAAAGCAACAAGCAGCATAGTAGGAGCCCAGGCAAGCGCAGAGTCAGATGGAATTTACACGTCTCTAACATGTGGAAATGAATGGAGGAAGCTGAATGTGACTGACATCCAACTTCTCACCTACGCATCTACTAAATAAACCAAGTACATCCGTATTGGCAAAGTAACGATAAAACTGTGCCAGAATAATTACATCACGAACACAGAAAAGAATTTTTCTTCTTTGACTATTTGTTCGTAGTTCCAGTAGGAAAATGAAAACCAGTTCAAATCCAGCCTCTACGAGTAAAGCTCTATTTTATTGCAACCAAACTATCTTCACCTGTAATTGATCATGTTCGACAGCCATTTTAAACACAGCGACTCGCTTTACAGTACATAGAGTATGAACCGACACTAAACATGGAAACAGAAAATTCATTTGTGTTTACACACAGACAGAAATCCCTGGGACAACACAAGGAAATCTGATTCTAGTGTAGGGTAAATGGGCAGAGGAGACAAGGGCCAGACACCAGAGATGGCAGTCGGGGTGTGGTGCAGTTGTTTTGGTGAATATTTTTCTCTCCAACATGGTCTGAAACAGGCAACTGTGGTTGCGAGGCAGGGAAACGGTCGGCAAGCCTGTCAGTGTACAGGTGGCACTGGGGCCAGCTAGTGGGGAAGTCGCTCACGACAGGTACAGAGGCACTGGGTGGCCTCTGCATGTCCACATGGTCCCTCTTACCAACACCTATCTCCACACTCCGTGGACTAGAGCTTTTAAAAGAAGGAAAACAGATCTGGAAAGATGCTGAGCCTGGGAAGGGGTTGCACAGTGTAAAGACCCTGGGTAAGTCCTCTTCCTCCCTCCCAACCCAACCTTCATTTTCTGAACCCAGAAGGGGAAGCACAAAGTAGGCGCAAACCAGACTAGCTTTCTCGGCTCTGCTTCGCATACCTCATGAGCCAAGACATGGCAGCTCACAGGAGAACAGCAAATAAAAGTTTAAAATGAACAGATTTGATAAGGAAGGACATTAGAAATAAAGCAGGAAGGAAATTTCATAATGAAGCAAGTAAAAATACTAGGTCTGAAAAATATAATCACTGAAATAAACTTAAAAGATGAATGGATCAAAGAGAAAGAATATAGTTGAATAAATTAATAAGCTAAAATATCATCAGGTTTAAGGTATTCTGCCAAAGGACATCTGGACGAAATAAAAGTACATAAAAGAAAAACCAAGAGATATAGAACAGAGAAATGAAGGACATCAACATCCACATAATATAAAGAGAGGAGAGAAAAAACACATGAAGGTGATGAAAATTTGCAGACATAAATTTCCGAGAATTAGAAAAAATATAAGATTTCAAACTAAAAGGGCTCGAAGTAAAAAAAAAAAGAGAGAGAGAGAGAGCGATAAAGAATTTCACAGCTAGAAATATTAACATACAGCTTAAAATTCCAGAGACGATCTCTTCCTTTCCTCAACAATCCAGGCCTATAACCATCGGGCGGCACAGAGGGGAGCCCGCATGGGTGTCAGAGGCCACATCCACACAAAGGGCCAGCGTGCACGGGATGCGGGAGCCAGCATGAGGTGAGGCGGGCATCCGCCAGGACGCAGAACTGGTGGGAGTGAGGGCCTGCCAGGTGGGTAAGAAGGTCATCTCCACAGGGCAGGGTTCTGAGGCAGCAAGAGATCTGTCTTCTGTAGGAGATTCACCAAATAAGAAAATCTATTAAGGACAATTAGACCCAGAGCTCCCTCTGTAAGAGAAGGGAGATATCAACATGGGAAGGGAAAAGGTTAGAATGAACACTGTGGATTGAAACTGGAGATCCGGGTGAACCAGTGGGTTTCTAAAACTACAGACACAGATGTGCAGGGTGTGTATGTGTGTGTGCATGTAAGCACACGCGTACGTACACGTTAGCTCCCTCAATCTGGCTACTGAGAGGGCCTCAGAGCAGTGACAACCTCCACTCTCTAATGGTCCACCTCACACATCCCTAGCACCCAATCTTGGCTTCTAATACCATTCTCCAACAAAGGAAGCCAGAGCTCCTTGGAGAACTGGAAATGGCTAATTACAGCACTGAGGCAGAAAAAGGACAAGATGAATCTGGACTATCCCATGCCAGAGAGCTAGAAAGTACTCAAAGGATGAGGGATGTGTCAAAAGGACCTAAGTGTCCACCAACAATATATGATAAAGAATGTGGCATATATACACGATGGAATATTATTCAGCCATAAAGAAGGGGGAATCCTGCCATATGCGATGACATGGATGGATCTTGAGGCCATTATGCTAAGTGAAATAAGTCAGACAAAGACAAATACCATATGATCTCGCTTGTAGGTGGAATCTAAAAAACGGAACTCACAGAAACACGGAATAGACTGGTGGTTGATAGGGGTGGGGTGGGGAAACAGGTGAAGGTGAACAAAGGTACAAACTTCCAGTTATAAGATAGTAGGTTCCGGGGACATAATGCACAGCATGGTGATTACAGTTAACAATACCGTATTGTATATTTGAAATCCGCTAAGGAGGCAGATCTTAAAAGTTCTCCTTATAAGAAAAAAACCTGTAATTATATGAGGTGATCGATGTTAACTGAATATAATGTGGCAATCATTTTGTAATATGAAAAGTCAATATGTTGTACACCTTAAACTAATATAATGCTATATGTCAATGACATCTCAATAAAACTGGAAAGAGAGAGAGAGAGAGAGAGAGAAGAGAGAGAGAAGAGAGAAAGAAAGAAAGGAAGAAAGAAGAAAGAAAGAAAGAAGAAGAAAGAAAGAAGAAGAGAAGAAGAGAAAAGCAAAAGAAAAAAGAAGGAAGGAAAGAAGGAAGGAAGGAAGGAAGGAAGGAGAGTGTGTCCGCGCAAGCGAGTAAGCAAGCAAGCATGGAAAAAAAAGAAAGGATATAGGATCCAGCTTGAAGGAGATTCCACTGACCAAACTGGAGACAATTTCAGCATCAAAACAAATGATAGTAATGGATTACAACCTACTGAATAAAATAAGAAATTATGAAGCAATATTAATATAAATAAATAATGAATAAATGGAAAGTTTGAGAGTGAATAGGATAGTTTCAGAGTAGTTCACCACTAAATAGAATCATTCCAAAACAGAAAAAGTAACTTCACAGCAGTGAAACCTGGCAGACGCCACCTTGATCAAGGGACCAAAGAGAACGTCATTGGCAATCAGACACAGCGAAGTCCTGGACCACGTGACAGGATGCGATGAGCAGTGTTGTTCCTGACAAAAACCTGAACTTGAGTTTAATCATGAGGAAACAGACCAAACCACACTGGGAGACATTCTACAAAAAGAACCAACCTGTACGCTTCAGCACTGTCAAGGTCAAAAACGTCAAGGCCGTTCCTCCAAAGAAAGGGGAAGACCGGAGTGCATGGCCTGATTCTGCCTCTTCCTGCCGTTAAAGCATGCTATTGAGACAACTGCTAAAGCTGGAACAGGATCTGAGAACTCGACGGTAGTAACCAATGGTAATAAGAGCATGTTCAACCTTGCCGGTCGTCAACAAAATACGCACCTGATACAGCAGGGTTAGCACATCAAAAATATACTAATTACAGGACTTGAGTATGCACTGGAACCAGCATATTTGCTAGGGGCGGTGTAAATGTTCAGACCTGGGGGATTCCCTGTATGTACTGGGGAATATATTCACGCTATGAGACCCAGCAATCACACTTCTGGAACTTAGCGTAAGGAGCACGTGAACTATCGTTACTGATAAACGACTCATAACCAGAGAACTGGGGAAGCCTGCCGGCCAGCCTCCCCTCTCACTCTTACACAAGTCCCTGATCTCTGACCACAGTGAAACATCTGCGAGTCTCTGAACAAATTCTACTCTTATATAGTATTACAATTTTGTATGTTCTTCTCTTGGCCTGTTTTGTTCACCTGGCAGATCTATAGACGTAGTTCAAGACATTATTCAAATGGCGCCTTTTCAGTAACAACTTCCTAGAAAATCTAATCTTTCCCTGGCACTTAGATAAGAGCAAGTCAGTAGAAGCTTCTTCGGCGACTCCATAAAAAGTTCTCATGTAAGAATTATTGGTTTATGCCACACGATTTGACTTATATGTGGAATCTAAAAGAGAAAAGAAAAAACACAACCGAACCAGACTCATAGATACAGAGAAGAAACTGATGATAGCCAGATGGGAGGAGCTAGGAAAAGGTGAAGGGACTTAAGAAGTACAAATGTGCAGTTACAAAATAGTCACGGCATAAGGATATAGTCAACAATATTGCAATAACTATGTACGGTGTCAGGTGGGTAACTAGACTTACTGGGTACTTACTGGGTGGGTATACTAGACTCATCACTTCATATATTATATAAATGTCTAACCCCTATGCTGTACACCTGAAACTAATATAATTTGGAATGTCAACTGCAACTGAAAAAAATAAAATGTCATTAAAAAATTATTTGTTTAAAAAAAAGTTTGTGTCACCCTCTAGACCCAGATCTGCCACACCTAAAACTGTAGTTAGTAGCCACACGTGGCTACTTAGCACTTGAAACATGGCTACTCTAAATTGAGATGTGTTGTAAATGTAAAATACACCAAATTTAAAAGACTTAATATGAAAAAAGGATGTAAAAATCTAATTATTTTTTATATTGTTATATGCTGAAATATTTTGATCATTTAGAGAAAATGTACTATTAAAATTAATTTATTAATTTGATTATATTTCTATGAACAGATATAAAGCTATCATTACAGATGATATGAATCTTTTCATAGAAATTTCGAAAGAACCTAGAGATAAACTATCAGAATTAACCAGTGAGGTTAGCCAAGTTGATGGATGTCAGGTGAATATAAAAAGGCCAACAGTATCCCACGAATAGGTAACTAGAAAGTGAAACCTTGAAAGATTATATCACAAGAGCACCAAATAATATCAAGTAACTAGGAATAAATGCAATGCAGATGTCCAAGACCTCATCATAGAAAATGTAAAATGAGAGAGAAATTAAAGAAGACTTAGAGAAAACTAAGAATGTGCCATGTATTTTACTAGAGGTCTTAAAATTATAAAGACATCAGTTCTCACTAAATTTGTCTGTGGATTCAATGCGATACCTATCAAAATCTCAATAGGTTTATGGAAATGGACAAGTTGATTCTACAATTTATATGGAAATGCAAAGAGCCAACAGCAGCTAAAATCATCTTGAAAAAGAACAACATGGGAGGGCTTATTCTACTGGATGTCAAGGCTTCTATAAAGCTCCAGGATTGCAAGACTGTGGTATTGGTGCAGAAGAGACAAAACAGAAATAGGGCAGAAGAGAGAATTGAAAAACAAGCCACACATACATGAACACATGATCTATGGCACAGGTGGCACAGTCAAGCAATAAAGAAAAATTATTTTATCAAAAAGAAAGAAATAAAAAGAGCCAGTGCTGGGTCAACTGAATCAGGATATCTGAAAAGAAAAAGAAAAAAACATGAATCTTCATTCCCATCTACACTACACATGAAAATTAACTCTAGGTAGACTGTGCAAGTAAAAGTAAGAAGTAAAATAACGTAGTTCTTAAATGATGATAATATAGGAGACTATCTTCATGATCCTGAAGTAAAAAGAGATTTTTAAACAGGTCACCCAAAGCACTCACCATGAAGGAAAAATCAGACTGTTTTAAAAGTCGAGTACTGTGTTCATTAAAGACACAATAAAGACACAATTTAAAAAGGGAAAAGACAAGCCATCGATATTTGCAATACATATATTTGAAAAAGGGCTTCTAACCAAAATAAATGAAGCATCCCGACAAGGCAGGAAGAAAAAAAAAAAGATCCAATACAAAAGGAGAGAGGGTAAGGCCAAAAGGAGAGAGCCAAATGAAAGGCTGCCGACCTTCATTCGTCGTCAGAGAAAGGCGAATTAAAGACAAAATGAGTTACTGCTACATATCTATCAGTCTCAAACATTAAAAACTCTGGCAATCCAGTGCAGGAAGACTATGCGGCAAAGGAAATACTAGAAAACTACTGAGTAGCATCTGCTAAAACTGACTCTTTGATTCAGCACGAGGTGCACACCAACACAGACGCAAGACGTGTGCACCGAAAGACAGAGAATGTTCACAGAGGTGAAATTTGTAACTGACAAAAGCTGGAAGCAATCAACTATTTATCGATAAGGAAATGAATAAGCGGAGTACTATAGTGTGATGAAAATGAACGCACTGCAGCCACCTGTAACAACATGGATGAACCTATCACGATGAGTGAGAGGAAGCGGACACGAAAAGAATCCATACCATGTTTCCAAGGTCCGAAACAAACAAAATTTGTATGGCATTAACAGAGTGCGCAAGACAGTGGTTTCTTTTAAGGCGCAAGCAGAAATAAGAGGGTTGCTAGCAATATTGTACTTCTTGACCTCGGGTTAACATTGTAAGAATTCATTGAGCTATACATTTATTATCTATACACTTTTCTGTGTTATTATTTTTTAAATTTATTTTAAAATTATAGACGGTATACAATATCATATTAATTTCAGGGGTACAAATATAGTGATTAGACATGTATATATCTGATGAAGTAACCACCACGATAAGTCTAGTACCCACCTGGGACCATACGTAATTATAACAACATAATTGTATATCTCAGTGACTAATTTTTTTTAACTGGCAGTTTGTACTTCCCAGTCCCCACACCCCTTCCATCTGATGACCATCAATTTGTTCCCTGTATCTATGAGCCTACTTCTGTTTTATTTTGTTTTGTTTTACATTCCCTATGTAAGTGAAATCATAGAGCAATTATCTTTGACTTAGTTCACTTTGCATAATACCCTCTAGGTCCATCCATATTGTGCAAATGGCAAAAATCGCATTCTTTTTTACGGCTGAGTAATATTCCATTGTGTAGATGTACCATATCTTCTTTATCTATTCATCTATCGATGGGCACTTAAGTTGCTTCCATGTCTTGGCTACCGTAAACAATGCCACAATGAACATAGTGCATATCTTCTCCAATTGGTGTTTTTGATTTCTTTGGTTAAATCCCAAGAAGCGGGGTTGCTGGGTCCTGTGGTAGTTCTATTTTTAATTTTTTGAGGAATCTCCATACTATTTTCCATAGTGGCTGCACCGGTTTACAATCCCACCGACAGTGCATGAGGCTTCCTTTTTTCCCACATCTTCACCAACACTTATTCTTCGCTGCCTTTTAGATAACGGCCATTATGTGACTGTTATTCTTGAATAAAAAAAAGACAGGGAAAGAACGGGGAGGGGGAGCAGAGGAGGGAGAAAGAACACCGGACCCAGATGGTTTCACAACTAAGTTTTAAACCAAAGTTTAAAACACACACAAACATGGAAATACACTCGACATTCATTTTATAAAGCCAACACAGCCCCTGACACCAAAACCAGGAAAGGGCAATAAACGAAAAAGCAAATCACAAGCCAAGGTCCATATTATATAAATAGCTGTTCTGGCCTCACATGTCTGTAATGTTAATAGATTACAGATATCTGAAATGTTAATAGAACGGCAAATAATCTGACTGGTTTACTAAAATATAACTCATAAAGACATGAGTGAAATATACACATGTATGTATCGCTATCAATTATGTGGGGAAAATACACAAGGAAATCTGCAGTCAGACAGTGACGGGAAGCACCTACGTAAACATATCACCTGAGTAGGAATAAAAGTGGAGACAAAGAAGAGGCCATATATTGCTGTGGGTTGACTTGTGTCCCCCCAAAAGGTACGTGGAAGTCCTAACCCCTTGTACCTGTGCGTGTGACTGTATTTGGAAAGACAGTGCTCAGAGGTGGAATTAGGATGTCGGGTAACATGAGCGCATACTGGAATGCAATGAGTCCTTAATCCGATATGACCGGTGTCCTCAGAAGCAGAGACAAGACACCCACGGAGAGGAGAACGCCACGTGGAGACAGAGACTGGATCTACGCAGCTGGAAGTCGAGGAACGCCAAGGACCGCTGGCAGCCCCCAGAAGCTAGGGGAGGGACACGGAACAGATTCTCTCTGCGAGCTTCTAAAAAGGATCCTTTCCAAGGAACAGCTTGATTTTGGACTTCCGGCCGCCTGACGTGTGAGAGCACAAAGGTCCGTTGTTTTGAGCCCCCCAGTTCGTGTCATTTGTTACCGCAGCCCTAAGAGCCATCCATAGGGGATCCTGACACAGATGACAAAATGGGCACATGAGCGAAAGGCCACCGAGTGGGGACAACGGCTCAAAGACTTCTGCTAACTACAGAGCATCTGACGAATTACTGACCTGCCCTGTTGACAGTTTTTTCTATAGGAAGTCTTTTGGCAAAGCAGCAAGAGAAATTGCTCCTCGATTTCCTTCTGAGTAAGTGGCTGGCAATAGGCACGTATGAAGAAGAAGGGAGAAACGAGATATAAGCGGGCATTGCATCTCAGCAGGGAGCACGCTGCAGAGTCAACAGCAGCGGCAAGGGCCCTGGACTAGGACAGAAGCCTGAGCAGTCCTGTTCCTGACGCTTCCTAGTTACGTGACTGTAAACAAATAAAAAACTTTTGTTAACACTTTGCGTTGCAGGTTTTTTAATCTGTAAAAACAAGCAATTTACACTTGTCCTGCCTACCTCAGATAACTGCTGTGAAGACAGAAGGAGATGATCTAGGTGTGAAAGGAGTCTGAAAGGTTACAACGTGTAACATCGCCACCATTTTAACTCTGCAGTTCAGAGATGATTCAAAAAGACAGGGAACAGCCCCGGGTTTAGACCAACAGGAAACAGGCTAAGGAAGGGAAGTATAGGAAATAAAACCAAAATACAATAAAAAATTAATTCTGACAAAGAAGAGAACGTATATAAACTGCACAGTAGAAAAGAAATCGTTTTCTTATGAACTCAGATTATTTTTGCACTCAGATTTTTAAAAAGACATATAAAGAGATAGAATGCATAATTCAGTATCAACAAAGAGAATATCACATACGTTTTCCCAGCTATAAAAATGGAATATTAATAACAGATACTTTCTAAGGCTGTTGGACAATGAAAGGAAGTCATGGATATGAAATTGTCCTGCCAATTATAATGTACTCTAAAACTGTTAGTTGTAAAATTGTTGTTACACATGCACTCAAAAACAGAGCGTAAACTGAAAAGTACCAAGTATGAAAAATACTGAATGTGTATATGGGGATGATGATGATGTTTTGCCATGTTCAGGGTAAAAGGAACAAGAAGCTCCTAGCACTTGGTGCAGATGGTACTCCTATACTGAACAAGTGGCAGGGCTCAAAAAAGCTGGTCCCTGCTCCAGCAAAAAGCATCTTCATGTATCAAAGATCGCATACAACTATCGTAAATTACATACAAATGAGTTTCCAAAAACCATTTTTCTGACTTTTTCCAAATCATGTGACTGAAAACATGCTGTAACAACAATCGCAAAGGACATGCATAGGTACCAAACTTCTCATTGTTCAATATGTAAGAAAATGAATGAACTGAGAGCAAAGAGAGTTGAAGAAAAATCAGCCAAAGAAGCCAGGGCTGGAGCAGCAGTGCGCACACACAGCCGGAGGGCGATTGTAAGATATTGTTCAGGAGACTGTAAAGCTGTCATTCTGCCCAAATGTGGAGAAAGAGATGTGTTTACATGACACACAGAAATATGCAAATTATTTTCATTCCAGACATAGCAGCAGTGCAAGGAAAGAAAGGCGGTTAGTCATCTAAATGAAGAAGGACAATGCAACACATATGTTGTGAAGCTAATGGGGCAGGAAACACAAATATACAAAAAAGGAATCTTCAAAAATAGGATCCCGGTTTCCATGGAGAAATTATGACCTGAAGCAGCCTATAGCTAACAATTCATATAAAATGTCTCTGGTGGAGAACTCCCGAAGCGGCAGTCAAATACAACGTAGTTCAAATTAAATAGCACTTTTTCATAACACAAAAAACTCGAGAGGGAACAAGAAGTTCGGGCAAAGAGCCTCAATCATCCACCAACAAGGCATTGCTGCTATCTGGTATGTCAAGGTACGAGCCACACAGATTTTCATTCTTAATGACATCCGAGGATGTCAGCAACAGCAGGCAGAAACTATGCCAGGCATTTTACATACGTATTTCATCTTCACGCCCGTATGAGGTAGGCATTGTTATCAGAATTTACAGATGAAAAAACAGGCTCAGGTAAGTTTATTTATCCAGAGCTACCCAATTGGAAAAAAGACTCCAATGTCATGCTCATCTTCCCAGGGCACCCTTAATCAGAATGTGAAGATTATAATCAAACAGGACAAGTAATAACAAATGTTGGAGAGGATGCAGAGAAAAAGGAACCCTCATAACTGCTGGGGGACTGCAAATTGGTACAGTCACTATGGAAAACAGTATAGAGGTTCCTCAAAAAACTAAGAATTGATCTACCATATGATCCAGCAATCCCTACTGGGGATTACCCCAAAGACTTGAAAACCCATATCCGAAAAGATATTTGCACACCGATGATTCATAGCAGCATTCACAGTAGCCAGGACGTGGAAGCAACCAAAGTGTCCTACGATAGATGATGGCTAAAGAAGCTGCGGTACATATATATAAATGGAATATTACTCAGCCATAAGAAGAGATGAATATACTGCCATTTGCGAGCACATGGATGGACCTCGAGACAATCACTCTCAGCAAAATAAGCCAGACAGAAAAAGTTGAAAATCACATGATATCACTTATATGTGGATATAACCTAAAAGCAACAAATGAACAGGACAAATAGAGACTCATGGACATGGACTATAGACTAGTGGTTACCAGAGGGTAGGGTGTGGGAGAGAAGCAGGGAGGTAGACGGTTAAAAGAGGCTCAAAGATAGGGGTTTATGGGGAGAGTGAAGTGGGTAAAGGAGATCAAATATATGGTAGCTGAAGGAAACTGGACTTTGGGTGGTAAACACACAAAAGAATATACAGATGTAAAATTATAATGTACACACCTGAAAATTATATAATTGTATTACTATGTTACTCCCAATAAACTTAATTTAAAAAAAAAAAGAATGCAAAGATTACAAAATAGGATTGTCTGATCTCATTACCAATGCTTCAAATCCATGGGTCCTGCCTTTCCTTTCCCTAAAAACATAGCTAATAATATGTTTAGGGTCTCCTGCCCCCAATAACTGGAAATTAGTCTTAAAAAAAATTACAAGACCCAAAGAAACACTAAACCAAATTTTTAAAATGGACTTTGGTTATCAGATCTACCTGTCAAGGAATGATTTTAATTACTAGATATTTGACTTTGGGCATGCTACTTTTCTAAGCTTTGGGATTTCTTCAATTCCAAAATGAGGATTAAATATTTACCCTTCACGTAGCTATTAAGAAGATTCGATGAGACAATATTCATAACATCGTAGTCCAGAAAGTCGCATAGTTTATTAATAAAAGGCAGCAAATATGAACACTGGTAATTCTAGCTGCTGGAACACAGCAGTGAATGAAACTGACAAAATCCCTGCTTTCTGAGTATACTTTCTAATGGAGAGACAAAAATAAAATAAAATAAATAAAATATTCAAGTGGTAAGAAGAAGTGGAATGAGGAAAACAGCAGGAAGGAGAGAGTGTGACTGGGGGTAATAATGTTAGTCAGGGTAGGTGAGGTGACATCTGAGAAAGTAACATCTGTGTGAGCGGAGACCTGGGCGAAGGGAAGCAGTGAGACAGGTAAAGATCAGGTGAGTTCAGATTCTAGGCAGAGGGAACAAGTACGAGGCGCTGAGGCAGGTAGATATTTCATATACTGAGGAACAACAAGAGGTTTTCCTAATACATACAGGACTAAAAAAAGCCAGCTCCTCATAAATAAGTTAAGATAAACCAGATTTACGGCTCCTGCTTCTGAGTACTACCTAGAAGAGGCTGAGTGGATTAAAATCCAGATGCTCATTTTCCAAGCCCAGCATCCTGGTCCTAGTGCGTGTGGCCTTTTCCTGACTGCCCCGTTCACCTGGAGGGGCTGCTTTTTCTGGTTTGCACGTAGGTACCATACAGGACACCTGTGGCCCCCACAGGCCTTCCCCGTCGGTAGGATTTATTGGCTCTGCGAGATCATCAAAGGCGTTTAATAAGCCTGTCGACTCAGAAATGAAACGAACTAATTATGTTGAACTAGATTCTATAATGACATTCATTAAAAACGACTTATAATGTGAGATGATCACAACGTTCATTGTTCTTCTCTATCTTGAAACTGATTAAAAATGTTTTTAATCTAGCAAGTTAAAATAAGGGCACGTGACATACACTGGCTCTGGATTCTGAGGACCTGGGTCTAAGTCCTAATTGTGCCATTTTCCCCAAAGTCACATAGCTTATGGTTTAACTTTAGTTTCTTCATTTGTAAAATTAGGATAATGAATACTGTCCCATCTCACCAGGCTACTGTGATAAATTCTATTCAAATGCAACCGTATTTTTGTCTTATTAAGATATCAAGTAAAAAAGTAAAAAGGCAAATGCATGATAGTAGAAGTAGACAATGTTTTTATTAAGGAAAAAGACCTTGTGTATATCAATAGACTTCAAACTAAAAAGGTTAAAAAATGATCAAATAAACAAAAGACTTGCGCATTAAAAAAAATCCAAGTCTTTGCTACTGAAGGGTTCCATCTGTTCCTGCTGCTCGCAGCCCACCTAGAGGTCACAATGTGCCATGATGACGATGACTGAGGATTTTCCACAAGAGGGACCCAGCGTCAAGTTGTCGGAGTCCTCCTCTTGTCTGCGATGATCAATTATTCTCCCATCGGGCCTCTACTCTTGCCAAACCGAAGGCCCGTCCTTAGCATAAGGGGGGTAGTTATTATTAGCCAATTTAGAGGTCATCCAATGACTTAAGTATCTACACCGTTCACGACACTTTTTGGATCAGCCCTGTAGGAAATGATTTGTTTTTCTCTGAACTCTGAATTACTCATACGGCTCAAGCTGCCTTAAATATCGTTATTCGTGCACGTTCATCATCCCCTCACTGAACTGGAAGCTAATCGAACGCAGTAGCTGTCTGAAAACCACCTGTCCTCAGAGCACCTTGTGCAAGGTCTGTGAATACTGTCCCCAGATAACCCCAAAATATGAACTGATCAAAGGTAGTGAAAAAGTCTGTGCGCGCCTGCCATACCACGGACACTGTTCTAGGTGCTGGAGAAACCGCGTGTGTCTGAATTACCAAGACAGCCAGGAGTGAGGAGCAGCGACTGTGGCCGGGACTTGAGAGTCTGCAAAAGCTGGGACCGTGCGCCCCTGAGAGTCCAGGGGGGCGTCCCAAGCAGCGGATTCGGAGAATGAAGACGACGTCTACAACCAGGTGGTGGTGGCGGTCGTGAGGAACCCTACAAGCATCGCATGAAGGAAAGGGGATCCCTCAAACTCCCAAAGCTCAGTCATGCTGCTGATCTGAAAATATGCAGGTTAATTATCAGGAGACTCCCGCTAGATTGGTGTGTATTCTGCAGAGACATATATTTGGGACCCACAGAGACATATATTTGGGACCTGCAGGGAAGTCACACGGCGGAGTGTTTAAGAGCCCTGGCACCAAACTGCCTGCACTCAAACCCGGCTCTGCCACTCACCATTCAAACACAGCTGTGTGATCTTAGTGACGTTATTCAACTTCTGTGTGCCCCAACCTCTCAATATGTAAAATGGGGTGAGCAGTAAGATCTGCTTCTCAGGGTTGTCATGAAAATTAAATGAGAATGTATGTAAAGTGTTCAGAAGAGAACCTGGCACACATTAAATGTCACGTTAAGTAGGACTATCCTTTAATTTACCATCTAAACTTGGACAACTCTGTGAATGAAAAGGGATTCTATTGATAATTACATCAAGACTGTGCAAAAACTGAGACTGGATCAGGCAAACTGGGACATATGGTTGCCTTATAAATAAGTTACAAGGAACAAGAGGACATGACCAGAGGAACAATAAATAATGCCCTGCCCCGCTTTTTACAGAGGCTGCCCACAGATACATGTACCCAACGTTAACAGCTGAATTCTATTCCCCTGCATGCACACTGCTGAGCTAAATGAGCACACTTAGCTTTTTGTTATAAATGGTTTCATTAATACACCGATCAATATTGGCACGATCCCCTCAAGATTAATAACGGCATCCGACAAATATTGAGGACATGGTCATGGTCACAGGTGAAGGATGGTGAGACTAGCTCCTTGCCCTCAAGAAGCTAATAACCAAGTTACACGCTTCTTGCGGGTACTTTCCTGCTAAATGTCCCCAGAAGCCATGGCTAGAGCAAACGCGCCAAAGCAGGAAGGTATTTCAGAGAAATATTGAAAAAGGTGAGAAAGGCAGCTTAAAAATGAACATAATTTTAAAAAAGAGAAATAAAGCAGTATTTCATTATTTTCCACAGCACTGCCAAATAGTTTGACACTCTAGAAAGAAAAAACACAATTTGTAAAAAATATTTGTGGCAGATAGCTTTCCTTTTGACCTATGCAGCATCCATTTCCCTTTCCTTGTGGAATTAATGCTCTTTCATTATGTGCAATCTCATTCGAAACAAAAAAAAAACACTTCAGTTTGGAGAGGAAGGAGAGAAGGAGAAGAGAAGAGGGAAGAGAGAGAGGAGAGGAGGGAAGCAGAGAAAGAATGAATCAGGGAAAATTGTTAATTGCGTGTGACAATGGCTCAAAAAAGGAGTCCTCATGTTTTAAAGACAGTACCAAAATATTTACAGATGAAACGATGTGATTCTGGGATTGCTTCAAAATACTCAAGAGTCAGGTGAGTGGGTGTGGAGATAGATGAAATAAGATTGGCCATGAATTCGTGACCTTGAAGCTGAGTGATGAGTAGATGAAGGTTAATTATTCTAGTGTATTTTTCTCTACGTTTAAAATTTCATAAGGTTTTTTTTTTTTTTTTTTTTTTTTTTTTAGTTAATCCACAGTATGGTCCCGATTTCACAAAAGCATTTCTCTCTTTTCTTCTAACACGGAAAGATAAATGGGGTAATGTTCACCTAATGTTAATGATGTTTATTTCTGGGTAGTGAGATTTGGGATAGTTTCATTACTGTTTGAATTCAAAAGAGCAATTGTGTACTATTTAGCCAAAAATAATGGAGTGATTATTTCTTGAACCAAAAGGCTAAAATCAAATACGATAAAATGGTAACATTGTAGTTAAATTTGATTGGTGGACTACAAATGATTCTCTATTGGTCTTTTCTGTGTTATTTTTCATTTAAAAATTAATCAAGTGCTCACGAAACTCTCTAACGTAAAGGTTCCCCAGCCATGGACAAATAGTTCTTTGCCGTGGGGGGCCGTCTGGCGCACTGCAGAGTGTGTAGCAGCATCCCTGGTCACCGTCCACACGGCACCAGTAGCACCGTCACCATCCTATCTGCAGTGACAACTAAACACGTCTCCAGATATTACCAAAGGTACCCTGAGAGGTTGAAATCATTCGCAGCTAAGAACCACTGTTCTAACCTCATCATGTATCTTATCCAGAGCATGCTCAATGCTGCAAAACACAAATTCCCCAATCCTTAGGTATATCTGCGTCATCTAATAATAATTCTCAACATTGTATCACTTTCTCTCTTATTCTTAATTCAGTTACTAGATACTCTACTTGTAGTTCAGACTACCTCAAGTAGATAAACCAATTTTCCTGCTGCTGTGGATTTAATGAACCAATAAAAATTACACTGCTTAAAACATTTCTTATAGTCAGTTCCAAAGCCTGAAACTAAAAACCTTAGGCTATATATGGTACGATAACCTTCAAGAATATGGGGGAAAGCGTCAGAAGGTTATATAATCCAATCTTCTTAAAATGTACCACTCGACCTTTGGTTAAACTAAATAGTCCTAAAACATTCCCCAAAGCAGAGTAACTCACACAAATATGAATGTTCAATGATTATCTGGCCTCTTACTACTCAAAATGAAATCTGCAGAGCAGTGGTCAGCATAACCCCAGAGCTCATTAGAAATGCAGAAACTCGTCTATGGCCATGCCACTCTGAACAAGCCCGATCCCATCTGATCTTGGAAGCTAAGCAGGGTCGGGCCTGGTTAGTACTTGGATGGGAGACCACCTAGGAAGACCAGGTGCTGTAAGTGTAAAAAGTTAAAAATAAAGGATTGTAAACTGACCAGATCCTTGCAATCTGTGAGGTCAACCAAGGGTTGCCTCACCTTAAAAAAAAAAAAGAAAAGAAAAAGAAATACAGAAACTCAGACCCCGCCCCAGACCTATTAAATCAGAATCTGCATTTGTATGGACATTAAGTTTGAGAGTCTGTAATCTAGCTGTTTTTATACAAACTTGCTTGAAGCTGAAGTTTAAAGAGCTGTATTCTTATACAGAACAAGTTTCTTATACTTAGGGAGATGAAATAAAACCTGTATCATTACAAAAGAGCAACAGACTTAATGGAATCCACCTCTACCACCCCCCAAAAAACTCTCTCTGATCTTAGGAAACTAATCTCAAAGATGAGATAAGAGCCATATTTTAAAATCAAGCTAAGAGATCCAAATAGTCATTTATAATGGATTCCCATTAAAAAAGAATCAACTTCCAGTAAAGAATAAACTCGTCTGAATAGCAAAATACTATGGTTTCTAAACCAGGCTGATTACTCTGAATTTTTTTTTTAATAAATATTTCTGGAACCTACTTCTAGATATTGTGATTCAGGAGGGCTGGAATTCTATTTTGCCCATTTCTGATGATAGTTCCATCTGAAAATCAGTCTTAAGAGAATAAAAAAAAGACACAGTTTTCTTTCTCATTATATCCTTTAATAATGGATATGCATTTGGCCTCTTTCAAATAACTGATATGTAAAAAGACTAAAATAAGGGCCTAGTCAGTCCTGGGGTGGAGGGGAGGGAGTTTCAATGAGAGAGATCATGTAATCTCAGTTATCCACATCTAGAAAAATGTTGGTTAGCTAGGTCAGCAATCATGTAGTTCCCTAGAATAAAGGAATCATTTCTGAGTGTCTAGACTTAAACTCAATTCTAGGATGCCTTCAACTGGCAACCGCTTTTCAGCATCATCTGTGTACATAGCAGGAGCTTAAAAATATTTTTTAACAAACGCATGAGGCATACTGTGGAATTTTATGAAATGTTCTGCCCTGTGCAAAAATAAGACTCCAGGCCTCTGGAAAGGTCTGGATTTTCGAGAAAGAAAAAGGAGGAAGAGAATAGAATAAGAGGGGGAGGAAGAGGAAGAAGAGGAGGAAGAAAAAGAATTTTTCCCAAGAATTCGGCAGCAGCCTAATGGGCTGTTTCACGAATCTGTCCATTTCTTTTCATCCTCCCCCCATCACTACTCTAGTCTAAGTCAGCAGTATTTATCACGGAACCCCATCCCTGGGTCTTTCCACTTCTACTGTTGAGCCCCTTACTTCAGTCTTGAGGTCACAGCCAGAGCAATCTTTCTAGAGGTCTTTGAGACAGAGCCGGTAACTAAAATAAGAAATGGTGAGTTCAGAAGCCACTTCCTCCAACAGACACGATACTGGGAATCAGAAGTGGCAGCCACAGCATCTGTCTTGAGTCTGCCGGAGCTGCTGTAACAAAATACCGCAGCCGGGTGGATGGCTTAGCAACGACAGCATTTAATTTACTCCTCGCAATTTGGAGGCTGGAAGTCTGAGGTCGGAGGGTGGGGGGGGGGGGGGGGGGGGGTGCCAGCACGGCTGGTGAAGGTTCTCTTCTCCTATGCTTAGTGGCAGGGGCTTCAGGATTCCGAAGGTCCCACCTCATGACACAAGCTCATAAGGGCTTGCCTATTATTTTGAGGTCAGGATGTCAACACATGAAATTTGGGGGAACACAAATCTTAGATGACCGAACGACTTAACCCAAACGTCCTAAGCAACGTCTTCCGGCGCTGTGACCTGGACTAATCTGATCTTTTATTCCTTGGTTCCTGCCTGTTTTCTGAACCAGATTCTCCAGTCTTTCATCAGTGCTGTGAGGTACTTGACAACCTTCCAAGAAATTCCTTTTCTGATTAAGTTGTGGGATCAGAGCCTGTAATTCTCAAGCAAGAACCTCTCCTGAAACAATGCCATACCTTTTTAGTTTTTTTTTTAATGACCTGTCACTCACTAAGTGTAGCATTCTAAAAATGGGTATAATTAAAAAGCTGAAGTTCTGAATACCATGCACATCACCAACTTCCTGAAAACGGCTTGCAAAGTGAACAATGAGATTTATTACTTGACTAAACCCTCCCTATTCTGGGCTTGCATCTCCACAGCTAAATATGGCCGAAGAATCACACACAATTATGCTGACTGGTCTCATTTTCCATTCATGACCTCAGAACGAGCACTTTCATCCATTCACTCTTTACCCTCCTAGATCACTATTTCACACCCTCCCTTCTCTCCTCAAACATCCAGCATCTCATCCCCATCCTCACTTTTCAGCTGATGGCAACTGTTCTATATTCTCTGAAATGACGCGGGTAAGCGGTAAAGATCCACACACACCCAGTCACGCATGCACAAACCACTTGCATCTGTAACCACATAACGTTACTCTCTTTTCCTGTTACCTTGATTGAACTGACTGGCTTCCTATCTAAGGCCAACGCGCCTCTATTTAAGCATCAGCTTCATCGCCCCTTCATTATCCATGGACATCTCTCCAGCGGCTGTTCACTATCTACAGCATCACCACCTGTCTCTTCTATACTCCATGGCAACTGTCAGTGTCCAAAGAGGCTGTATTATCTCCCAACTTAAAAATCTCTCACCTCTCTTCTAGCTTTCATACTATTGCTCTACCTCCTTCTTCTTCACAGCATGACTCTTTAAAAGACCTGTCTATGTGGCTGTCTCCGATGCGTCTCCCATTCTCTCTTGAACACACAACTCCCTTTGCTTTCGTCATTCCACTGGTCACTCTCCTCTCAATGCTCCTCTTTGTCTTCTAGGACATCGTTTTCTCCTCTGACCTCACTGGCTTTGCTTCTTCTCAAGTCTCCATGGGTGGTTCACCTCATCACCCAACCTCGAAATGTTGGGGTGCCCCAGAGATGTTCTCTGCTCATTGAGCAGGTGGCAGCTGCACTCATGGCTTTTAAATACCTCTTACCCGCGGTGGCTCCCAAGTATTTTAACCTCCAGGCTGGACTTCACTCCTGAATGCCAATCGCCATCAGCCAACTTCCTGTTTGACATCTCCATCCAGACGTCTCACTGGCATTTCAAACGTTAACACATCTGAAACTGAATTCCAGCTATCTCTCCAAGAACCTTCTCCACACACGGTCCTCTCCTTCTCGTAAAAAACACTTCATTCCTCCCGTTGCTCAGGTACCTTCATTCCAAACATGGCAAATAAAGTGATCCTTAAAACGTCAATCGGATTCTATGACTTTTCGGCTTGACACCAGCACACAGCTTCCCAACTCATTCTGAGAAGGTCTCAAACGTCTTTGCCATGGCGAACAAGGTCTCACATGATCTGACCACTACAATTATGCCCCAAACTATCTGCTACTCTCCTCACTCTGGTTTGGCCACACTGGCCTCCTGAATGTTGCTCAAACTTGCCAACACACTACATGCTCTTGCCACCAAGGTCTCTTGGCATTTCTGTAATCTCAGCCTGTAATGCTCTTCCCCAAAATATCTGCATAGCTACTTCCATCATTTTACTCTTGTCTCTGGTCCAATCACCTTATCAGAGAAGCCTCTCCTGACCGCTCCACATAAAGCAGAGATACCTCTCCCTATACTGCACTATTTTGCTTCAAAGTAATTATCACCACCTGACATGTTATAAATTTACCATATGAACTCCATGAGGGGAGGGGCTTTGTTTTGTCATTTCCCTACCTCTGGTGCCCAGAATAGAGCCCGGCACCCAGTAGTTGCTCAAGAAGTTCTTGTGGAAGGAATGACGAAGCAAACTTTAGCTTTATTAAATTATAAAATGGATACATAAACATGTACTAATTACTTTCACACACACAAAGTTGTGATAGACAGAGATATACCACCGATCTCGCTTCAAAGAAGGACTTGGTGTCCAGTGGCTAGAAGTGCTCGTTCAGGGATCACCACTGCCAAGCTGCCTTGCCCAAGGATGTGTTCCTCCCGAGGTAGCCTGTGTCCAGTGACTGATAGAGGCAAGGGTATAATGACCCAGCCACTTCCGCCAAATGCAGGATAATGCTAAAAGGCCGCCCAAGGACAATGGACTAGTGGTTACCAGAGGGGAAGGGGAAGGAGAGGGGAGAAAAATTTAAATGTTAAATAGAGGAGAGGAGGGAGAGGAGAGAGAGAGAGAGAAGAGAGAGAGAGAGAGAGAGAGAGAGAGAGAGAGAGAGAGAGAGAGAGAGAGAGAGAGAGAGAAGAGAACTAAAAGGCCACACGAGCTCCAGAGCTCCCTATGGAGTCAGCCAAGACTGCTGTTCAGGTCTGGGCCACAGCTCAACATCCCCACCTGTCAAATCTAGATGCCCTCCCAGCCCTTCCATGGGTGTTAAACAAAGAACACTCCTGAACATTAAACTCTGTTGCAAATTCTGCTTCCTGGAGACTCCAATGTAACACAGTTTAAAGGGGGAAAAAAGGCATGCTTGTTGTTAAAACTAAAAAACAAAAAACTAAGTTATGCCCAATGGGACGTGAGCTGAAGTGATGTGTTTAACTTCCAGAACCTGTCCTTGGAAGAATCAAAGTGCCCTCTTCCCTGTGACCTTTCCCCTTGTTTCAACTAGGAATATAGACATTATTGAGCATCGTGAGCCATGCAGAGGTGGGCACCAACCTAGTGATGACAGAGCAACAAAACAGAAGGAGCTGGTACCGGTGAAGCCACCGTACTAGCCCTGGACTGCTTAAACTGAACTATTAAATGAGGCGAGAAAACAGAAACCTCTATCTTGTTTAAACCTCCGTAACCGGGGTGACGGCTGCAACTGCTTTCTCTGCTCTGTCCGCATCTCCCCCCAACCCTGTGCCCTCACTGCCAACAGCCAGGACCTTCAGGTCTCGTAGGAAGGCGACTCTCAGGCCGGCCCGCACTTCCTGGACGGGATTTATGTTATATTTACCCGCTCCTTCCCATCAGGCTCACTCCTTCTGCCATGACTGATGGAGGTGGGAGTATGAAGCTCTATCTTTCTTTCTCTGTCCCTGACAGTGACAGCTGTTAGGTATGAGCTCAGCTCCCCTGCAGGAGCCAAGACGGTCCTCCCTGGGGCTGCACTTGAACCCTGCTGCAGCCATGCTTGGCCTCTCGCCTCCTTCTTTCTTCTTAGTCCCACTTCCTTGCTCCTTACCAGGTTTTCCCAAAACTCTTCTCAGGGAAGTTACTTTCCCGTGAAACCTCAGCCCAAGGTCCGCTTCTGAGGACTCCAACCTCAAATCTTTTATTTTACATGTATAGGTACATAACCATCAATGTTAACATTAAAATACAGAAATACTTGTAGAGACATATAAAATTTCATATGAAAAAATCAGGATGTTCTTCCCTCGAGTCCTGTGATTTAAGGAGGCAGGGAGAAGCAAGACTTGTACAGATTGTATGTGTATTGTTGTTCTAACTTCTAATTGATGGTGTTTCTTTTGTTATTGAAAGAAATACACATCTGGATATTTCAGAACGGTATGTTACTTGAAATAACCCTACATTTCACAGAAAAAGTTTACAGATGTTTTATGGACCTCCAAGAATTAAAATAACAGTCGATAAGCAACAGAAATGTCAATACCAACATTATTTAAGAATATGAACTATTAAGACTATAAATGAATTACATAACCATAAAAATATCTTTTGGATGCTATATCTAGATTGCAAGGGTAAAAGCAACTTAAAAAGGAACATGATATTTATTTTCTACAAAATGGCTCTACTGGTGCATAAAATCAAACAGAAGCCTTTAAAAGACAAACTCTTACAAATGACAAGACTGTTTCAGACTCATTTGGAATCGTTCATTGTCACACAGCAAAAAAATCTGGTAGGCCAATAAGCTCTAACATTACAATTTAAGAATGCTAAGATGATGCATGGCAGTGAGATGCAGTTGCATTCCTGGCAAATTAAGAAATGGAGGGGGTCAGACGTGAGAGAGAACTCCTATGGTGGTGTTTTTCCTATTTGTGCACTGCAAAGGGAACTCTCCAATCTAGTTATTAAACTTTCAGTCTGTCTGAGGTAATAGCTATTATGCCCAAAGCAATTACACAGGCTAGAACTGGGGATCTGAGGGGTTTGTTGTTTCCGTTTTAGCAGAAGCAAGATAATTCCTGTGTGTTCTTATCCCTTAATCAGCATGTACATCTACGATATCAAAACTCTCACTTCTGTTTCCATGTCTTCTCGACTGACAAACTCATAGATTAAAAGAAAAAAAACACATTACCCTAGATAAGTGGGTCCAACATCGTCTTCGAAACAAACATTTTCAGACGATTTTTAAAAATGGGTTTACTTGTAGGGGTTTTCTTGAGATGTAGAAAAGTGACTGCAGTGCCTTGAAGATATTTCTGATACTGCCAGCTATATTCTTGATGTTCTTTAAGAATAGATATGCAAAACTGGGAGAAAACAGAATATATGCAAATACTCACCCAAATTAAACTATGACATAATTCCTACAGAATTATAAAAAGGAAACACTTTTATTCTCTGAACAAAACAATACATTACTTGGGGAGAAAAAATCCAGAAGAATTATCACTGTTACCCTGGCTTAGGCTCTGGCTGAACTGGAAAGTTCCAAAGTTTTGGAGTAAATAATGAACATGGGAAGATTATATGCCTGTCAGTAAGGAGTATTAAATTTATATTAATCTCTGACACAATAAAAAAAATGTTTTTGATTATGTATAACTACCTCATCAGTACAGTATCCATAATTTAAAACGTCTCTGTTGACCTTTTAAAGCTCTATGAAAACAATCAGTAAAGCCCTTGATGGCTCTGTGGTGATGGCTAAATATGCTAATGTAAGATTTTGTTTTTATTGTAGCAAAATATACATAACCTAAAATTTACCATTTTAGCCATTTCTAAGTATATAGTTCAGTGGCATGAAGTAAATTCATACTGTTGTGCAACCATCACCATCATCTATGTCCAGAATTTGTCCATCTTCCCAAACTGAAACTCTGTGCCCACTAGGACACTCTCTACTGCCCCTCCCCCAGCCCCTGGCAACCACTACTCTACAGTCTTTTCCTAAATGTCCTTCTCAGAGTGTTACCAGTTGTTATACAGCACGGGAGTGGGGGGAGGTGGTCAGATGGTTAAACAGTTTAGATTTTCTCTTGAGGATTTTTTTAGACTTCAATAAACGAATATGTACTGTGACTTTCTAAGAGGTAATATATCGAGCCTTTATTTAAATTGGCCTTTGTTGACGGTCGCATTGCAGGACGTTCTGATCTAAGCAAGGCTCTCGGCCACAGCACTACCGGCGTTTGGGCCCCGTTGAGTCTTTGCTGTGAGAAGCCGTCCTGGACATCGGAGGATGTGTAGCAGCATCCCTGGCCCCTACACACTGGATGCCAACAGTACATTCCCCAACTCAGGACAACCTAGAACGTCTCCAGGCATTGCCAACCGTCCTTTGGGAAGCAAAACCACCCTCGGCTGAGGACCACTGGTCTGTTATTATCTCAGTAAGTTCACTCTCCATTTCTCCATGTAAACACAGGCCTTTAGACATGGATTTCTTCATTTTCTCCTCCTGCCTTGAATTTGTCTTCCTCCTTCCCCGCTCTTCTACCAAAGAAGAGCTGCCCCCTCCCTTTGGCTTCCACCTGTGCACTAGACTCCACTCCCACCTGCCTCACACCAGGAGCAACCCGCCCATTATCCTCTGGCCAGGATGTTTCATTTCGCCCTCAGGTTCCAAACGTGCTCAATTGTTTCTTTCCTAAACACACAAACCCAAACCCTTTCTCCTCTCCCTAAGTTTTCTTTCTCCTTCTCTAAAACAACTAAATTTTCATAAGAGCCTATCTTCTACCAGGTTTTTTCCTCTCCTCCTGTTTACTTCTCGGCCTAATAAATACTGCGTCTTCAGGCATTTTTTCTATTCTCTGAAAGCTCAAAACCTCCTACCTGCCCAGTTCAATGGTTTCCTCAAGATCCTGCTACTACCTGACATTACCTAGCGTTTAAAACAGGTCTGAATGAACTGCTGAAGAAAACACCTGACCTGGTGAACAACCTCTCTCTTGTTCCATGACGCTGGTCTCTGAATTGTTTTCTCAGCTCACTGATGATGGCTTTCTCCAACTATTTCTGTTTCTTCTGCATCCCCTAATATGTGTCGTCTTTTGCGGATGATTTTCAGCTCCCTTCTAAATGATTTCCATGCCTCCAAACCCCCACAGGAATTCTGTTTATCTCTGACCCCATATTATATATCCTGAGCTCCAAATTAAGATTTTTTAACAGCAAGGTGGCAACATTTTAAAGAAAAGAACCAGAATAGAAACATAAACAATAACAACTACTACCAAACAATACCTCCTACATGTCAAGCAATGAAGAAAGTACTTTATAAATACCTCATTTATACTTTAAATACCTCCTCAACAACCCTATGAGGTAGGCTCTACTCTTCCAACCATATAAATGAGGATACGATCTCAGAGAAGGAACCTTCTCACATAGCTAATAAATTATAAATATAGAATTGGAACTAGATTTTACTTCATGCCCAGTTTTCTTAATCAAGTGATATTGTTCCATCTTATCTTTTACATTTCTCCTTAAAATTCAACTCTCTTAGGTCCTCCTGATTTTCACAAAAGTACAGGATAATTTAAGGCCAACATTGTGAACGATACGCTCTTGGAATCTGTATTTAAAGGAAACATTATTTTTCTGAGAATCCTAGGGCTAAATGAAAGTCAGCGTTACATAGTTCATCTCCAAGCCTGCAGGCAGAACTGAATCTAAACCATTCCAGACAGATGGGTGTCTTCTATTTTTAATGACATCTAGGAAAGGAGTTTCTTGCCCACTAAATTTAGATGGTGAGCCAAAGGCAGGAAGTGTGTCTAATTTTATGCTCCATATAGCTACACCTTCACATACACTTGGCAATATGCATCCAAACAGGATTATTACAAGTAGAAATTGATAGTTAAAAACTACATTAAGAAAATAAAGCCAGTCACTAGAAAGGGATTCTACCAGACTCTCCGAGTTGACAAGAGAATAAAACCATTCCAGTCCAAAGTACAAAAGAGCTGACATCGTATTCTTCCTATTATATCATGACCCATGTGGCAGAAGGAACTGGAAAAATGACACAGGAATTTCTAGTATGAGGTATGCATGTTACATGGCTGTAACTAGTTTCGAAAAGTCACGAACATATTTGAAGTCGGTGGTAACATTGTGAGATTTATAGTTCTACATTTGCTATCATTTCCTCTAGGCTCTAGGTTTTAGAATCGAAACTTTTCACGATCCCTTCACCCCCAAAGATTTCAGTCTGATTCTGGAAATCAGATTATCTCTGTAGTTCTCAACACCTTATAGAAAAACCAAACAAAAAAAGGAACAAATGCTACAAAATGAAGAGATTTCTGATGGTGTGCTTTACCTTAAAAAATTATTTGTACTGTTTAGTACAGCAGAAAGACAGAATCACTTTAAGATAATTATCTCAAAGAAGCTACTGGCTAGAGATGACACAAAAGTTTGTGGTATTTGGCCCTGAGTCACATACTTTCCCAAATTAACCATTTGAACACGTATCTTCACAGAGTTAGGAGGGCTGTGGCATTACTTCGAATAACAGAATCCCTAGGGCAAATCGTATTGTAAAATTAAGTTCAACTTTTTTTTTTGTAATGATTAAAGGAAAGTGTAGAGTGGATAGTCTCATGAGTATAACTTTTGACTTCCAAAATCACATTGAAATCTAGCATAGACTAGCAATAAATGAAAATTGATGAAGTTAGGGAAATGTTTACATAAAATTACAATAGTACTGTTGGTACAATCCCCAAAACCCAGGCCGCAGCTCGACCATTTTTAAAAACAAATATTCACCAAAAATAGCAAAGGTCAAGGATAAGATGAAAATACTGACCTGACCCAATCAGGTAAAACCTCCGAATATCTTTCTGAAAGTAATTCATGCTGTTTCCCAAAAGAGAGCATCTATTTCTATCTAAGCAAGAATGAAGTAGGACATTTGTTGCCAAAATAGTTCCTTCTCCTATTTGACAATAAACTGGAATTAAAGGCGTGAGATTTTGTCACATTCTAATTTTATAATCATTGTTTTAACCCATCTAAGTAAAAAAAAAAAAAACATTACAAGCACAAAATATATATTTCAGACACAACCATCTTGAAATTTAAATCAAAATGGCCTATTCCCCCCCAATCTAGACCAAACAACAAAAACGTTACCTTACGTTTGGCCATACATAATGCCAAGTTTTATTTGGTGTGTGCTGGAGGCTCCTGTATTTTTTTCTCATCTGCTTCTCTGTCATCACCTGATCTGGAGATGGTTCACTGCTTTATGATTCCATGTGTTTTATCACAAAACAATCTTTTGTTAGTCATTAAAATCAGCCCTTCATAACACTTAGGGTTTTCATTTTTTTTAATAGCTTAATTGGTATATAATTCACATACCATAAAGCTCACCTCTTTGAAGAATAAAACTCAGTGGTTTTTAGTATATTCACAAAGTTCTACTTCAACCACCACTAAGTCCAGATTTAATCACCCGAAAAAGAAATCTCATATCTGTTAGCAGACACTCCCCACTTTCCCCTGCTCATAACCTTGGCAACCATGAATCTATTTTCTCTTTCTGTGGATTTGCTTATACAGAATATTCCCTATAAATGGAATTGAACAATGTGTGAACTTTTGTGGTTTCTTTCACTTAACATACTATTCTAAAGATGTATCATTGCTGCAGCATGGATCAGTACTTCCTTGCTTTTATGATGGAATAATATTTCATTGTATTGCTTTATCACATCTTATGTATCCATTTGTTGGTTGAACATTTGGGTTGTTTCACAACATTCTGGGGCTAAGATAACACTGCCTTGAAAATCTGTGTATGTTTTTATTTTAAAAAAATTATTTTTTGTGTGTAAAGTTTTTGTGTGAACATACATTTTCATTTTTCTTCAGTATATACCTCACCAACACTTGTAATTGTCTTTCTTTTTTATTACAGCCATCTTGGAGGGTATGAAATGGTATCTCACTATGATTTTGATTGGCATTTCCCTAATGACTAATGATGTTGGGCATCATTTCATCATGTGCTTATTGGCCATTTGTGTATCTTCTTTGGAGAAATGTCTATTCGAATCCTTTGTTCATTTATAAATTTGGTTATTTGCCTTTTTTTGTTATTGAGTTGTAAGAATTATTTTTATTCTGGATACAGCAAGGCTCTTATCAGATATATGACTGACAAAATCAATTCTCCAATTCTGTGGGTCGTCTGATTTTTTGAGGGTGTCTTTTGAAGCAAAAAAAAAAAGTTTTTCATTTAGATGAAGTTCAATTTCTCTCTTTTCTCTTTTGTCGTATATGCTTTCAGTGTCATACCCAAGAAACCACTGCCAGATTCAAGGTCACAAAGATTTACTCCTAAGTTTTCTTCTAAGGGTTTTACGGATTTAGCTCTTACATTTAGGTCTGTAAAACATTTTGAGTTAATTTTCATATATGGTGTGAGGTGAAGGGTCCAATTTCATTCTTTTGCGTTTAGATATCCAGCTGTTCCAGCACCATTTGTTGACAAGACGATTATTTCACCACTGACTTGTCTTGGCTCCCTTACTGAAAATCAATTGACCAGAGATGTAAGGGTTTTATTTCTGGCCTTTCCATTCTATTCCATTGATTTATATGTCTTTCTTTATGCCAGAACCACATTGCCTTGATTACCGTAGCTTTGCAATAAGGTTTGAACACTTTAGGCTTTTAAGAAATAAATCAAGAATATTTTTAGACTTAGAAACTCCAATTCTGGGAAGACTCCACCATTTCAAAGGTTGTTATTCTAAAGCTTCATTTTCATCAACTATTCAAAAACCTAGAACTTTTTTTCCCCTGCTGTTTATACATGCCTCATATTTTTATTTACATCATTTTCTATAATCTTAAGCTTTAAGTTTTTAAAAACATTCTATCATACATATATCCATTTTATTCCAAATATTCTATCATATAAAATAACCCATTACCTGTTGCACATTTCCCCCCTGGACACCATTTTCCCAAAGCATTCCGTTTCTTGCCATGCTGGATTTCACTGTTCTCAGCCCTGCTCCGCAATCTGCCTGTCTGAAAGGTCCCTTTCACTGTGCTGCTATGTTGGAGCTGCTATCTCTTGAAGTCCATTATCACCATCTTTCATAAAATATACTCTCATTTTGCTAAAGAGCACCTTCCAGTCGTTTTCTGGGAAGGGACATCAAAGATAAAATTTCTAAATCCTCACTGATCAAAAAAATGACACTCTATGATACTGCTAATACTTGACTGATAATTTGGCCAGGTATCAAATTCAGGTTGAAAGACAAAGGAGTGATGCTTGAAAAATTCTGATGAAAAATTTCTAGAGCTGCAATTGAGAAACTGGATTCTATCCTTTTTTCCCCTATTCCTTCCAATTGACGTGGTGTGTATGTGTCTGCAAGTGTTAGAGACCTTTGTCTTCTTTTGTAAAGGATGTTTTGCAGTTTCGTGATGATAGTTCTTGCTATGGATCTTTTTCCGTTCACTATGCTAGCCACTCAGAGGCTCTCCATTCTAGAAACATCAGCTGTGGACAATTTTCATGTTTTATGGTTGTTTTATTTTGTATATTGTTTTTTTTCCCTCTCCTTATGCAGCTGCTATTAATCTGTCATCTATCAACTGATTTCGCAAGCCTCTTATCTTTTTTCTCCTATTTTCCTTCTAGTTTTTCCTGTATTTTCCTTCTAGTTTTTGGGGAGATTTCTTCAACTTCACCTTCCAACTATTAAAACATGTTTGCTTTTTTTTAAATTTGAGCTATCAGTTACATATACCCATAGCTCTTTCTTATTCCCAAATTGTTCCTTCTTCAAAAAATCCAGTTCTTAATTTATAAATTCTTATTTCTATGAGATTATGAACTAGAGAATTTTTGTTTGTTCAGATTTGTTTTTGGTTTTCTTGCGATGTATTTATTTTTCTTTCCCCACGTCTCATGATCCTTAGTTGTCTGTTTCTATTTAAGAATGAGACACTAAAGATTTGCTTGGCAGCCCTCATTTGTACAGATAGCGTTTTCAATCAAACAGCTTCCCTATAGGAAACAGCTTTGTCATTAGAGACCCTCAAATGTCAGTACAAGAAAGCCTTTTCTTTGAAGCTTCTTTAGTTTCTCTCCTGAATGAGCCACAGAAGTCTGAGGACCAGTGCTCAGGAGCCAGTCATTTGACAGATGAGGTGGCAGATTCTAAGTCCACAGTTCAGTACACAGATGATCCCCATTTTCTGTCCTATGACTCAGTCCATCCCAAAATGTCTCCAATTTGTAACAAACCCCACCCTTGGCCACATTCGAGTTCTCTTAATAATTGAGGGGTGTAGGAAAAGTGGCTGTCTGGCTCTACGGTATAAGAGAGGGGACCTGGGGATCCCACTTTTCAGTATACAGACTTTGAACCAATGCCAAATTTTCAGCTTAATGCCTCCTCCTGCCTCTGAACTACCTGGTGCCTGTAGGAAATGCGTGGGTTCAGTCAGTTTGATATTTGTAGGCACTGCCTCTTCAGGTCCTAAAGGTTAACAATACCATTCTGTTCTTTGTCAGTTACTTTCCCTTCTATCAAGTTTCTGTCATCAAAATTTTATTAAATCTTCCATCAGATGCTCTGTTCTAAACCATTCTCATTTTTATAGTCTTAGCCTTTCCTGCTTTTTAATACCAGAGAAATGTACATGCATATGGAAAGTACATCATTTTAAACCAAAAGCAAATCTAAATTTAAAATAACACTGGGAAGTTATTACCAAGTGCATTTTATTTTTTTATTTTTTCCAAGTGCATTTAAAAAAATAATAAAAAACCATAAATCTCAAAAGTATTAAGTAACTGCTAAAAAATCAGAAAAACCTACCAAGTGACAGAAAAAGAAAATTTAATTTCATGGCTTTGAAAGGAAGAGTGGAACATCAGATTTGAGACCAGTACAAAATTACATAAAATATAAAAATAAATAAGCTAAAAAATATAATATTCAACAGAGATGAAGAACATATATTCTGTGTATCTTTCTCCTCATTTTGGAGTAAATCAAGAAAATTAAGAAAGGAATGAACTTGTGGAATCTAAAAAACAAAATAAATGAACAAACAAAACAAAAACAAACTCACAGATACACAGAACAAATGATGGTTGCCTGATGGGAGGGGGCTTGGGAGGGTGCAAAGGTAAAGAGATGAAGAAGCACAAATTGGTAGTTACAAAATGGTCAGGGAGATGTAAAGTACAGTTTAGGAAAAACAGTCAGTAGTATCAGAATAACTATACACGATATCAGGTGGGTACGAGACTTATCAGGAGATCATTTTCTAAGTCATATGTGTCTAACCTCTATGCCATACACTCAAAACTAATGTAATATTGAGTGTTAACTGTAATTGAAAAAAATTCTAATTTTTTAAAAAAAGAATGAACTCCATAGGCCAAGAAGTCAAAGGTAAAAGGCGCAAAGGTAAGCCTAAAAGAAAATTCATTGATCCAAGAAGAGAAAATGAGTAGGAAAAAATATCACGTCAGAACTTAAAACAGTGCCAGAAATAACAAATGCAGAAGAAAAATGAGAAGGCATGAAAGGCAGGGAAGAAAAGGCAAGGGAAAAGGAAGGAGAGAACGAGGAGGAGGAAGAGCAGATGGGTATTTACTGCAATGATTCTCTCCCTGCTGCACCGCTGAGAGCTGGGAGGGGTGGGAGCTCGGAAGGACCACATCAAGAAGTGATGGAGAGCCTATCACAAGGTCCCGGCTGTTAAGCCTGGTGCTGTGATTAGATAGGACTTTTGTGTCATCTTTTCTGGGGAGAGGGAGAAATATAAAGGATTTTACAAGCGTAAGGAAAGAAAATATGACAAAAAGAGTAAATAGTAGAATACTGAATTACCAGCTTCACACTTCGAGAAATGCTAGTTTAAACCATCTAATTTACATCAAGAACCTAAAGTCTGTACAGTATACTAACAAAGCGTAATTAAAACAATAACAGGTAATGTTTATTGAATACTTACTAAACCAGATTCTGTTCTGAGAGCCTCACATGTTATAACAATAATAACAGCTAACATTTACTAATTGCCTACCATGTATGTAAAGCTCTATTTTAAGTAGTTTGTAAATATTAATTTAATCCTCAAAGCAAATCTATTAGGTTATTGTTCCCATTTTACAGATGAACAAACTGAGACACACAAGTGAAGTAACTTGCCCAGGAGCACAAGAGCTAATAAGTATCAAAGCCTTAGCTCGTAACTACAATTCAAAACTGTCCCTGCTGCACAAGCTATGATGCAGCAACAACCTGAGCTCAGAATACAACATATTTGTAAAAGCAATTTTTCTCAAATTAAGTGGCTTTTTTTTTTTTGCTTCTTCAAAAAGTTCTTTAATGCTATTATGAATTGTATGCATTTTTTAAATAATTAATATCACATTCTATGACCTCAAGTAAACCAGGCTGATTTTAAGACTCAAAGAATTACAAGATTTACAAGGACTAACCTATAACCGGAATGACAGGACCCCCTTGCTAGTCCGTTTAGAGTTTTAAAACCTTAGTTTAAAACATTAACTGTGAACTTCAAGGGACCCTCGTAAGGGAAGGAAGCGTGTCATCAATGTAGAAGCAACCCATTTAATTTAAATGAAATAATTTCACCATAACCTTCTCTCCATTATGAGAGCCTAAAGCTATTCTTAATTTATTTAAAATGTCAACATTGTTTTTGTTTCCTGAATATTAATGGTCTTCAAAGACGCTTGACAGTTTTTACTTTCACTGGCTGTGCACTAAAAGCTGACACACCACTTTTAGAAGCCACCCGAGGGCGAGAAAACCAAGGCCACATTTAAGATTTCAAATAACTCACTAATAAAACAGCAATTAAGGAACGGTTCTATTTCCCCAAGTGTTAAACACGCTCCTCTTCCCTTTATGACACTGGGAAAATTACTAGTACCTCAACTGGAATTGCCTCACTTCCCCATAAATAAAGGAATCCAAATACATAGTCTTTAGAAGGATTTCAGGCTCAAAATTCCTACGATTGCATCACTATTATCTGAATGTATAAAGCAGAAATAGGAAATGTTGCATTTTACAAATAAAGAGACCAACAGATAAATCCTTGAACACAATTATTTCATTATCTGTATTTCCATTTTTGGCACAGAAAAGGAAACTGCTTAAGCTATTATTCTATTTTATTTCTAAGAACTTAAAAGCTCCTCTCCTAATTCATTTCCAAATCTTAACATCAGAGGACACTTTGGAGGAAAAAGATAGAAATAAGTTTACATTTATTCAATATGTTAGAAAGTTTCTTAAATTTTGGTTTAAATTTTTTTAAGTTTAAATCACATAAGTAACTCTGTCTGTTCAACATAAAAATGTGACACACACACACACACACACACACACACACACGTGCGTGCACTGAAGGTTCGTTTCCAATGGCCCAGCCATCCAGTAAAATGTTTTAGCATCATAAGCTTTATTTCCTGCTTGACATCCTCAGGGATCTAGTCTGACAGCTCTCCTGTACAATTTCTACTATAAGACTTCTCTGGCCTCTTTTGGCACAAGTAAACTGCTGCTAAGTAATATTTCTCTTGGCAACAGACTACATACTTTATAGAAACAGACCTTTAATTGAACCCTTTCTGCTCAAATTCATCTCTTTCCCTAACATGTGAATCTTAAACTAAGCCTACTCCAATAAGATGGACACATTTACGGAACCGAAACGTTACATATTCCCTAAATTTTCCCTGATAACAACATTCGCTTCAAGTTATAATCTCTCCTGAACAGAAATAAAAAATGGTTTCGGTAAATCATATTCTCAACTAGTTATTTTTCTTTTGACTGCCCTAGAATTATAGATAGATATCCATTCTACAAAGTTTTAGGAAATAAAAATAAAATTGAGTGAAATCTAAAAAAATAAACAAAATATAAATGGTATTTCCAATGTCTAAGAACATTTAGTTACTCCCTCTTTTTTACTCAGTACATACTCTAACCAACACTAACCCACTGCCAAAGAGGTAAATGTACATTTTAGAGACAGAGCCCAAACGAAGTACTGAAACAACTATTAAATCTACATTTTTCCTTCTAAAAATCTCAATACAAACCCCAAGCTTTAATTTAACTCAACTATCTATCTGGTCCTAAGTCTCAGGTGATATTAAGTTTTATCAGAGACATAACCTGTCAGCTGGTTTATAATCTACTGGGAAAGATAAAAGAGTATACAAATTTAAAAATATGTATTATGCTGGTATGACAGAGTTTGAAAAAGCACACAACTAGAAAGTTTATTCATTATTAGATGTATAGCTTTGAACAGATCATTTGTCTTCTTAGAAAAACAGCTGACCAAGACTGAAACAAGAACAAATGAAAAATCTGAATAGTCCTAGAACTATTAAAGAAATTGATCTGTAATTAAACAGTTGCCCAGATGAAATCACCACTTGGCTTCACCAGAGAATTTGTCTAACCATGTATGGAAGCAAAAGCACCAATATTATGCAAACCTTTCTAGGGGGAAGAGGGACCATTTCCCAACCCATTTTATAAATCGTCCTGATGCCAAGACGAAGGATGCTATATGAACATAAAGATAGATGCAAAAATCCTTTCAAATTATACTAGTAAATTGAATCCAGTAACATATAATAAAGGATAATGCATCATGACAAGGGTTTATTTCAGAAACGCAAGGTTGATTTAACATTAGAAAAAAAATCAATATAATTTAACACACATTAACAGAAAAAAGGAGAAAAAAATCATTTGATCATCTTAATAGTCACAGAAAAAGCATTTGATAAAATTAAACTCCCATTCAGGATTTAAAAAAAGATCTAAAAGACTTCTGCTTTTGGTCAAGATGCAGTAACAACTAGATTTATTCTCCTACGTGAAACAACCAAAAAAAAAAAAAGCAGAAAAAATAAGATAAACAATGGTTTTGAAGACACTAGATCAGGCAACCAAAAACGGTGATCTCTGAAGACAAAGAAGGAGCATCCCACACAACTGCCCCAGCTCATGGCCTTGAGAGCACTTCCAGTGTACAAGGCAGGAAGGGGAACCCAGACATAGTCCAGGGAGATCCTAAAGATGGAGCTGAGAGTCCAGGGAGGTCGAGGCAGCTGGAGTTCACAGGGCAGGACGCTGTAGAGGAAAAAAGCTGCACAGAGGAAATGCTGGAGATCTGCCGGCAGTTTCTCTCAAGTATTCCACCAAATATACATCAGTCCATGTGTGAAAGAAAAATACTGAAGACAGAAGAAAGAACCATTCAAGAGGATTAGAGAGAACAGTACCTGGAGCTTACATGGGCAACAATTATCCCTGTTCCCAACAGCCAGACTTAGAAAACCCTGTAATTCCTGGTAGCGTGTTCAGAAGGGTCTTGCCACAGCAGCAGAGAATGATAAGCCCTAGTAATGATAGCCCTCGCGCTGCTCTGGTCCCACCAACAAAGCGTAAACCCAAGATCCAAATGGATCAAAATGTTTCCACGTAATTTAACTGGATCATAGGTAAAAATCTCCATAAATTTATAAGAAGGGGGAAAAAAAATCAAAACAAAACTAAACTCCATCCCTTCACAATGTCTGGTATCCAATCAAAGATTACCAGGCAATCCAAAGCAGCAAAAAATATGACCAGCAATGAGGAGAAAAAATAACCAATCAAAACCAACTTAGAACTGCTGTGAAAATAGTTATCATAACTATAAGTGCAAGCAAACTTTTTTCTATAAAGGTCCAGAGAGTCAATATTTTAGGCTTTGTGAGTCATACAATCTCTGTCACAACTACTCAGATCTACTGTTGGACCAAAGTCTTGAAGTCTTGTCACATGACAAACATGATAAACAAATCACTAATAAACATATGTAAAGGTGGCTGACTTCATCGATCATCAGAGGAATGCAAATTAATACCTCATTGTACCCCAGAAGCAACAAGCACATCCGGCACCCAGATCTTGATTGTTAATGCCATTCTCCAACGAGAGGAAACAGGGTCTCTTAGAGAAATGTTTGATTCTGTGACTGAGACAAAAATAGAGATGAGCCTGGAGCATCCTGTAGTGCCGGAAAGTAAGAAAGTGTCCAAAAAGAATGTTTTCAAAACCTACAATGATAGGAGTATGTCAAAGGGACACAGAAGCCAACTGAAAGCTCCCAATGGCCAAGCTGGAACAATTTCAGCACCACCAACAAAAAATAAAGTAATATTAGATTATAAGCAAAGTATTAAAAAATTCGAGTCCAATTATATAAATAAATGATTGGATAAACGAGACAATAAATAGGTGGAGAACAAATGAATCTCCTAAAAAGAAAAAATTAAAATAATTTACGTACTTTGCTTTCAAGGAAGTGAAGCCCGACTCTCTTTTTCTTTTTTAATTTACTAATTTATTTTTTTATGATGACATTGGTTAACGAAATCCAATAAGTGTCAGCTGTACACTTTAACAGTAAGGCATATATATATATTTACACTGGGTTCACCCCCATGATTAGATTTCTTTCTATCACCACATATTTGACCCCCTTTACCCCGTCTACCTTCTCCCCTCCTCCCCCATCCTCTGGTAACTACTAGCATATGACTCTCACTCTTGAAGCATGGACTGCACATAGTGACTTCATATCCAAGAATACAGTATGAAAACTGCACAGTTAAGAAATCTGACAAACGCTACCTCAGCTAGGTGATCAAGGTCAACGTTAACAGCGATAAGTCATGTGGATGGCATGTACTGTGACAGGTGATGTGAACGGTACTTCGCCACTGTGGTCTTCCCCAATTAGATGACATTCTAAAAACTACTTGACCAATACTCTTCGAAACTGTCAAGGTCATCAAAAATAAGAAGGGTCTGAAAAACTGTCACTGTCAACAGGCCTCTGAGAAAACATGATGACTAAAAAAGATCTAATGTGGTATCCCGTGTGACACAGAAAAAGGACAGTAGCTAAAAAGTAAAGAGAGCAGCATATAGACTCTAGTCATTTATTTTAAAAATAGTATACATGTAAAATATTTTCTCTGATCTCTCTTAAGTGTTATGCTCATTAGAAAGAAATGTGGAAGATCCAGAAAGTACGAAAAATAAATAAAAGTCCTACTCCCTGGAGGTAACCAGGATTATGACGCCAAGGCCATGGTCCCCAAACTGTGTGCACAGGCACCTTGGGGCACCGCAGCACATTCACAAGGACAATGCCAGGTACTTTTAACTTTCAAGGGAAACACAGTGACATCTGTTGGATACTACGCAAACTACAAGCTCTAAGTAGTTTAGTTTCAACATTAAATCACTTTACATTTCTTTAAGTAATGGCATTGTCTTTGTGAAGCTGGTTTTTGCAGTGGCTGCTGCCCTAAGAAGCAAATACCATGTGAATATCATTTGGTACGGGAAATGAGGCGAGAGTAGGATTCTCTCTGTGAAGGGCCCAAGTAATTGTGATTATTCAAGAATGAAATAAAAAATGTTTACCTTTTAAAACACACACACACACACACACAGTAATATTATTATACCGTTACCACAATGGCTAAAATTAAATATACTGAGTGTTGATAAAGAAGTAGAGACACTGGAACTCCCACAGAAGTAGCTCATGGGAGTAAACTGATACAACCACTTCAGAGAATGGCTGTCAACATTTAGTTGATGATGCTCACTTTGTATGACTCAGACAGTCTTCAGACATATACCTAAAAGAAACTCTTACATATGTACAGCAGGAGATACCTTAAAAAATGTTTTTGGATCCACTTTATAACTTAGAAACAATTGTTCACAGGCAGGAAATGGATAAATTGTGATACAGTCACGTAACTGAATACTATGTAACAGTGACAAATAATGGAACATCTATGTGCATTACGATGAATGAACCTCAACTCCCAATTAGAAGTAACAAAGCAAACTGAAAATACTATGCAGTATGATTGCATAGATACATAAGTTCAACAATTCTAAAGCTAAACTATATACTTACAGTTACATCCATATGTGTAACATGATGAAAAAAATGCAAGGAAATAAAAAGAATTTAAAAGTAGTGCTTTCCTGATATTGCAGAGAAAGAAGTGAATGCCACAGATGACACAGGCATATGAGGAATTTTCAAGGTATTGATAATGTACCACTTTTAAAGTTGACCAGTGGAACAAATGTTTATTCTCAAAGTATATACATATGTCATTTGTTTTTTTGTATATTTATTAGATTTCATTTTAAATAATTAATTAAAGTAAACATTATTCAACAAAATATGTCTTGGACAAATACTATGTTCCAAATATTTTCTGGGTTTCATGAACAAAGAAACATTCTTGACCTCACAGAGCTTATATTGTAGCAGAGAAGACAGAAAGCAAAACCCAGAATGAATAAATGAAAAATATATATATATATGTAAACATATATATGTATATGTATAAATAAAGTACAGCAAAGAAAGAAGTATCAGGAGTATAGGGCAGATTATAATATAAAACACTCACTGAATGTAACGTGAGATTTAAAATTTTATTATAAAAACTTGGATTTTTTTTACCAGTTATAGGAAACTAGGAAAAATCTAAGAGATGAAATCATCAACAATATATTAAGAGAAAGCCATTTTCTGCTTTCATTATTCCTGAGAATTTTAGTAGACTACCCATTAAAAGTCCTCAGAATAAAAATACGTAGCATCTCTAGATATCTGTTGAATAAATGACTGTTTGCACACAAAATCTGTTTTAATCGCCCCATTTTTTGAGCTAGCGTTTTCCATAAAATAAATAAGTTTTAAAAAAGAATTTATGAACACGAATGGCTGAACTCTCATTTACCCTTTCACCTATTACATTTAATTCCTTATCTGGTATCGATTTCAAACAGAACAAAAAACAGAACATGCTACAAAGGATAAGAGAATACAAAATATGAGAGAATAAAGAAGAACCTGAAACCTTCAGGAATACTATCCCGATTGAATCAAAAGACTACGTTCCTGTATATGGTGAAATATCCTGGATGTGGTGAAATGAGTGAATCTGAGCCAAGACGGTTTTCACTCGGTAACATTTCAAATTACTTCTCCACCATTTCAAATTCCTCGTCCATCTAGTCTCAAGCATGAGGTTTGTCTGTTATCCAGTAAAGCTAGGCAACGTCGCTTACATTTCTGCCTTTAAATCTTTCTGTCTATCAGCTTGCAAAAGCACGAACTGTCTAGAAACAGGATCCGTTTCACTCTTAATGGTCTTTACTTGCAATAGGTTGCTCAAAAACAATCACTTTTACCTAATTATCCGAACACGGGAGAGGATCAGCTGATCAAACTACACTATTTCAATTACAGAAATTGGTAAAATAGAACATAATGGCTCTAGAAGCTTGAGGAAGTTTGAAAATTTTGAAGCCAGAAGACATCTACATCAAGAACTGTTTTCATTTTATTTACGGCCTTTAATAAACCCTCATAGGATATTATCGCACCGAAGTTTCTATAAAAAATCCCGTGTTACTATTTTAGTCTGTAATAGCAAAAAAAATGTTATTGAGCCCGACAAGAAATTGTGTTTTGTCTTGACTGTGCCACTTTTTAGCTGCGTTATTTTGGGTAAGTGACTTGATTCTCTCGAGCCTCAGTGTCACTATGTGTAAATGCGAATAACAGCATTTGTCTTGAATGAAGTAACAAATATAAACTTGATCTGCAAACAAGCACCGGCACCCTGGGAATTAAGTCATCTCCCTTGGTCCGCTCCTTCCATTCATTTCATTTACTCCACTCTATAATCAACCTCAACACTAAACAATAAGGACTGATCAAAACACATAGTGTCCTGAATGCTTAAGAGCTATACATTTCATCGCATGTAAAGTATTCATCAATAAATTTAAAGACATAGTAAAAAAATAAACTAGTGATAACAGGTAATCTGTTTGAGACACCAGTGCCTCATCTAGCGGTAAATGCCAGTCATTATCAAGAAGTCCAAAAACCAGCACCAGCCCACCCCTGGTTTAGAACTTTCTCCATCACCTTCTCCCTAATCCTTTTGCCCAAAGAGGTCCTCTGGCTTTCACCTCTTAAGTGACCCTTTAAGCCCTGAAAAATCTACAACACATTTATCAATTCTTCAGTCCTTTCAGACTTCTCCAAATCCCTCTGTCCCTCACTTCTTAGGAGTATTTACTCCATCATTTCAGGCTGAAAGCTTTCTGCTGGTTATCCTTCCCCTCCCAGTCTAAAAATAATAATGCCAATAATAGAGTAGTGGTTAGCAGTAGTAACAAACAGCGATCATTTAGTGACAGGCACTATCTCAACACTTTATATGTACATATCATCGAAACCTCACAACCACCCTACGAAGTCGACGCCGTGAAGACACTGAGTTACAAAGAGGCTGCGCCTTTCCAAGGTCACAGCTGGCCTGAATCACTCCAAAGTCACTGCTCATCAACACGCACACAACCTTCGAAATAAGGAGGATGGGAGAATGGAGTTCTCTGGGAAGTGATACTATGGTCTCGTTTTTGATGATTTAATTAAAAGATGTAACTTCATAAATATGTAAAATGAGAGTCAATGACATAAAAATCTACGAGGGCAGAGGACACAGAATCTGTTTTTCTTCTCTTATGCTACCAACGATGCCCCTGAAAATAGAACTACATCTTGTTCTTAAAGTGGAGGCAGTTTCACATGTACTGTGGTCTCTGCTCCGGACTCTGGCAGATGGAATACCAACTCAGTTACCTTCTGCTGTTTAACTTTGTGGCTTACAATGACCACCTTCATCCTGGTCGTGCATCTGCAGTGTGGGCAGAGCTAGGCAGGGGCACCTCTTCTCTGCTCTACGTGGGCACCCACCGGGGGCAGCACCGTGGGATTGGGAGGATGAGATCCGCTTTTAGGATGGCTCACTCGCATGGCTGGCAGGCTGGGATGTCAGCTGGATGTCAGCTGGGAGCTCAGCTGGGGCTGAGGGCCAGGAGCTTTGGGTTCTCTTTGGGGCTCCTCGTGACCCACCCTGGTAGCTGGGTCTCAAAGGCGAGTCTGCCAAGAGAGGAAGGTGGGAGTCCATGGCATTTCCATGGCCTAGCCCCAGGTCAAGGCCTGCCCTGATGAGATGGAGAGAGCAGACCTCACCATGGGATGGGAGGAGTGTCAAGGTCACATTGTAAGTACAACACATGAAAGGAAAGATCCTGCTACGACAGCTTTGGGAAACACAACCTATCACACTAATGGACCGCTTCCATGTCAGAATACAACAAAGTTGACAGCAGTGACCTAGGACTCTTCCCAGCCTGTGATGAAATGAAGTCAATGGCCTACCAGCAGTTACATTCAGAACCAAATGACAGAGAAAAAGAGAAGAAAGGAGAGTTAGGTACTTCCCGGAATAAGAGAGTGATAAAAGAGAGCGGGTAATCACTCACTAAAAAGTAAACATAGTTATATAAGTAGGAAGAAACTTTTGGCATCACTTAGTCTACTGCCTTTATTCTAGCAACTACTAGAAAACTGAGCTTTTCCATTTCAGTGAAGGTTAGGGAAACATCTTACTATTAGTAAAACTCTAACTTCTAGGATGCATAAATTTTAATTCATTCAATTCCCTATACCGGTGGTAAAAACCCTTAAAAATGAAACAGCATCGAACACCTTCAGCGTCGACAAGGTAAGGGACGAGCTGAGGCGCCTGCATCCTGTTTCAAAGGGCTTATGAGCAGAGAGAAAAACGGGGCACACATGGATGCTGGAACGAAGATGCACCAATCCCCCAGGGCATGGAGGGATAAAAAGAAAAGGAGTGACTAGAAACCAGCCGAAGCTCCGGGGACTGCAGCAGCAGGCCACAAGCCACCTGCTCTTTCAACACATTCTCACACAGACGCTTCCTCCTTAAGGCCAGTCCTTTCCCCGCATATCAGAGCTAGAAACGGCTCCAGAGGACTCTAATCCCGTGGTTCCCAACGTTTTCAAGTATAAAACCCACTTTTTAAGAGTAAAAATTCTTGGACGTCCCATACAACAATTGTTGGGACTTTATGATCTGGTTATTGAGGAAAATCAATAATGGCAGAAGTACCATGAGTTCACCAACACCTCTGCTAAATGCTGTTGGTATTTTGTCACAAGGGCATTTACACGCCAACAGCACGTACATGAGACATTCGATTTAGATACAATTCTTAGGAAACACTGAATACATACATGTCAGTTATTGGTAAATCTGTGAGTAAACCATATTTGAAAAGGCTGGGGCTAAGGAATGTTTAAGGACATCCTTTTCAGGCATGTTACAGCAGCGGTCCCCAACCTTTCTGGCACCAGGGACCTGGGCTCCTATGAGAACCTAATGCCTGGCCGTCTGAGGTGGAGCTGAAGCCACGGTGCTAGCGCTGGGGACCGGCTGCAGATACAGATACAGATGAAGCTTCACTCGCCCACCTGCCGCTCATCCCCTGCTGTGTGGCTCGGTTCTTAACAGGTACCAGACCCTGGTGTCACAGGACTTCTTCTGTGCTTGTAGTTGAGCTCAATAACTAATCTCTTCCAACAAAGAGTCTATAATTTTCTTATAAATTATTAAAAGCAGCCCTTACTTTTTTTGATTACGAGTTTATGATTACCAGCCAGGAGTCACCTCAATAGATAGATGGCTTGCTACTAGATCGTGAGAAAGACAGGTTAATGGCAACTACTCTAAATCTAAAATCTTTGTTTTGGGCAGCAGTTCTCTAAAAACTTGTATGTGATCACCCTACGGGTTGGAAATTATCACAATAACTGAAAAGTTCTGGCTGCCATTTTGCAATCAAACCATGTGTGAGCACCTTCAGCAAGGGCCCCACTCTGAGGAGATGTGCCAGGACACAGGCAAATAGGCACAAAAGTGTTCACGGCCCGTGGAGCCCGTGGAGACAGCTCCCAAGAAAGGAACCCAGCTGCAGAACAAGAACACAAAGAACGATGCCTGGCCTCAGAGGGCAATGTTTCCAAAACAGCTGCCATGTTTATGAAAACACAGACGCCTCTCCTTTCGCCGTGGTGAGGATGGTCATCTCACGGCAGTCTGCATCCATGAAGAGAACCCACAGCCCGTGATGCGGAAGCTCTGACAGGCTGAGGAGTACTTTGGAAAACCCGAGATGAAACAAAGTTAGGCCATAAAAAAAAACTAGGCTTATGAATTAGTCAAGAGTTCTCCTGAGAATGAGGGGGGTGTGTGTGTATGCAGACAGATACATATTAAGCAATTGGCTCATACAATCATGGAGGCTGGGAAGTCCCAAGATTTACAAGCTGGAGGCTCAGGAGAGCCAACAGAATGGCTCCAGTCTGGGAGCCAGTGGGCTCGAGACCCAGGAAGAGCAAAGTTTCAGCTCGAATCCAAAGGCAGGAAAAGACTGATGTCCCAACCCAAGCAAGCAGGCATGCAGGCGAAGTCCCCTCTAACCCAGGCTTCTTGTTCTGCTCAGGTCTTCAACTGATGGGATGAGGCTCAAACACACTAGGGAGGGCAAAGTGCTTTACTCAGTCTACTGATTCAGATGTTAATCTCATCTAAAACGCCCTCACAGACATGCCCAAAACAACATCTGACCCAATGCCTGGGCACCCCGTGGCCCAGTAAAGTTGATGCATAAAATGAATCATCGCCATTGACCCAGACAGCCAAGAAGGGGTTGAAAAGGGTTCAGGTACCAGGCAGGTACCAGCCAGAGGAAAACCGACTCTTTACTCAGCAACTACCTTTGGCTCTTCCCTTAATTAAGTCAACATGAGCATGGGACCATCTTCCTATCTGCAGGACAAGAGACTAGGGAGAGGACAAAGACTCTGAAGATGAAGGAAGAGCAAATGGGCAGAGATGCAGTTACTAGGGCAGGATGCATCACTGCCTGAAAGTAAACTGTCCTTCAGTGCCTTTGATCAAACGATAGCTGCTTCCCAAACACACACACATGCAGCCCATCAGAGACCTACCCGGGAGGAAAAGCTTAGCTAGAGAGCGAGGCCTCTGGGTCCAATGGAGCCAGTGCTGGAAGAAAAAAGAAAATTACAGGCTCATATAACTCAGCCCTTGTGAAGCCAGGATAATAAAGTCAAGCCTTTGGCCAGGGCTGGGGTCACCTCAAGGCTCAACTCATGTGGGACCCCCTTCCAAGCTCACTCTGTTTGGCTGCTAACAGGCCTCACTTCCTTACCACATGGCCCTGCCCATAGGCTGCCTGAGCGTCTTCGCGACAGGCAAGTGGCAATCCTCTAACCAGGATGGCAGCTAGCCTCCCCCAGAGCAAGTGATCCAGGAGAGAGAGAGTGAAAGAGCACACCCAAGGCAGGAGCGAATTCTCCTTATAACCTGACCTGGGAAGTTACATCTCATCACTTCTGTTTTCTAGTCACTAGACGTGAGTCACTCAGACCAGCCCACACTCAGGGGAGGAGAATTAAACTCCATCTTTTAAAGAAAGGAGAATCAAAGATCTTGAAAACCACCGCAGGAACCAAAAGAGTTACGGAAGACAAAGAAAGTACCTGGATAAGTTATTAAGACATCAAGGGATGTTTTAGTCTCACTGTATTCCCCAAACCCGCAACCCAGGAGATAGTCCCTGCCTCAGGGGAGGTTTCTGTTTGTTTTCTGAAAACGTGAACTCCTGGAGGAGCTTATGCTGAGGGAAGAGTGGAAAGACAGTGCCTTGAGGGTGGAAAGGTAGAAACAGGAAAACACGGGGTGATTTCTCTGGGAAGGGGAAGGAGTTCTTTGGGACCCACAAAGAGAGGGAGCCTAGCAGGGCTCTAGATAAATGGCAGGTCCTCAGAGGAAAATGGGTGTGTGTGGTACCTAGGAAAGCTGAAACCTCTGTACCAGAATCCCAAACCGGCAAAGAATCTTGTGCCTGAAGTTGACCATAACTATCAGAGACACCAGACACCAAGGAACCACATCCTCTCAGATAACACGCTTATCAGCCACAGCCACGCTGGACTGAAAACTAGCCTTCCACCCTCCCCCCACCGGTTCCTCATATGCCTCTCAGATAATGGTACAATCCTAAGGAAGGGTAGACGCCTCTTCTTAATTCCTGAGATTGAATTTTTCATCAGTTTAGGGGGTGGGGGTCCTAAGATTGGATTTAATTTCCTTTGAAGGAAATAAAATACTGTACCATTTTCTTGGTTAGTAGATTTTATGACACAAGAGTCATACTTACTAGATGTTCAAAGTATTTACTAACTTATGGATATCTTTTACAACTCATCAATCTTGGTGGTTTCAAAGAAAGTTCCAAAAAAGATGCTCCATCAAAACATTAAGATTTTAGAAATATGTTACCCCAAAATTTGTCCGGGCTATACTCTCCTAATATATAGAATATTAAACAATTAGTTATATATCCACGTGTATCTACCTGGGTTTCCCTCCCACCCCACCCCCACTCCCAGTCTCCCCAAATCCTGGCCCTGTGGGAAAGCCATCCATTTAGGGTAGGGATCTACAATTTCCATTTTTTAAAAAAATCAAATCCACCTCTTTAGTCACTTGACTTCTCAACAGATATAGCCATAATCATCATTACGTATTACCTGTATTTTTAGGATCTTAACTTAAAATATAGCTCCCAAATGTGTGCTACTCAACTTTTATCAAAACAAACAAACAAACAGAAAAAAAAAGTACCTTCATGGAGGATTATTAAGAATCTAGTATATTATCCATTCGTTAGATTTTTTTGCTTTCAAACCCTTTAGAAGTAGAGTGATGACAAAAGACAGAGATATCTTTGGAGAATGGCTGTATCTCAGTCTGAGCAGAAAACATACAAGATGGGCCTGGAATACCCTTCCTACAAGGAAGTTATCAAAGTCTTCTGAAGTCATGTCAAAAGGACCCAGAGCCAACTCAAGAGGCCTCCACTGGGCAAAGCATGGGCGATGAACAATTCACGTTCATAGGAGTATTCTAAGTTTGTCTATATTTTAAAATATCCGTATTAAAAATATACAGACAGACAGAAAGTAGAAGTAGGGCCTCAGAGTCGCCTGCTTTACCTTCTTCTGGCTGCTCCTAGCACCCCGCCCTCCAGGGAGCCCCTGAATTAGTCCCAAGGGATCTTTGGGCTCTTTCTGAACACCCTGGAAAATCACTGCTCGAGCTTGTCTAGATTTTATTACTGAATAAAACATGACCATGAAAATGCTGAGTGCTCTGACCAGGTTACCCTGGGCCCCTGCAGAAGCGGCCGCCACAGAACTGCATCTTGGCATCCTGCCCAAGGTTCGCACCGACACGTGCTGTACCAAGGCCTCGGCATCTCTGAAGGGATGCCGCCGAAGCGAGCACACACCCACAAAGAAACTGCAAGCAGAGGCTCTGGCCGGCTTTCAGTGTGAACTGGACAACCGTCCCCGAGTTTTCCGTGTGACTTACCTCCAGAACCTCCGTGTCTCACCGCGGAGTACAGAGCTCTACCTCCCAGAGATAAGCGCCCCTTGTTTGATCACCACCCACAGAAAGACTGCAAGGGACAGAGGGCACCGCAAAGACGTACATCCCCAAGGCAGATCGCGGTCTGGTCTACCCCGCACCGCGTTATTGCGACATCCTACTGCCTCCTTCACGTGTCACCCAACATGGTCTCTCTGGGTTCTTTCGTTTGTTTTCATCATGTGGACCATGAAGTGTTTCCTTGATGACTTCTGCATCTGTAGCTCAAGCCCTAATCTCTCTTCTCAGCTCCAGACCCATGTTTTCACCTGCCTGGTGAGACAAGACACTGAAGTACTTTATGCTCCACAGGGCCCCCAACAACTCATAATCTATCCCTTCCAAACTTGCTCCTCTATCTGCTGCCTCGATTAAAAGCGTTCCCGTCCAACCTATTATTCAAACTAAAAGCTCCCCAAGAAACTGTGAAGAAAAGGGAAAGGCAAGCCACAGACTGGGGTACGATATCTGCAAAGCATCTACCTGATAAAGAATAAATAAACAATTCTTAGAGTTATATAAAAAGACAATTGATTTAAAAATTGGGCAGAGTCTAACAGAAAATTCACAAAAGTTATATGAATGGCTAATAAGTACATGAAAAGATATACGACATTAGTCATTTGGAAAAGGCAAATTAAAAACATAAATAATCCATATACACCCCTAGAATGTCAAATAACAGTGATGATTTCAAGGGTAGACATGTGCCAAAATTTATCAAATCGTATACCTTAAATGTGCAGCTTGTTGTTTGACATTTGTACCTCGATAAAACTTTAAAGGAAAAAGAATGACAATATCAAGTACTGGTGAGGATATGGAGCAATGGAATTCCATCCATTGCTGGTGGGAATGCAAGGTAGTACAGCCACTTCAGAAAACGGTTTGGCAATTTCTTCAAAAGCTAAACACATGTGCTGTAAGCCTTAGCCAGTCCACTCCTAGGCATTTACTCAAGAGAAATGAAAACATGCATCTGCAAAAAGACTTCCCTGAAATGTTCGTAAGTTGTATTCAGACTAACCAAAAACTAGAAACAAGCCAAATGTCCACCAACAAGTGAGTGGATGAACAAACTGCGGTAAAATCACACAGCGGAGACTGCTCCTCAGCAATAAGAAATTAATCACAGCTACAAACAATAACAGGGATGAATCTCAAAGGCGTTATGCCAAGTGGAAGAAGCCAGACACAAAAGACGATACAATGAATGATTTGCTTATACAAAATTCCAGAAAAGACAAAACTAAGCAAAAAAGATCAGTGGTTGTCAGAACTATAACTTCAAGGGAACATGAGCAAATTTGGGGGGAGGGCAGCAATGGATATGCAGTTGATATCCTATCTCAACTGCACTGGATGGCTGGTTACACACCTGTATACATTTGTCAAAAGTCATCAAATGGTATATTTAAAACTGGTGAATTGCATTATATGTAAATAATACCTCAATAAAGCTGATTTTTAAAAAGACTGGAAGGAAAGGCCAAATAAAAAATATTTGAACAAATGATAGTCACATCTATCAATTATCGAGTCCTTAATGTGTCAGGTAGCTGTATCATGTATTTAACGTTCATTATTTCATTGAATCCTGTCAATAAGCCATCCGTTGAATCATCCAACATGGAGATACTGAGAACCTATTATGTGTGAGGCACTGTTCTAGGTGGTAGGAATAGAATAGTAAAGAAAACAGACAAAAATCTTTGCACTTACTCAGTTTAGACACTATTAGAGAGGAATAATCTTTGATATTTCAGACCACCAAAGCCCCATCCCACACTAACTCCTTCTTGCCACCAATTCATTATTAGTTCACTGTAGTTGTATTAAGCACCTCCAAAGACATAGGGATAGAAAGATGAACTAAGACAAGGAAATAGTTTTAGTGGGGAAAAAAGATACAAAGAAGTAACAGTAGGGTATGAGATGTTCACTCATCTCAAATGACCTTGGTTTTTCTTTAACTATCACAGTTTGGTCTGCACTAGGTTCACAAAAGATAACTAACTCGGCCCTAACTAAAAGTCTGTTAAAAAGAATGACTTAGCAACTATCCTAAAATAAAAAATCAGACTTTTTGGCAAGTATAATAGTCAACAACCATACACGACAGGCCAACTCACAGGGATATTTAAGGTTATATTCAGCAATTAACTTATCTGAAGTGTTCACCAGGAAGTTATATCATTTGATAGTGAGAATTTTTATGGCTACAGTATGCAATTGATAATAATAGCTATACAAATTTTCTGGCTACAGCTATTACATTCTTTCTCTATAATCCATCTTTAGGGTCTTAACTGGCCATTGTTTTCTATTTTTAGAGCAAATATTTAGAGGAAAATCTTGGTCTCGCCCACAGGACTTCTGTAGAGACATGTGCTGGCTGTCCACTCAGGTCAAAACCCTGACTTGGTCAGGATTTGACTTTGATCAGACATGCAGAATCCATGCCCTCATGATCCTGGACTGAGAATATAAGCTTAAATTCATTGCTGCCTGGTGGTTACCAAAACTTGGTTATAAAAAGTAATGTTTATGGAGTATTGCTGAAGGACTCATTCGCTCAATAATTCGGTCAATGGTTTTCTAAATGCCAGGCACAATTTTAGGTGCTGGGAAGAAGCAAGAGTCCCTGTGGCTTCTTCATTCCTCTCAATCTCTGAACCAAGTCTAACCGTTGGTGGGCTGTATACCGAAACCACATTGGTCTGGCTTTTTGGAGGATGTTCACTGGAATCCCCTGAACCTGGACTGAAAAGCATATGAAACAGTCTTAGAAAACTCATTACTATATTTACCACTGGGAATTTTTTTCCCCATGAAAAGAAACCACAGTGTCCCCACTATGAAGATCAATGCGAGAAATTTCTCAGATCTAACAGTCAAAAAAAAAGCTGTGCTTCTCTTGAACAACATGTGTTTGATTTTACAGACACCATGAATCTGCAAGGGGAGCTTTATTTTCTTCTTTGCTTTGCTCTAAATTCACAGCCAAATATGGAACTCGCATTGAGGACCGTGCAGTACTTTCTAGTCTATAGACTTCGTCACTAGTTTAATTTTATTCTTTTCTCATTTCTTCTTTGCCCTGTCTTTATTTTTAATCCTTTAGATGGTACACATTTTGAAAAAAGGTGGGGAATAAAAGTTATTTGATGGTACCTAAAATTTATTGTGCACTTTCTATGTGCCAGGCACTGTACTAAGTACTTTACAATCCTGTAAAGTTGAAACTATTATTTTTCCCATTACACAGATGAGGAAACGGGGGCTCAGAGAGGTTTACTAACTTGTATATGATCTCATAACTTGTATTTGACAGAGCTAGAATTCAAATTCAGCCCCAACCATTATACCTCAGTGTATGTATAGACTGTCATGGGAACAGACAAGGTAGAACAGAGGAAGGAGGAGAAGTGGGTGGGGAAAGTGGCACAAAGGATGAGATGTTTGAGCTAAGTCTCAAAGGAGGAAGCCTGCCAAGGAGCAAGGAGAAAGTATTCCAATGAAAAAGAAAAGATGTGAAAAAAAAAAAAAGACAAAGCAGAGAACATACGTTCTGGGAATGGCAAAGAGAACATAGAGTTAAGCTCAGCAATTTTAATTCGTCGTGAAGGGTACACTAGAAAGTTAAGTCACTTAATAGTTGACACTTGATAGATCTATTCTTGGGGATTTCCATGGCGGCAGCACTAAACTGTGGCTGGAAACATGGGCAGAAATGAAATAAAGACAGTCTCCTTTTTACGATTAGGCTAAAAGTCTGAATTATGTTCAATAAGCGATGAGGAACCATAGCAAAATCTTAAGCATGAGAATTACAAGATCAACTTGCACAGCATGGTGAATGAATTACAGAGTCTAGGTGGGAACCTCGTCAGGCTACTATGAGTCTGGCAGTAGGGTAATGAAGTTAAACAAGGGTTATCAAAAACAAATATAATGGAAGTGATACATGTAATTTTAAGTGTTCTAGTAGGTATTTAGAAAAAGTGAAAATAATTTTAGTAATACTTTTATTTAATCCAATTATATCTAAAATATTATTTCAGCATGTAATCAATGTAAAAATTAGTCATGACAAACTTTACATTCATTTTTTTGTACTAACCTGCAATCTGGTATTTTATACTTAGAGCATACCTCATTTTGGACATTGTTTTCATTGGCAATATTTGATCTGTATTTAGATTTCATAAAATTTACAGATGAAAAAGTACATTCACATAGGCGAGTTGTTCCAAACGTATGGAAACATTTTCCATTAAGTGAGTCAAGTATCAGTTTTTAAATTTAAATTAATTACAATAATATTAAAAATTCAATTCCTCAGTCATGCTAGCCACATTTCGAGTGCTCAGCAGCCATAAATGGCTATTACATCGAACAGTACAGAACTAAAGAGTGACAAAGGCACCATGTCCACGATCACCATTTCATATCTGCCCACCGTTCAGGTTTTCTGTGTACTAACGCCGATCACTCACCAAGTATTAATTAACTATGACAGCAGTCCTACTTGTCACATCCTCACTACTATCGCTTACTTTCTCCCGGCCACTACATGTGTGAAAAAGCAATCTTCTAATGACTACACAGAATTGCTACATAGTGCCTGACAAGTTGAATGCATTCAAAAATGTCTGTGGAATGGATACATGTCCTTCTTTGTTACTCAAGGAACAAGTCACTTGTTTACGAACTACTTAAGCCCTTTTTTTCTATTTTCCTATGGTTCACCTGTTTATTAGACTCTATGTACAATGAAAAAAGAAAAAGCAATGAGAAAACCTATTTTCAACTGTACATTTATTAGAGGCATTGTAGTATAATGGTTAAGAGCTTAGGGTCTGGAGTGAGACCGCCTAGATTTAAATCCTGGTTCTATCTTTAGCTGTGTGATCTTGAGTAAACACCGGGCCTCTCTGTGCCTCAGTTCCCTTTTCTGCAAAATAGTAACAATGGTACATACTTGTGGTGCTTCGAGGATTACAGAAAATAATACATATAAAGTATCTCCACATAGATTCCAACACACAGTTGATGTTCAGTAAACATTAGCTTTTCAACAGAACTGATAAGGAAGAAGTTGAAATTATGGTCAAAGTAAAAAAAAAAAAAAAAAAAACCAACTAGAATTTCTCTATTATCCAGGTCTCTTTCCTATAGACTCTTAGATTCTCCCTCCCCAAAAGTCTTGCAGATAGTTATATTCATTAAAAAAAAGAGCTAAATAAAAAACTTCATCCGCTGACAGGGTATAATTATGCAGCAAGGCACAGGTGTAGCCAAGCAAATGAAAAACCACGAAGCAAAATAGGAAGGCATTTTGCTTTACCTGCTTTTCCGTTTTCGAGGTGGTTTCTCCACTGTGCCAGTCAGTCTGTAGAGCAACAGATAAGATGGTAACTAAAAGTAATACTTTTATTTAATCCAATATATCTGAAATATACAAGAACACGTCTCCAGGCCTTACCGTGCCAGTCAAAAACTCAACGGACCACCCTCCAGGACTATAGGCTCGCTAAATCCATACCTGACCTTACAAAATGCCTGCGCTCTCTTTCTCCTATTTACCAAGACCAGGCAATCCCGGGACTCACTGTCCCCCAAATGTTTGCTTAGCCCAGACCCTGCCCTGCCTTCTGGTCTCTCACTCCATCCTCAGCTCCTATTCGTCACAGCCCAGTTCCCCAAAACCACCCAACGCCACCTACTCATTGTCTGTCTTGTCACCCCCGCAAGCCCCTCCGGCCTCCCCTTTCCTGTGCCCACCCCCTCCCGAGTGTGCACTGGTCCTCGGAGCCCCGCCCCTCCAGGCCCCGCGTCCCCCGCATTCCACGGCCCCTCCACGGGGCGCGCGCGCCCTGCCCCTCCCGGCCCAGCGCCCCCAGCCTCGCCCCTCCGCGCCCATTCCCTCTCATGCCCCTCCGGCCTCAAGGATGCGATCGCCGCCCAGCCCGCTCCCCGACCTCTAGGCAGCCCCCGAATTCCTCCAACCTGAACTGCCTGCCCCTCCAGTCTCTGCGCCCCCGATGGTTCACGGCCCCAAGCCGCTGCCCCTGGCGGGCCCGCTCGCGCGCCCCATCCCCAACCCAACCCCGACTTCCACCCTGCCCCCGCCCTACCTAGGGGCAAGGCGACTCCGCGGCTGCTGGGGCTGCCGGGCTCCTCTGACCATCCGGCTCCTGCTCCGCCGCGGGAGCTGCTCCGGCGGCCGCAGGGCTCGCTCGGGAAGCTGAGGCGGCGGAGGCTGGAGTAGGCGGAGAGGCGGGAGAAGGGCCTCGCGCCTCTGCCAGGCTTGCCGCCGGGCCCGCCTCCTCCGCGCCTTTCCTCCGCTCCCATTGGCTAGAGTCGTAGTGAGACCGAAAGTCTGGTGATCGATTGGACGCTCCAGCTGTCACATCCCATCACCTAGAGTTTGGTTGAGACTGCAGGTGGCGGCAGAGGTGCCTTAGAGACTGCTAGCAAGGCAGGGGAAACCTAAGCGCCCCCGTGTGCTCGAAAGTAGAAACGGCAACTTCGGCGCCAGACACCTGCCGGCAGGTTCTGCTAGCTCTGCGTCCCGCATCCCACACACCTGCTGGCGTCCCCAACACTGCACCACGTCAGGACCAAAAGCCAAGCACTGCAATTTCCCAAACTCCTCCGGCAGTAACTCTCCAAAATGAACTTCCTTTGGAACCACCTCGTACTCAGTCCCTATCTACATAACGCTGAATGAAATGCTCACACAGCTCACAAATACCCTTCATTGAGGATCCAGCCAGAAAACTCTTAACAATCTACCAGAATAAAGTGTGGTTTAGATAGTCAGTACTCTGCAGAAAAGACCAGCTTGGGCGCAGGCTTCCACGAAAGCAAGAGGTATGTTTAATTGCCACGAAGGAAAAACCAACACTGAAAACAATTGATGCCATAACTAGAAGCAGTGTGTTCCACTTTGAAGGGCCTAAATGGCACTGATCCCCGAGTGTATGCTAATCATCCTGGGATGCTGCGCATGATTGTTAAGTTCTACGCCAGTTAATCAATTAAAATAAATTTCACAGCATTTTGGTGGTTGTTGACAGACTACCAGCACAGAAGCACAGTTACCTTTCCACTTCTACTATAACGAAGCGGTCCTTGAAAATGACATAGCTCATTAACATATTACAAAATTATCCTTTCGGCCTCTCTAGAGTCCTTGTGTACACTTTTTGTTTGGTAGATCCTTGGCATCTACTTGAAGCTGGGAGGAGGCATGAAACTTTCTCTTAAGCTCCTTCCATTTTATTAGAACATATTTTCATACATCAATAACGTGACACCAACGGGTTGGAGATAACTCACTAATCTTCACAAATGGCAAAAATGAGGACACTAGTGTTTCACACGGCCAATTTTATGGCTGCCTTTATGCAAACATGGCTTTTTCTACATCTTTGATGTTAAAAATGACCTTCCTTGTACGAAATGATGGCAAATTATGAAGGGATTTTTTAAATGACTGTGACAAAAAATGTCAAAATCTGTTGCTCCCCTAAATTAATATTTTATGTAATTCCAAACTCACAGAACCATAAACCACTTCCAACAGTATCCACCTGTATTATCGCCAAGCCAGAAAGGGTAAGGAACCCCCAGAATAGCGTCAGACAAGATCAAAAGAGGTGGGGTAGCAGTACTTCTGGATCATCAACTAAGAGTCTAATCTTGAAATAGCACTCATTCTGTTTCTTAAAATATGGATTAAAATTTTGTCTGGTTTCAAGGTCTTTCAATGCCTCTCTGATACGTGGTAGATATTAGTAGAGCTGAGGCTAGTCATTTCTTATGCCTTCCAAGAAGTACCCTCAAGCCGTATCTGAGTCATGTCCAAGTTCTAGTAACCTCTGTGGCTGTGTTTTTACTATATAAGAAATGCACATCATCACCCAGTTCACATTTAATTCATACTTTCAGATGAGCCTTCCCCAATGATTTCATTCTACATCAAACATGTCTTCTTCAAATTTGTCTTACATAAGCTGTGTCAGCAATTACATATTGCCTTGGGTTATTCTTCCCAACGACATTGAATTTGGGCAAATGGTATATCTTAGTAAGTACTTAATAAATAGTAGCTTTGGGCCAGGGACTGGGCGTTTCATGAGTGCTATTTTTTTAATCCTGTTATCAAGCCTGTATGGTATTCTCTTATTTTAGACACAAAATTTCAAGATTCAGAGAATCCAACTTGCTCAGGGTCACCCAGCTACAATAACCAGTACTGCTCAAAATTGCTTACGGGGGCTTAAGACTTACTTTGGTATGCCCTACAGGGGTTCAAATTTGAGTCCTCCTGTGCAACCTTGGGCAAGTTATTACTCTCTTTAAGTCTGTTTTCTTGACTGAAGGGAACAAATGGGTAATGGAGTCATAGAGACATAGTAAGGGTACCACAAGATAGGGCACGGACAGCATTTACTTAAGTGTGCTCAATACAGGTTAGATGCTATAACTGCCTGGCACAGCTGGGGTTTTTACCTAGATCTGATCCCAAAGCCTGTATTCTCTCCACTATTCCATAATGCCTCCATACAGTCCTTTCTATCCCACTCCCATTTACACACAAAATCAGAGTGCTGAAAACAGTGGGTGCCCAGGGGTTAAGTGGAATATACTTGTGTAATAAGTATTTTTGCTGACACACGCAAAAAAACAATCTTCATAAATTTCATGCATTTTTGAATTAAAAAAAAAAAAACAACCATCTGAATGATCCAAGCCAGCATAAGCATACCCTCATGAGGGTAAAAAAGGCACATATTCATCAACTGATTGACAAGGAAGTAGAAAACTAATGAGAGGAACGAGGAACCAACCTTCCCCAAGCATCTACTATGTTTGGCCTCACGGTGGGAGACTTTCCAAATGCCTTTTGGTGTTTTACTACTGTATATTTTCTCAGCATGACTGCACATTGTAAATACACAATTGAAAAAGTTGTGACAATCTCATGAAGCATGGTTCTGGGCACCAGATCCAAGATTTAACAGTGGATATTGCCTTTAAAAAACTGGAACACTTAGTTCAGTCAAATGCAGAAGAAAAAGTTTCACTTCTGTTTACTAGTCAAGCAACCAAGTGAAGGAATAAGCATTTTTTTAATTTAAAATGTGTTATATAAAATGCTAACTTTTTGTTGGGACATACTACAGACTATGTATTACATAAAATTTTCTGACAAACTTCCTATAATATTTTTATTAATTTACACTGAGAGAATATAGCACCTTTCATCCAAAGAACTGAAGGTGCTTTACAAACATTAGCATTTAAAAAACAATTACATTTAAAAATCTGGATTCTTGCTGTTAAAGCTTTTCGACTCCAGATACACAATTTTCTGGAGGCTGAAGGAAAGCAATTCTATTTCTCACAATGAAAGAGGCTCAGAAAGAGTTTAGATTTGCTTTCATAATACAGGCATCTTCTGAAACCTGGTGCTGGCTTACAAAGCAAAAATACACAAATCTTAATGCTGTCAACAATATTTCAAACCTTATTTCAAAAGCAAAATCCAGGGTTTTAAGATGTCAAAAATCTTCCAACAGTTCTAGATATCCAGGTGGAGTAGGAGCTGATGCAGGTCGCATTTTAGATGTGCTCTGGATCCGGGCTTTTTAGGATCACACCCAAATGAACACATTTAAAGTGGTGAGATTTTTCAGGAAAAATCATGAACTATAAAAAGCTAGCCAAGAGCATATTAGGCAAAAAAGGAAAGGGAGTGATTGGCAATTAAAAATAGACAGTTCTCACTAGAGCCTAGGACACTTTATTAGAAACCAAGTATATCATACGCAAATAAAAAGTTATTACCCCCATTAATACAACATAAGGGATTTACATTCAGCCTAGACACAGGGAGTAACAGAGCCTCCTGCCTACAAACCTATTACTTGCCAGTATCCTCCACCACATGATTACTCTGTATCGTACATAGCCCTTATTTAGTAGAGGAATCCCAATATTCCTTTTAGGCTTACAAAGTCCAATACATTCACTCTCTCTTCCCTTTACATGTCTAATAGTAAAAACTATTTTTTTTTCATGCAAAAAGCCATTATTCAGTTTCAGAGAAAAAAATCAGGCAGAACAGAGATGGGAGTTAAGGAATGGACAGAATATTATTGGCACATGCCCAACTAGTGACAAACAAATGCAATACACCATGACTTAAAAATAAGAGTCACATTACAGGGATAACTAAAATAACTACATCAATCTAAACTAGAGAGTGTCAAATGGAGAGGGCTGGGGGTTATCAGTTTTATTGGTACAACTTAAGAGCAAGCACTTAAATACAATTTATGGTAACAAAAAAATACTGCAGAGAGCTGTTCAAAGACCACACCAAGTTGTCTGCATCATTAATTTCCAGTGTTTCACAATTAGTAAAATACATAGCTACATATCCCTGCAAGATTAATACCTTTCCCCCTGAATTACACTGGGGTCAGGGCAGTGACACAAAGCTACTGACCCAACAGTTCAAGTGTGCAGCAAATGTCTTAGCCACTTCTTTCATATAGCTATACAATTAAAAACAATACGAGTAGCTGGGTCGTTAGGAAAAAGAAATCAAAACAGTATTGTGCTCATTTAATAAAAGAAAACCCTGATGAAAAATTATGTGCCAAGAAGTGTAGACTATAAAGATTTTTATTGCATTTTTAGGTTACCTGGAAGTTCTTATCCTCAAGGGGAGAAGTTGGTTTTCAAAACTACCTGAACAGATGCTAAAGTGCTTTATTAATTGGCTGGCTTCACAAAGATTCCTAAAAAGACAAAACTTAATTGTGGTGGTAAAGGGATACCAACTATTTCACAAAATGGTAAGTTCCAACATCATTTGTTGGAAGTTCCAACATCACCACAGTCATAAGGGATACTGGAACACCTGTCCTTATTAAGTGGACATTGCATATCAAGAATTGATCATCACAACCCTTTGGATATTTAAATTACTTACACAAAGCCAAAACATGGTATCACAGACCTTTACAAAAAAGGACAATTTGTTTCTTTCTACATTTTTTAAAACCTGCTTCAGATTACAGTTCACAAATACAAGAGTCCTGACTTTTCAACCTTTCCAGTTGCAGTTAAAAAATGAACACTTTCTTGAAAGTTAAGGTCAAGTGTTACAGCAAGAGAATGATTCCTATTGAAAAGTACATAGATTTTACTTAATGATATTCATGATAGTTTGTAAACTGGATTGATCACATTCTACTCAACTGGTGTCAAATGAACACATCAGCATTACAAGTATTAAATGTTTTTCTATTACTAGAGAGGATATAAACCAAAACATTAATATGGCAGTTATGTTCTTTAGGCACAGTTTAGTGATTTTTTTAAAAAAATAAATAGTACTGAATTTCAGTTGAAGTTTTAAACTCAATAACCAAAGGGTCAAGAACTCTAAGAAAAAAGAAAAGAATAACTTTAAGCTAACAATGTAAGCTGTTTAAAATTTCTAACACTTTAACCTGTCTGGGTTTTATTTAAGATTACTTTATTAAAAAATACAAGGAATCTGAAAAAAGATCAATACAATTATCTTAATGTACAAAGTCATAAGTTGTAGCAGTTTTTAACTAAAATTTAAAAACACAACAAGGAGGGCAGCCCTTTAGACCAATTTATTTTATATCCATTTAAAATATCATCCAACAAAGGACAATGAAGTTTACAGCTGGGACAAGTATACATAACTCGAGGCATTTGCAGTCCATCATGCCCACTGAATAACAACTTTGCTGCTGAAATTTCTTAAAACTTACCAAACTAAAACAAAAGGCTGAATGATACAAAAGGAGTATTTCAGTGTAGTCTGTTCTGTCAATTGGCTTTTTTAAAAAAGGAAACACATCTTGTTTCCCCCAGACCAGTAAATAAGCAAAAGCTACATGCAGCAATATGAATATTAAGACATTTCTCAAGTCTTCTCAGATGAGTCCAAGGTGGGGAAGGGATGGGGGAGAAAACTGATAGAAAAACATTGCTATAGACACCATAACAAACAATAAATTTAGATAATTTAAAATTAAAAAAAAAAAAGGCAAGAGGCAGCATTTCAGCAGCAAAGTGCTCAATAAAAAGTATATTGTACGGGGTAATACACGAAAGTTGGGGTAAGAAGAGGGCAGAAAAATGGGTCAGCAGGATGGGCGAAGGCCTCAAAGGAAATACGGCGTCGTCGTTCTGGGAGGAATAACACGTTCTGAATCTGGAACTGCCCGGAATAACTTTGGTTCTCTTGTATTTACGTCTTTGAAGACCATGATTGAAGCAATATTTCCACAACGATAGCAGTAATTAGGCGCAGACCACACTGTTACCAGCTTCTCATCAAACATAAACTTATAGCCTTCGTGCACTAGTTGGTGTGCTCTGCAGATGAGTTTTAAGTTGTTGATATGAACAAACTGTAATTTAGAAAGGTTTTGTTAAGGATCCAACATGTTTTTTTTTAAAAATCGACCTCCATATATAAGAAAATAAACATTCAAATACAAATCCTTTTACTAAATACAGTTCTTGTGATTATAAACCCATTCTAGTTACCCCAAGTAATTTCAATAAGTTATAGGCAAATAGAGCCACTTCGGCCTGAGTCTATAGAAATCTATATAAGAGTTATATAGCCACATAATTAGAAGTTTCTGGAAGAGAAGCATTTTACAAGTAATATCAGATATTAAAAACAAAGTTTTTTAAGGTTTAATAATAAACATTTTGCTATCAACAGCTATCATTTACTGAGGGTTTAATATGAGTCTTTCAAAATTTCTGAAACATTTATTATCCTTCTTTTGAAATTTAAAGAAACAGAGATTCAGTCAGGATAAATAATTTACCTAAGTTATACCGAACCGAACTCTCTGATTCCGTGCTGGATCACTTCCCAATATAAGTTCATCCCTGCGTGTGTGTGTGTGTGTGAAGAAAAATAGCTGAACCTCAAAAAGTTGCCTATTCACAATATATACATATAATTCATTATGTTGTCTATCTAATGCAATGTCATAGTCAACTGTATTGCAATTCAAAATATATATTAAAAATATTTTTATTTTTAAAAGTTGCCTATCTTGCCCTTGCTATCTCATTACTTAACGGCAATATCTGAAAGAAAAGGAACATTTTACACATATTACCAAGGAGATGCTGAAGGAGGTGATTTCATTATGTCATCTTAGCAAACGATTGAATAATAAAAGATGATAAACTAGATGAGAAATTTGATATCCACAGCCACCACAGTTTGAGTAAACTAGACTAGAATTTTGTTATCTACAGCCACCATAGTTCTTTATGTAGCCCATTAGCAACCACAAACCACTTTTCTTAAAATGTTGGCTTTACCTCATTTGTGACCTTTGCGCCAAAAAGCCAGCCTGCCCCTCGGGGACTGATAGCCCAAGTATCCACATCTTCAGGATCTGACCAAACCAGATCACAAAATGCTCCTTTATGAGGAATTTCCTGATTCCGTTCAATGGTTCGAATTTGATCCAGTGTTTTGATATCGGGAGATAAACCACGAACACACAAAATCTGCTCATCTATTAACTAGCAAAAAAAGAATAACAAAGAGTTGAACAGACATATAATAATAAACCCAGCCACATCTAAATTCATCAATGAATGCTAATGATATCAATATAACTGAGATAGCAATTAGATAAAAATATTCAGAGTGTTACTGGCAAGAAAATGCTTGAGGTTTAAAAAAGATTTATATCAACTTACAGCTGCTACTGTGAGCATGTCGAAAACTTTGGTACAATATCTCCAGGCATTAGCATTACCATATTTGGTTTGGCACTCATCTAGAAAAGAAATGAAAGAGCTCTCATTCATGAAGTTCTGAATCTGCCCATGGTGTTTACATCCAATACTGGTACAATAGAATTCAGCTTAAACTAGTAAGAGAGTAAGAACGTTCAGCTTATTTTTATAAGGGCGAAAGATAATGTAAAATATAAAATCTAAAACTAAAGGGTTATGAAATTAATATTTTCAAATTTCTCAATATCTGCCTTACTTTTGCTCAAGGAAAATCCATATTAATAATCTCAACAGGAGGGGGGGGGCGAAAGTAAAGGGGGAATATTTTAAATAATTTCAATTAAAATACTGAAACAATTAATTAATTTAAAAATCTCAATAGTTCTGCTGTCTACCTCCTTCAAAGAATGTCTTAACCTCATTCTTTAAAATGTTCGACCATATAAAAGTTTTATAGAAGCAGATATTTTGCTTTGAATGCTGAGTTTTGTTTCTAATCCCTGAGGTCCTAGGATTCTCTGGAATAAACACACAGATTTTTTATATATGTATGTATGTATGTATGAGTGTGTAATATATATATATATATATATATATATATATAAAGAATATCCATATATCCTTGGTATATCATATATATGAATATATATATATCTGTAAAAGGATGTTCATTCAGCTATGTGTATAGCTATGTGTATTCAGCAACTTAGAAATAACTCCAACATCCGATGTTAAAGGGACTGGTTAAATCAATTAGCAGGGGTCCCCATGCCCCAGGCCGAGAGCCAGTACCAGTCTGTGGCCTGTTAGGAACCAGGTCACACAACAGGAGTTGAGTGGTGGGCGAGTGAGTGAAGCTTCATCTATGTTTGCAGCCACTCCCCAGCGCTGGCATAACCACCTCAACTCCACCTCAGATAACTGGGCATTAGATTCTCATAGGAGCACCGGTTTCTGGTGCCAAAAAGGTGGGGACTGCTGAATAGAGGACACGCATACAGTATAATACAATGCAGTTATAAAAATAACATCAATGAAGTAACAAGGCAGGTCACAATACTAAATGAAAAAAGCAGGTATGATCCCATATTAGTATGGTGTGTTCATGCACACATGTATGTATACAACATATGAACAAATATATACATGCATACAGAATAGATCATCAAACTTGAGTGTGCAGAACATTCACCTTCACTAGATTCAAGGGTCCCACCTCAAAAGATCTGGGGCGGGGGGGGGGGGTCCAGAAATTTTCATTTTTAAAAGCGCCCCAAATAATTCCAATGAAGTAAACTGAGAACTATACTTTGAGGCCCTGATCTAGAAAGATGTACACCAAAAAGTTAAGAATGGTACTCTCTCCATGGTACTAAGACTTGAGGAAGAGGGGGAATTAAAAGGTGAGAAAGTAGAAAAAGATTATCTGTATTTTCTAATTTTATTATAAAGCAAATGAATGACTTGTGTTGCTTTCCTTCCCAAAGAAGAAAGAAAAACAATGTTCAGAATCAGAGAAATAGAAGATCTTACCATAAAATCCATACACCTGTGTTATCTGTCTACTCTCATGATTTCCTCGCAAAAGTGTAATACGATCTGGCCATTTAGCCTTTAGTGCAAGAAGGTAAGTGAAGGTCTCCAAACTATAGTAACCTCTGTCTACAAAATCACCCTGTAAAGTAAAAGTTTATAGTTACAAACAATACGATAGCAACAATATTTTTAAAAACTTTTATCAAAGTGCACAAACTCAGAGACACAGCCCAAAATAACAAAAATGAAGACTTATACATACTGAATTATTTAGAAGTTGTATTTTAATAAAAAATTCAAGTTCAAGTAAATAAGCTGTTTTTATTATGTGTTTGCTAGTCTGTGACTCAGGAGGCCTACAGGACCCTGCAGTGCAATTCTCTCAATGATATTGCCTGCAAAACCACCATTTTTTTTCAATTCTCGAGATAACCTACACCAACAGATGTTTCTAAAAGGTCAATGTGTGAATCCAAAAAAAATTTAATGAATTTCAAAAATCATTTTAACTGTATCAGAAAAGCTGCCAACTTGAAGAAAATAGTTTTTTTTTTGTAAAAGCAAATACTATAACTGTCACAAGCTCAATTTTGTACTTAACAACGGCATATGATGACATGATATTTATACTTCCCATTTTAATGTTTTACTTGGACTAATATTAGACCAAATGGAAAAATGTGAAAGAATAATAGGAAAGTGACCCAGAAATTTTCAGAAGGAACATGACAAAGGGTTCAGAAAAAGTTCAACAGTGACATTACATTCCAAAAGAAAAGCAAATATGCACCTTAAGAGCAAATGTGTATGTGTGTATATTCATCAATCCACAGATCAATAACAGATAAAGATGAATACTCAAAAAAGTCACATAAAATAACAATAAATTAAAATTTATGCCTTAACTTGTGGTTCTGGGCTATTTTTTCTGCCCAACTATTACTGAGGGCTACAACCCAGTCTTATGTATACAGCGGTTTACTAAAGCAATTATTCTCAACTAGAGGGCATAGCAAAATATAGAAAAGTACAGAATTACCTTTTATATATTTAAATAGTGATTATCACATGAGAATGAAATTATTATGTAAGTTACATGTAATAAGACAGATCCTTCCCATTTTAGATAAGTACCAGTGTCACTGGAGTTTACATACCATAAATATGTAGTTTGTGTCAGGTACCTGACCTCCGGTTCTGAACAGCTCACAAAGATCGTAAAACTATAAAAGAATTGCAATATATGTTGATTACAAATTCCCGTAGAGGAGTAAAATAATAACACGGACAACAAAACATGTAAAATAATAACACTGACAGCAAAACATGTAAAGAAGCAGTTAATTCAGAAGACTTCAAGTACCTGCATTAATACAAAGAAATGAAGTGTAAGCAAAACTGCCAAGTGCACACCACCCAATCCTGAAAAAGCATTACAGTAAAGCTCACAGTTACCACTGATGTTGTTCTTGGATCATTGATGTTATAGGAAGCCCCTCTCAAATTACTTTCACTTGATAATTTAAAATCATTTATTAGTTACCTAACTTGTCAATAAGCTTGTCAATAAGCTAACCTAACCACCCCACCCCACCCATATTCAGCATCTAAAATGAGGTAAAAGATAAAAACACAAGTGGATAAGAGTTTTTTCAAAGAATAAATTTATATGACACTTTATAATGTCATGAAGAACCTTCCTACCCGCTACTGCTGGAGCTGTGTACCCTTAGGCTCCACAGCTGTGAAGTGTCTTCTAGAAAATCAATAAAGAATTGCATATTTCACCATATTCTATTTAACTGAATATTGGTAACCAACAAATTATACACTTGTAACCTCAGTCAACTAGATACCTCATTTAATTCATAAAGAAAACTTCACAGTTTTTCTGAAAAAGAATTTTGGATTAAAGAAATTGATTGCAGCATACTGTATCAACTACAACAATATCCTATTCATTTATCTTTTATACTTGAAAATAAAATTACTACTAAATTTCTAATACTTAAAACAGTACAGGAATCTTAGTCACAGTGAACAAAACTGAAATTTAATTGTTAACTTCTGAAATAAAGCACTACCCTTTATAACAATGTTTCTTAAATCTAGAGTTATTACTTGCTTAGGTTAAACAAATTTAGAAAATTTAAAATTTCCTATATTCTTAAAATTAGCAAATAAGTGAAACAAATATTCAATCTCACTGAAGTGGTAAACTGTTATTTTTTCAAAATATTTGCTGTCCATATACTCCCTTTGAAAGGAGTATAATTCCAATTTCCTGCATCACAGATGTATACATGTTTGCATGTGTATCATGTCACTTATATTTTTATATATGTACATACACACATACAGTATGAACAGTAAAAAAGAAATACCTATCTAATACACACACATGTATATACACATGCACACACACATATGTGTGTTATTCTAGTCTAGTAATTCTACTCTTTGACTATATCCTAAGGCCCCCCGCCAAAAAAAATCAAATGCCATGTAAATATATACAAAATGTGTTACAACATCATTTGGAAATATCTTAATAAAGTATAGGCAACTCAAGGACTTGGACCTTATGCAGTCATGAATAGTGATTATAATGGAAACTATAGCAAAATGGAAAAATGGTTAGGAAAAGAATGGAACACAAAACTATACCTATAACTACATAATTTTTACTATGTAAAAAACTGAGCATATATACACACAAAGTCAGGAAGGAAACACTAAAAAGTTTTATAAAACCGTTGTTTTTATAAAAATGTGGCAGAAGAGTGAGTGAACTTAAACTTTTCTACTGATGTTTATAGAAATATGTTCTTGAAAAAACTTATAAGTTTCGGAGACCACCTAGGAAGACCAGGTGCAATAGGCATAAAAAATAAAAAATAAGGGATTGTAAACTGACAAGGTCCTTGCAATCTGTGAGGTCAAGCAAGGGTTGCCTCACCTTAAAAAAAAAAAAAAAAATATATATATATATATATAATGTGTGTGTGTATATATATATGTGTGTGTGTGTGTGTTTCCATTTGCCCTATGTACATTTAACAGGCAATCAAAAATTCTGCTTTGGGGACACATAGTTCCTACTCCATAATGAAGTTTTTCTGAAATTATTTAATATAATAAACATTTACTGAGAACATGTGCAGATAATCAACTCTGTCCAACATTACTGGAAGCCCACCTAATCATTCACAAATAATATCTACCATATACTGTATTCATATCACAGACACTCTGTAAATATTCTCATTTTAAAACAAAGCCAATCCTGAGAAGTGGATTTTATTTCATCATTAGCGGTAAGGAAACAGTTGGCTTACTCATTTGTTTCAAATTTTTTGGTTTCAAAATCTATTCAGTCTTAAAAATTAAAAGTCTCCAAAAAGTTTTTGTTTATGTAGGTTATATAAATCAGTATTTACCACATTACACATAAAAATGGATTATTTTTTTAAATTCATTTTAAAAATAAATAACTCATTAAATAGTAATATATACATTTTTAATGAAAAATAAACTGTTTCCCAAAACAAATTCAAAGAGCAGAGTGGCACTGTTTTACAGTTTCATAAATCTCTTTAATGTCTAGATAAATACATCACAGCTGGACTCTCATAACCTGCCTCCTCATTCAAGCTGTTGGGATAGAATGATTAAAGCATAGGAGGAAAATCCAGCTTTCACACAGGTATGTGTTACAAAAGGAAGCAGTATTTCAATTACCTTTAGAGATAATGGTGCATATTCTTCTTTTAATATATCAAAACTCAACAAGTGGTCTTATCACACTAAGATAAATTGGTCTAATACATTGAGTGGATACCACACTGTTCATTTGGAAAATGGAAATGGCATTTCATTATATATCATCAAAAGCTCATCTTAATAAATACATTAATATTACCATTCATCTCATTAGAAAACTCTTTAAATACCAGAAGCTGTTAGTCTCATGGTGGTGGACTCGAATTTTCTAAAATTCCAATTTTTCAGTTGAAAACTCGAATTTTGGCATTGGTAACAAATACTGTCAAATGTGTTCTTTGAAGTAACTGGCTCCCTTTCCTTCACTTTTGCAAAATTGGTTGCCAAATACCCAGTTAGTCATTCATTCTCAAATAAAAATAGTGTTCCATAAAAAAAAAGAGGCTACTCAGCTCATGATGCAAAGAACTGTACAAGCACTTTTCCTTGAGCAAACCATCTTTCTTCAGAACACAGCAGATGTGCTTTGTGCATACTTCCTAGTTTATCACATTCAAAAGTATCTACTCAGGGTTGAGAGTTACAATTAATAACGCTGCTTCATCAGGGATATTCTTAAGTGATACTGGCATTTTATTTTACTGTGCATGCATGCTGGTGAAGACCATGACTACCAGCATAGTCTGGTGCCGCTCCCTTGTTGTGCTGAGGCACCACAGTTTTACCCTCACTCGATTTTGTACCACTTGAAGGACACTCAAGGATCCACGGGCCACTTAAAGAACTAGTGAGCTAGCTGAAGTGGCTTCTTAAACAGGTGGCATGTAGCCAAGCTAGGACTTGAACCAAGCTCTGCCTGACACTGAAGTCTACCACCTCCTCACTAGATTACATTGTTTCAATGCTTCTCATATCTTCAGTACTACAGTTGGCCCTCCTTATCTGTGGATTGCACATCCTTGAGTGCACTGAAAATGTTCTATTGGGCAGAAGTAGGGGTGGGGGAGCTATGTTACGTTCTTGCTGACGTGTACCATGTAGTTAGGCCTACAATGACTGTGTCTGTATTGAACAAGTACAGACCTTTGTCTTCTAGTCATTATTCCCTAAACAACACACTATAACAACTATCTACATAGTATTTACACCATATTAGGTATTATAAGTAATCTAGAGTTAAAGCATATGGGAAGATGTGCATAAGCTAAATGCTATACTATGCCATTTCATATAAGGGAGTTGAGCATCCCAGGATTTCAGTATCTGCAGGAGGGAGGTCCTAAAACCAATCCCCTGAGGATACCAAGGGACAGTTGTATATGCTTACCTTCATGTTTATTTATACTCATAACCCAATCTGTAATTCCAGAACTAGTCCAAGGGAAGACAACTGTACAAGTCCCAAAGGACATATCTTACATTTGATTTAATCAGTAAGCAGACCTTTAGAAGCTCCTCAAGTCCCATGCTTTTGAGGAGCAATTGTTTAAAGAGTCAGCTAAAGAGAAACAATGTTCACAGTTTAGTGGTAGTCTTAAAACATGGGCTACCAGGCACCCGAATGAGTTTCAAATCTCTGCTCTGCCCCTTAATAGGTGTGAGAGTTGGGGCTAATTCTTCAATCTTTCAGTCTGTTTCTTTCTCTACAAAATGATTCAATCTTGTAGGACTCCTGAAAAAAATTTTACATGGAACATGTGCAAAAGCACTTTGTTAACCTCAAAACACAAGATAAACTACTAGAAAGGCTGAAGGTATATATAATATAGAAGTACAATTTTATTATTTTAATTAATTTTAGTAATTTTAAGTTGTCTCTAACTTCCTAACTTTTGACCATAGTTATAATTCATATATCGAAAAATTCTTGATAACACGGGTAGCCCCTCGATTTTAATATTATAATTAGAGGAAAACATTGCTTGGTTTATTCCAGCTTTTAGGAATGTGTTAAGAAACTGCTTATATTAATATCCTTTATGTTAGTAAAATACAAATGTTTATTATACTTTTGTAGAGAACTTAACATGGAATTTTAAGAAATTTATTCCTAAAATCTACTCCAGATAACTAAAATTTTAACAAATCACAGATAACAAAATGGGGGCTTCTACTTAGATGCTGATAACATGCATATGTCAGATATATTATAATTCCAACCATGCAGAGAAAGATTGAAAAAAACAAAAAGAGCCCTCTAAATAGTCAAAATAGGACTTTACTCATTGAGCAGCCCCCAATCACAACTAATTTACCTACATTCCTGCTCCTTTAGGCAGTCATTATTAAAGGCAAAGGACTTGCACAGAAGACAGTAAGTCGTTAGTCATTTAAAATTATATTGTTCACAATATATTACATCTTGTAGCCCCAACTCCACTGTATGCATACAGCACGCTATGAATGTTCTGGTCACCTTTTATTTCCCTGTTAAAAATAAATAATTAAAATTTTAAAAAGACCTCTACAAATACACAGAAGTTTTCCAGCTAGGCTAAACACTGACAGAGGTGTGCTCCTCCTGTCACTGCCTTGAAATCCTTAAAACTATACAAACAAAAACCCAGTAGATAAAAAAACGAACTAAATCTAAAAAAAACAAAAAAAATGAACTAAATCTCTTATCCTATTCTAGCAGTGACTTGCTGTGAAATCTTGCACCAACAATTTTATGTCTGAAGCTTTGCTATGCTCATTCCCACTAAGGAAATGATAAGTTTTCAACAGAACACATGACATAACTGAATAGAATGAATGGAAAATTAGTGCCTAAAACCAAAGCATCTCCGATTAATCTAATCATAATACTTCTGAGCAGTGTACATTTGTTTTACATCTCCCCCTTTCCACAGAGCATAGTGCTACATTCCATTTGCTTTGCACGTACAATTTCAACACACTCTGTGAATAACCTGACCGCTGCTTTTATTCACTGTGACAGTAACCAGGAGTCATTAGTGTCATACAGACTGAGGTAACCTGGCTAACCATCAGCTTGTCTTCTTGTTTGCAGAAATGGAAACACACATGCACTATGGATAGTACAAAGCTAAAAACCTGCTCATGAAATTTTACCTGTCCGTGTATGTCTCCACACACTGTTACTGGTGTCGATACTGGCTGGACATTTGACTCTTCCAAGAGGAGGTCACAAACATAGTCACATAGCCGCTGCAAGAAGAAAAGATAAATGCAGTGTTTTACTACAATGTTATAACTAATGATCAGATGCCAACAAGACAAGAACTAATCCTTATATTGTTTAATAGGAAACGAAACTACCCTTTGATGATTCTGGGCTTAGATTTCTGTTGGCTTCACTTTCATCTCATAATGCCTAAGGATGACACAATGACAACAGATTCTAGAAGACAGATAGCTTTCCAAGAACTGTAAAATGATGCCTTTCATCAAAAAGTATGAGTAAATAATTTTAACAAGAAAAGGTTCCTATCTGCTAATTTTTTTAAGTAAGTGGCAAATCATGCACTTAGCACATGACCCAGCAATTGCACTCTTGGCAGTGAAAATTTATGATCATAAAAATCTGTACACAAATGTCCATAGAAGCTTAATTTATAATAGCCAAAAAATGGAAATAAATCAGGGGTCTTTTAACAAATGAAGAGCTGAACAAACTGTGGTCCATCCACAGCATGTTAAACTACTCAGCAATAAAAAAATAAATAAACAATTAACACACGACATGGACGACATGGACGAATCTCAAGGGATTTATGCTGAGTGAAACAAAAACCTATCTCAAAAGGTTACATAATGTATGATTCCATTTTGTAACATTCTTAAAATGGCAAATTTATAGAAATGGAACCCAGATTAGTAGTTGCCAGGGGTCCATGAGTTAGAGGCAGAAGGGAAGTAGGTATGGTCATAAAAGGACAACATGAGGAATCATTCTGGTGATAGAACTGTGTCTTGAATGGGCTATTGGATACATGAGACTGTAGATATAATAAAACTGCATATGCCTAAACACACACAAATGTAGAAATGAAACTGGAAAAATCTGAACAAGACTGTGGATTGTATCCATGTCAGTACCTTGTTGTGGTCTTTGTACTAGAGCTCTACACAATGTTACTACTAGGGAAAACCTGGGTAAAGGGTAACATGGGGTCTCTCATTATTTCTTACGACTACATGTAAATCCTCAAGTATATCAAAATAAAAAAGTTAACTAAAATTAATTACAAAATGCAAATCTAAAGTTTAGGAGTCACTCTACTTTTTAAAAATGACCCTAAACATTTTCATTTTTAAAATATTTGTCCTCTGAAAGTACTCCAAAGGTTTCACAGAAGGAAAATGATTCTCACAACAGAGTTCTAGGATGGAAGTGAATAGTCCTGCTATACACAGAAAACTAGAGGGGAACCTTCCTCCCACCTGAGATCAGCTTACACTATGGCCAGGGGCCTTGGTGGATTTTATGATAGGTCTGCCAAGAAAGGAGAAATTAAACTACCTGAGCATAATGAAATGATTTTAAACATTAAGTAAGGAATCTAAATGCTACAATTTATTGAGATAAATGAGACATACACTTAAACAGTTAGACAGCTACAACACTTTACTTGGAGTTCAAGAAATGAGCCTTAACTACTTCCCTTAGAAGTTAGGGAAAAATGAGGAACTAGCAAAAGAGACTGCTTGGGGAGGCACAAAGGAAACCATGAGAGACGGTGGTACTTGGGAAGACCAGTGGAAAAAAAATATTTCAAAATAAAAATGATCAACTGTGTTCAATGTTGCTGGAAGGTCAAATTTTGGAGAAATCCAGTATAGGACAGTATTGGCACGTGTTGATTTATTCCTAAATCAACACGTGCCAATAGCAGAATACCTTATACTCTAAGGCAGAAAAGTGGAATACCAAGTGATATCATAGCATATTTCAGAAGTTAGGAGCATAGCCTTTGAAGTCAAAGAGATCAGCGAACAAATACTGGCTTTACCTCTTAACTATCTAAGTATATTGTCTGTTACTTAGCTGTGTAAGCCTGGGCAAGTTACTTGATCTCTCTGTGCCTCAGTTTCCTTATCCACAAAATAGAGATACTAACCTGGGGATATTCTGAAGTTTAAATAAGATAGTGCATGCAAGTGCTCTGCAAAGTTTTATACACACACACACACACACACACACACACTCAATCTATTATATATAAGCATATCCTGAATTATAAAAACGACCTAGAGGGATATACATCAAACCTTAATAGCAATTGCTCAAGATGGCAAACAAAAGGAATTCTGCTATTATCTTTATTTCTTTTAATTTTTAAAAAAGCATGAAAAAATTATTTTTGGAGGAAGATGACACAGATGTATTAGTAAATTATTCTACATATTTTTCTGTAGTTACTGCATTTCTTAAAAAAATAAATGTTATTTTGAAACTAGCAAACAGCCTTTATTGAAAAAAATACAAGATGCAGAATAGTGTATATGTTACCTCCTGTATTAAAGAAACACACACATGCACGCATGCTTGTATTTACTTGTACATACTTAAACTACTGTTTCTAGAAGGATCCATAAGAAATATAACACTGGTTACCAATCTGAGGAAGGGAACTGGGTTAAGAAAGACTTAACATTTGTAGCCTTTTATACTTTTTAAATTCGAAACCATATGGGTGTGACACCTATACAAAAAACTTATTTAAAATATATTACCAGAAATAGTCCTTCCAACAGATGGTATTGGGATATCTGGATTTCACATGCAAAAGGATGAAACTGGACCCCTACCTCATAGCATATACAAAAATCCTCTCAAAATGGATCAATGGCCTAAAAGTAAGAGCTAAAACTACACAACTCTTAGGAGAAAAGATAAGGTAAGCTCTTATGACCTTGGATTTGGCAATGCAGTCTTAGATATACCAAAAGCAGAAGCAATAAAAGAAAAAAATAGATAAATTGGACTTCATCAAAATTAAAAACTTGAGTTCATCAATAAAGTGAAGCAACAACCTGCAAAATGGGAGAAAATATTTGGAAATCATATATCTGATAGAGGCTTAATATCCAGGATATATAAAGAACTACAATTCGACCACAAAAAAAAAGGCAAATAACTCAACTAAACAATAAGCAAAAGTCTTCAACAGACATATCTCCAAAGAAGATATATGAATGGCCAACAAGCAAATGAAAAGATACTGAATATCATTAGTCATTAGGGATAAATGCAATGGGAGACCACTTTACACATACTAAGATGGCTATAATTTTTTTTTAAATGGAAAATATGTGGTGCCAACAAGGTGGAGAAATTAAAACTCTCATATATTGCTGGTAGGGATATAAATGATGTGGTCACTTTAACAAACAGTTGAGCAGTTCCTCAAATGCTGAACACAGAATTACCATATGACCCAGCAATTCCACTTCTGGGTATGATTGAAAGCAGTGAAAGTATAGAACAGATACTTGTACACCAATATTCTCTGCAGCATTATTCACAATAGCCAAAAAGTGGAAACAACCCAAGTGTCTATCAACAGGTGAATGGATAAACAAAACATAGTACATCCATACAAGGGTATGATTCTGCCATAAAAGGAATGAAGGACTGATACACGCTACAATGTAGATGAACTTTAAAAACATTATGCTGAGTAAAATAAGCCAGTTGCAAAAGGCCACATAATACACAAGTCAATTTACATAAAATGTCCTAAATGGGCCAATCCGTAGAGACAGAAAAGAGATTAGCCTAGGGCTGTGCTTTGGGGGAGGGAGAGATGAGGAGTTACAGCTAAGTTTCTCTTTAGGGTAATGAAAATGTTCTTACATTGATTATGGTGATGGTTACACAACTTTGAATACATTAAACTTATTGCATTGCACACTTTAGAAGTGAATTTTATGATATGTGAATTATATCCCAATAAAGCTGTTGCTTTTAAAAAATAAATAATATAGATAACCTATTAAGAATAATAACTACCACCTTGCCCATAATCACTCAAATTTACTCCTTGTGAATAAACTGCTCTTCCAGTCAATTTCAAAAGATCAGTGTTGTACAGCATCCTATTATAATCCATTACACCTGTCATATGTAATTTCATAATTATTTTTATAGTAATTAGCTCCCAAAGTTTACAACCTACTATTTGAATTTTTTTAAACCCTAACTCACTTCCACATAGCTAGGGTTGGTTCCAAAGGATAAAAATGGCATGTTTGGCCTGTATTTTTTTAGCCTTTCATTACCACATTCCTTCTCCTCATCTTGCCAGATTAAAGAGCACTACTCTTTTCAGGTTAGCTTTATTAGGTAGCAATTAATATTTTGAATTTTTTTTCTGATACTGTACAATTTTAAAATATAACAATAATAATGTTTCAAAGTACCTATCTCAGAACCTTACTCACCTTTCTTAGGTATAATGCCTTGCTCAAATAATATTTGGAATATATTTTCAGGTATATTCACCAAACCTTCTCAAAGACAATTCCACCAAAGGTATTTGGAGACATGCTTTGCTGTAATTTGTACAAGAGTGGGCAGAGTTTCTGTTTGTTGCCATGAGGACTTTATGTTGTCAGGCATTTGTTCACTCCCTTTCAGATTTCACATCTTTTAAGAGGAGGTCTAACTTCCATCAGTGAAGGTCAGAGCCCATACCATGAATACAATTTGAATGCTTCTCCCAAGGCATCCTCTGACACAAGCTGCCGAAGAAGCTTGTCTCCCATTCTTCTTTCCACAATGCATCTCTGGGATTGAAAAGTTCTCAATTTCCTACAATGCTGATCCTTCTACATACTTAGGAAACTGTTGGTTACTTGTAAATCTGGAGCCTCCATTGTTTATACTCCTTAAAGGTCAATTATTAAAATGTTACCTAAACAAATCTCCTATAAACTCACTCTGAACTGTACTGCGCTTCTTTCCCAATTGCTTTTTCCCAAATTGCACTTGGATGTCATGCCATCAACCTGTAGTAATGGATGTCACAGGAAAGTCCTCTACACAGCTTGTCATTGTGTTGACTACAAACAAGGTGCATAGGATGCTGTGATTAAACAGCTGCTTTCAAAGAGGACCCAGGGAGGAATAGAGGTGTTTTCCCTGAGAAGCTTGTTTTTATCATCTTACAGACTGTGAATTTTCTAATTGATCAGTTTCCATCTTTCAGTAGCAATTAGAAAGCTTAAGGCCTAATCTCAAAGAAGTAATCTGGTCATCATAGCTTTTATTTCATATACTATTCTTACTTTTACTATTGGCTGAATCTTGGTTTCCTTTCTTTATTTTCTCTTTGTCTCATTTTTCTTACTTATTCTTAAGAATATAATTTATCTTACTATATTGAATGTATCTCTGTAAACCACTCTATATCCTTTTAGTATAAAGTGAGTTATCATTGAATTAAAATTTGAAACTAATCACGGCAGATTCCTAAGGGACTCCATGGTTCCCATATTTGAATGTGCCAGAATTTGCACCCACATATGACTGGCTCTCCTAACCCATAGTACCTCCTGAATTGTAAGTCACTCCTGGTGATTGGCCCATGCCACCAGTACTGATCTGAAAGTAACAAATTATAAATTAAAGAGCATCTCTGTGAAACCCTACCAATCTCAAAGGCTAGTGAGTGTCTAGAGAACACATGTAAACTACTCAGGCAGAATCTTTAACCTGAGGCCAATAACCTGAGTAAAGTAACAGCTGACTCTTGTAACTGCCACTTCTGCAGTCCCAACTAAGGATTTAGAGCTAAGTCTCTAAGATGAAGCCACTGCCTCCCATCTTTCCAGTTCAGCAGTAGCTTACAAGTTCATATCATATAGACACAAAAATAAGAAGTCTTTGAAATCCCAGCACAAACTCTATGTAAGTCAGCCAACTATACACACACAGTGGCTTCACAGAGATAGGAGAGGCTCCTCCTTCACAGCTTTGTTTTGCTGCTTGGTTTGTAAGAAGTGCTCCAAAACAGGCACTAAGGCAAGATTCTCAATCTTATCCCAAATTGAGGGCAGACTACACCCATCTCCCCCACAGTGCCCATCTCATTCCTAATCCTTGAATAAGTAGGGGTTCATGGCCTCCACTCTTACCAGACCCTATTTCCCTTCCCTACCTTTTCCTTAACGTATTTGCTCATGGTTACTTTCTAGTCTGTTCCTATCCTCCTGTTCCCTCTTTATCCCTCAAATACACTGGGTTTTAAAGTTTTGTAATTCTTTGTTTAGCTGACCCTGCTATCTAAAACATACTATTTCCTTTGTTTACTTTTACACTAGTATTTATAAAATACTCTTATCTTAAAAAATAAAAATTGTTTCCAAAATTACATTTTATATAACCATTGTATAGAGTCTTTACTATAATACAAATCACTGGAAACAGTGGAACTCCAAGATGACAATAACATTTACACCCTTACAGTACAGAAGAAAATATTTGTATCTTCAGTCTAAACTACAGTTTCTCAACCACAGCACTACTGCTGATAATTCTTTGTTGTGGGGGTTTCTGTCCTGTGCATTATAGGATGTTCAGCAACATCTCTGGCCTCTATATCTACCAGATACCCAGAGCAACCCTGCAGCTGTGACAATCAAAAATGTCTCCAGACAAAATACCCTCTTGAGGGCACTATCACCCCCAGTTGAGAACCATTGGTTCAGACCTTTCTCCTGAGTTTAATACTATTAGAACAGTGTCTGGAGCACAATTAACAACAAATATTAACTAACTGGTCTATGGATCCAAGCCTTCTGAACATCTCTACCTCAATGTCCTGACTTGACAGCACCTCAACTCGGTATGGCCCAAACCAAATTCTCTTGCATTCCTTAATCTAGTTATAATATTTACTAAGTAATCCATGCCAGACACTAAGAGATATACTGAACTCTCTCCTCTTCCTCATTATCTAGACTACTCTGTCAACAGGTCCTATTATACCTTCTTCATTTCCTTTTAAACACCAGAATTACTTGTTACTTCAAGCTCTCATGTCACTTGGCCTATTGCTTTTATGACATTTTTGTCCCATTCCAATCCATGGACCACAATGCTGCAATAAAAATATTTCTAAAATCTGACACTATCCTCCATAAAAATCTCTCAAGGACACTCCTCTGTCTATGGCAGTATTTCTCAAACTCCATTTAGATACCATCATCGCTCATGATTTTGTCATGTTCCTATCACATACAATGGTGTATCCCTATAACAGTTTTCTTTGAATCTCTTCTTTTCAGCCACATTTTAAACAAAGTCAGGATATGCTTTTCCCTAAATTATAAAAACATTCCAAAGTGTTTGTACATGTACCACCTAAAAGATAAACAGTCAAGTTTATCAGCCTAGCCTTCCATGATCTGTCCTCTGCCTATCTTCCCAACACCACCTCCAGCCATACCAAACTGCCTCAAGTTCCCTAAATTAGCCATGTTCGTTCAGATTAAGCTATATCATTATACACGGTATTTATTCTGCTTGCATGTTATTTCCTTCCTATTTTGTCTACCTAAACAAACTGCTCACCCCCTCATATTTCTCCTTTGTGAAACCATCTCTGGCTCCAGAGTTAGATGCTGCTTCTTCGGTTTCCTAGTTTCAGCCCTCTATTTTAGCACCTATCACACCGTGCAATGTCATTTGTCTACTTCTATCTCCCTTACTATACTGAGAGTTCCTCAAAGGCAGAGAGAAGTATGGGATTCTATTTATGGACCCACAGGGAACAGAATTTGACAGAGGAAACATTTCAAGAAATGTTTGTTGTAAAGCAGTATGCCGTATGCTTCAACAACCTTCACTGACTGTCCATCACCTACAAGGCAGTGTTCTAAGACTGTGGAGAATACAAAAATAAATATGATCCTGAACCTCAAGAAGCTTAAATACAGACATATTTGCTATCGTACAAGACAGAACACTGTAAGTAGTAAAATGGAGGGAAAAGTGCTATAGGATAAAGGTCAGTATAGAAAAGAAAAAAATGAGAATTTTTTTTCTCAATTAAATCTATGACATTTTATTTATTTTTTAAATTAAAAATGTTTTTTTCAACTACAGTTGACATTCAATATTATATTAGTTTCAGGTGTACAGCACTGTGGTTAAGACATTTATATAACTCATGAAGTGATTTCCCTTCCCCCCACCTAAGTGTAGTATCAACCTGGCACCAACCAGTTACTGACTATATTCCTTATGCTGTACTTTACATCCCCCTGACTACTTTGTAACTGCCAATTTGTACTTCTTAACCCCTTCAGTTTTTTTGCCAGTCCCCTAACCTCCCTCCCATCTGACAACCATCATTGTTTTCTATATGAGTTTGGTTGTTTTTTTTTAGATTCCACATATAAAGTGAAATCATATGGTATTTATCTCTGTCTGATTTATTTCACTTAGCATAATATCCTCTAGGTCCACCATGTTGTTGCGACTAACAACATTTCACTCTTTTTTATGGCTGAGTAATATTCCACTGTATATATGTACCACTTCTTCTATATCTGATCATCTATCGTTGGACACTTAGGTTGCTTCCAAATCCTGGCTACTGTATATGAAATGTCCTTCTTTGTCTTGTATTATAGCCTTTGTTTTAAAGTCTATTTTGTCTGCTATACCTATTGTTACCCCAGCTTTTTTTTTTTTATTTCCATCTGCATGAAATATCTTTTTCCATCCCTTTACTTTCAGTGTGTGTGTCTTTTGATCTGAAGCAGTTCTCATATACACAGCATATGTATGGGTCTTGTTTTCTTCTCCTTTCAGCTACCCTATGTCTTTTGATTGCAGCAGTTAATCCATTTACATTTAAAGTCATTATTATAGGTATGTAGTTATTATCATTTTACTATTCATACTTTTTATCTTTTCTTTTCCTTCTTCTTAAAGAAGTCCCTTTAACATTTTTCGTAATACTGGTTTGGTGATGATGAACTCCTTTAGCTTTTTCTTGACTGCAAAGAAGGGGAAATTTCAATAGCAAATAAATTCAGGCATGTACTCTGTTGAGTCACTGTGGCAAAAATCACTTAAATTTCATCAAGTCCTGGCTTTGATATGTATTCCGCCTATCACAAGGACTGTGTAAATGATAGAATAGACATGAAGGTGCTCTGAAAACCATAAGGAGCTATATAGATTCTAGCCATTGCTAGTAATCCTGACTATGGAATCCATGGAGAAAGTGGCATCTGAACTAGATCAAAAGGGGCTTGGAAAGTATTGTATAGAGGAAGCATAAGTGGTAGTTAAGGATGTGAACCCTGGAGCCAGACTGCCTAGGTTTGAATCCCACCTCCTTCACCAACTTGCTAGCTATATGACTTTGGAAAGTTACTTAATCTGTCTGTTCTTCAGTTACCTGTCTGTAAAATGGGCGAATATTAGTACCCAACTCACAGAGTATTAAATAATTTAATATTTGTGCTATGTACATATTAAATAAAACAGGTGAAGAAAAAGACTGAGCAGAGCAAAGAAGCAGGGAAGTACAGGGCATGTTATCAGAAGACTGCAGTCCACTGTGCTTAGAATGGAAGGTATAAAGAAAGGTGAGACATATCTAAAAATGCATGATACTCATGCAAATTGGCCTGTGTACTCAAAAATAATAAATCAATGAATTTTGATGGTAAAAATAAAATAAATAAATAAATAAAAATGCATGCTATTTGCCATCCTATAAAGGCTATTGACTGTATCCAAGAGAGCTCTGCCCAAGGTTTTCCAACCTAATTCATGGATTAGCTGGACATCTTCAGGCAGACAATAAACTCTACAAGGCTCAGTTTCCCTTTCAGTAAAGTAAGAAGGGTACAGAAATAGATTAACCCTGACTCTCTCTCTGAAATTCTAGGAAATGGGCTAGGGAGTCATTAGAGATATGCATTGTCCCATTGATACCTCAGCCACATGTAGCTACTGAGCACCTAAAATGTGACTGGCCTGAACTGGGATTTGTCATAAATATAAAATATACACTATATTTCATAGACAGTACAAAAAAGGGCAAATATTATACTAGTAATTTTATATTGATTACATGTTGAAATTAGGTTAAATAAAATATTACTAAAATTATTTACCTGTTTCTTTTTACTTTTTTAAAATATGACAATTTGAGGCTCACATTTCTGAGTGTTTTATTCCTACTGGGCAGTATTATTAGAGACTATTTTTCAGAAGACATACGAGAATGTGATTCTGTGGCCAAAGAGGCAAACAAATACAAGGCATTATCAGAAAGACTTGCAAAAAACGCAGAAACACTCTTCTGGGCCTATACAAAGTCCTGATGTATCCCTAAGTCCTCTACTGCGTTCAGTTTTCCTTGTAGTACCTGAAGAAAGATACAATGCAAAACCAAACAACTCAAGTAAGCACTATGATGATCAATAAGACAGGCAATAGGTGAGTAACAAGACTAATAGGGATATATGGAAAGATACAAGTATGGAAGGATAAAGACAAGATATGATAAGAATCTATAAAATCGGATAGAGGCTGAATGAGAAGGTACAAAATGCTGTTCAACAAATGTCAGAATAAAGGAAGGGAGAATTCTTTGAAGCTTTATGGAGGCATTTCAGACAGATGTACGACTTTGCAGAGCACGTAACCTTATATGAAAAATTCAGGGATGGCTAGACTAAACATGAAGGTGAGTTCCAAAAAGATTACATTAACTATTAATCCATAAAAGTGGAATTACACAATTCCTTGTGTTGTACCTTTGAAATAGACATTAGTATTCTCCCAGCCATTATCACAGTAACTATCTTTGGTTCCTCAGTAAAAAAAAAATAAACACCAATTCTGTATGCAATTTTTTGCTCACATGTCACCTTTAAAGACTATCTAAAAGATCAGACAATCTCCAAGGTATAGAAACCGTCTCCCTGCCAAAGCAATTAAGTATTCAGTAAAGTGACTTTTAACATTCATTCTTCCACTTGGCCAGATATGGAATATGTAACTTCTATGATCAGCTCCGAAAGCTTTATCGTTGATGAGAATCATATGAGCTCTTTTTAAAGCAAGGTTATGCTTTGGTCCACTCACTTTTATATTTCATCCTTATTCTTCCAAAACAGTTAGATTCCATCCAGTACTAATTATTTGACCATTTCCAATTTAGGTACAGAGAAATCATGATTAGATCTAGAACATCTTTTGCATTTATTATTTTATTTAGTACCTCCAACTTCTAGTCAACTTTAAATACCATGAATTTCTGTCTTTTCTACCAGAACTAATCTTTTCCATAATGACCACTAAGTGGCCTCAATGATTTCTTTTCTTCTTCTGATAGAAAATCTTTTATTTTAGCTTTAAAGCCTCAGCAAAGGTGCTCCCAGAATATTTTCTTGGACTGCCTAATTTTAGTCTGCACTTCATGCCAAAAAGTAGAAAGAAAATTAAATTTAAGTACACCAGAGATGAGCATGCATCACAAGCAAATTAATCTGATAAAAAACATTTCAAAGACAAAGAAAAAAGTCTCTACCTATAAAAAAATATTTTCCCCAGGAGTTGCTTAGATTTGTTTTTAAAGTATATTAAGAAATAGGTACACTCTACGTACAGTCCAGTTGTGTTGTAAGGGGGAAATGAAATGGTTTAATAATTATATTTCCTTATGGTAGGAAGGAAATTTAATGTTTTTCAAACTAAGAGGTCTAAAGAAAATCCAACTGATTATCATCCAAATAATTTCAATCTCAATTTCAGGTTAATATCAAGATACATTTTCATAATAAGCAACTTTATTAATTATAAATACAAAGCTTAAAAAGCTTTACATATGTTAAAGAATAGAAATTTTCACATCAGTTCACTGACATGCAAAAAACTGCTCCACCCATGGGATTAATAACACTACCAAAAGATGTCTGGTTAGATTTCCATGAATTGGACACCACTGTTGGTTGTATCCTTGTTTTCTAAGAAAGCATAGAGCAGAAAGAAGCCATGAAGAACTCAGATGAGCATGAAAGTTGCATTTTTACTAACATTGGCTTTGCCCTCATTTTAATTAAATTAATCCTATTAAGTGGGAAATGCACAAGAATGACTCCCTATCACACAGCACATAAAATTTACCTATAAGTGCAAATAAGTTACATTCACAACAGCTCCTTTGGCTTCCCACATTTTGCATACTTGTTGACTGACCTTAAATATCAACTTCCTGCACCAAGAGAGACAGCAAAAGAAAAAAAAAAAACCAGTAACATCTTAAGAGAAAAAAATTCACGAACAAAGATAAACTGCTCTAAATCCAACTTCAAGAATAAAAAGAACTCAAAACTATCGACAGTTTACCCACTTACCACACAACGAATCAAAGCTAACTGAACAAATAAAACAAACAGCAGCACTAACCGCTAGACCCTGCTAGACACCTTAAGCACTGGTTTTAAACGCACGGGAATGGAAAGACTTGTCAAAGACTTACGTTCGTTCCTTTACCCGCACATACATTTACTGTTACTTGGACTCGGCAGTAACAAAAAACAAACAAATAAAACAAACAAACAAACGAATCTCTTTTAGTAAGAAAATATAACCTTGAGTTAAGAAGGGATTATGGGGAAACAACTTAAAAGGACAGAACGGCATTTGTATTTATTGAGGGCCTACTAATTATCCACTTAAGTTAGCTTTATTCACTTAAATTAGCTCGACAACCGGATTCACATCCGAATTAGAGGAAAACCAACACTCCCGAAAAGCAACCGGGAGGAGCGGGAGGCAAAGAGGGACGACTAGACATTCTCTCACATCCCGTCCAAACCGCTCTGGCCCACCGTGTCCTCAGTCCTCAAGAACCTAAACACACTGGGGCCGCGCCGTTCCGGGACCGGTGGCATCTCCTGTCAAAAGCTGTCCACCCCGCGCTCCTGTCACCACCTCCGGGTGGGGGGGGGGGGACACCGATCCCGAGGGCGCTGCACGCCGGGGCTCGGATCGGACACCAGGAGACCGGAGATCGGATCCGGGGAGGAGAGACTTCTAAGCACAGGTGTTAGGGGTCGGAGTCCCGGGGCATCCGAAAGCCCAGAGGGGCAACCCTGGAGCAGAGGCCGCGACATCCCCCGGGATGCCGGCTACGGAACTGGGACAGCATTCTGGGGACTCCAGCTCCCCCTCCCCGCTCTCCGCGAGACGCCAAGTCCGACTGGGTCGCTTGGCACCGCGCCAGGCCCTCCACAGTGACAGGACGGGATGCTGGCGGGGGTCCCGCGGAGAGAAGGGCGGGCCGGCGGGCAACCCACTGACGGAAGGGGCGAGCCTCGCCAGCAGCGCTCCCGCCCCGGCCCGGCTCACCTTCAGGTCGTTCTCCGGTAGGTATTTGCACAGCCGCGCTATCTCCACATACTTGTCCAAGTCTAGGGGCGCCATTTTAGCAATAAGAAGCCCCGACGGCAGCGGCGGCAGCGGCGGCGGCGGCGGCGGCGGCAGCTGGAGTAGCGGCGGCAGCGGCAGAGGCCGAAGCCGGAAGTCTTCCTACGTCACGTCCGGCCCGTGAGAGGCGTCTGCGCAGCGACGTAAAGCTTGACCCGATTCTCCCCGCTGTCTCCGCACACCCCACGCCTTCTCTCGCCGAACCCAGGCTGCAGGCCCCAAGTGGCTCCCTTTGGTCCCGCAGTGAAACCTGCTGGGACCCGTAGTTGTCTGCCGCGGTTGGGCTGGGATTTGTAGTTTTCAGTAGTAACCAGATTCTCGCGCCCCCCCCCCCATTTTTTAATTTTCCCTCTCTCCTTTTCTTTCTCAAGACTTTCACCTCTGGGCTCCCAAGGAGGCTTTTCTGATGCAAAATGGCGAAGTAGGTGACTCCTAGTCATTCCCTGATTTCTCACCGCGACCCATTTAAGCATTCTCTCACGAGAACATCAGTGAAAAATTAGGTAAGCCTGGACGTGGTAACCTGTTGGCACCTTTCCAAAGCCTTGTGAAAACCTTGCCTAAATCTGTGGCAGAGATGTCAGGCTACCCATCTTTCAGCCTGAAAGGAAGGGTAACAAATATTAAGGCGTTTTTATGCTAAATGCTATATAAGTGCTGTTTTTCTGTTTAATCCTCATAATGATTGATAGGAAAGCAAGGCTCAGAGAGGTTAAGTAACTTTCCCCAAATCTCAAAGAGAACAGGCAGGGGAGCCAAGATTGGTTTAAGTATACTTCAGTGGGAGTCCCGCGAAAGCAGGGAGTTTTGTCGTACACTCAGTGCCAAGAACAGGACCCGGCATGTAGTATACTTTCAACATTCATTCATTCAACAGCTTTTTTGAACATCAACTATGGGCCAAGTACAGTTGTAGGCATTTGGGATATTCGGCAAACAAAATAGATAAAGATTCCCATCTGCAACCCATAGCTACATGCTAGTAGAGGAGACAAGAACATACCAATAAAAATAATAAATAACTATAGCATATTGGAAAGAGATAAGTGCTGGGGGGGGGACTCCAGCAGAATAAGAGAGATGGGGTGATGCATTTTTAAGAATCAACAAAGACTGGGGGAGTTAGCTATGCATATACTAGAGAGGAGTTAAAAGAAAGAGCTGATGAGAAGCATTTCTAGAATCTTGGAAATGGCAAGAAGGTTAGTGTAGTTTGAGCAAGATGAGAGGAGTAGGAGAGGAGATGAGAGAAAATGTTTTCTTTTTTTACTAATTTTTACTTTTAATGTAATAGGGAGTTATTGCAGAGTTTTGTGCAGAAGACTAACATGATCTAATTCATATCTGGTGCTGTAGGAGACTAGGAGGCAATGCTTGCAGCCGAAAGACAAGTTAGGAGACTGTTATGTAATACGATAGTAGCAGGCTCTCAATAAATCCTTGTTGTTCACATGGCCCTGGACTGGATCCTCTTGCTCTAAAGGGTATTTTGAGGACATTTGGCTAAAATTTAATGAAGTCTCTGGGTGAAATGCTTTGTGTTATTCCTGTAACTATTCTGTAAGTCTAATATTGTTTTAAAGTAAAATTAACTTTTAAGTTTGTTGCAGAATGAATGATGCCCACGAACATACATTTCTTCATTTATTCAGCAAGTTATGTTAAATGAGCAATTAATTAAATGCAAAGTATAATTAGTGCTAAAAAGGGAGAGAAGAGGTACTGGGAGTTAAAAATGGAGTAGAAGAGGACTAATTTAGGTAGTCAATATAGCGGAGGTAAAGTGTGCAGATTCTAGCACCAAGTAGCCAGAGTTCAAGTATATTACTAACCACGTGACTTTGGCGAAGTTATTTATCCTTTCTGTGCTCCAGTTTTCTCAGCTACAATATGGAGATAGTAATAAAAATGCCTACTTCATATGGAGATGATAAGAATAATACTTACCTTATAAGCTTGTACTGAGGTTTAATAGACTTAATATATGGAAAGGGCTTAAAATAATGTCATGTACAGAACGAGCACAATGTGAGTGTTAGCTCTGAGTATTGAGTGGGCATGAAAGACCTTTCTGAAGAGGTAACATTTAAGATTTTAGGGGGAAAAGTATAGGGAGAATATGCCCAGAATTTCTTGGAGAAAAAATTCCAAGGAAAATGCTACTGTTGTTTAACTTTTTTTTTTTTTTAATTATAGTCCTTTTTGGAAATCTGGCAATTCACCTTTTATCTCTGCACCTCAGTAACGGAATGAACCCTACTCAAGATACCATTTCAGAATTGGGAAGGAGGACAAATAAAGCGCTTAAAAGGAAGGTGCCACTTATTTTTGCTGATAAGTCAGTGAACAGGTAGGTAATGACAGCAGATGGTATCCTCTTCCAATGAAAATAGGTGGCAGGCTTCACATTACCAAACTGTTAGGCAGTGAGAAGCTCCATCCTCCTGGGTGAACCTCACTCTTGATATCCAGAGCAGAGGAAAAGGAGGGATGCATCCCCAAGTGTTCAGCGAGTTCTTAGAAGAGGTGATGGACGTTTGGTGGTTTGTTACAGTGTGCAGAGCTTGCTGACTGGAATATGTTATTAGTCTTTCTTGCACAAAGCAGAAAAGCTAGGCTCCTGGTCCTGCCATTTATGTGAGTAAGTCATTTTAACTTCTCTGAGCCTTGATTTCCATTTTAAAAATAGGTCTCAAAAGTTCCTTCTATCACTTTCTGAAATGATTTCTATCTAAACATATAGGTCCCACAATGAAAACTGGTTGCTATGCTGCTCACAAACCTCTTCTAATTTTTTTTGTATATGCACAACTCCTGCATGGCACCTTGGAATTGATCTCGCCAAAAGACACAGGACATCAGAGCATTCTGCAGCTCCAAACAGAAATCTAGATGCACATGGACATATGGCAGAGCCAACCTGGTCTTTGTTTTCTTCTCCAGAAGGAGAGCAGAATGACTGACTCCTACACTCTTCTTTGGCAGTCAGTGGAGATTTTCCCATTAATATGGGAACGCCCACAAACTCCAGGTGTTTGAAATAGGATGTTTGAGCAGTGAGGAAAGCTGCAGACCTCAAATTCCATCTTGTTAATAAATTTTCATTATGGTTTCAAGTAGCTAAAAGATTTACCAAGTTGGCCTTTCGCCTGTACTATCCAGTCCTCTCAACTACTCTCTCTGTGCAGTAGGTATCACTATTCCCATCCTAGAGATGAGGAAAGTAGGGCGCAGAGATAAACTTGCCAAATGTCAGGGTTAGATGGTTAATGCTGGAGCCTGGATTTGAACCCAAGTGTGTCTTTCTGCTTCCCCGCCCCCCACCCTACTATCATAGCTCTGTACTCCAGGAGCACCTGTGTTTCCTTCTGTAGCTGTTTCCTGTATTTTCTAGGCTACAGCATCTGGCCTCCAAAACATAAGTGTAGGTGAGCCACCTCTCCATTTTGAGGAAAGCCACGGGGAACATAGGGTTATGGAGACCAGAGGTAATGCAGGTGAACACTCCTAACTCAAGACTTGTGTCTAGAGTTGGATTTTAGCTAGGATTTTAGCATCACACTTTATAGAGGACTAGCTCTGAGCCAGCAACTGGGCACTGAGCATTTTATATTCCTGAGCTCATGTATCCCCCACCATAACCTTGTGACAAATCTTAGCTCCATCTTGCAGGCAACACTGCAGCCCAAAGAAAAGTAACTTCCCCAAGAATATACTCTCACTGATGAACTTTTGACAAATATACCTAGTTATTTGTTTTTTCTGTTTACTCACTCTCTCTCTGTAGTTCGATTGTAGACTCCGGGAGGCCAGGGACCTTCTGTTTGGTTCAGCATAGAGCCTGCCATACTTACACAAGCTAACTCTGAAATGAGTCAGCCGTTTAAGGCGGCAAAGCTTGAATCGGCCTAATGACACTCAGGAAAGCACCCTTAACTCTCCCTTTCAAAAACCATTTCTAAAAGCCGCTGGAACTGAAAATATCATACCCCCTTAGGATAACAGCCCAGCTGCCGAAAGAACTGGGTCATCCAAGTGGATGCACAACCCCTGGCTTTTCGCTTGTAAATCTTTTTCAGAGAGCCCTAGTTTTATTGACTCCGCCAGCAGGTGAGCTCCAGGGAATGGCCCGGCATGTTTGATCCCCGAAATGCGCAGCCTGGCCTACATCCCTTTAAGCGAGCGCGGTGGCAGGCGGGGCGGGCCCTGGGGCGGGAGGAGCGGAGCGGTTGGCCGCCTCGCTCTTCCGGGGTCTGGGATGGGGCGAAGGCCCAAGCATCCTTCCCTCATTGGGGGGCGGAGCCACAGTCCGGGACTGGCCTAAGCCGCCGCAGGTAATGCGGTCCGGGCCTGAGGGTCGCAGGACCTAGGGTCTGACGCGGTCCTCAGCGGGGCAGCAGCATCCATTAGGAGAGTGGGCTCCAGAGCGGGTGGAAAGCGCCGGAGAGGGCCTCCTCGGGCTCTGGCCCGGCCACATTGACAGGAGCCAGCCTGTTCTCTCTGGACCTTCTTTCCTATCTCCCATCGCTGCCACGCGGGGATGGGACTGGGGAATGGGACTGGCAGGCAGGGCTGCGGCAAGTCCCTGCCTACGCAAAGTTTATCCCAGGGCTTTGGGAACAGCAATCAGTGGCTTTGGCCAACGGTTGGATTTATCCATTCATTTCCCAGAAACCTCATCCATTTTCTTTCTTCATCCACTCATCCCTTACTTCTGGGCCCATTGGTGGGTTCTCTGAATGAACCCGACGGACCCAACTCTCTCAGAATTCAGTCTAGAATCTAGTCTAGAGACTTTTAAGTAATTACATTCAGGTGATCCCAGCAATGATGGTGGTTTCACAGATGCCTTCAGAGAAAGAAGGAAGTAACTTGACAATCTAAATGGAAAACAACAAATTAGTGAAGGTTTTACTGAGGATGGGTCATTTGAACTGGGCTTTGGAGGTTGACTACGAGTTTCCTCATTGACAAGAAAAGAAGGAACGTTTCAGGTAGGGGAAGCAGCACAGGATACAGGTTACTAAAGGGCTTGCCATGTTAGAGGAACAGCAAACGTAGCAAGAACAACTCAATATAGCAAGAAGTTGTGGAGGTGAGTTCCTGGAACAGAGGTTGAGACCAGAAGACTCTGAATGTGATGCTGAAGCCAGGATTTATCCTAGAGTTCAGTATGTCTCAGCCTTTTAAGATGTTTTATCTTTTGATAAAACATCTTAATCCCCAATATAAATTTATATCAAGGTTGGTAATGCTTATTAAAATTAATCAGGTCCTAGAAATCGGTACATTAATAAATTTTAAAGAGGGCAGTGACCTGATTTGTTCTGTGTTTTAGGAAGATAATCATAAATGTCTGAAAAATACCTTTCTTTCTCGTGCATAGGACACTATGAAGCAGCTGCCAGTCTTGGAGCCTGGAGATAAGCCCAGGAAAGCAACATGGTCTGTAAGGAATGATTCAGACAGAGAAAAACATAAGTTTTTGTTTCATTTATAAGTAGTTTACTAACATTTAAACATCTATGAAAAAGGGTAGAGATGAAACTGTCCGCAGTTTCTGGTAATTAGACTCAGACTGAGGTCTTCAGAGGAATGATAGTTGGAAAATAATTATCATAGAGCACATGTTGATTTTATTAAAATCCACTTACCTGGAGTAAGGTGCTAACCATCTAGCATCCTCAGCTCCAACACTGTCTTCCCCCCAAAGCTGTGACTCATTTTTAAGATTGTCAGGGAATTGAATTTGGATTAAACTGGTTTCACTGTTTCTTGGCTGTTTGCTCAACCAGCCTTTCATTCAACAACCAACACTGGCCCACAGGGGCAGCTGCTGTGCAGACGCTGAAGGTACAAAGGTGAATAGTCTCTGTTTTGGGGGTTACAGACTAAGCATATGATGGCGATGAAATGTGATCAGGTGATCAGTGCTGAAGAAGCAGGACCCACACAAGGCTGTGAGAGGAGGCACTACTGCAGGACCTTGAAGAAGAGTCTCTGATATAGCTTCCCTGTGTCCATTCTTGTCCCTCTGCAACATAAATCTGGTCATGGCTTTCCCTAGTTTAAAACCCTTTTTTCCTATCCTATTGGTCTAAGGATCAAAACCAGAGCCCTTAAAATGGCCCACTAGGCCCTGCATGGCCTGTCCCTGCCTGTCTTTCCAGCCTCAAAGCCCCTTACTCCTCCTTTGTTCTCTTTCTCTTCCTTAACATGCCTTGCATTGTCCTACTCAGAAACTATATATATTAGTCTCTCTACTAGATCACTCTTTCCCTCCATCTTTTGTCCTTCACTTTACAGCTAACTTCTACTCATACATCAGACCTTAGTTCAGCTGGTGCTTCTTCAGGAAGCCTCTGCCCACTCCCCTCCCCCACCTCTCCTACAGGGCGAGATGCCCCTACGATATGTTCTTATCTCATGCTAGATACCCTGTACTCCTTTATAGTGCAGTTGAAATGCAACAGATATTTGGGAAATCATCTGTTAATGTTTCTCTTCCTAACTAATCAGTAAGGGCTATGAAGGCAAGGACTTTTTTTTTGTCTTATTCACCATGTATCTGGATGGCTGTATACTTTGGGGTAAGTTATTTAACCTTTCTAAGCCTCAGGTCCTCAGTCACAAAACTCAGATGATAACTGTCCTCAAAGGGGTTTTGTGCAGATCAAGTGAAACCAGGGTTGTGACAAAGTTAGGAACATGTATGGTACATTATTCAGGTGGTAATAGGATCTGTGAGTCTAGGCGTTGGAAGAGAATCTGGAAAAGAAATAGAGATATGGAAATCACTGATGGACAGTAATATAGATGGATGGTAATTATAGCCATCAGTATAGATTTTTAAAAGATCAGGTGAGCAAATGTAGGCTGAGAAGAATATAGGGATGCTGAGGGTTAGGAGAAGGCTGGTGGGAAATGAGTCAGAGAAGGAAACAGAAAAAGCAGCCAGAAAGTGGATGGAGAACCAAACGGGAGCAGTGTGGGCAGCCAGGTAAGGAGGAAGGTACAAGCAGGAAGGAGAAGTCAGGAGTACCCGATGCCAGAGAGGTCAGATACGACAGGGCCTGAAAAATAGCTACAGAATTTTCTTTTCCAACTAGGAAGCTTGAAGTATGTTTTCTCCTGCAGCATTCAGAATAACGTTAGAGAATGAGACGACTGGATCCTGTATTCAACTTTGCAAAGTCCTAGCTTTGGCTTCCATCAGGTCCAGCTTTATGAATAATCTGGAAGAGCTCTTTGAATCAATAAACTCTGGAGAACATACTTGACAGGGAAGCATCACTTGCTAGTGGCAAGAACATTGGGGCTGTAGGTTCCTGTGTGATTGCAGATAAAGCTCTAGCCACTGTATTGAGTCCTTTCCTGCACTGTTATAAGACTTCATCTTACTCTTCAAGAACTATTGCTATCCTCACTTTACATTTTTACAAACAGAGAAACAAAGGTTTAGGAAGGTTAAGTGACTTCCTAAAGGTCACACATCTAGAACGCACCTGAACTTGGACTTGAACTAGTTCTATCTGAATTCTCAAATGGTGCCAGGACACAGCACTGAACATTTCTGGGTGTCAGTTTCCCTATCTACCAGAAGGGGACAATTACTACCCCAGTACATCCCCATTAGGTTAATGTGGGATAAAAGTAATGACAAAATTGAAAAGTCAAAGATTATGTGCAAATGGAAGGTACTGTTATTAGTCAGGGAAATGCTGCTTTGCTGGATACGATTTAAAGTGTCTGTACATATAAACCCCTTCATTCTGGTGAATATTTCATGAGGAATGGAAAGAACACACTTCTGCATTTATTCTCTGCTCAGGCCTCCTAAATACATCCTTCCTTTGGCAGGTACACCTTGACCCCCACTGGAGACAGCCCCTGCGCTCGGGTTGGCCACAGCTGCACATATTTACCCCCGGTTGGTGATGCCAAGAGAGGGAAGGTCTTCATTGTTGGGGGAGCAGATCCAAACAGGAGCTTCTCAGATGTGCACACCATGGATCTGGGTAAGACCAGCACGAGCCCCAGGGCCAGAAAGCAGGGATTCGTGCAACAGTGACCAGAGTATTCTTTAGGAACACCAGTTCAGTTTTCCTCTAAGAAAATGAATATTGTCTACGGCCTGCCAACCTGAACGTGCCCGATTAGTACTTGGATGGGAGACTACCTAGGAATGATGTAGGCATTTAAAAAAAAAAAAAGAAAGAAAGAAGGAAAACAGAAAAAAAAAATCCCTGAGAGGTCCCTAAGTTCTCAGCAGAGCCCTGGAACACGTCTACACAGCCTTCTTTTTCGGGTGGAAAAAGTCCACATGGAGCCCTAGACATCCAACCATTCACTCATCACATATTCCTCTGGGAGACACTGACGACTGCACCTCCTCTTCCATCCACGTGCCCAGTTACTCACCAGGTCTTAAATATTTCTCTTTTTATCCATGTCTATCAATTTCCGCTATTACTACTATAGTCTAAGCATTGTTCTCTCTCAACTGGATATTACAACAACCTCCTGTCTGGTCTCCCTGCTTCCAGGTTTACCCCTGTACAGTGCATTTTTCATACCTAGCCGGAGAGTATTGTCTAATACACAAATCTGGCCGTGTCACTCCTTATTTCAAGCATTTCCCAGCTTCATTTCCTGGCTCTCCCAACTCATATTTGCTACACTGAGCATCCTTCAGTTCCTTGATCATATCTTGAACTCTGGTCTCCAAACCTTTGTACATATTTCCTCTGCTTGAAGGCTCTTCACTTTCCTCCTGTCTACTTTCCATCTTTCAGGTTTGTGATACTGTGATTTATAAGAAATGTATATTTGGTCTTTGTCCACGGTTCTTGGTTCTCAGCTCCCAAAACCCTTGGACTTTCTTAAGTATCGAGATTGATAAAGGTGTCCTTTGTTATATTAATGAGGTGACTTTTGGAAAGCACCTAAGGTTGGGAGTTGGTCACTAGGAGACCCAACCAGGTGATAAGAGGTTGGAACTTTCAGTCCTACACACACCCCCACCTCCGGAGAGGAAAGAGGGGCTGGAGGTCGAATCAATTGCCAGTAGGCAATGATTTAATCAATCATGACTATGTAATGAAGCCTTCATAAAAACCCAAAAGGACAGGGTTCTGAGCGCTTCAGGTTCGTGAACACATGGAGATGTGGGGAGAGCATGTAGCTCTGCACTGTTCCCACATACCTTGCCCGAGGCATCTCTTCCATCTGGCTATTGCTTAGTCATATCCTTTTATAATAACTGATGATCAAGTAAATAATGTTTCTCTGAATTTTGTGACCTGTTCTAGCAAATCAATCAAACCCAAGGTGAGGTGGTAATGGGAACCTTTGATTTATAGCCAGCCCATTGGAAGTACAGGTGAAAAATCAGATGGGGGTAGGGGCTGGCCTGAAAGTTCCAACCCTCTCATCATAGGGTTGGTTCTCTTGGCAACCAGCCTCATCCTTAAGAGACTTTCTAAAAGTTACCTCATTAACATAAACTCAGTAGTGATTGACAGGGCTTGTTACAAAAGACACCTTTATCAGCCTTATCACTTAGGAAATTCCAAGGATTTTAGGCTCTGTTCCTGGAATTAATGAAGATCAAATATATATTTCTGTATAGAAATCACCATGTCACAACCACCCTCCATATTTTCATAGTATCCTATGCTTTCCCATCCTTATCCTCCTTCACAGCCCTTATCTCATATTATTATTTCCTGTCTGTTGTCCCCAAACGTGTGTAAGTGCCTTAGAAACAGGGAACATGGTTATATTACTACTCATCGTTGGATCTCCAGCCACTGCCATAGCACTGGGCACAGAGTAGGTGCTTTATAAGTATTTGGATGGGTGGATAATTGGATGGATGGATGGATGGATGGATGGATGGGTGGGTGGGTGGACGGACGGACAATGGACAAATGAACAAATAGTTACTACTATGTACTATGCACAACGGCAGAAGAAAACTGGTGACTCACATACATGCCTTGTTAGGTCATGTACTATTGCTGATATTGTTTTAATCTAAGTTACCAACCAAATGTGAAGGAGTGTACGTATAAAATTAAAATAGTTCAGCTTCTCTTGATAATTTTGGAAGATCTGACATTAGTAGGCCTGTGTGTCTATATGGCAGTAATTATTTGGAGCTGAGCTGCCACCTATCAGTGGGGCTCTAAATTTGCCACATTCCCTCCACTCCTGTGTAGGCATTTGAATTTCTACACCCTGTACTGGGAAATCAAAGGTAAATTAAATCTCTTCCAATCCTCAAGAAACCTAGATCAGTTACATCTGTGTTGTCACCTCTTACTAGCTTTGTGACTCTGGCTAACCTGTCTAAGCCATCTGGGCTTCAGTGTCCTGTAAAATGGGCATAATAACTTGCTTCACTTGGTAGTTGTAATGCTCTAACAAGATAATGCTTGCGAAGGTCTTATGTAAGTGGTTTACTAACTAAAATAATTAATGGATTAGGTATTATTATTATTCAACGTATTTTAGCCAGAAATCATTTAGTTGTAGGAAATAGAAACTTTTAAATGAACAACAACAACGAAAAAAGTAAGAATCCAAAGGTAGGAAATACAGTCTTGCCATAGGAGAGAGGGGAAGCAGGAAGTGTTAAGCTGTCAAAAACCATCTGCTTTCTACCTCACTCTCTCTGGGGAGATCTATTGTTTATGTAGATGTTTCATTCTTTTCTTCCCCATGCTTTAGCTTTCTCTGCTTCTCCACACATGGTAGAAGATGGCCACCCAAATCCAAGAATCTGTTTGAATTTCAGATTCTTGGGAGAGAGGATCTGATTGGCCCATTTGGAGTCAAGTGGCTACTTTTGACTCAATCAGCTAGAGCGAGAAAGTCAAGGTGTGTAGTACAAACAGGCCTTCCCATGGTTGGAAGAGTGGGGATAGTTTCCACAGAAGGTTTTGTGGACTCAGCAGACAGTCCCCAGGAGTGTCTATTATAGAACTTCTTGGAGTTTGACCACATTCCATTTAAGTGATCCATCTGATGGTGTTTGCTTCTGCTTTTGAGCCTCTTCTCCTCACTGCCCTCTCCTGAGTTTGCCAGGCAATCTAAGCAGTTGGCAGCCCCAACCTAGGAACTGGGTAAAATGTTTTCTAGGAGCACACCGATGGGATTTAGCCACCTCGGAGGGCCTCTTGCCCCGGTACGAGCACGCCAGCTTTATTCCCTCTTGCACACCTCACAGCATCTGGGTGTTTGGTGGTGCCGACCCGTCAGGAAACCGAAATTGCCTGCAGGTTCTGAATCTTGGTAAGTAGCCCAAGGTTATTTTATTTACATACATACACTCATACATAAATCCAATTCCAATTTCATCACCTGTACCAAGAACCCATTTAGACCGTACCGAATTATCTGTTTAACTTTGCTGACCTCAAAAAAAAAACAGGAATTTTAACTTCTAGTAGAATCTTAAGATAATAGAATTACATTTTGTTTTTCTGATAATATATACAATTATCAGCTTCTTAAAAGCCAAAGCTGAAAGAGACTTGGAGAGGATCTATACCAAATGGGCAACCAAGGTCCAAGAGAAGTGACTTTCCTAAAGTCTCCAGAGAGTCAGCGACTGACCTGGGCTAGAACCCAAGTCACCTAGCTCATATGGCAATGATTATGCCTCCCAGGGGACATTTGGCCAAGTCTAGAAACATTTTTGGTTTTCACTACTCAGGGCCGTGAGGGAGCAGTTTCTCCTGGCATCTAGTGGATAGAGGCTGGAGATGCTGCTATACATCACATAATGCACAGGAAAGTGCCACAAAAGCAAATTATCTAGTCTACAATGTCAGTAGTGCTAAAGGTAAGAAACTCTGAGCTAGAGCCTCCTAGTATATTTCTTTTAGCCAAAAAGTTCAAAGTCCCTGACGAGTTTCATTGGCAGTTTTATCACACAGGAGGCAGTTTAGGGGCGTCACTGCTGAGAGGATGTTGGTGCATCGCCTATGGGAGGTGGACCTGTCTTTTCTCTTTATAAATATAATATACATTCATTGTAAAATATTTGAAGAGTCTAAGTGGACAAAAACCTTTCACAATCCTATGACATTAAGGCTGTTTACATTTCTGTGTACTTTCTTTCTATCTTTTCTCTGCATTTTTATAAGCCTGAGATCATACTACTTCACCTCTATGCCATTGTACCTTTTTCATTTTAATTTCACGGTTACTGCATAAATGATGGCCTGGTAACAACAGTGCTTTGTTGACATCATTTTTAATGGCTGCATAATATTCCATTTATGATAATACCACACATTGCTTGTTTTTTAACATTTAGGTTGTTTTTAGTTTTTCTCAGTATAAATGACAAAGCAGTGAACCTCTTCGTTTGGAAGTCATTGACTGTTTCAAATTATTGTCTTAGAATTCAGGCTCAGAAATAAAAGAACTAGTTAAAACACTGTCAACTTTAAGATTTTTGATACATGCTACAAATTACTCTTCAGAAAGATTTTTTCAATTTATCCTCTCTCTAACTGTGTTTCATAGTGCTTGTTTCACTCCTGACCAGCATGGAATTGATCATTTTTAAATACTGCTAATTTGATAAGCAGATCTGGTAGGCATATCTAATTGTTTAAATATGCATTTTGTTAATTACTAGAACTTGGATATTTTTCACATGACATTAGTTCTTGCTCAGTTCCTTCTATTAACAGTAGATGTATTTGCACAACAGTTGGTCTTCTTTGTCACTTTGAGATAGCCATAGTTTCGAGCTTGTTAAATTTGACAGGGATTTAAATTAACTCAATACCTGGTGCATAGTTAATGCTCAGTAATGGTGGTTGTGGTTGATGGAGCTACAGTTTGGCAGATAGAAATCCATCTGGAACCTTGGCCTTCTGATTTTCACTAATGGCATTTATTTAAATAAATACAGTGGAAATTTGGAAAGCCACTGTCAAAGGAATTGATTTTCCACTGGATCCTTTTTCTCTCCTAGAAAGTATAATTTGACACAGTGCCCAGGAAATATGAAAAATGTAAGTGAACTATTAGTTGCTTGTGTTACTAAGGAGTCCAAATGGCTAAGTAATCCTTTGGGATTATTCGCGCCGGCGTTGACTTGGCAGCAACACAGTCCCAGGATCCTGGGATCCTGGAGGCCGTGTACCTTCTAGCTCCCCCGAAGATCCAGAAAGCTCCCCAAGGTCTGTAGCTACAGAGACAATTTTATTTTGCTTTGGATAGATGCTGAGATTTGTTTGGTCTCTAGGTTCGTATTTGAGTTCCACTCATATTACAAATGCTTCATGGGACACTTTGTATATTTAATGAATATGTTTCCAGGAGGCACAGAATTTGCCTGGCAGGAAATAAGTCTTGGTGTGTTGTGATGGAGCGAGTGTGGCAGCCTTGGCAGATCTGAGTTCAACCCCTGCTCCGCTCCTCGCAAGCGCTGTGACCTCAGGAAAGGATTTAAATTTTCTGAGCTTCAGTTCCCTCATCTGCAAAGTGTGGATGCTTTCTACCCACCTCCTGAGGTTGAGTGAGGCTAGTGGGAATAGCAGAGTGCTCAGGGCTATGATTCTGCACAAGGAAAGTTCTTAATTAATGCATCCATTTCTATAAAATTCATGCTTCATTCTAAAATAAATAAATAATAAATAAATAGGCTACTCTACACCTACCCAGGTGGTAAAATTTTATTCCTAAATCAGAAGAGTGGAAACTACATAGATTTTGGTGTTCGAAAGAATTTGAATCCCAACTTGGCCTTTTACTAGCTACCCTGAACAAGTGACTATATCTATCTCTGCTTAATTCCCTTATCTGTAAAAGGGGAAACTAATATTTATTTGGCACTTTCTGTTTAGTAGAGACTAATTGCTACTACTGAAACTGGAATAACGTTGTCTACTTTAAAAGCCATATATCCTGGGAAATTTGGCACATTTGGTTTCTATCATCTAGTGCGAGTGGCATTTAGCAAATGTTAGGCTCCTCTGAATAGCACAGGGCAGGAGTCGGCAAAGTGGAAGACAGTTCAGAGAGGATGTTTGAAGCCTCCAAAAACAAATTAACCTCATTCTTAATTGCACTTGTGGCTTTTCAGTCTCGGGAGCTTGGGTTTATCTGGGCAAATTCTAAGGATCGCCCCTACCCATCCTTGACTTTGGTGGCCTATGATCACTGCCTTGACCTATACTGTCCCCCTTAGGGATTGGGGTTTGGAAGGTGATCCTGCCTGGCCTCAGAGTCAGGGTCAGAGGCCTCTCAGCCTAGGTGTTTTAGGTGCCTCCCTTCTGTCTGGACCAGAAACCAGGACTTGGACCACGCCAGAGGTAACCACCCCACCGCCAGCCCCAAGAACATTCCACACATCATCAGCAGCCATTGGAAACCAGCTGTATGTCTTTGGAGGTGGAGAGAGAGGCGCCCAGCCTGTCCAGGATGTGAAGCTTCACGTGTTTGACGCAAGTATGGATGGGTGGCACCTTGGGGCTGCCATTTACCTGGTCAGGGCCACCCCAGCCCGCAGCTTACCTGATGTAGGAAGCAGAGGTTAGAAAATGATACCCTGGCTGAATGTCTCTGTGCTAGACTTCCTTAGTGTGTCCCTTAGCTGATATCTTCTTCCCACAGCGAAATTTGCATTTAAAAAGGTATAAATGATCAAAACCATTTGAACAGTATAGCTTGTAAAGTAAAAAATTAAAGGTTTCCCCTTTAGCCTTTTTTTTCCACTCCCCAGAGAGAGCATTTGGCAGTTCCTAATGTCTCCTTCCGACTTTCCTGTGCATTATAAATCATGCATAGATGTATGTGAACATGTATGAACTTTGAATACACACTTAGAAACTTAGAATACACACATGGAATCAAATTAGAAATACTGTCCTGCAGCTTTTTTTAACAGGGGTAAGGGCAGATTGTAGTAGTTGAAAGCATGAACCACACGATCTGCAGTCAAGACCAGATCTGACATATAATTTCTGTATACTTTAGACTAGTTACTTAATATCTCTATGCCTTAGTTTGCTGATCTGTAAAATAGACATATTAATGGTGCCTACCACTAAGAGTTGGAAAGATTCTATGAGATAATGTGACATAGAGCATAGCATAGTACCTGGCACATAGGAAGCACCTAATGAATATTAACATTCTTATCATTGTTACTATTATTATTATTATTATTATTCCTTCATTTAATCGCACATCATGGATGTCTTCTTAGTCAGCACCAATTTCCTTGCAAAGCATATCCTTTTATGGGTATCCTGTATTCACTCAGTCATTTTCTAATTGATTGACTTTTTGCTGACAGCATTACAGTGGCCACATATATTAATTTTTGTACATGTTACCACATTGACATGGAATAGATGCGACTGGATCAAAATGGTATGAACATTGAAAATTCTGGGACTTCCTGCCAAATTGTTGTCTGAGGAGTACTTATTACATTTCTTCCTGTAGTGGTGGGTATTTATGAATAACACTTTACAAACCACATGAGACAAAAATAATTTTTATGTGTGTTTTTCAGGAAAGATGTAACCTTTTTTGAAATGCAATAAGCAAGATTTCAAACTTATGAAGTATAATTGGAAGAATTAAGACACATCACAGTATGACTTTTCTTTTTCCAGAAAGAATGGGCTTTGTGATTCTTTTAAAGCCCTTTTTAAATTTTTAAATAATGTTGTTTTTGAATATATGAAACTCTAAGGAAAGAGAAAAAAGAATGTATTGTGTGCATGTATACTGTGTTTGGCGTCTGTGTATATAAAATGCTATGACTCCAAAATGATTAAAATCTCAGTACCTTTCCAGTCTTTTTATTTTAAGTAGCAGAGATAATTTTATGTGAAATACTTGTATCCTGTATTTTTCACTTAAGCATTTTTCTTGTAATCACTGAATCTTGAACATTCTAAGAAATGTGTGATATTCTGTCATGACTGTGGCAGTAACAACCATTCACCTGTTGGACTTCGTTAACTTACAATTTCCCCTATTACAGTGCTGTCATAGGCATATTTGAACATAAACCATTTTAGATTATTTCAAATTGTATTCCTTGGAACACTGGGGGCTGCTTGTACAACCTGCAAGCATTGCCACAAACAGTATTTCAAAGGTAAGTTGTTTGGAAGGCCTGGGTCTCAAATAGTTTTTGCAGCATTCCTTGAAGGCTTTTCTAGCGTGTCGAAATGATTCATTTTCCCAAATTCTATATGTGTACAATTTTGAAGATATGAAGGGCTGAACAGGCGGACACATCTGCACTATTAGGATAATAACTGTATTAATAATTCTCATGTATCGAGTACTTTCTCTGGGCCTGTGTTTAATGTATATTGTCTTCTTTAATCCATACTTCTACCCTGAGAGGTAGGTATTGTCAGGTATTGTCTTTATTCCCATTTTACAGCTGTAGAAACTGAAGCTTAGAAAATTAACTGGTGCAAGGCCACACAGTTATTCAGTGAAATAACCTAGTTTTAACCCCAAATCTCATGTTCTAACCATTATCCTCTACTGCGACTTCAGCAGGCTCTGCTAATGTTAAAAGTAGTCTATCTTTTCCCACTATGCTTCCAGCAAATCATTAAGGATATTACCTTGAAAAAATAAGACTCTGAAGGCCTGCCATTGAAGAAGCAGAGTTCTTTTGAACTCTGAGGCAGTTCTAGGTTGAAGTTTTAGGGAGGTCTTTTTTAATTCAAAACAAGGAATGGTTTCTTAAGGCCAAGTAAAAGGGACAGGCATGTCAATCAATTCTCAAACCTTGGAAATGTACAAGCAGAGGCCAGACGGGCCGTAGAGAAAGGGAAGCCTGTATTAGGTTGGTGAGTTGGAGTGAATGACCCCAAGGTCACTTTCTGCTTGGAGTGTCTCTCCTTGCTGGTAGGTGAGGCATGGACATATTTTTCAGGTTTTTGCTTCATAGCTTTGTCATTTGATGTCAATGAATTTACTTTTATAGAGACTCTGACCTGGTCACAGCCAGAGACACTTGGGAAACCTCCATCCCCCCGGCATGGTCATGTGATGGTGGCAGTAGGGACAAAGCTCTTCATCCACGGAGGCTTGGCAGGGGACAAATTCTATGATGATCTATACTGCATTGATATAAGTAAGTAGGGCGGAAGGCATGGGGATTTGTCTCCTCAAAATTAAATTAAATGTGCTTTGATAAAATATAGCCTACGTCTTAGGTGTGGGTAACTTGACCAGCTAGCAGACTATTTACTAGATTCTGTCAATAATAATACAAGCCATCATTTCCTGAACATTTTATATGTACCTAGCCATTAATTATCTCTTCTCCTTCTAACAACCCTGCTCTTTCATTAAAATTCATTATACTTTGTGTTCCCCAAGTGGATTTCTTTCAGGCATTATCCATTAACTCCATGCCTATGAGAGGCATGGACAATTCTAGAGTGGGTCTGAAGGTGAGCAACTGGAAATGTCATGCTAAAATAGTTAAAGACACTGGGAAGAGGAAAGTTAGGAAAAATGAGAATTGTCTTTAAGTGTCTGAAGGGCAGATGTGCCCTAGAGAGCCTGGACTCATTCTGGGTCATTCTTTCAGACTATGAGCTCCCTTAGGACAGGGACTTTGTCTCTTTTGTACCCCAGGGTATTCCAGCACTTAGCACAGTGTCTGGCAGATCAGGTGATGAGTGCGTATTTGTTAACGGGTGGATAGATGAACAAATGAACATGTTCTAGGTTGGTCTGGAATACAGGAATTGGAACTGTGGGCAGAAGGCATGAGAACTCCGTGCAGTGTATCTGGCTACCCTGCCGAATAATGGGTTCTTTGGCTGAGTGACATCTGATGCCAGGTGACTCTGGCTAGGATTCCTGCTCTAGCTAGAATTTTGGCTGGATTGGGTGATTCTTCCTTCCAGCTCTGGACCCCTGCCTTGAATTGACAGATGGGAAATATCATCACAGAAGCATTTCTTGCAGGCACTCAAAGGGGGTTTCAATATTTATTTTTAAAAAGAAAGTCCTTTTTTCTTGTGCTGAGGAACTACTTCTCTTTTTTCTGTTCCTATCCAGGTAGTTCTCTAAACCTAAAATCCAGTGACATCCTGCCTCATTTAAATGCTTGTTTGAAAAGATACAGATAGCCCTGCAGAAATGGGTTGGGGGTAGGTGCTGAGGCAGCGAGTTACACTATAGAGAACACAGGTTTTGGAGTCAGACCTGAGTATAATTCTAGCTCTGCCGCTTGCTAGCTGTGGGATTTCGGCCAAGTCTTTCCCTCTCTGATCCTGTTTCCTTATCTGTAAGGAGGCAGGAGCAATAGCAATTCCATAGAGCTGTTAGAAGAATTCAGCAAGATATTTAAAGTGTCTAGACAGCAATCAAAGTTGTCACACACACACACACGGAACCTCACCTACTTCTGGGATCCAAAATAGTTAACGGTGATGGTCACTTTTCTGTGTTATGAAGACCACCTACATCGGAATCACCTGAGATGCTTGTTAAAACTACAGATTATTCCCTCCCTGGACCCAGACAGCATTTCAAGCTCTCCCAAATAATTTTTACGTACACTAAACCTCGCTGTATTATCTCAGGGCTCCTACTCAATGACATTTAGGTGTGCAAACTGACAGGTAAGTTTGAAACCACGTTCCAGGGTGTTGTGCCCAAATTCTTTCTCTTGGCAGGTGACATGAAGTGGCAGAAGCTAAGTCCCAGTGGGACAGCTCCCACAGGCTGTGCTGCCCATTCAGCTGTGGCTGTGGGAAAACACCTGTATGTCTTCGGAGGTATGACTCCCACAGGAGCACTGGACACAATGTACCAATATCACATAGGTGAGCAGGTGGTCCGTGTGGGTGTTTAAGCAAATGTGACCATTTTTTGGAAAGTACCGGTGCTTTGGTTTTTCAGTTTGATCCCTCCACATCTAAAGTCAAAGGAATGAAAAACACTTTTAGGGAATTACATCACCATTAGTTTTTTTCCCTTTATTTCCTATTAGAGCTCGAGTGATGCAGCAAATCACTGAATGTATCTTAAAATTTCTTAACACAGAGCCTTTGTTTTTCTCCTTCATATAGAAAAGCAGCATTGGACCTTACTTAAATTTGATACGTTTCTACCCGCTGGACGATTGGACCATTCCATGTGTATCATTCCATGGCCAGTGATGTGTGCTTCAGAGAAAGAAGATTCAAATTCTGTTGATCTAAACTGTGATACTGAGAAAGGGGATTCCAGTGACAAAGGAGTGACCCAAGGTGGTGACTCGCATGAGGAAAGTCAGACTGACTCACTGCTCTGTTTTGTGTTTGGTGGGATGAATACAAGAAGGGGAAATCTATGATGATTGATCGTGACTGTAAATTGACTAATAAAACCCTTGTGTTTATTATTTTTAAATGTCAGTTACTTTCAGAAAAGTTAAATGTCTTAGCTCTTTTATACCTCCAAAATATTTTCTGCACTACATATCCTTTTGCTGTCATCTACTTTGGTAGGTGAAGAGATGAACTGGATAGCCCAGGTGCAAAAACCTCTACATAAAGGATTCTGCCAGCAATACAAGTTCAGTGACATTGGTTTTACTAATCACAAAAATGTTGAAGCATCATAATTGCTAGGTACAAACATAAGCTATAGAAATTGGGAGTGGACATTTACAGATTGAAATGTTTTCAATATTCAGTAGCTGCTCCTCATAAAGAGGTGCAGACTGTTTGGCATTTGGTAGTGACAGCATTGGGACAGGGAAGACTGGCCCTTTTCTTGCCCAACTATCTCCTAAACCCTGCCACACAGGGCCCTGCAGGTAATTGTTCTTGATCCACAAAGGTAATGGGGCTTAATGTAGTTTCAAGGTCACCATTCTAGATGCCACTCCATACCACTGAGAAATTTCAGAGATGGGGATTCAGACATAGCTGAGTTTCAAATAGACCTTTACATCCTAAAATTATGAATTGAATCCAAGTATGTAAAGTCAACATTAGTGGTTCATCTATCAAGCCTTAGATTCCAAAGCAGCTATAAAGCATCATTAGTAATAAAAAGCCACCAAAAGTTTTAGAAAGATAAGGAGAAATAGAAAATTTCAAACATGTTCATGAGAACTCCTCTTGCACATTGTAAAGTGGCCCACCTCCCACCCCTTTTCTTTAAAGTTAGGTAAGTTCCCTGAAAGTATTGAATAAAAATGTTTCCCTACTTTAAAAGCCCAACCTCCCCACGATGAGAATCTAAACTCAAAATGGTTGACCTAATTAGAAAGCTTATCACAAAAATTAGACCAGTGTAAATAACAAACATTTATTGATGTCACTTACGGTAGAAAATAAAGTTCCTACACCAGATGCACATGACCCAAATGTTAAATAGAACATTTTTCCATGGTGAACACATGCCGTAACCCAGCCTTTCACCCACTTTTTAAGATAGCCAATTCTTCCTCTCCCCCCACCCCAAGACATGTGAGCAACTGCTAACGAAAAGCAGTAAACAGCCACTTGGGCTATAGCATTTTCAACTCCACTCCAAGGTGAAGATTCCAATTACATTCGAGACTTAAGTTCTCTCAATTTTCTCCTAACGAAAGTTCCTGAGTCCAGTATTTACAACATCATAGCACTAGCAGAGCAGTGTCTACAACTCATCTTTGTCTGCTGGTTCCTCATCTCCAGTTGGGGGAGGGCCTGCACTTCCATAGAGTTTGCTAATAATTGGCTGAACAATTTCTTCTAGTTCCTTCTTCTTAGCTTTGAAATCTTCAATGTCAGCATCTTGGTGACTTTCCAGCCATTCAATCTTTTCCTCTACGGCTTTTTCCATGGTCTCCTTATCTTCAGAGGAAAGTTTGCCTCCAAGCTTTTCTTTATCTCCAATCTGATTCTTTAAAGAATAGGCATAACTTTCTAATTCATTTCTAGTATCAATGCGCTCCTTGAGCTTTTTATCTTCCTCGGCAAACTTTTCAGCATCATTAACCATCCTTTCGATCTCTTCAGGTGTCAGGCGATTTTGGTCATTGGTAATTGTGATCTTATTTTTGTTGCCTGTACCTTTGTCTTCAGCTGTCACTCGAAGAATGCCATTCACATCTATCTCAAAAGTGACTTCAATCTGTGGGACTCCACGGGGAGCAGGAGGGATTCCAGTCAGATCAAAAGTTCCCAGAAGATGATTGTCTTTTGTCAGGGGTCGTTCACCTACAAGTTACACATAAAAATCTTTGTTAGTTGTTAGTTACAAATATTAGTACATCTGCAACCCTTCATTTCTGTCTGTTAGAGCCTACAGTGGCAAGGGCACTCTATCAAGCTAGAAGTGGATCACTGGTCTGTAAGGAGCAACAAATGGGACCAACAGTGAGTTAACTACCAACTCTTAAAAGCAAACTCCATCTATATCATTAACCCTTTTTTGGTTCTTGTATTCTAGAGCCAGCTTAAAAAAATATATTTTTAAAATTATTTCCAATGGGAAAGAATGCTAGATAAAAATTGGATTTTTGTGCTCTTACCAAACTCAACACTAGTCAAATTAGGGACCTTCCAATCTGAAAATAGCAGGTATTTCTTTCCTTAGTCTTTTCAATAGAATATATTAAGAAGCTATGCTCTTCAACAACATACTATGGTATTAATATAAGCAATCACCTTCATAAACTTTGATTGTAACAGTTGGTTGATTATCAGAAGCTGTAGAAAAGATTTGTGACTTCTTGGTGGGCACCACGGTGTTCCTGGGAATCAGTTTGGTCATGACACCTCCAACAGTTTCAATGCCAAGTGTAAGCGGACACACATCAAGCAGTACCAGATCACCTGCAAAAGTAATATAGAGGTAAGTTCTAATTAAAGTCATAGGAACACTACCAATCAATCTCCCCATGAACAATATTTTACGTTCTTCGTCTTGCTATCTGGTCAGGTTTTATGCGAAACCATTTTAGCAGCAGTGAATAAAATATAGTTGCTAAGGATGTTGAAACTGCGCCAAGCCTTGTCCTCACTGTACCCTTTATTAGCTGTGTGACTTTATAATGCTCATATTCTACTGCTTACTAAAGCAACACTAATTATACTCTGCCCAGCAAGCTGCTGAAGCACTGTGGAACATGCTTGTAATAATGACCTACCTGTGTCTTGATCACCAGAGAGCACACCAGCCTGGACAGCAGCACCATACGCCACAGCCTCATCTGGGTTTATGCCACGAGATGGCTCCTTGCCATTGAAGAACTCTTTAACTAGTTGCTGGATCTTTGGGATTCGAGTAGAGCCACCAACAAGAACAATTTCATCAATATCAGACTTCTTCAAATCAGAATCTTCCAGCACTTTCTGGACAGGCTTCATGGTAGAACGGAACAGGTCCTAGAGCAAGAGACATAATTACTGTGATGATGCCTGTTTACCCAGGTTTTATCTAGATATTTAATGCATTGTCCCAAACTTAGAGAGTCTAATTAGATCTCATTAGTGAAGCAAAAAATAAGGAGCATACCATGTTTAGTTCTTCAAATTTGGCCCGAGTCAAGGTCTCAGAGAAGTCTTCTCCTTCAAAAAGGACTCAATTTCAATTCTTGCTTGATGTTGAGAAGACAGGGCCCGTTTGGCCTTTTCTACCTCTCGCCGGAGTTTCTGCACAGCTCTGTTGTCTTTCCTAACATCTTTGCCAGTCTTCTTTTTGTAGAGCTTGATGAAGTGTTCCATGACACGCTGGTCAAAGTCTTCTCCACCCAGATGGGTATCTCCATTAGTAGCCACAACTTCGAAGACACCATTATCAATGGTGAGAAGAGACACATCGAAGGTTCCACCACCCAGGTCAAACACCAAGATGTTCTTCTCCCCTTCCCTCTTGTCTAGGCCATAAGCAATAGCAGCTGCTGTACTGTTAAGAGAATAAAGGGGAAAAAAGTTTAGTTAAGTTTACTTTTTCCCTATTTAGCAAACATGCCTTATCTTTGAATTTAAGACTTACGGCTCATTGATGATTCTCATAACATTCAATCCAGCGATAGTCCCAGCATCTTTGGTTGCCTGGCGTTGGGCATCATTGAAATAGGCTGGTACAGTAACAACTGCATGGGTAACCTGAAAAGATAAAAGGTAATTAAGCATACTTTATCGTGTGCTTTAACCCTTATTTAAGTTAGTCAAACCATCACTTTCCTTTCTAAGCCAATTTATTTGCAAAATGGGCATAAAATGTATATTTTTACACCCAGAGATTTATAAGCATCAAGTGATAATACTCGAAGAGTCCCTACTATTTTCTTTGGCCTACAGTAAAGCTACAAGTAATTGTAACTGATAGAGATGTAATTCAGATTCAAATCCTTAAACTGATAAAGGTGTCTATACAACACTATCAAGAATAATAGTAATAACGTTGTTCTAGGAATACTTACCTTCTTTCCCAAATAAGCCTCAGCAGTTTCCTTCATTTTAGTGAGAACCATGGCGGAAATTTCCTCAGGAGCAAATGTCTTTGTTTGGCCACCTCCAATATCAACTTGAATGTATGGTTTAGTTTTCTTTTCAACCACCTGTTTTAAAGAACGATTATTATATGCAGGCACAGAAGCAATAACATTTCAAACTTTAAGACGATTGTCTGAGAGTCACTTCCTTCCCCATAGTTTGGTTTACTTTGATCCCTTGGAGCTCAATGATTGACTAAAAAAACTTCTCTTAATCCTAAACTGTGGATAGAGCAGCTGTGTGTGAAGTTTCCTTGTCTACCAACTTTAATAAGTTTTGTAACATACCAAAATTATTAAATACGAATTACTACATATACCACGTATCCTTTCCTGTTGTCTTAACACTGTTTCTCAACCTCTCAATCTTAAATATTCCCACCGCCACCACCCATTTCCTATCCGGTGAAAAAACCAGGTCGAACCTTGAAGGGCAAAAACTTGATGTCCTGCTGCACAGACGGGTCGTTCCAAGTACGGCCGATGAGCCGCTTGGCGTCGAAGACCGTGTTCTCAGGGTTGGAGGTGAGCTGGTTCTTGGCTGCATCCCCGATGAGACGCTCTCCTTCGGGAGTGAAGGCCACATAAGACGGCGTGATGCGGTTGCCCTGATCGTTGGCGATGATCTCCACGCGGCCATTCTTGAACACCCCGACGCTAGCGGAAAAATCGAACCGAAAGAATCAGCACTACGATCATCGCCGCAGCCCAGGGGGCCACGCCCCATCCCCCCTTTCCACAAATCCCACTTACCAGGAGTAGGTGGTCCCCAGGTCGATGCCGACCACCGTGCCCACGTCCTCTTTCTTATCCTCCTCCTCGGCCCGCGCCGCGCCGAGCAGCAGCAGCACCGCAGCCACCAGGGAGAGCTTCATCTTGCCGGAGCCGTCGGCCAGTCAGTCGGCAGGCACGCAGGACGTCGCAAGCAATCCAGCCACAGGCCGAAGCACGGGAACGCACCGAGATTACCGACCTGAGGGAGACAGGGCCAGCGGTCAGGAGGCGCAGCGGACAAAACGGAGGGCAGATCCGAAAGACAGGCCGCGGCGCTTACAGGTCTCACTCACGAAATCCTCAATTCTGTAGGTCTCTGATGTCTTAGCCAGCGTCAACCGCGCTGTCCCCGACTCCGTTTATATACCCTCCCCCCAGCCCCGTCGTGGAGGCCTCCGATTGGCCAAAGCTCTGCTAGTTGGAGGCCGCTGATTGGTCCAGACAACCAAGCTGGCCGCCGCCGATTCGAAGCGGCCTCCTCCGCAACCAACGTCACTGCTACGCCCCCTGGACGGTCTCATTGGCTGCTGCTTGGGCTCAACAACCACCAATGGGAGGCAAGAAACGTCCCGTGAGCTGGCTTCATTGGCTTCAAGGCAGTCTGCCGTTCCCGCCTACGTGCGACTCTGACCCGGAGAAAGTTTCCGCCGTAACTCCTCCATGTTGGGGCCTTCTGGGTTGGAGCGAGGTTCTCATGCCCGTTACCCCGAGGGGTTGGAATTGAGTCCTTTTCTTCCCCATTGCCCCGCTGCCGGCCCTCGTCCTTGTCCTTCGTCCGAAGTGGGAAGCGGTCTTCCTCCACTCTGTGCAGGTCTCGGCGTAGTTTCTATGTCATAGTCAACAAATTTCTCTGCCCTTCATAGCCACTACCGGTACAAGGGTGTCCTAGCCTCAGAGCATCTTGTTGCTCACCGGCCCTCAGCCCTAGAGCCAGGGCCTTGGTTTGGGCACCGCCGAACCGCGAATCATGGCTTCTTCTAGCCAGTGTGTGGCCCCTGCACCCCTTGCCCAGCTGTCTTTGTCTATACGGGGCCTCCCCACAGGGCCCTGCCCCACGATAAGTCCCTGGCCACAGTAATTGTCTCCCATCCCTGAGTTCCCTCCCCACAATGGGAACTCTCCCGAAGAGCTTACTAATGACATCGCTCCCACCTTGGGACGTGTCATTTTTCTAATGTGCTACCTTCCTTACCCTCCCCGCTCCGTCCATGGGTTCCCTTTGTGGTTCAGGTTATCATTTACAAGGACTTCCTTATCCTTTATTCTTGATACCTTGCTACCTTCACTCTTTTTTTTTTCTTTTTATTGGTCTGATTGTGCTTAAACGCATTTGATACACAAAGGCTTCTTGATAATGTCTTACTCTTGTATAACACTGTGTTATACAAAAAAATAATAGGGCTGCTATTTACTTCAGGTTTACTATGTGCCAAACGTTGTTGTTTCCTATGTTCTTTCGTCTTTACTGTTCAATATTTGGCATTTCCCATTTTCCAGATGAGAACATTGATACTGAACGATTAATTTCCTTAACAGTCAGTCATAGAGTTGGTAAAGGATGGAGTTAAGATTGATATCCAGGTCAGCATGACTCCGTAGCCAGAGCTCTTAACAATTTTTTTAAATTAATGAATGCATTTAAATGTGGATGCTTCAAACTATGGACAGGCCAAAGACTTCATAACAGTATTTTGAGATGCTTCCAGAAAATACATGGGATAGTGTCATAGGAACTGATGAAACCAGTATTTTTCCCACTAAATGTATTTTTGAGATTCATGGGTAGGGACGATACTGTGTCCAAACAGCAGTGAAATAACTTATAATTTACTAATGCCGAATGAGTCAGTACTCAAGAATTTTCCTCTCTCCTTTAATGCTCTTCAAAGGCTATACTGGTGACTCAGAGTTGACTCCATTCTTGCTGTAGAAGTTGCATCATCCATCCCTTCCAACAGGGCTTGTAATACTGCAGTAACACTGACCCTTCTTTAGGTTGCATCAGTCCATTATCAAGATAGAAATCACCATTCAGCCACCTTACAACTTCATACCAATTTAAACAAATTTCCTGTATATATCACAATCTACTTCCATGAACAACAAAGCTCTCGATTTCAGCCTCACCCTCGATTGATGCAGTAACCGTTTCCAGCCCCCTTTTTCTAAGATGTAGGAAAATGATATCTGGCCAACTTCTGAAGAGAAGTTATGAATTGGTTGTAGTATCTTTTTAAAACCAATATATTAGGTATATGTTATAGTAAATCTCAAAGTGTGGTCATTTATAAATTGAATGGTAAAATACATAGATATATCTTGTCTGCTGAATGTTAAATGCTGATGATAGTATCAGTACCAAGTTATCAATATTTAAGTGCTAGACACTAAGCTAAATGCTTTATGTGCATTATCTTTTAATCCTTAGGAAAACATTTTTAGCACCTATTTTAGAGCTAAGGAATCTGAAGCCCCAAGAGGTAATGCAACACCCAGGAGATCACACAGCTAAGAAGATAATAGAGCCAGGACTTGAGCCTTGGCAGTTTGATTTTTAATTTCTATAGTCTAGGTTGTCATCCTGAGCTTTGGATTTATAAGACTTCTCATTTTAGGATGTAGAGTAGTTACACAGTTTGCAAATATTTTGATAATAGGTTGTAGACAAGTGAAATTTTATTCAGTAATTGTTTCACTTGTGCTTCTAGGGGTAAGAAAATTTGTATTTCCCATCTGATTTGACAAAGGTAAGCAGAGTTAGACTGATTAGGATTGGATGGTCTAGCTCCTATATCTTCCTTTCTGAAAGAGAATCAAAGGCAGAGTGGAAAAGGAAAAAGCCTATGTAATTGACAAGTTGAATCTTTAGACTCTGATAATTAGGAATTTTTCTAATTCTCAGATTCAACTAAGAGAAGGCACATAACTGGAAAAAAACAAAACAAAACAAAACCCAGAGCCTCAGTTTCTTCATCGATTGAAAGTTGGATTTCTGTTCTGCCTGTCTTAGTGGCTTGTTGCAAAGACGAAATGAGATATTATATGCGAAAATACTTGGAAAATTGTAGAATAGTGGTAATGTTATTAATCACATAAATACACTATGAAAAGATTTCAGAAGCTTTTCAAGAATACCACCTCTTGAGAATCAATTTTCAAAAAATTTTTAAGTGAGACCAGGACATGGGTACCTAGTTGTACCAGCATCATTTTTCATATTAGTATATTTGTTAGCATCTGTCTTAATTACTATAGCTATCTAATAAGTCTTGATCTCCTGTAAAGCCCTACCACATTGCAATATTGCTCCTTCTTCAGTAGAGTCTTTGGCTATTCTTGGCACTTTGTATTTCCATATACATTTTGAAATTAGCCTATCAAGTTAGCAAAACAAATCTGTTGTATATTAAGTAAGAAAAAAAGCAGATTACTCAACAATATACTACTCTATCATGTATTTTTTAAATCTTTAAAAAATCTTAAATTTCTATTTAATTTATTTCTGTATTATATAATTTTTAAAAATTTGCATGAATTTAGTACTTAAAAACTTTATCAGAAATGAACAATTTGCATTCTGGAATGACAAATTATGATAGTATGATAAAATATATAGCTATCAAAATTATTGATACCTATGTTTTTCAAAGAGTAAATTGTATGTTATTTTTTGTCTACATTTTCTTGTTATTTTTAAAATATATTTATCAGGAACTTATCAAATTTGGAAAACTTTAAGAACTTAAAACTAAATACAAGAGAACAAAAAAGGTTGTCAGTGAAAAATATGTAAGGTATTTCATATAATTAGTCATAGGTTAAATTCAAATATAGACAATGCACCAAAGTCTTATGTTTCATTAACTTATAGCTCCTATGTCTGGACATCCCTGGTACTGGTAGAAAAATAAGGTTTATAGTAGATTTCATTGGACTGAAATATGAGTTGCAAGATTTATGACCCTATTCTACAGGAGTCACTTTCCTCATTTTCGATATTCCCAAGTTTTAGGCTTTTATCTGCTGTCCTCAACTTGTTTAAAATTAAAAATTAAAACATTTTAAAAATTGATAATTAAAAATTCCATGGCAAATGTTACAAAACCATGTGACCATGTGAATACATTGCTCTAGACTTTGAGGTGTTGCCAGGCAGGTGAGGGGGCCTAAATTAAAAACTCCATTGTTTTTTTACTGAATTGACCTCTGAGTACTATTTCTGAGCCTGCCAGTTGGGGCCAGCACAGGACAACCAAGGGGCCTGAACATGGAGTAAGACTGTAACATAACTGGAGTGTTGTCCTTTACTTTTCAATTGGATTATTCCAAAGTGCAAGAAGGATTTTCTGAGAGAATGCTTTGTGCCACCTGTGTGTACGACAGCCTCCATGCATGTCGTTCTGGATTTTTTTGTTTACAAATTCTCAGACCTTTAGAAAGAAATTTCCCATTAAAACAATAACATATTTAATTCACATGTATTTTTTGTTATTCAAAATAATGAGTTCAACCTAAACGTCCATTGATAAAGAATGCTAAATAAACTGATAGATTATGCTATGGAAATGTGCAAAGTTTCAAAACAATGAGGTAGATTTTTATATATTGATATAGAAAATGCCAGGATTTACTATTAAATGAAAAAGGCAAGTAACAGAACACAGAACAATGTGATCCTATTTGTGTTACACACACACACACACACACACACACACGCACACACACGCGCACACACACACACCCCCATACCTGACAGGAGTGGCTCCCTCTGGGTGGAATTGGATGGGAATCAAGAGGAACTTTTGACTTGTATCCATTTTTTTAAGAACAAGAATGAATTCCAGTATTACCTGTTTGAGCATAAATTTTAGGAAAGAAATGTGAATGAAAAATAGCTAAGTTAGTCTTTAGCATTGAATGTTTTAAATGTTTGCCTGCTGTTTTGAGTTTGAACTATGTCATAGTGTAACAGCTTACATTTGTGTTTTGCTTTATGGTAAACAAAGCTTTGTCCTGAATCCTTCAGTTTTATCCTCATAACAACTGAAGGGATAGATAGGGTTGGTGACATCTCTATTTTCTAGTTGAAAATACAGTCTCAGTTCATAGTAAAATTATAAATTCTCTGCTGAATTGGTTTCTTCTCATGGTATTGCTGTATTTACTTATCACCTAGTTTATAGTTTAATCCTTTCAGGTGAGACAGTAAGATTAATCTTTCCACTGGTTATGGCTTTCTGCTGCCAAGTGTATACTACCACTTCAAAGTAATTTTTTCCTAGTTATGTGCCAAATAAATCTATTTCATAAGTGAAGTCCTTGTTTCTTTCCTTTCATCTTTCTCTCTGTCTTCCTAATCTTTGTTTCTTTCTGGATATTCTCTTTTTTTTCTGGTATGGTTTGCTCTCACTAAAAATGGTACTTTCCCCAAGGGCATATACTTTTTAATAAGGATCTCGAGGAACAGCCTCCTAATTCAAACAATTGAAGGTGTTGGACTAGATGACCTTTGAGACTCAGTTCTAACATCTGTAATTCAATGTATCTATCACTAATTATGACAATGTAGGGCCATTCACAGACCTGAGGATAAATATTTTTGTTCAGAAATACTTGCCAAAGGACCCTCACATAACTTGCCATAGTATCTACTTTTACCTCTAAGACTGCACAAAGAGAAGGAAATAACTTAAAAAAAATTTTTTTTTTTTAAATTCTGAGTTTGTCACTGCTATCTGATTCTATTGCAGAGCAGTCTAATGGAAAGTATGAGGCTGGGAGTCCGAAGAACACTTCTAATCGACATCCAGTATGAATTTTGTAACTACATAAATGCATGTCAGGGAAGGCTGAGTGATGTACTGAAAAAAAGGGCTTTGGCTGGCGATCACTGTTTGCTCATCCCATTCATTTAAGAAAAAAATAAAAAAGCAAACAGGTATTACTTCTTAGGCCGTGTGCCAGGTTCCAAAGAGACAGTGGTGACTAAGATGGGGTACTGAGCCCTCAGGGAGTACTGTTTACTGATTCTGAGCATCTTTTCACCTCTTGAATCTTTTTCCCATATATGAAAGGTGTTGAGAATAATACTGATATTCTGCAAGAATTACTGTTGTAATGATTCATTGTTCTAATGTGCGGGGTTGTATCCCTTGGGGTTGTATCCCTTGGGTGTGCTGGGTGGAAAAAAGACTGAAAACTGCTGATCTAGTTCAAAGTCTTCTCATTTGCAGGTGACAGAATAGGGCTCAGAACAATTAATAGACCATCCCAGGGCTCTTTACTCGCCTCCATACTCTTTCTTCTGGACCCTCTGAGAACTTTTTGCAGTCTTTGCATTACTTTCCCCCTTTGGCCTGTGCGAGCCAGCACATCTAGAATATTCCGTGTTAAGTGAGCAAACAATGCATTCCTTTATGCGTTCATTTTGCTTAGGCTGCGTTCTTCCTTAGCAATCCTCACCTGCCATTTCCCTTCTTGAAATTCAGCCATCCAGTAACTCTCAAGTGCCACCTCATTCTTAAGGTCATGGCCCCTCAACTTCTTGAAGCCTTTCTCTGGGAATCTCATAGCACTTTGTACCTTAGTTTATTATTATCCTTAATCTGTGTGAGCTATCCTGTAATCCCAGAGCATAAATGGTATCCTTTTGCTTTTTTCATTCCCCTGGTGCTTTGGGCAATGCTTTATAACAGCTGATAAATAACATTTTTGATCAAATAGAATTCTTGAATCAGTTTAATGGCAATATGATAGCAACAATACCTGACCAGCTTACCACAGAATGCTATTGTAGTAATAAGACGAGGCAATAAATATGAAGCAAATTTTGACGGTTTTTAAAGGTAATACATAAGGAGGATGACTAAATGGAAAGCAGTCTGGGAGTTGATTCATACTTGAAATAGTTGGAAAAGTGATTTTCACTTTTTTTTTTAACCTGGAGACTCCGAGTGGATGACATAATCATTGTTTTCAGTTTTTTGAAAGGCTGTCAGATGGGAAACATTCCTATATTCCTCCAGATAGCATAACTACTAGCGGTGGAAGAAAGTAAAAGGGAAGCAGGTTTCAGTTCAGCAGGTGGCAGAACTGTGCTAACATTTAGAGCTATCCAAAAAATGGAGCAGGCTGCCTTACTTAAAGCAGTGAGCTCTCTGAAATTTGAACTGTGGAAGTACAAGTTGGAAGACCATCCTGCTGAAATGTGCAAGAGGGAATTCCTGCCCGCGCGGGAATTGGACTAATGACCTTTAAGGTGCCTTCCAGTTCTAAGGTTTCTATGACTGTTGAGCTCAGTTCACTAGAGATTTGAATATCTGAATTGCTTTTGTAAACAAGTTTTTATTAGATAAATTATCAATCCACTTAAAACCTGTGTGGTCATGTTGACGATCAAATTTGATAAAATGCGGGCTGGGAAGTCACATTTAAAAGTGAAAGTCCAGAGACCACTAAAGGCAATTAGAGAAACTTTTAACAGAAAGAGGAGTGTCGTGTGTGTGTGTGTGTGTGTGTGTGTGTGTGTGTGTTTTGAGTGATGTGTCCTGGGCAAGTGACAGTTATCAAAAACATAAACGCTCTGAATTGTTTAACTTCACACGAGTATTTGCTCAGGCGGGTTTTTCACGTGGAGCAGTACATTACGCGGAAGCGAGGGCAGTGTGTGGCGAAGCACAGGTTTCCGGAAGGCGCTTGGTGGTATTGCGGACGCCCAAGACCGCCCACGCCGGTAGCTGACCTAGCCATCCACAGCGTGTGAGGCCCCCAGGCCCGCGGGGCCGAACTACCAGTCCCAGGGGCCCCCGCGGCGCCGCGCACGCGCGGTGGCGTGGCGGCAGCGCCACCGCAGGACGCAGGGAAGCCAGCTAGCGAGTGGCGGCGGTAGCGGCGGTGGTGGCAGTTCGCGGCGAGGGCGACGGCTCCGAGGCCGAGTGACGGTCGGGTGGAGATCTCGGTTCTCTCTTCGGTATGATCGTCGTGGTGAGTGCGGGTCCCCCGTTAACCCGCGCCGGGCGCACGGCTCCTCGTCTGGCGACCGCGCTGCTCCGGCCTAGGGCCGCAGCCTGCGCCTGATGGCCGGCGGGGCCGCCGGGTCCAGCTGACCCCTGGGCCCTTCCCTCCAGTGTCGGGGGAAGTGGTTGTGGAGGGAGTCACAGTTAGGCCGAGGGGAGAGGTGTGGCGGCGCGCAGGGGCCGGGGCGGCCTGGGGCGGACCAGAGGGTGGGACGCGTGGGGGATGGGATGAGGAGGGACCGCAGGACCGCCGGGCGGCTTCGGCTGCGAGCCAGAGGCGAAGCAGGTAGGGAACGGAGTATAGGAGGCGAGAAGGAGGTGGAAATGTCTTGACTGCCGCTGGTGAAGATGTCGTGCTTTGGGGACTTTTGACAAGCTGGACTCACAGGTCTGGGGGTCAGCCCACCTCCCACAGACACACACTATACTTGGTATCTTTCCACTTGCTGTTGGAGGTCTGGAATTGAGGGACTGTTGGTTTCTTCGGTTTCCTTTCCTTCAATCTCACCTTTTTATTGACTGGCAAAATTTAAATGGGTGCTGTCCAGGCAAAACGTAGAAATAAACGGGGTGCTGTGTATAAATCTGTGTAAAAACAGGAGGCATGATGATTTGTTCAAATAAGAGGTAGCTCAAAGAAGGATTCAGTACTTTTATTTTGAAATTTGGACAAAAATCATTTTGAGCAAGGCTTTGAATAGAAAGGGTTTTTAACTTGGGATAGAATTGGGGAGGGGGTCCTCAAACTATAATGGGGATAAACACATTTTTATTTTTACTATTTGATAACTGTAATTTTATTTCCTTCAATTATGAATGTAGAATAGCAATGCTTGTGATTTGTCACAAAACTTACAGATATTATTGTATCATGTTTACAGTTGTTGCAAATATCTCAAAATATCCCTTATGCCAATATTTTTTTTCAAATTTATGATATTGTTAGGCCCACTGTTAGCTTTTGTTATTTAATGTGTTAAAACTACGTGTACATTACTATATCAGGGTTTTTAAAATTGTTTTGCTAATAGTTTGGTATAATTGGTTTTCTTTGTAATCTCACGTATTTAATTATGCATTTAAAAGCAATCTGAGAAGGGGTCCATAGGCTTCACCAGACTACCAGAGAGATCCACGGCACAAAAAAGATTAAGAACTCCTGAAGCAGAAATAAGTTTTTTGGAATCTGTAAGTCTGCCTGGCAGAAAGTTGAATCATTAGAGGAGAAAGAAGACAAGCAGATAGGATGTAAGTGTATATTATAGAGAGAATTTTTTAATCAGGGAAATAAAAGAAGATTTGGCTGAGATCAGAGTAATAGTTTTGAAAGACAGAATAGACCACACAGATAGATATTTCATTCATGGTACTGGGGAATCAACAAAATAATCTGAGGAAGAAAGGAAAGTGAATACTTTGGCTTTAAAATTTTCACATTAAGACACTTCCTAGTTCCAAGTGATTGAAGCCCTCCCAGCTCTTGTGTAAGCCTGTGATAGGAAATTGCTGGTTTTCTTTAAATCATGTAGGTAGTATGGCTTTTAAATAATTTTCTATCTTTAAGTGAAAAAACACAGGATCTCTTTTTAAATATAGTTTCCTATGGCTATTACCATCTTTTCGTATATGATAGAAAGTAAACATGCAAATTATAGAGTTGGAGAGTTGTCAACTCATTTTCCTGAAATTTCATTAAAAATTTTTGTAGTTTGACTTCATTTTGGCATCAGTCTTCTTACTGATAAATCATTTGTAACATTTTTTTTCCAGACTGTGTGTGACTTAAATTTGCACCTGTTTGTAAATCACTGTCAATATCTTGTGTGAGATTGTTTTCCCCATCTAAAATAATAGCAGTAATGGAAAACCACTGCAGTAAAATTTTTCTGGAAAAAAATGAAGGGGCAGTATGGAAAGGTGAAGATTTTTGAAACAAATTTTGGAGCCGAAATAGTTTATGTTGAATTGAACATGTTATATTACAAATTACTACTGCCTTGGAGAAGTTTTGCCTGGTACATCTGTGTCCTTACACTGCCTTTTTTGTCATTCGTTGTCCCCTGTCCCTTTATTTTATTTGTATCACCTACCTATCTGATATCATATTATTTGCATGTTTATATAGTATTTTAATCTTTGTCTCCCCATTAGAATGTCAACTCTGTGAGAATAGGGACTTTGTCTTCATCACTGAGGTGGAATAGTGGCTGGCACATACTAGGTACTCAGTAAATATTTGCTGAGTGAGTAAATGAATGAGGTAATTTATAAGAGCTAGGTTTTTACTTCTGGGAATAAAACATCCATTTTTAAATCTTGCAAATAGTATTATATACGCTGATCGAATTTGAACTTTTTCACCTTAAATTTTTTAAAAGACAGGAAATTATTTCCCAAATACTGTGTGGTTCTTTGTGAGAATTTGGTTTCATATAGGACTAATCATTCTTAGTACATGCTGCTATGTAGGTTTGATTATCCTTAACTTTCTATATGAATGTAAAGGAAGGGTATGTGGGTGAAGTTCTTATTTTACTAAGGCTCTTTTACTGTGTGATCCTGTGTTGGTATAATGACTCTGAATTTTTCACATGAGATTGATAAAAAATTTTAATGTCTGACCATCAAATATTCGTGAAGATGTGTTTGAAAATGGTAATGTAGAAATTGCTGGTAGAGTTTAAATTGATATTGCTGTGTTGAGGGACAATATGTGCAATATTCAGTAAAGTCGAAAATGGACATGCCTACTCCATAATTTCACAACTTCTGGAAGGCAGTAAGAATAATGGGAGGTGCTGACAAAGGGAATGATGATATCTGCCATTTTTAAAGACTAGAAGCAACTATGACAGTGTTAACAGTTCTGGGAGACAGAATACAAGTGCTGAATCATTCTTTATACTTCTCCCTATTTTCTAATTTTAATGCATAACTTTTAAATATTGTTTTCCAACTCTTTGAAAAATTGTAAGCCTATGGAAGAGTTGAAAGAGTAGCATAATAAACACTCATACAACTCTTCACCTAGATTCGACAATTGTTAACATTTGGCATGTTTGCTTTAAGAACAGGTGTAGACCTATATTTTGCTGAACAATATGCAAGTTAGGTATAGATACCATCAGGACACCTTTCCCCCAGATATTTTAGGATGTATTTCGCAAGAGCAGGGACTTTCTTCTACATATCTACAATTCAGTTGTCACCCTCAAGAAATTTAACACGAATGTAATATTATTAAATAGTACATAACCAGATGTCCCCAGTTGTTTTTGTTTCTGACCCACGATTCAATTAAGGATCTTGTATGTAGTTGCCTACTTGAATCTAGAATCTAGCCTTTTTTTGGGGGGGGGGTCTCTCATGACAGTAAACATCCAGATCAGGTTTTATAAGTTGTCCCTCAATTTGGATTGAATGTTTCTTCACAATTAGATTTGCGTTAAGCATTGTTTCCTGGACTACTATGACCTAGGCGATTTTAGGTCTCTCATCAAAGGCATGAGATATCAGTTTCATTATTGCTGTAAATTTGATAATTGAATAAGGTAATGTCTACTAGATTTATATTGTAAAGGCAGACACTCTTTTTTTATTTGTAATTTATAAGTAATCTGTGGAGTGATAATTTTTTGAAACTTTCTCAAAGTCGTGAGTTGTTAATAGATGTGCCAGTATAAAGGGTCAAGAAAGTTTAGGTTGGAGATACTTCTAAATAGGAGAGTGGGAGATAGGGATAGTTGGCTGTGTGGGGGAGATGACATTTGAACTGGACCTTAAATCATAGATGCATTGACTATAGGGGTGTTGGAGAAGGGCTCCAGGTGAGAGAACAATGTGAACAATGACAGTGACAGATTTGTAAATTAAATAGATCATCTAAGTCTTTTCTTCCACTTCTCCCCCTCCCTTCTCTTTTCTTTCTCTACTCTGCCCCCCCCCCGCCCCCCCCCCGTGAAATTGCTCACAGGGAATCTGAAGTCAATATACTGGAGAAGAACCAGAGAGCAAAGAAATCTAGTTTTGAATTCCTTCTTTGTAGCATAATAGCTGAATGATTAGGCAGTAAGTTATTTGACTTTTCTAAACGTGTTTTCACATTCGTAAAATGGAGTTGATAAATACCTGTCACTTAGGATTAAATCTAATAATACAATATAAAAAGCATCGGCAATGTGGCTTTTACTGAGTAATTGCTAGGTATCTTTGGTGTCCAGCTCTCAGTCAACTTTCACTTTTTTCCACCTTGGTACCACATTCCTGAATTTAAAACAAGCCCTTCTCTTTCTTTGGTGCCTTCTTGGTCACCATCACAGCCCACTTCGCCCAGTTGGCTCCACTGTCAGTTTGTGAGCTGCTTTCCAGTGATGGCACACAGTACTTAGCACCTCACAAGGTGATGCTATCTGAGAATGGCATTCTGGAAATTGCAACAATATGTATTAACTTTTTGGGGTTCAGTTCACAATACAACATTTGCCATTCTTTAAAGGTGATGTGCTTCAGTTTAAATTAGTTTATTTGGAAAAATTATCTGTAATAGTTGTAGAAAATTGAAGAGGGGAAGTTGATATATCCCAATGGTAAGACATTTCACTTTATTTATTTATTTGTTTGTTTGTTTGTTTATTAGGAGTGAGTGTATTGGGAGAGTTGGTTACACATTACAACTAGGATTCTCCAAGGTAAAGTATGATTTTTTTTTTTTTTTTTGGTTAAAGCCCAATATAGGTGGGGTCCTTCTTACTTGCTTGGAAAGATCAGTACTTGAAAAAAAATTTCTCAAATGGTTAATTCAGTTTTTTTCCTTTTAACTTTCTGTTTTTTCACCACACATATTTTCTTCTCTCGAGTTAATTTTTTCTTAGGCAAGAATTTCAGCCATTTTTTTTTTTAAACTTGAACAAGCTGCCTAAACTTGTGTTTGTATAGAATTATTTGCAGCTTTAACTTTTTAAGTAATCCTAATCAATATATTTTCATTTGTGAAGGAACTAAAATCACTAATTCTTGTGTCATGTGTACATTTTAGAGGAAGCTTTGGGCACTGAGCTATTTGATTTCTGGTTATTAAAAAATTATAGGTAGTTAAAATTTCCTTCTTTATGCATATGTATATTTTCTGATTTTTCAGAATGTTTTAGTATATATTATGATTTTGTAAAAACATCTTCAGAAGGATAGTTCTTCATGTTCCTAAGCCAAAACCCAGTTTTGAACTCTATAGAAGAAATGGTGACTTTTTCTTGATGCTGCATATTCTCTTATTTAACATTTATAAATGAATGGTTAAGCAAATGTTTAAAAAAATCTTACAGACTTTCTAGGGGTTTCTATGTCTTTTTTTTTTTACATTATAAGTTTGGAGATGAAAATTCAACGTGTACACCTTTTTTGTAAACCATTTTTTAAATGTAAGGCTTTAAGCATGCTGTTGTAACTGTAACAACAGGCAAGATGTCTGCTCATTAATCTAAGATGTCTGTCCAAAAGGTGCTTGCTTGGTCTTGCTTCCATGTGATGCCAGTACACCCACGCTGCAGACTAGTGGGGAAAGAGCATGTCATCAGACGTGTTCAGTTCTTCCTTTTTTTTTTACTAATTTTTCAGTTTACTTTCTGTGAGTCTTGGAAAGAATTAAAGTGTGGTTTTTCTATTAGAAATTTTAAAAGACAAAAAAGTTAGTCGAGGGATATTAGCCTGTTTTCCTTTCTTCAGGATCAGAGTCAAATTATCTTCCCAAGCAATCTTACTTTTATGGAACTGTATTTTTAAAGTTTTTAGGAGTTAAGCTAAATTAATATATTTTCAACCCACTTTGAACTGTCTCCTTTCACTGTTGATATAGGACTCTAACCCATATCTTAATTTTGCTTCCATTATTTATAAATCCTGACTACTTGACAAAAATACATTAGATCTAAAAGTCATAGCACTTAAGGCAGAATTGCAAAGTGTTTACAGATACTGGTTTCTGTACCGGAAAAGCTTGGGAAAGAATAGATGAATTAGTTTTGCAAAATTATCTTATTTTTCCACCTACTTTAGAACCCAAGGAATCTTTGATTCCTTTAAAACAAAGTGCCTTTTAACCTCTAACTATTCAAGGTTGTGATGGGTTTTGGATTCTGATGGAAAACGACTAAAGATTCCTTTAAAACAAAGTGCCTTTTAACCTCTAACTATTCAAGGTTGTGATGGGTTTTGGATTCTGATGGAAAACGACTCATTAAGCCTCTTAATGAGTAAGTTTCTGTTCCATTGTTTCAAAAAATCATAGTAATAGTAATGATAATAGCCAACATTTATCAAGTTCTTTTTCTAGGCATTATGTGACCTATTTAAAACTATGAATTCTGTTATTCTATGGAGGCATCTTAACGGTTGATTTCTTTTTGAAAAATTATTTTAACTAACTAGATAATTTTTTGTGTGTGGTTCAGGAAGTTCCTTTTAGGTTAACACAATGATAGTAATATTGTTTGAAATCAGATGATAAATACTTACAACTATATGAAATACAATTCTCATAAATGTGGTGAAACAGACGTGACAGCTTGCTGTTTATGAGCTTCTGGGGTGGACTCTTGGGTTTTGAAACAGGCTTTACCAGTATTACAGCTCAGCAAAAATGCAGCTGAAGCTCAAAGTTCTCTTTCTGCTCCCCCATTTTGTTGTTTTGTACACCCACTGCGTTTATGGAAGAAGCTAAGTTTATCCAGAGACCAGAGCTTCCTCAAAACATGTGGGTGGTGAACTCTTCCTTTCAAAAGTTCACAGAGTGTTCTGAGGGTTTTAGGTTTTTCTTTAGTTAATTGGTTTGTCTTGATCTCCAGATTTTTATGTCTTGGTGAGTTTTCATTAGAGATTGTTGAATAGGAGGAAATGAGACTTAGTGGTATTTAATTTCAAATGAATAAAATTAATGGAGGCTTATTCAATTGTGAAAGTTCCTGATACCCATTCCTGGACCAGGCAGACATTTGTATCATTTATTGCCTCTGGGAAATAAAAGGATATATTTTAATGCCATTGCTCTTCTGTTTATTTGTGTGTAGCTTATTATTGTAGAACTAAGTCTTGAAATTACATACTGTGTTCTTTTGGTTGCACTTGAAATTTTTCACACTTAGGCATATTATTATTCATAGAATTCATCTAGTCCCAAGTGTTTAAAGTAATTGGACTACCAGATTTTTTAGCAGAAAAGATTTTTCTTTTTAATTACTAAAGTAATAAATATTCTTTGTTAAAAAAATAATAAAATGCAAAAAAAGAGAAAACTTTTCTTCCCCACATATACATACCTGTACTATATGCTTTGCATTTTTTTTTAACCGCCAAATTATAGTTAATACTGTGCTTGCTAAGTGGTTTACATATATTAACCCATTAAACCCTCACAGTCCTATGAACGTACCTTAAGAAATTGGTTCTATTTACATCCATTTGCAAATGAGAGAAAACTGAGGCATGGAGAAGTAACTAGCCAGTGGTTGCCTTGCTAGTAAGTGGGTAACACTGAGTTTTGGACCTAGGTAGTCCTGCTCCAGGGTTTGTGTTTTAACACCCTGTGCTGGGTCTTACCATGCGTACCTTTCTGCGGTTTGCTTTTTTTCACTTAATGATACATCTTTTCATGGACCTTCACCTCCTTCTTAATAATCATGTATTCCAGTATAGGGGAGTACCTACCATAACTTGCTTAAATTAACGTCTTTCAAACTTACTCTTCTTAATATTGCCAATCCCATTAGTAATGATTTCAAATAGCATTTTTAAAAGTCGAGGTTTTTGAACTGGAATGGTGAGGATACATTTGTATTTATAAGTAATGCATATTAACTGTTCAGATGTTTTGATATTCTTTCAGTTGCGTTGTGTAATACAATCTGGCTTAACCCATAAGCCCTTTGTTATGCACAGATTCATTATTTTTGTGGTTAGTCTGTTCTTTCGCTCTGGAAAATTGGTAGAATATTGGGGATAAAATCCACATCTGTTTGGATTTTATTTACTTTTGGTAGGGTCTGGAATTTTGGTGTCATAACAAGAAGCCTGTGTAATGTTAGTTTGAATTCTGAGTACTATCCGGCTTTATATTGCGACTTCAAAGTAGTGTGCCTTTCAATTCCCTGTACTTGTGCCAGCAATAATTGGTACTAAGTCATTCTTTCTTCTACAGTGTTTTACTCTTGTTTCAAATATAGCAACGAAAGATATTAAAGTATAACTGTTTCCATTTTTGTCCTCATTGATAATGCATTTCGTAGTCTTGAGGAAATATCTTTTTGGTCCATTAATAATTGTTTTAAACATGCTCATTGGAAAGTTTGTAGATATTTTCAACTGAAATTTAGTTACTATTCTTAATCATTTTGGAACTGAGTTAGCAGCAGCCTGGCCGATTCCTAACTGGAGCATTGCTCTTAATCATTCAGTCACTTATTAATTATTTATAAATTCAGACATTCAACACCTGCTAAATGCCAGTCCTTCTGCTAAATAAGGGGTATACCAAGAGGACTTGGTTCCTGCCTCAGGGAACTTGAAATTTTGTTGGAAAATTTGTTGAGTGTGAAATGCTATGATAGAGATGAGCCCAAATGAAAAAGAATCTGAGTCAGGAGAATGGCCAGTAAAGCCTCCTTGGATTGCGTCGGGCCCCCGTACCTAACTGGGATGTAACTGACCAGTGAAAGGAATGGCAAAGGATTCTAAATAGAAGGTGTGTAGAAATCTGGTCTGTGAAACCACTCGAAATTATCATTAGAATGTCATGTATCCTGTATTGAGGGCCCTCAGGAGCAACCTTACCTGTCTTGTTCATCAGTGCCTAGCACATCATAGGTCTTTAAGCATTTGTTGCAGGAAACGTGTTTGATGAAGCTGACTGTGCTTGTCTGCTCATTTTTTGGAAAGAGATGAGCTCCTTATTTTTAATACCTGACAATTTTTAGATCATGTGGCTTAACAAAACATTAAAAATGAGGAGCTGAAGGAGCCAAGTCTTGTAAGGGAAAACACATACAGACAAATCCTAGTAAAGCAACATGATTATTTATAATTACAAAAAATCCTTGCATGGGACACCCATCTCTTGTATGTATTGGTTAGATCTTTGAAAAGTGGTGGGTAATATAAATCCTCAAAATTATTTGATTGCTAAAATCCAGGAGCTAACATTGTAGTAGTCATTTAAAAACGGCAGTCATGTCCTTTTTTTGCCCTATCACATTAACATGAATATTACATAAATACTATGAGGGAAAGTACCTCTATAAGGAACAAGGTCCTTTTTTTGTTCCAGGTCCCAATTACTGACAGTTCTGTCAAGGTGTAGTCATCAGCATATAAAAATGTTTCCTATACTTAATCCTTGAGTAAGATCGTGATTTTTCCTAAATCTGCATACCACTTGTACTATTATTTATTTAATGTTTTTTATTGACACACTTTAAAAATATTTTTCAAGAAGCTTTATGTTATCACCATAATGAAAGACCAATATCTCTTACCTGTGTAGAAAGCAGCTGAAAAACAAAAACAAACAAAAAGAACAACGTTATAAAACCTGGCTAGCTACCGTTTGCAGAAGGTGCTGAGTTGGATGCTTGCTATCCTTTAATTAAAAGGAGAGATTAGCCAAGTGTTAGGGAAGTGTTGAAGACAAACTGGCACCTTGCTTAGATTTTCTCCATGGTGTAAACAAGACTAAAAGAGACTTGAAAATGGAGTAACTTTCCCTCTTGGTGATTTAGTGTCATAGGGGAGGAAGGGACACACTCTGGTGGCGGGAGCAGTTCCCCAGCTTCGCAGAGGGAAGAGATTTGGAGGCGGGGCCCGAAAGGATGAATCTGAGTTCACTTGAAAATAGGGAGGGTATGACCTCTTAGGCCTGTATAACAGCATCTGCAAGTGTTGAAGACTGTAGGATATAGTATGGCAGCAACATGTGATTTGGGGGAACTGGAGAAATGTTGAGAGATGATGTAGGAGATGGGAAAAGAAGGATGTATGGGGTTAATCCCTAATAGCTTTTTCTAAACTTTCATATATCCTTTCTTTCATAGGATTTAAGGGAATTTAGGTTAATTGTTTAGTCCTGAAGACTAACTAAACCTGACTTTGTCAGGCAGTTTGAAACTTTCAGAGAAGGAAGTTGTCCAGATACCAATTTACATATTAGTAGTTGTTGAAAGAGTGGATGATTAGAAGAAGTGACCTTTTCCGAAAATTAAAGCTGGTGAGCTAGATACACCTAGATAAATTCTAGTCCCAGCTTTGTCACTTATTAATTTGAGCCTGGGCAAATTATTTAATTTTCTCAGTTTCCTCTTCTTGGAAATGTGCATAAGAATACTTAGCTTCTAGGAGTGTTACACAGATTAAATGAGAATATCCATGTAAAGCACCTAGTTGGCACCTAGTACATGATGAGCCTGTAGTGTGTGGTCGTTATTGTTCTTTTTATTTCCTAAGCACCCATATGTTTCACTTCCACCAGTCAGTTAAAACTCAGGTTCAACCATTACTATTATAATAGCTTTTTAAAAAAGTTTGTTATTAGGTGGAAATTAATATAAAAACTGGCTTTTCTTAAACAGTTCAGGCTAGGACTATATTTGCCTTGCTTCAGTTGATCAGGAATTAGTGCAAAATGTAATGTACCCATGGAAATTTCGTGTTATTATGAAGTTTCTGTATTTCATTTCTGATGACAGTGAACTGAAAAAAAAATATTTTTAGTCTGATCGTTTAAAAATTACAGTGTATTACCAGATGTTACATCATATGATAAATAGGAATCCTTTTTCTAGATGGTGGTTGTTGGAGGTTGTGATAAGTTAGTGTTCAAATGTTTTCTCAAGTTTGTATACTTTTTCTTATTGAATAATGTTTGCTATACTGGATGCTTGCCTTTAGGAGTATATTATTTGTGTAGTTTTAAAAATTTAAATAGACTTTTTTAGAACAGTTTAAGATTAACAGAAAAATCGAGACGATAGTACAAGGAGTTCCCATGTAGCCGGCACCAAGTTGCCCTGTAATTAGCATCTGACATTTGAATGGTGTATTTGTAAATGAGTGAACCAATATTTGATGTAATGTTATTAACTAAAGTTCACACTTTATTCAGATTTCTGTAGTTTTTACCTGAGGTCCTTTTTTTGTTCCAGGTCCCAATCAGGATACATTACCTTTAGTAATGTGCTAATGGCATGTCATTATTTGTGTATTTTTAATTGGATCATCTTAAATTAGACACATTAATTTATTTGCAAAGGATGCTTTATTCTCAGATTTCAAAGCCATACCTCTATATGGCATATTTTGTTACTAAAAATGATCTTAGATTGCAGATAGTTGGCCTTTATTTCACTTTTAATAAGCCTTTTACAAGTGTAGGCTCCATAATGTTAGTAAGCAGTCTGTGTTACCTTTTAGTTATGACTTTGATATGTCCCATTTATTTCATGGTAAGGTTGATTTTGTAAATCAGGTCATGTGATGAACATGGAGTCTGTCTCATTGTGTCCTAGCAAAATGATAAAAATTACCCTACTTTTAAAATTTTATTTTGTTATTAGTTTCAAGTATACAGTACATTGGGTAGACGTTTATATAGTTTATAAAACGATCCCCAGTTGCTCTTTCTCCCCTCTGGCTCTCCACCTCGCCATTTCATTAATGCTGACTGCATTCCCTTTGTGTGCTGCCCCGTTACCCTGCCTTTTAACTGACAAAAATACTGAGGTCCTACACTCTGCAGTCACTTCCACTTTACAGTCACCTCGGAACTGCACACTGTTAGCAAGTGAAGTAGATAAGGATGTCATTCCAGTTTTGAAGATGAGGGAACGGAAACTCAGGTGAAATGACTGTGTAACAGATGACATTGCCAGTAGGTGTCAGAGCCCTGTCTTAAATGCCAGCTCTTCAGACCATAGTTTTGGTGTCCTTACCGCTGACTTGCTTGAAGTAGTTACTCTGTATAAAATAAGAAAGCAGTAAGCAGTCTTATTGAGTTTCTTACAAAGTTATTCCTGAATTTATTAGATGAATAAAGAGATGATTAGTTTGTTTACTTGAAGTCTAGCTGCTACTTAGAGTTTAGAACTATTAGATACATATTAACTTCAGAAAATGGCTTTAATTAGGAATTTTCAAGAGAGAACGCATTCCGTAAAACATTTCAAATAATTTCCTACTTCAGAGTCCTCCTCTTGAGTCACAACATTTGTTCAGGCATCGTTGCTAACATTTTTTTTTATGTGTATGGAACATATATGGAACTTCTCCTGCCTTTTCTAATTCACAAATTTTACCTTATCAGGCTGTGCTTCCTCTTCGTGCTCTGCATTCGAGTAGGTATGATTGCTTATCAGGAGTTGGCAGACCTTTTCTCTAAAGGGCCAGAGAGTAAATATTTTAGGCTTTGTGGGCCATATGGACTGTGGTAACTATTCAGTTCTGCCACTGCAGCGTGAAAGCAGTCATAGATGCTATATAAACAAGTAGGCATGTCTCCATTCCAGTAAAACTTTACACAAAAACGCAGCCGGCTGAACTTGGCCCTCAGGCCGGAGTTTGCCAGCCCCAGTGTGCTTCACTCCTCCAGCTAAAATCTCCCCACTGGGCTCTCGATGATGTCTTCATAACATGAACTGATAAGCTTAAAATCTGATTTAGTGTGCATGGGTGTAATTGATTTTATTTTGTAGAAATGTGATAAGTGGAACTGAACTTAATATAGATTGTCAGAGTCTAATTTTTGGCCGCTCCAAAAAGAAATTATCTAACTTGGAAAATGCTTGCAAGTTTCTGGAAAAAATTCTTGTTGTGATTGACATGAACAGAAAAACAGGGAAGGCTAAATTACAACCCGGTGGTCCAGGATAGATTTTGATGGAGTTGGCTGTAAGGGTTGAGGAAAGGGAGGGGAGAGGATCTTACCAAATAGATGAATTTTCTGGGGCTTCCATTTGACTCTTGCCGTTGTTTTTAAGTAGTGATGTGTTAGATGTTATTATTTGTGTGTGTTTGGTATTATTATATATATGTTTTTCAAAATGTATCAGCCAGTAGACTTGGTGATACCTGAATTAAGTTCTGTTAACATGTTTGAGCTTCTCCTACCTGCCATCAACTATGCCAGGATGCCAAGTCCAGTGAGCTCTTTCCCTCAGTGTTTACCATCTAATGGAAGAGACAGATATATAATATCATTATACTTGGACATGTGCTACATGTTATATAAAATAGTATTCAGAATATGAATTTAATTTAGGTGAACTGTGGGCAAAAATATAGGTCAGAGTTAATTCATATTTTAAATATCTTGCATTTTACCCAGTAGTTAGGTGACACTTTTCCATGTGTGGTAATAAGAGAATTATACATTTATTCCATGATTTTTTTAAGCATTGTTTTGGAGAGTAAGCCACTACCTGTTATTTGTCAGCATTCTGGCCTTCTTATTCTAGGAAGGAAAGCAATAGAGCTTATGATTCTTGAATATGATTAAAGAAAAAGTTCTTATCAAGTTTGTCTAGTGTTCTAGGTTTATTTAAAATCCCTTTACAAAAATGTCTTTTGAAGACATTTGGGACTGTTGAAGGGTTTAGAAGGTAAGTTCTCATTCAGATTAGGTGGAACATTACTTTCAAGTGTTAATTTTTTTTAAGTGAAACTACATTTACTTGAAAATTTTCTTTTCTAAATTGCATAATTTGGTTCATATTTTGCTGTGTGATTGGAAACTTTTACTGCGTTCTATCTTGAACAGTATTTTGGTTGTAATTAGACTGTCAGCTCCTTGAGATTAGGGACCTGGCTAGACACCAGCAAAACTCAATAATCTAGTTGTTGAATTAAGTTGTATTAAAGTGGTGAGAAGGGCACAATTTGATAATTTCTAAAATACTTTTTCCTATTTTTTTATTATGAAACATTTCTAACATACAGAAACCATTGAAGCACAGTACAACGACCACCATACAGTATCACCGACAGTGCCCAGTTGTTTACATTTCACTGCATTTTAAAATCCCTTTGATTTTTTTCTGAACCATGTACAAGTAAGTTGCAGACATCCTAACACTTGCTTCATTACTTGAGCATGCACCTCTTAAAAATAAGATACTATCCTGTTCAACCAGGGATTTCTGAATCATTCCTGTAGAATAATAATAATATATAATAATAATAGTGTGCTAGCTCTGTTACCTTTCCCCCTCGTGGCCTTGTGCAAGTTATTTGCTATCCTTGACCTCAGTTTCCTTAGCTGCAAAGTACCTACCTCAGCAGGCTATTAGGAAGATTTAAGTGTGTAAAGTTCTCAGTACCATGCCAGGCACAATTTTCGGTTTATAAAGTGGTGGAGAACAGCACTCCCACCCTTGTCCCCAGAGTTGGAAACTTCTGTCTCGCCTTCCCTGTGTGTAGGTGGCAAGAAATCTCTTATTTTCTACCTCCTAACATCTCTCAAATTTGCCCTGTTCTTTCCATTGCTACTACATTTCTTGCCTATCAACAATTTCTTAATCTCTCATCTAGTTCCATCCCCACCTCCTCATCCTTTTCCTTACTGCCAGAGTTTACATGCTCAGATACAAATTTAGTCATGTCCATTCCCTGTTTAAAAGCCTTTCCCTATCACCCACAGTATAAAGTCCAAGTTTCTTAACTCCAACTTCTGTGTACCTTCTGTCTCTGTAGCCTTATCTCTCATTTTACGCTTCCTCCCCCACCCCACCTCACTCTTAACACACACAAACACATGTGCCCCAATCCGTAGCAAGCCATGCCTAGTTCTCTAAATATACTGTGTCACACACCTCTGTGCCTTTGCTGGTTGGCGTCTTTTCTTTGGAATTCTGCCCCTCTCTCTGGAATTCTACCTCCACCTACCATCTTCTTTGTGTGGCAGGCACTTGTTTCTTTTTAAGACCAGGTACAAGTCTCTGACTCATCAGTCATTCTTTCTTGCCCCTGCTCGACAGTGTAGTCTTAGCGATAGCACATGGCTCCTAACTCTCTTATGGGCTGCCATTCGCTTGCATGCCTGCCTCAGTCTCCTAGATGAAAACGCCCTTGAGGGCACACGCTAGGTTTTAGTTTTTGTATTCCTAGTACCTAATATATTGCTCGTACCAGGCACCAAGTAAGTGTATATGCTATGTCCACATTTTGTAGATGAAAAAAAAAAAACAACTGAGGTTCAGAGAATATGTATTATGTATCCAAGGTAACAGAACTAATTAATGAAGCTTACAGATCTTCAAGAGTCCATTTCAGTCCATTTTCATTAACTATAATACTTCTCATAATTACATCCATTTGTTGTTCAGTAATTGTGTTCTTAGTGTATGGACTTAGAGCCCCCTAGAGGATTTTAGAGTTTCCACATAGAAGTCTACAAAATCATACATGCGTTTTCCATAGATTGAGTTACTAAGATTGTGTGTGTGTGTGTGTGTGTGTATGGCATCATTTTTTTTTGAATGTACACAGATGTTTTTTGACTAACAGTAAATCATCTTGGTAAAGTAGACATACTTACATCTTTTGAGAGATAAGTATGAGGGCCTTAACCATGTAGGAGATTTGGAATAACAGTTTTGCCTGGTTTGCTAGGAAATTGGTAAGGTACAAGAAAGTATTTTTTGAAAGCAGTTAAATTCAGATTAAATGTTAACATCTGAAATTTTCCTAGTCATCAGTAGTTCATTAAAATAAAAGAAAGTTTAATATTTTCTAAAATCAAACTTAATTAAAAATTAAATCGATTTATTTAAATATACTTGCAGCTGCTACCATAATGTTTCTTTTTTGTGCGTTAGCACCAAAAGTATATATATATATATATATATATATATATAATATATATATATATATATATATTATATATACAAACATGTCTTTATTGACTCTCTAGGTCGTCTTCTCTTTTAGAATCTGAATTCACTGCAAATTGTATTTTATCAATTTCAGATAGATCCATTAAGGTAACTTATGAATCTGATCGGCTGGGACAAGTTTTTTTCATCTCTATTGAGATGTAATAGAAATATAGTATATATTTAAGGCATATTATGTGATGATTTGATACACATATATTGCAAAACGTTTAGCGCAGTAAGGTTAATTAACATATCCTTCACCTCACATAATTATTATTTTCTTGTTGTTTTGTTAAGGTGAGAACATTAAAGTTCTATTGTCATAGCAGCTTTCAAGTTTCAATCATAATGTTTAATTCTTAATGAGAAGTATTTTTTTACCTAATGACTGGATCTAACAATGTATTTTGTTATTTGTCTGGGCCACAGACACTTCTATTGTTGATATAAAATATTTGTGGTCTGGCAGGCATTCTAGGTTCAAGGGTATAGCTTAAATAATAATGCTTTAAAATATGTGTGCTATTTTAATCAGTTTGCTTAGCTACTAGATAAATAAGAATTGATTCATTCATTCCTTTGCTAAATATTTATTCAGCTCCTGTTGTGAACCAGGCCCTCTCTTCAGCTCTGAAATTACAGCTATGAGTGAACAAAACAGATAAGCTCCGGCCCTGGTGGCCCTTACCTTTTGGGGGGGGGGGGTGTCACAATCTTGATGTGATCAACATGCAAGTAGATATCTGTAATAAGATGCTGGATAGGGGCAAGCGCTTTAAATAAAAAAGTCGGAAGAATGGATAGGAAGTGATATTTTCTATTTTACAGTTACCTGAAAAGGCCTTCCTAAGTAAACATTTGAGCAGAGAGGCCCGAATGAAGTCAAAGAGCTAGCCTTGTGAAGAAATCTGGAAGAATAGCCTTCCAGACAGAGGGGTTGGCAAATGCAGAGGCTTTGGACAATTTCTAGTAGGGGCTGACAGTGACCTGACTGAAGTTTAAAGGATACTGCATGCTTTGTAGAGCAGTGGTCCCCAACTGTTTTGGCACCAGAGACTGTGCTCCTATGAGAATCTAATGCCTGATGATCTGAGGTGGAGTTGAGGCAGTGATGCTGGCGCTGGGGAGCGGCTGCAGATACAGATGAAGCTTTGCTCGCTCACCTGCGACTCACCTCCTGCTGTGCGGCCCGGTTCCTAACAGGCCACAGACTGGTACCTGTCAGCGGCCCAGGGGTTGCTGACACCTAATATAGAAGACAGACCCTAGTAGTGTAAGAAAGAAGCAGGGAATTCAGTTAGGAAGAGGTAGTCAGAGACCTTCAGGTGAGAGGTGATGATAGATGTGGTGAGAAGTAGTCAGATTTGAGGTGTATTTTGAAGATAAGAGTCAACGGAATATGCTGATTGGCTGCAGTGTCAAAGAGAGCAGTCAAGGAATCTCCAGTGTTAACAGACACTGGACTTGCAGGGTAAACACAAGTTTTTTGCAGTGGCCATCTCTGAGTAGCCTTACTAGGAGCCTTTCTTTTTTTTCTTTTTGCTCGTCTGTATTTACCAATTTTTCTATACTGAATGTGATGCTTCTGTAATAAAAAAATATATAGATTACTTTAAAATTAGAGTTAACCATGCTGCTAAATATAGTGTAATTCGTAATGTGTTCTCCTGTTCTTTTTGATTTTGGAAAACAATTTCAGTAACATAAAATTTTTAAATTTGTCTTTTTCTCTTAGTGATCAGCCTTTGTACCATTTCCACATTTGAAGATGGTGAAGCTAGATATTCATACTCTGGCCCATCACCTCAAGCAGGAACGCTTATATGTAAACTCTGAGAAACAGCTCATTCAGAGGCTCAATGCAGATGTACTTAAGACAGCTGAAAAGTTGTATCGGACAGCATGGATTGCTAAGCAACAGAGAATTAATTTGGATCGGCTTATCATAACCAGGTAAAGAAAAGATTTTGAGGTCTTAAATTTATAAACCACCGTGATACTGTGCTAACTTTAAATGGATCTGTTTCCAACTTAGTGCCTGGTTTAAGATAGTTTAAATTAACAGTAAGGTGAGTCTTTGCTTATTTTGTTTATTAAATCATTTAAGCACTGTTACAGAGAATTATAACTTAAGCACTGATATTTTGTACCACAACAATCAATTTTGTATCTTCATACATATACCTTTTATTGTTGTAGTAGAGGGTACATTTTCTTGCATTCTGTTTTTCTCCTAATATAATTTAATATATACATTTCTATTTTGCTGTTGTATATCTGCTTTTCAGTTGTAGAAGCCCCATTTTTCACTGTGTTCATACCTCATTGGTCTGTTGTTCAAGAAGCAATTTTTAACTGTAAGAATAATAGTAGTGCTGAAGTATAATGTTGAGAAAAGGAGCCAGACACAGCAGAGTACATGTTGTATGATTCCATTCATGTGAAGTTCAAAAAGAGGCAGAACTAACGTTTGATGCTAGAAATCACAATAATAGTTACTTCTTGATACTGATTTAATGTGAGAAATTTCTTCTTGTTTGTACTTTTTGGTTTTTTTCTTTCTTTGCACATTCAGATGCTAAAAGATTTTAGCAATTTAGTCATCTCATTGCTGGGACTATGGTCAGGTCACGGTTCATGTTACAGTGTGGTATATGGGTTAAGTAGTGCTAAGTTTGTTATGTTGCTTGTTTGTTCATTTTGTAGTGCTGAAGCTTCCCCTGCTGAATGTTGCCAGCATGCCAAGATTTTGGAAGATACACAATTTGTCGATGGATATAAGCAATTGGGATTTCAGGAGACTGCTTATGGAGAATTCTTGAGTCGATTAAGGGAAAATCCTCGTCTTATTGCCTCCTCTCTGGTTGCTGGAGAGAAACTTAATCAGGAGAACACACAAAGTGTTATTTACACAGTTTTTACCTCTCTCTATGGCAACTGCATTATGCAAGAAGATGAAAGCTACCTCCTTCAGGTCTTGCGATACTTGATTGAATTTGAACTTAAAGAAAATGACAACCCTAGGCGACTTTTGAGGAGAGGAACTTGTGCCTTCAGCATCTTATTTAAACTTTTTTCTGAAGGATTGTTTTCTGCCAAACTTTTCCTCACAGCTACTTTACATGAGCCAATCATGCAACTGCTTGTGGAAGATGAAGATCATCTGGAAACAGATCCAAATAAGCTGATCGAGAGGTTCTCCCCCTCTCAGCAGGAAAAACTCTTTGGAGAGAAAGGCTCAGATAGATTCAGGCAAAAGGTTCAAGAGATGGTAGATTCAATGAGGCCAAACTGGTGGCTTTGGTGAACAAATTTATTGGTTATCTCAAACAGAACACCTATTGCTTTCCACATAGTTTGAGGTGGATTGTGTCACAGATGTACAAGACCCTGTCCTGCGTAGATAGACTGGAAGTTGGGGAAGTCAGGGCAATGTGTACCGACCTCCTGTTGGCTTGCTTCATTTGCCCTGCAGTTGTCAATCCAGAACAATACGGAATAATTTCCGATGCTCCTATTAATGAGGTGGCGAGATTCAATCTGATGCAGGTATGCTTTGCTGTCGTTGTTATCGTGGCATTCGGTCTGAAATCACTTGATTAGGCAATAGGGGTGGGATCAGAAAATCCGATGACAATATTCATAGATTCTTACCAGTCTTTCCTTTTCCTTAGACTGTCCTAAATATTTGCTGCCTAAGGCATAAAAGCAGCCATATTGGGACTTTAAAATATTGTTGTCATAAAACGTTTTGTGTTTTTAAACGGAGTCCTCACACCTCCCAATGTATAGTCGATTAGATTTTCCAGAACAAGCCCACCATCCCCTTCCCATGATTTCAAAATCTGGAATAAACTGAGAGTCTTTTGTACTTTATTTGGTAGCAAAGCCTAGTCTGAACAATCATGTGGCTATTTATAACTGTTCATTATTCCATTTAGCACTAATGAATACTCATGTTTGCTGCAGAAATGTTCACATATTTGATTATAGGATGCTACCCTAAATACTGGACATCTTACACACATGCACTAACCAACCTTTTTAAAATCTCCAAATCTTGAAATATGAAATTCTTCTAGACCCAAGGGTTTTAGAAGATTTGGGGATTTATATTAACACTTTTTTTTTCTAATTATCTGAACTACGAAATCATGTTATTTCTTAAGAGAATCTTTTAATATGTCTCAGGAAAACTGTTAAGAAGAGACTGAGTTTATTTGGAATAGGATATATCTTTGGATGATATTTTTTTTAATCATAAGCTTTTTTTCATGATCAGTTCTATCACACTAGGGTACTTAGCAATGAACTATATAGAAATCTCTGAAAAATTTTTTTATCATCTGTGAAATACTAACTTTTTCTTATGATAATGTAGCTGTAGTTTTTATTTTTGTCATTCTAATAGAAATTGAATCACATATTTTCAAAATGATAAAAAGGGTTTATGGTCCTAGATATTAAGAAGATGATGCTATATGATGTTAACTTTCAGCTAAGTATCTTTAAAGAGAGTGGATTAACAGTTCACTTTTGTAAGTAAGAAACTTGTTCTGTGAATTAATATTTACTTTTCAAACAGCATACATTTTATAGGAATTGTTTGCTTTTCACTCTTGGGCAGGGGGTGGGGTTCAAGGGATTCTACCATGAGTACTTTGTGAAGAACTATATAGGGAAAAGTACATAGCATTAACTTGAAATAGTTTGAGTCAGCTTTTACAAATTAATTTTAAAATTTCTAAGCACATGAAAAGTACATCAGAAACATAAGGTGTATTTTTATTTCCTAATGTTGATATCATATGTTGAAGAGAAAGCACAATTTTCTACTTATTCTTAATAACTCTAACTACAGTAAAACCTGATGTTGGCAAGATACACACATTGGGGTCCCTGTTTTGTCTGTCTGGTCAGGTGGCGTGAATATTATTGCGAAAGAGGTTTTAGAGGAGAAGGGGGGAAGTACTTTCACAGGGGACTTTGCAAGTTCCAGCCTGTGTCTCCCCGCTGCTTTGGGTTGCAGGTCGGCCGCCTTTTGCAGCAGTTAGCAATGACTGGCTCTGAGGAGGGAGACCCCCGGACGAAGAGCAGCCTTGGAAAATTTGACAAAGTAAGAATGAACGCTATGTCACGTGGAATACTGTTCATAGTAGAACGTAACTATTGTCTTTGTTAAATCTTATCCTTAGGTGGTGTATAAATTAAATGTGCTTTTCAATTACCCTTGGTTTAGCTAGAGAGCACACAATATTGGGTCAGCAGCATTTAGAGGAAGATGTCACTAAAAATTACTAATTCTCACTTATAGAAGTGTCGAGAGGCCATCGTAATGAGAACCAAAGAGCTGTTAAGATTATTTTATTTTGAGAAGTTTAATTTTAAAAATTGTTACTAAGTCAAATTGGCAATAAATGTATAATTTTAAGTATATTTCATACGTTAATATTTATGGCATTGTTCAATTAGTTTACTTAAATAAAATTTTAATCATATTTGAGTAGGTTATCTTCAATCTAGTTCAAAATTCATAGGCTTTACAGTGAAATTTCCCTTCCATCTCTGATCTCTGGCCTGTTTTTCCTCCCCTGCCAAATTTCTTGATGTTATCAGTCTTTTGTGTGTGCTTCAGGAGGTCCGTGTGTATACAAGCAAATTCCTACATATATTTTCCCAATTACTCCAATCCTCCCTTTTCACAAATGGTAGGATAGCGTGCACTGTTGTGCAGTATGTTTGTTTCATGACCCGAATATCTTGAAGATTATTCTATATCAGTTCGTAAAGAGTTTAATTTTTTAAAAATGTTGGGTTTAATAAAATTTTCAAGAAGAAAAACTTTGCATGCTTGTCTACCTTAATCAGAAATTTTGCTCTCTTATTTTAAAGAAGAAGTACTTCACTGTGATCTTTTCCTGTTTTAACAGAGCTGCGTTGCTGCTTTCCTCGATGTTGTAATTGGGGGCCGTGCAGTGGAGACCCCTCCACTGTCCTCCGTTAATCTTCTGGAAGGGCTGAGCAGAACCGTGGTTTATATAACCTACAGTCAGCTTATCACCCTGGTAATGGCTTGATTCTTTAATAGGACTTTCTCGGGAGTCATTTGTCTGAGCATGGACAGAATCATAGATGAGTACAATGTGTGAGGAATATATATTGTGTTTGAAAAATGTCCATTTACTTTTGCCAGGTGAATTTCATGAAGAGTGTGATGTCTGGAGATCAGCTGAGAGAAGATAGAATGGCTCTTGACAATCTCTTGGCAAACCTGCCCCAGGCGAAGCCAGGGAAAAGCAGCAGTTTGGAAATGACTCCGTACAATACCCCGCAGCTGTCTCCAGCAACCACGCCAGCAAATAAAAAGAATCGCTTGCCTATAGGTAAAGAGACTTCTTTTATGGGGCTTTCCCTTAAATTTAATGTTTCTTCATTAGCCTTTGTTATTGCTCGGTGTTTTTGAAATATAGCTTTAAATTTGGAAACGTCTTTCTCTTCACATTTATTGATAGTAATTCAGTTTTTTATAGTAGCACCAGATTAGTTAAGGTTTAGCAGTAGGCTTTAGCTTATCTAGACCACGATTTTCGTAATCAATTGAAATCATGCTACCTGCAGTATACTTTGTTTATATTTTAATGTTTTTTGGGGGGAAACTTTAAAAGTGTCATTTGTTATAAGTAGTCATTATTTGAATTATGTAGCCCTCTCCTTTCTACAAAGTAATAAATAATACAATAATATTTTATAAGTTCCTATCTGTAAAGTTGAAAATACAGTTACTATTTTTCCATTATTGTTACTAATAGTCTTTTATCAACTGAGCTGAGATATCTTTGCGATTTTATAAAGTAAAACAAAATTTTTAATTTATTTTGTTATTCATTAAGAATTAGGCTTAATTAAGCTTTATTCACTTAATAAACATCTGTTATCTATAGATATATACCAAAAAATTAATTGAGAATCTACTGTGTTCCAGACACTGGATAATCACTTTATAAATGTTTCATTTAATCCATACAAAAAAATCCATGCAAAACAGGTGAGCATTATAATCACTACCCTGCAGGTGGGCACTGTGTTAGACACTAGGGATACAAAGACCTTAGGACGTGTCATTACTCGAAGCTTGCTGCCGATAGTTTGTAGAGAACAGGAAGAGACCAGAACCCTCTGGGTACTAAGTGTTTGATGGACATAAGCATAGAGCATTATCAGGACACCTAACTTAGCGGGGTGGTGATCCTGGAGCAGGTGAAGCCTGCACTTTCTCTTAAAGGATGAATGAAAGTTACACAAAGTAAATAAGACAGGAAAAGAGTGTTTAGGCCAAGGGAGCAGAGTAGGTTAGTGCCAATTTTTTAATAACGAGGACTTCAGTAATAATTAGTGAAAATGAGCAGTTATATTTTTTACATTTTGAAGAATGAGATTTTATTTTTAAACATCCATGAGCTGATTTGTTAAAAACCATCAGTTTCTTAAAATTAGTCTACCTTATATTTAACAGAATATGAAATAGTATTATCAACAGGAATGCAATATAATCTTTAAGTAATCTTTAAGTCCTGGAACTGGGCTGCACATCAGGAGGTGAGCGGCAGGAGAGTGAGCGAAGCTTCATCTGTATGTGCAGCTACTCCCGGCACCAGCATCACCTCCTCAGCTCCGCCTCAGGTCATCAGGCATCAGATTCTCATAAGGCACTGGTCTCTGGTGCCAAAAAGATTGGGGATCCCTGCTTTAAGTCTTTAGCTTTCACCATCCCGAATGTCAAATTTAAGAATTAAAAATAGGGAAAAAAATGAAGTTTGACACTCAATGATTTTTAATATACGCTATTTGCACTTTTTTTTTAACATGAAGAAATAAATGATATGGTAAATTAGAGATAAAAATGTTTTCTTCATTATTCACTCCTATACATTAGTTTTTTCATTTCTTGTCATCCAGAAGTGTCATTAAATATGGGGATAATGGAAAGTAAATTTCAGATGTTTTCCCAGTATTATTTTGTGTAGTCTATGTGACCTGGTAATTGAATTTATTTCATATTTTAAAAAATGTGTCCATTATTCAGAGGGTTGATTTTCTTTCTGTTTAATGCTTCCGCAACCCAGGACAACAGTTAGCAGCCATCACTGCCTGGGATTCCTCAGCCACCAATCTTACTGCTCATATAGCTCTAGTAACCCCATTTGGTGGGTAATAGGCTGTTCTTCCTCTTTTCATACAAGTTTTATTTAAGAAACAGTTTATAAAAGTGTGCTCCATGTGCATGTTGCTTTTGCTTTGTGTACATTGCTACATGAATTTTGATTAGTTGCATTTTTATGAATTGTAAAGTTTGTTGAGATTCACATAGTTGTTCCTGAAGCTGAATTTAAGTTCACAATTCAGTAGAAGATAGTGAAGGTCAGCAAAAGAGGTGTGAATGAACCTGACTTTTGGAAGTTGACGTGTGCTCTGAATTTTGAAAGAAAGAGTTATTAATGAACAAATCTATAGCATTGTGGAGAGGAGATGATTCTTTATATTTCTGTCTTTAGATCAGTTTTCACTTAAAGTGAAGTTGAAACACTTGTTACTATAGAGTATTTTTGCTTTAGTTCTGTACTTTTGATTATTTTGCCCTGCAATAAAATTTCTAGTAGTATTCAGATTGTATTGAATGTTTGACCTCTGAAAGAAAATTGAAACTTATCACAGAAGACCAAAACTCATAAATTGTCACCAACTTTCTAGATCTTTCAGATATTCTTGTAAGATCTGTAGGCTGGACTACTTTAGACAAAAGTATTAGGTAGGGGAAAAAACATCCCAAAATAATTAATCTTGTGTTAATTTAGAACGTTTCCAGTAAACAGAAGGGAAACTTGTATTCAACATAGGGAAATCCCTCCTCCATCTTTGGGAAGAAGTTAATACATTTTAGGAAAGACAAACTTTCTGGTTTTGTCAACGTTTGCCTAATTAATGTATATTACTTTATATGGCAATCAGATTTCTATATGAAATTTTCTAATGCTTGTAAATTTGGTTATTAGTATGGGAAACCCTTGGCAGTTTTTTATAGGTGAAATAGTTGAAGGTATCTTAAAAAGATAAAAAATAGGATAATGCTTTTTCTGTCATTCCAAGGCTTAAATTGATTAGGACATGTTTGCTGTTCTATAGATGTGATCATCTTTGTGTCATTCCCTGTCAGGTGAACATTGATCATTGTTCGTGCATATTAGTTTTGAAGGAGAAGCTATATTAGTCATCAGTAGAGTAACTGGGAAGATATAGAGTTTTTTTTCTTATTCATATTCTCACCACTCTTTTTTGTGTATGCATGCGCAAATTTTCTACATTAATAGAAAATATATATTTGTATTTAGTGAGCTACTTTATCTTTTTTTATAAATTTTCTTATTTGAAATTTTTTTATTAGCAACTCGGAGTAGAAGTCGCACCAATGTGCTAATGGACCTACATATGGACCATGAAGGATCATCTCAAGAAACCATCCAGGAGATACAGCCAGAAGAAGTCTTGGTCATTTCCTTAGGGACAGGTCCCCAACTTACTCCAGGAATGATGTCAGAAAATGAGGTATGACTGTATTGTTACATTTAACTTACAGCCATAATGTTAAGAAATTTAGATTCCATTCTAATTAATGGTCACTTCTATAAATCAGTATGCGCTTAATGAATATTTTTCATTATCTTCAGAGGGCCTACCATGACACACCATCCAATGCTAAATTTCTTGTCAGCAGTTCTGGAGGCCCTGCACGTTAATATGTCTATGGCACTGTAGTTGGTGACCAGGTCCACACCAAAAGGAATTTTCCTAATAGTGAAAGAGACAGGAAGCTGGGAAATTGTGGTGTGGAAGTTGAGGAGACTTTTCCAGAAACCTGTAGAAAGTGTTTTGTGTTTCTTCTCTTTCTAATCATATACAGTGGCATTCCTGCTTTAAAGAGCCAAACATTCTTTAGAAATATATTTTTTTCCTTAGCTAGTTAGGAAGAAATGGAAGAGATAACTGAAAAGAAAACTAAGACAGTAAAATATTTTGAAGAAATGGGATTGGGGGTATGGGAATCTGTTTTAAAATATTTGTAAACAGAAGAGCTTGGGACAAAAAGAAAGAAGAAATCTTGACTCTAAAAAAGGTAGGAGGAGCCTTCTCTCATAGATTGCGAGCTCCCGAAAAAGCAGCAGCACTTTACATTCAACAGTGACTGCTTATTATTCAAGAACCTAGTCCTGCCTGGGAAGAAGGGACCAGTCAGTTATAGCAGTTGTTAAGGTGATCATGGTGGTTGGCTGTGTTTGGAATTGTGGCAGCACTTCTAAGAGAGAGGGCTGTCAAACTCTTAAACTTCTCTCTTTCTCTCTCTCTCACGCACACATGCACACACGCACACACGCACACAAAACGAATAAGCTAGCAGAACTGTCAGACTCGACTTTTAGGGGCTCTAGAATGTAATCAAAAATGTATAACAGCCAAGGGAATGCTTAATGAGGAAAAAAACTGGTGAATGTCAACCAGAGAGATCTGTGGTATTACCTTCCCCTGTTACTGTCCCCAGTCCCCAGCTCAGTGGCAGCCTTGGTCACAGTAGCCTGCATTCCTGTGCAGGAAAATGTCTTCGTTATGCTATGATTTTTTGTTTTCTGTTAATTTGTTCCACCCTCTAGGCCTTTAGATTTTACCTGAAGATTTTTTGCCTTTTGTTCACTCTGAGTTTAAAGGTCTGAGTTATTATTTTTAATATCTTAAAAAATACAAAATGTAAAATTTTTATTTTGAATTTTAATTTCAAGCAAATAGGAAGAAATTCTATCTTTAACGTTTTTAAATAGCATCACATGAGTAAATATATAGAGCCATTAAAAACCCTTAATTTCCTTATTTACCTCCAGGGTAGAAATAGCACATTGAGGTCTTTTTTTTTTTTTTTTCATTTAAGTACAAAAAATTCTTCATATCCCAGTAGTAATAGCCTAGGAACTCAATGGCTGTGAGTTCAGATTCAAGGTGTCCTTAAAACATGTTGTGTGCCTTCCAGTAATTCTGTTATTTGGGAATCAACATATAGAACAAATAGAAAACGAAAACAGCCATCAGCTCTAAGCTAGGGGTGGCTGTGAATTCACACTTCAGCTTCTGGTATGGACTTTTATGGCCGTGTACATGGCGATCAAGTGTAAGTTCAGCTAGACTGATTAAATTCTGATACCTACAAGATAATTTGTTTACGTTTTCTTTTTTTCTTCCCATTAACTTAGTTTATTGACTTTTGTAAAAACGTTCTGCAAATTTAGTATGTCATTTTACCATGCTAGATGCTTTATGTGCGTCTTTTTATTTAATCCTCAACAACTCCATGTCATATATACTGGTATCAGTATTTTAGAGGTGAAGAAACCAAGGCTTCGGGAATTTAAATAACTTATCCAAGGTTACACAGTTGGCACATGGCAGAACCAGGACTGGCTTCCTGACTCCAGAGCCATCTGATTCTTGTAATCCCAGCCTCTGCTTATTTGATGTTTGATTGCCTTTCCAGTTTCTGACACTAGCATGGGAGGCATAGGTTCAGTCCTTCTCACTGATGGTCGTACTTCTAAAGGCACTTAAAGGCTCAATCAGAATAACGGAGAAATGGGTCTTTAGTTAAAAATGATAGTTTACGATTAAAAAAGAACGTAAACAAGGATTTGCAGTGGTTTGTCTTCTTGTCAGTAATCTTTAAGTTGTGATGCGCCAATGGCATTTTAATTTTTAGGTCCTAAACATGCAGCTTTCGGATGGAGGACAAGGAGATGTCCCTGTTGATGAAAACAAACTCCACGGTAAACCTGATAAAACCTTGCGCTTTTCCCTGTGCAGTGATAATCTGGAAGGCATATCTGAAGGTGAAGGGTTACTTCATTCAAGGAGTTGTGTGGTTCAAGTAATGTTTTGTGTTCTTTAAAGGAGCCTTATAAATTATAATTGTACCATCTGTGCCCCTCACAGAGGAGAGTAATGAAGTTTTCCTCTAATGATCTTGAACAGTTGGCTAAAGATTGTTTCTTGAATAAAATTAAGATTACAAGAAAAAAAAAAGATTGCAAGAGACCTTTGGTCATATAAAATGGAAAAGATATGTGTTCATTGAGACTCAAATAATACCAAGTTTTGTTTCTCTAGTGTTGATATATACTAAAGCTTATAGAGCTCCTTTAGAGGGATATAATGCATGTCTAAATGGGAAAAAAAATGGACTCACTAGTATTTCAGGATGTTGTGTATGCTTTTAATATTCTGTATTTTTTTATTCACACACATACCTTTATGAAGCAGAAAGATCCAATGGAAATAGAATTAAAAAGACAAAAGCCAAGATTGTGAAGTGAGACTGTCAACCTTTGTACTAGGATAAACTCTTAGTGAAAAACTTCAAGTTTACTAACATGTTAACGGAAACCTAAAATATAATAACCTTTCCTCTAACTACATAAAGTAACGTATGTTCATTCTAGAAAATACTGAAAATGAATCATCTGTGATCTCACCATTCTATTAATAACAGTTAACATTTTGGTTTATTTATAGCAAGATTACGTTTATGCTATTTTGTAACCTTTTTTGTTTAGCAATATAACAGTAACATTTCCTTTTATAATTTAACATTAAGTAACTTGGTTTTTAATGGCTATCTTCTTTAATTTTCAATGGGCATATCATAATTTATTTAAACATTCTTCTGTGACTAAACATGTAGATTGCTTATACATTTCAGACATTATAAGAAGCCCTGAAATAAACAACTTTAGATGAATTTTTGAATTGTTCCTTAGGACAATTTTTTAGAAGCAGAATTGCTGACTTAACAGTCATGTATACATTTAGGAATAAATGCAGCATTAAAAGCACTTTTATCAGTCTTCAGTCTCTTATCAGGCATGAAAAGTTGCATGGCGGCTCCTTGCTTTTCTAAAGCTCACTCACAGTGGAAACATTTCTCTAGGTCCTTCAAATCGCTCCAATTCAGTATCCTCTCTAGACCTGGAAGGAGAGTCTGTATCAGAACTCGGAGCAGGACCTTCCGGGAGTAATGGAGTCGAAGCTCTGCAGCTGTTGGAGCATGAGCAAGGTAAAGTGACGTTGGACACAGTTGCTCTAGTAGCAAAGAATTTACATGGTTTCAGGATAAACAGTGTGTCTCCATGTAAGTTGGCTCTGTTCAGAAAGAGAATAAATTTAAGTTGATTATATAATGACTATTAAACTCGTATTTGTTCGTAGTTTCTTCTTTTCTTAAAAATGTGTTCAGTTGGTGAGTGAATTGTTTAGGCTTAAATTACATGCTTGAATTCTGTAATATTTGATATTTTAATTCCGTAATATCAAAATTTTAAGGGATACAAAGATAAAACTCAGAGCTCAGGGAACTTAGAATAGGACGAGAATGGTACACAAATGATTAAAACTGTCATAAGAGTGCTTTGACAGTTCTTAGTAAGAGAGTCAGTGGTTGAAAGTATAGGGAAAAGCTGATTGGAATAAAATACTAGCCTTAAAGCCTGGCTGGCATCGCCTTGGCAGAAACTGGAGATAGGGCCTTGTAGGTGAAGGAACAGTGTAAGTAAGTCAGAGAGGTGGGAAACCATAGTACTTACTCAAGAACTACCAAGTAGGGAAGAAGCACCAGCTAAGGGTTGAAAAATAGATGGATCCCTATTGTGCTTTAGGGAGATTAATTTGAAAAAGGTCTTTGGATTTGTTTATTTAAATATCACTAGAGGCCTTCAAGGAGTGTTGAGGGCAAATGCCCTCAACTGGGTTTGAGGCAGTGATTTTAGACTTCAGTATGCATAAAATTACCTGGTAAGTTAAAAAAAAAAAGCCCTTTCCCACGTCTCGTTTCTAGAAATCCTGATTCATTCAGTCCATTTTAGAAAGGAAAAGGGCATTGCCAGATGGGGTATGTGTGGCTTGAATAAAAGTAATGCTATGTATTTTAATGGTTTGCCCTTGTTATCAATTAGGTTGAAATTTTCTAAAATCACGGAATAGTATTAGCTTAGGAGAAAAGTCAAAAGAATATCACTTAATAAGCCCTCTAGATCATTCTGATGTAAGTGGTTGGCAGTCTGTAGTTTGTGAATGTCATTTAACAAGTCCTCTAGATCATTCCGGTGTAGGTGGTGTTGACATCCTGTAGTTTGTGAACACTAGGTTAAGAAGTGAATTGAGTTAAATTGCAGTCTGCTTTTCATCAGTCAGTGGAAGACAGTAAACTCCAGAATTTGAGGGGTGTATCCAGGTCAAATAAAAATTTGTTTTAGTATGGGTTTATCAGTTAATTATTGCCACAAGGCTATGTAATAAACCACCTCAAAACTTAGTGACTTAAAACAATAAACATTTATTTTTGCTCTCAAGTCTATGAGTCAACTGGGTGGTGTTTCTGATTTACACTAGACTCACTCATGCATCCGTGGTCACCAGTGGTCAAGTAGGGAGCGCTGTTCATCTTAGCTGGGGGTCATTTGGTCACTGGGGAGCTGGCTGATCTAGAGTGACTTGTGCTTTGTGCCATGTGGTTCCTCATCCTCCAACAGGCTTGTTCTCATGGGAGAAGCAAAGGTGAGAGAGAATAGATGTCTATAAGATTTCTTAAAGCCTATCCTCACAGCTGGCACACTTCCTCCACACCCTTTTAGCCAAAGCAAGCAACAAGGCCTGTGCAAATTCAGAGAGAGCGGAATGTGTCCCAGTTCTTGATCAGAGATTACGGGTACGGGGAGACAGTTGGTCGCATCTATGGCCCCAGTTAATCCATGAGGGGAGATCAGTTCAGAGAAGGAAAGACTACATCCATGAGGGACTAACTCAGTGTTTTGATCCTGTGTGCTCAGTATTAATTATAAAATATATAACATGAAGCTCAAGACAAAGTTTTTTAAAGTTAATTTAAGAAATCATAGCTATGCTACCATTTTTCAAGTGTTTAATTTTGTTTTCCGATAGCTACAACACAAGATAATCTTGATGATAAGCTGAGGAAGTTTGAAATTCGTGACATGATGGGACTGACAGATGATAGGGATATATCAGAAACAGTGAGTGAGACCTGGAGTACAGATGTCTTGGGAAGTGATTTTGACCCTAACATTGATGAAGATCGCTTGCAAAAATTGCAGGTAAATGCTCTCTGATGTCTCTGGAAGAATGCTCTGTGGTTATTCACATCTGCCCCCTCTTCGTGGGAGGAGTGTCAGTAGTCTGACAGACATGGTGCGTATGTTAGCACTTCCTGGGAAACTGAGATAACTGTAGGGAACAAGGCATCTGTGTATTTTGTTTTTTAACTTAAATAGAGGTACATTTTCCTTGTCTACATTTAACTCCCTTCCCTAACCCACCCCTCAAACAAAAAAAAAAAGTCTTTTGAACTAGCTTCTCATTAAGTGTTATTTACAGGGCATAGTATATGTCCTTAGTCTGTGTTTAGGAAGATGTTCTTTTGAGGCTAAACACCTTAAGATTAAAATTCTTGCAGATCATAGCCATAAAATCTTTCATAATAATGTAATACTGAGATTCTCTAAAAATTGAATTTACTTCTGGAAGGATTAATCTAGCTCTAAAAAGTATCTAGTTTTTTTTTCTTTTTTTTTTACATTAAGTGTATTGATATACAATTTACGTACATTAAAATCCACCTTTCTTAGGATATTATTCTGTGAATTCTGAAAGATTCATATAGTCTTGTAACCACCGTCTTCGCTTTTATTTTAAATCATGAAACCATTCAAACACATTGAAGTGTAATAGTATAACGAACTCCATGTACCCACCGTTCAGCTTCAACAAGGATACATGTACACATGGCCATGTCATTCTCTCTCTTTTTCCCACCCACTACCGGTACTTTTATTATCCCCTCCCACCGTTATATTTAGTTAAGTTCCAGACATTATTTTTTTTTTGTAATTATTTCATGACATATCTTTAAAATGTAACTTTTAACAGTCATCTTTTTCCAAAAGTTTTTTTCATACATTGGAGTAGAATTGCTCTTTTATTAGGTTTAATCAGAAGTAGTGGAGCATTTTGAGTATTTTTAACACAGGTGTATAATAAGTAATGTCGAATCCTTTCTATTTGTATTTTTTAAGTAGTGTAAATAGATTTCTTAATTGATTTTGCATTACTTCGTTCCAGATGCTAAAGTAGTATTTTTCCTGGCAGTAAGCTCTATTTGAACAGTAAATTGTATTTTGCAGTTGAATGAGTACTACAGAGACGTATATTTTCCTGCAAATTTTATTGCTCTGAATACATGGCTGATGTGCCGGAATAAAACACATTTGTTCAGCATAACTTTCTGTGGTTAAATGTTTCTGAGTATTTTTAATCCCTGTAGGACTATAAATTTTAGAAAGGTAATAGGGACACACGTAAAATTTGCCGAAAACCACATTGAAAGCTAGTTGAAATGACTTCACCTGACAACGGGTTTTCTCTGTGGAAAATCCAAGGTGAACAGGAGGCAGCCGATGAAAAGGAGCTTGTGTCATTGTGACCAAAGTGGGAAATTTGAATTTTCAGTGTTATTGATTGAAATTACTCTTACCTTGGCTTCTTTCTTGTGGGTAGAGAGATTTTGTTAGCTTAGTGTTTGGCCTTTCTCCATTATCACTGCTCTTTCCATCAGGATCTCTGTTAATCCTTTGCTCCCCACTGGTTATACAGGTGCAGCAGCAGAGAACATGTTAGGCAGTTTACTGTGCCTGCCAGGTTCAGGGTCAGTGCTTCTTGACCCCTGCACTGGTTCTACCATATCAGAGACAACAAGCGAAGCTTGGAGTGTAGAGGTATTGCCAAGTGACTCAGGTTAGTATGCTGTCGTTATTTGCTTTTTGATTTGCACAGAAGTTTTCAATGTAAGGTATCCTGGTTTCTGTATTGTGGGCATTTTGCCAAATAGACATTTGAAAAATGTGAAATAATCACATTGCTAAGAATTTCAAATGGAAAATTAGTTTGGGGCATTTTCTGTCCATCAAGAATAAAATGCCGTGTTGAATGGCAGTAGGCTGAGATGGCAGGTGATTTCAGACTGTTCAGTTATTTTGGAAGCAGCTTTTAGTAACTCATCAGGGTTCTGTGTGGGGTCTTGAGTTCAGGATCTCCCACTAATTCATCACAAAGTAGGTATAGCAACACAAATCAAACCCTGAGTGTTTGGATTCCTGGTAAGCATATTTAGATATGTCCCTGGGGAGAACTTGAAGTGCACTGAAAGTGAGACTGGAGTCCTGAGAATTATTTTGTGCAGGAAATTATAAATGTATGTAAAGTGTCTAGTACTTTCTTTTATGTATTACACTGCTGCTTTTTTTTTTCCTGCTTATAAAGATAAATCTTTGTCTTTAAATAAATGTCAACTACCAGAATGTAAACATAAGTAACTGTATGTATGAATTACCTTCTATCGGATCTGCTTGGCTCAAGAATTATTAAGTGATCCTGACCTGATAGGTGTTTTATGATGTTAACACATTCAGTCATGCTAACTTTTACTTAAGGAGACAGTAGGATTAACTCACTGTCTATTAAGCATCCATAGGAGTTAATTTTTTAGAAAGTGGTTGATTTCATGCCAACTTACTCTGTATTCTCTTATTCAGTTTACTTGTTAACCAACAGCACACTCTATGAGATTAGTAATCTGAAAGCAAAATTTTCATCTTTGCACAGTGAACTGTATTGGGATGGAAACAATCTTGATTTCTTTAACACTTGATGATCTAACTAACTTTGCTAACTAGCCCAGACTTAGAAATCTATTTACACTGATTTCATTCATGCCCTGGTAGCTTGTGTCATCTGGGTCACAGAAGCTGAAACTGTGGTGTGCTAACAGAATCACTAATGTGACACCTCATGTCTTCTATTTAGAGGCCCCAGATTTAAAGCAGGAGGAGCGTCTACAGGAACTGGAGAGCTGTTCTGGACTGGGCAGCACATCTGATGATACGGATGTCAGGGAGGTCAGTTCCCGCCCCAGCACGCCAGGCCTCAGTGTTGTGTCGGGTATGTCTGTCTTGTTTTAAGGAATAAGGATTTCAAGGTGTGTTCCCGCCTCCTCATATATGAAGTTGATAACAAAGAGATAGATTTTCTTTAAGAGCTGAGTAATTTCCAGGAAACAAAATTATTTCTATGGGACTTTACATCTATGAGAATTTAATGTTAGGCTATTATAGAGTCTGCTGAAATAATTGGTAGTCTGTATGTGTTCCCTCTGTAACTCGGTATCTGTTCTTGGTAGCCTCTGCTACTTGTATTTAGAGATCACATGTAATTCTGATTATGTTGAACAAATCAAGGTAAATGTATTTAAGCAATAGTATACAATAAGGGACATAATACCTAACAGCTCACACGTGTGGAATTGGGACACAAACAAAAAATTGAGACTATTTACATTTACCCAAACCTCATATACTTTTTGTGTGGTTATTTTGTTCTTCTTGCTGTTTATTTTATTATTTATTTATTCACTTTTTTTTTTTTTTTTTTTAAGGCATAAGTGCAACCTCTGAGGATATTCCCAATAAAAGTGAAGACTTGAGATCTGAATGCAGCTCTGATTTTGGGGGTAAAGATTCTGTCACTAGTCCAGACATGGATGAAGTAACTCATGGTAAGAAGGGGAAATGAGAATGACTGTTTAGATAAACAATCACATTCATGGGTGAAAACTGGTAGTCTTACACATTGCTGAGGGTAATATCAGTTGTTACAGCACTTTGAGGTAAAATTTGGCAAGTACATATCTAAGGCCTTAAAAGTTCACATACTGAATTTGGTCCAGTTATTCCACTCTAGCAATCAATCATAAGGAACAGTTCTATTTATAGAGAAAGTTTTATGCACAAAGATACTCTTCATAACATTGGCAGAAAATTAGAAACAACCTCTAAGAATTGAAAAACAGAATTGCTAAGTGAATTTTGATGTAGCTACTTATTAATTTATACAGCTACTTTTTGAAAGCTTTAAAGAATATGAAATAACTTGGAGAAATACCTACAACATAAATATCACCTGGAAAACTTAAAGAATTTTATTGTATAAAAGGTAAAAATGTTAAAACAAAACAAACAAACAAACAAAAAAACAACCCTATCATAGAGAACGCACTGGAAAGAAATACCAAAATGCAACTTAATTTAAAAAAAAGAAGAAATACCAAAATGCTAGCAGTGTTTTTATATATTGGGTACCAGGTACCCTTTCTTTTTTATATATATATGTATCTTTTGCTTGTTCTAAACCAAGGTTTCTCATCCTCAGCACTACTGACATTTGGGGCCAGATCATTGTTGTGGGGGCCTTTCCTGTGCAATGTAGGATGTGTAGCAGCATTCCCAGGCTCTGCCAGGAGCCACCACTTCCCTTCCTCCCCTGCAGCTGTGACAGCCCAAAATGTCTACAGACACTGCCAAACGAGCCTTTGTCAGGGCAGTCACCCCAGCTGAGAAACACTGTTCTGAACCAGCAGTTTTCAAAGTGTAGTCTTCATGGACCAGGGAGGGTCCTTAAGACCCTTTTGGAAGTGAGGAAGGGGTGTGAGGTCAGAGCTATTTTCATAATAACAAAAGATTATTCTTTTCCCTGTATTGACATTTGCACTGATGGTGCACAAGCAAAGGTGGGTAAATTTGCTGGGCCTTAGCATGAAACAAGGCAGTGGCACCAAACCATGCTCGCAGTCATCATATTCTTCTTTCACAGTTAAAAAAAAAGAAAAAGTTTTGCTTATGAACGTCTTTGATGAAGCAGTAAAAATTATTTAATTACATCGCAACCCTTGAGTACACATCTTTTTCATATTTTGTGTGAAGAAATAAGGAATACTTCTGATGCATTTCTAACGCGTTCTGAAATGCAGTGTCTCAGGGAAAAGCACTTACATAATTTTTGAGTTGTGAGCTTAACTAGCTGTTTTTTTCTTGTTTGTTTTTCATGAAACACCATTTTTACTTGAAAGAATGACTGACAGACAAACACAGTTATTCACACTTGGGTATTTGGCAGACATTTCTCGAAGATCAACAAAGTGAGCCTGTCACTTCAAGGAAAACAACTGATAAAGTAGAGTTTGTTGCCAATGATAAAAATTCAAGCTTTCAGATAAAAATTAGAATTTTTGGAAAACTTGTGTCCACTTCCGTGAGCTTGACAGCTTCCCACTATTTAGAAACTTTTTTGGTGACATCGGTGGTGACATTAAGACTTTGATTTTTCTGTATGATGTGATGAAATTTGCCAACATTTGCAAGATCTGCATATCTAATTAAACCAGTATTTTCTAGATGATCAGTACACAATGTTACAAAATCATGCATCAGTAAAAAGATCCATTTAAAGTGTAAGACCAATTAATTTTAATGTAACAGATTACAAAAAGTTCATTGATTTGATTTGAGATTCCAAATTGTAGCAAACCTTTAAAAAACTACTTGGAATATCCACAGTTATCTGAAAAGGCTCTTAAAATATCATCCCCTTCCCAGCTATATGTGTCGGGCCAATTTTTCTTTATATACTTCCACCAGAACAACATATTGCAACTAAAAACAAAAGCAGACGTGAGAATCCAGCTGTGTTCAGTTTGGCCATACATTAGAGGAATTTACAAAAATGTAAAAGTGTCACTCTTCTTATTTTTATTTTGGAAAATATAGTTATTTTTCATTATAAAGAGTTATTCATGTGACTATTTAATGAGTATGTTTAAATAGGTTAATAGATAAAATATTTCTTTTCAGTTCTAATTTTTAATATGGTAAATTTCAATAGATATAAATCAGTCGGTAATTTTTAAGAATGTAAAGGATCCTAAGACCAGAATTTTGAAAACTGATGTTTTAAGCTATCTTTCATAATGATATGTACTATTTCTATAATTAAAAAAAAAAAGATAAGTGTAAGATATAGAATAAAAAGAAAAATCAAAAGGCATAATAATGCTGTCAAGTCATTTTCAAAAAAGATAGCTCAAACTCAAAAAGTTTAGAGTAACAAGGCCTTTTATATGTTTTTGAAGTGTTAGCCTCCGCATACTTATCTACTTTAATGTTTCTTGGTTTGGTTGTTCAGGCATATGCTTAGAGGAGTTCTCTCTTACTCTTTAGCTTTAAATAGCACACTTTAGAAAATTCAAGTTTGTTTCATGGTAAAATGTAGTAGTATTCATTTTAAAGCTATTTTATAAATGGTCATTTGCTGAGAGTAGTAATAGAATTCCAAATTTTACACCTTCTTATTTTCGCTCCATCTGTAGATGGCGTTGCCCCTGTTTTACAGATGGAAGAGGAGGCTCAGGGAGTTTGTGACGTTCTAAGATTTTTGACGATACGCAGCTGGCTCTGTGCTCTTTGCATTAACTGTGATACAGTTTGGCCATTAGAATTCTTAGGCATGTGGATGTTAGGCCATTTAAATGTAACTAAAATCCATGTATGTAGAAAAACCAAAATGAATTTAGAGTAACCAGAATTTAATATTTATTAGATCATCTTTTTCCTGATATGCCCTTCAAGTTCTAATTGATCAAAAATCTTTGAAAACTGTGCGAAAGTGCCAGGCCATTCTCATTGTGCTGGAGAGCTCACTGAGTCACGTGTTCTGCTTGCCTGTCTGCTGTAGGCGCCCACCAGCTGACCTCTCCTCCTTCTCAGTCAGAGTCGCTGCTTGCCATGTTCGATCCACTGTCTTCACATGAAGGTAAACTCATCAGATGAACTTTTTAAAAACTGAGATATAATCGATATATAGCATTATATTAGTTTCAGGTGTACAACATAGTGTTGATTTGTGTTTATTATGAAATGATCAGGTGAGATTTTCGACTGTCTTATGAGCAGAAGAATGGAACAAAAACCCTTTGTTAATTAACCCTTTGTTTTCCTGTGTACCAGGGGCTTCCGCCGTGGTAAGGCCAAAGGTCCACTATGCCAGGCCGTCACATCCACCGCCAGATCCCCCAATCCTGGAAGGAGCTGTAGGGGGAAATGAGGCCAGGTTGCCAAACTTCGGTTCCCATGTCTTAACTCCAGCTGAGATGGAGGCGTTCAGGCAAAGGCATTCTTACCCCGAGAGATTAGTTCGCAGCAGGAGCTCTGATATAGTGTCCTCTGTCAGGCGACCTATGAGTGACCCCAGCTGGAACCGGCGTCCAGGGAATGAGGAGCGAGAACTCCCTCCAGCCGCAGCCATTGGTGCTACTTCTTTGGTGGCTGCACCTCATTCATCGTCTTCGTCCCCCAGTAAGGACTCATCCAGAGGAGAGGTATGACACACAGGCCACGTAGAAGAATTTGCTGATTGTAATCTGCTTTAGTGTTCTGTCTGCCCAATTCTTTTGACATCTGAAATTAACTTGGATTAGGTATATCTAAGGTAAAGGATAGACAGTAGCCATGATTGAAGATAGTTTGTCAGTCGGACATATCCAGAACCACTATCCGTAGGAACCCTGTATTACTTACTTGGTTTTGTGGTAATGTTGCTTAACATTGTTACTACACTCTTACCTTGCTCCAAGTAATTTTATATCTAATTCCATTTAAACCTCACAGTTTCCTTCTGAGATGGTTAGCTATTTTTTCTTTTTTTCCTCAACACAGTATAGTTTTTCATTTTGGAGCAATCACAGAGTTAGGAAGAAGTCGGAAGCAGATTAAAAACAAAACAAAAACCTCCCCCAACCACATGAGAGTAGGTCGCCAACCTGATATCCCGTGCTCCATCACCTGTGACTACTTGAAGCTTCCTGCAAGCAAGTACTTGTGCACGTAGGACAACCATCTAAGTCTCACACCCCGTTCTTGTGTCCCCAGTTGTCCCAGTGACATCTTTATAGTGAAAGGATCCCATTCGGTCACACCTTGTATTTAGTTGTCATGTCATTTTAGTCTCAGCCTAGAACATTTCTTCCATTTTTCTTTGACTTCGTGACCTTCACACTCTTGAAAATTACAGGCCAGATTCTTGTTCTTCAGTTTGGGTTCGTTCGATATTTTCTCATGACTAGATTCAGATTATTCATCTTTGACAGGAATAGCGTTACTGTGACAGTCTGCTCCGTTCACTACATCAGCTGGCACACGATTTTACTGTGCCCCGCGTCTGTGGTGGTCATTTGGATTATTTGATGAAGGTGCTGTTTGCCAGGCTTCCCCACTATAAAGTTACTCTTTTCTTTTTGTAATTAATAACTATTTTGTAGGGGAGGGAGTCCTTTGAAAATAAGTAAATATCCTATTCTACATGACATTTTTATTTACTCAGTGCCTGGTTTTCTATTTAAGTCAGTGGGTCTGTTACTGTCATTTATTTCGAAGCCCAGTTGTCCCTGATTTGGCCAGTGGGAGCCCCTTCAAGGTGGTTCCTGGGTTCTTTCGACATACTGCTGTCGTTCTTTGAGTATATCTTTGCTTTTCGGCACAAAATGTTATAAGCCTATATTGTACTGTGTTTGCCGTAGTCTTGGAATCAGCCGTTTCTCCAAGGAGCCCTTGTTCCTTTTAGTAGAAAATGGTTTTTAGACACCAAGATCTGGATGCTAGATGTATTCTTTGCTGTAGGGGTGTTGCTGCTCTCCGGACCTCTCAGTAGACGGTGCTAGTGAGTGTGTGCGTGTGCATGTGTGTGTGCACACGCACGGTTGCACACATTTACCTGTATATTTGCATAGTACCTTTCTCTTTATATGTAGAGAACGTGAGCTCACACCAATGTATTCCATTCTAGTCTAAAAACAACAGAGTTCTTTCATCCTTCTCCCTGTCCATGTTTGTATCCCCCTCTCCACAGTGAGAAAGCTGTTTGCATTATCTTTCTTGTGTGTATGTATTCGATCAGTCCACTGCCCCCACTGCTCACCTCTCTCTGGCACAGATACTCTCACCTCTCCGTTCAAGTTCTGCTACCTCATGTGCTCAGAAGCCCTTAGGGAAGATATTTTTAGTTCCAGTTCTGTGGATGAAAAAATCAGAAATTAAATGATTTGTCCAAGATCACATGATGGACTAGTGAGAGAATTACAGTCCCTGTCCTTTGACATGTTGTTGTAATGATAACTCCACTAATTGGTGATCAAAACGTGAACTTTGAAGTTAATCAGGTCCAGGTTTGTGTCCCATATGAGCCACATACAGGCTGTGTAACTTTTGGGAAGATGAGAGATGACCTTTTTTAGCCTCATATTTCTCAACTATAAAAGGAGATTAATAATAGTATTTAACTCCTAAGACAACCGTGAGGTTTAAATGAGGTAATATACATTCTTACACTCAGTGTTGGCACACAGTATATACTTGGTTTTATTAATACTACAGCTACCATCTCCTACCCCTCTTGACTTTATTTGGGTCACACTTGCTCATTCCATAAGTATGTGTCTCATGCCTACTCTGCACTGGGCTCCATATCGACCTTTCAGTTTACTAACAGTAATGAAAGTGCATTCTGGTGCTTAAATGGTGCACGTCCATGTTCTAGAAGTTGCCCATAAAGCAGCATGAACAGTTTTACCTTTAAGACAAACCAGAGTGGCTTTTGTATTTCACAGACTAACTTAAATCCTTTTCATAGTAATTTGTCCTGCCTCCCAACTCCAAATAAAGCATCAAACTTTTTCTACAGACTGAAGAACGCAAAGATAGCGATGATGAGAAATCAGACAGGAACAGACCTTGGTGGAGAAAACGTTTTGTTTCTGCCATGCCTAAAGGTAATTTTATAAAATATTAGAATACTGTATTGGCAACAAGAAGCAAAGCCCCCAGATCTCTTTCAGAGGCCAATATCTCAGCTCCTGAGGCTTGCTGGGCTTGTTCCTAGCTGTTCTGAGGGCATAGAAAATGGTTTCACGCAGGTGAATGCTAAGGCAGAGCTTTAGAAATGACGGTTCTTGCTCCTTCAGGAAGTGGTAGTGGTTTCATAAATGGAAGTCATGCAAGTCATGGTTGCTTCAGTATTATATGCAACTGATGTTAAGCATTTATAGGACTTTTGACATACGTATTGCCAATCATTATTGCAGAATAAGGGATGCTATTGGTAATTAGATCGAAAATTTGAAATTCATCCTTTACGTTCCTGGAATAAACTCAAACTTTTAATGTTTATGTTCACTGAGAATGTTTATACACTGATGAGTGTTTATTTTGAAAGGCAGTTGTATAAAATCATTTGACTCTTTCTTTTTTTTTTTTTCTTCTTTTTTTTTTTTTTTGGTGAATAGCCTCGCGCCATACCATAGATACTGAGATTTGAGTTTACAAAAGCATCTCTTCCCGAAAGGAGAGATCATCTAGGATTAAAACTAGGGACTTCTTCCGAAGGCCTCCTCTTGGCGCTGTGGCGCTCAGGAGCTGAGGCACCCTGCTGTCCCAGTGCGCTCCAGCCCCCTTGGTGAGGAGAGATGAGGCGCAGAGCTTTGAATGTGCCATTTTTGAGCAGAGGCTGAGAAATGGTGGCTTCGATGTAGTCCCAAATAGAGTACCGTTAAATCCTTCTTCCTGTGGCAGACGACCCTCAAGCAGATTCTGAAAGCTGCTTTAAGAACCTGCAATGCTGTTTTACGAACGATTATCAGTTGACACTCGGATTTCTTAGCTTTTAAACTTTTCACCTTCCTTGCACTTAGAAATGTTGGCACACCAGTTAACTCCAGAATGCCTGCTGTCTTCCGGGTAGTGCAGTATGTTATGTGTCACACTACTGACTTTATTTAATTTCCAGCTCCTATACCATTTAGAAAGAAAGAAAAACAAGAAAAAGACAAAGATGATCTGGGGCCTGACAGATTCTCAACACTCACAGGTTTGTAGACCCATGGGCTTCCTGGCTCCTTCATTCCCAGAGCACATATTTCATAACACTTTTTCTTGGGTGCCATAAGCGTTGCCTTTTTAGAAGAGTGTGTCTGTGTGTGTACAGTGGGGAGTATGTTCTTTATAGCCCTGTGGTTTCCAGTTGGCCACAGTGACCCTCAGTGTGCTCAGCCCGCAGCCCGCCACCACCATCATCATCCTCATTATCATAACTTGTTTACGATGAGGCCCCTGCTCCTGAGCCTCTAGGCGCACCCTACAACTCGACATCTTAGTGGGATGATGACATATCGTGCCTTTTAGGAAAGTGTGGTGATGATTTTAGTGCTGCATGCCATACCTTTGAATCATTGATTGAATAGTTTTCTCTAACATTGATCATAGAATTCTAAATTTATTTCCATCTGTAGTTCTTGATTATTCAGGATCACAATGAAATTCTGTTTTTACCTAATCATTTTCTTTTTTGTGATAAGGTGTTCGTTTAAACAATATCATAAATTTATAAACTTGACCAATTTTTTACAGCTCGAATCATTTTAACATTGCTACCTGACCCAAGGAAAATACAACTAGGGGTTGGGTTCTTACCTTATTCAGCATTTGTATTTTTACAGCTTCTTTTTGGCACATTGTGAATGAGCACCTAACAGGAAGGAGTTTGAGAAGCAGTGTTAATGGCCCAACCTTGAATTTGGTAGCTGTGTAATGTTTCCAGTGCCTATAGAGCATCTAGAGGGAAATTAATTCCTTGCCTCTTGTTGATTCAATTTTGATTTTAAATTTAGTTATCTTACTAAGTTAAAAATGAAGATTTTTATTTAAAAAGGGGGGAAGTTTCAAAAGAACATCCTTCTCAAAGAGCTCAGCATAGTACAGGTAGAATCCCATTTTAATGCATGTTATTTAATGTCTAGTTCTCTATATTTAGACATAATTCCTTATGCTAGCATACATCCTTGCTTATCTGACGTGTGACGTTCCTGGGATAAAGGGTTTGAGCAGCAGGGGCTGTGCTTCCAGACCACCATTCCCTGCTGGGAGCAGTCAAACCTGTCCTATTCAATCAGCCAATACTTGTTGAACATCTGACTCATGCCGGGCACTGTGCTAAGTGACGTAGGTATTAAGGCATATCACACATGAATCCTGTTCTTCAGCAACCCAGAGTCTGATTGGGAGGAGTCGGAAAGGTATTCTTTTGGCAAGATTATTATGTTTCCTTACCAAGTTCCCAGTGTTAGAACACCACCGACATTTACAGAGTGAAAAAATACTCTTAATGAAATTTCCTTTTTGAAAATGCTCAATTGACCAATTTTTGAGAAATTATAAATTATTTTTTACTCATCTTTGGGTAATACATGTTTTTCGATTCTTAGTACCTAAACTAGAAGGTAGGTAGAATAGAATAAGTTTTTTTCATAAAGTATTTCATTTTCTTTGTGTTCAATTCAAACCATTTAACTTCTCTACCAGTGCAGAAACTTCTACCCAGTCGTAATTAATGACCCATTGAAAATTATCGTTAAATCAATTTTAAAAAGCTGTGAACAGAAATTTCTTAACAGTCTGCCTATAATGCCACCACCCTATTGTTTTTTCATGTTCTCTCCCAATCTTTCCATAGTTTTGCCTGGCTTTTCATGATTGAATCAGTATGTATGTGACTATTTTACCGCATTTTATTTCATAAAACCTACCAGTTTCTACTAGACATAGTTGGTTTTTAAATAATTTTTATTGGCTCTACGATAACATATTGTATGATTTTACTGCAGTGTGAGTATTCTCTTGCTTCTGGATATTTAAATTGTATCCAGTTTTTGACTATGAAAATAATGCTCACAGCTTATATATTTAGCACCTTTTGTTTTTATTATTTTCCTGGGATAAAATTTTTAAGAATGGCATTATAAAAATTATAAGCAACATTATAGCTTTCACTTTGTTTTTTTTGGTTTATTTCTTTGTTTTTTTACACCTATAGCACCTGGTCTTCCTAGGCGGTCTCCCATCCAAGTACTAACCAGGCCCGACCCTGCTTAGCTTCAGAGATCAGATGGGATCGGGCATGGCCGTAGACGGCTTTCACTGTTGCACCAAATTTTACTGTCCCTTTCTTAGAGCCCTCAACTGCACTCAAAACCAATACCAAGAAGTACTCCCTCTCCAAAAAGAGATTTTGTAACGATAAAGGTTTGATCAGTTTCCATTTTGAGTAAGATCAGATTAGGACTCTCTGATCATGCATTCAAATGACATTATAGCAGAAAGATTAAATTACTTTAGAAATCTTTCTGCAGTCCACTACAATTTTACAGAGACACAAATACTAAATATTTTTTCATGAAAACAAAAGAGCCTCTGAGAATAACTACATAACCTCTCTGTACCTTGATTTCCTCTTCTACAAATGGGGCAATGGTGGTGCCTCCCTGTTAGGGTCATGGTGACTGAGATTGTTCATACAAGGTGCTTATTAGCACGTTCCTGGCATGTGCTAAGTGCTCAATAAATGTTAGCTGCTATTAGTTTTAGCTGCTATTAACACACATATATAAAATTAGTGATTTTTATGTGTTTTTAGACTTTCTAAAAAATGGGATTCTATCAGAATGTGGATATTTATGGTCATTACCTGCTCGACCTAGATCCATCTCAAGAGTTTGCATTTCTCTATGGAACTTAATTTTGTTCCATAGACCTGTAGCAGTTCCTTGCTTTGGTAACTGTTAATTAATGACTGCCGTCTCGACTCCAGGGACACATATCGATGTGCTGATTTTGCTGACAGGACAGAGGTCCTGTCAGTAAACAGTGCTGCATCTGTGATTGTGATAAGCTGTTTCTCTGTGCACCCCAGGTACAATTCCAGCACTCCCAACAGTGTCTAGGAGTGCCCCTGACATCACTGCCCTGTTCCAGCAGCGGCACTGTCATGGTGAGATCTAGTGAGACAGAATATGAACATCTGAGATTTTCAAATGTGGTGTAGACAGAGAGATCCATGAAGGAAGAATGAAGGAAGGCTTTTATTATTTAAAAGGCTTTAACTCTTAGTTCGAATACTTCTTTTTTTCTTCCTTCAGCATGGAGATGTCTGAATAAGTGAAGTCTGCATATAAAAGTGCACTGTTGGAAATTCTGTTAGCATGGATTGCTGATAACAGTGATTTGAGTGTTAAGCGCTTTAGAAACCCATCATCCATTTAGTCTGCACTGAATTTTTGACACTGTCGTGCAGAATTGTGGCGATGATGAGAAAGTGGAGCTAACCCTCCCAGTTCCGTGCTTTGGCAAGGCTCAGACCTAGCGATGGGACGAGTAGGCAGCTGCATGGTGCCTCTTGACATTGAGATATGTGCTCTTTTTAAGTCTTACCTCCTAATCAGCCTTTGGGATTATGCTCCTGGTGTCGTACTAACATCAGAGTTGGTACAAACCGAGGGGAACTAATTCTCTCACTCTCCTTTTCCTGCAGATGATCCAAGTCCCAGACTCAGTGCACAAGCCCAGGTTGCTGAGGATATTCTGGACAAGTACAGGAATGCCATTAAACGCACCAGCCCCAGTGAAGGAGCGATGGCAAACTATGAAAGTACAGGTGATAATCATGATAGACATTTGAATAGTAACTTTTGTATCACAGTGATAAAGGTGATCAATAAAAGTAGCCTTTTAGTAGCTATTTTTGAATATCTGTCAGAGAAATGTGGTACAATTCCCAGGGTAAATTAAGAGAAAACAAAAGTATATAAAAGCATAAATTGTGTAAACTGCATATATTTATGCTTATGTGTGCACAGTCTGGAAGAATTTCCGACAAACTCATAACTTGAGTTGGTTCAGGGGGACTTGTAGGGAGCCTGGGAAGAGGTGGACTTCCCACACTTCTCGTTTTGAAAAGTTTTAAAATAACAGAAAAGTTGAAAGACTAGTACAATTCAGGTCCATGTTCCCTCTACCTAGACTTACCGTCTGTTAACATTTTGTCACATTTTCTCTCTTTCCTGAAGCATTTAAAATGATCTCTTAAGAATAACAATATTTTCCCTACATAATCAGTATCTTTATTATACTAAGGAACTTCTTTATTCTTTTTGATTTTATACGTGTATGTCTTATCTAAATCGATTAATTTAAAACATAAAACAACTGTGGGACTCACAAATCTGTCCTGGCGACATTTGTGAGTTCACCCCCAGCTCGTCTTGGGCAACGGGTGACAAGAGGCCTGAGCACATGGTCCACCGCGGCCACTGGCGAGCCAAGGGGGCTTCCAGCAAGCTCTTTTCTGATAGCACAGGATGTGGTGTTTATGAAATGAGGGTATTATGTAAAATGATTTTTGAGGCCCCTTTTAATTCTGTGGTCCAGTGATTCTGTTTATAGAGTATTATCTTCATTAAATTAATGAAGACTTTCATCGTTTTTCTTGTCAGTTAGGATTGGAATAAGAAGTAAAACCATTCTGTGAAAAAGTAGTCTCTTGATATATTATCATTGCTCTCTAACTTATTTAAATATTTGGAGTTTTCTTTTTTTCAAATAACTTATTGTAAAGCCCAATGCTAATTTATTGTTGATTGGCTGCGAATAACTATGAGTGCCAGAATATTCCAGAAGAACCTGCTTATCCTTTTGGGGGGTCGGGTTTTGTTTAGAGGTTATGGGTGATGGTGAAAGTGCACACGATTCTCCTCGAGATGAAACACTGCAGAACATCTCAGCTGACGATCTCCCGGACTCTGCGAGCCAGGCAGCCCACCCTCAGGATTCCGCTTTCTCTTACAGGTATTTCTTTCGTAGTATTTAGGGCTTCGGGGTTTGGGCTTTTATTCACCATTGCAGTCATTTCAAGTCAAGTGATTCATCGAGTCGCTTAATAAATGTATAAAACAGAGTTAAATTTCAATGAAGTGTCTGTTTACTGAGAAGACTGTTCATGTGTGGATGTCACAGAGCGAAGGCTTTCATCCAGGGATAAAGAAAACCCCATGTACTCACAGGCACCACATGGGTAATGAAAATGAAACAAGTGGCAACGCCTCAGCCCACGCAGAGCTCCCAGGCGTCGCGAGAAGCGTTGGGTGGATAGAGTAGGAGATAGGAGCAGTTTTGGGGTTGTCGAATAACCCACCGGAGCCCCCTCAGTCATCCTCCTCATTACCCAGTTACTAATACATGGCCAATACTGTTTCATATTTACTCCCCCCCAATTAGTTTAAAGCTAACTCTAAACAGTATATCATTATAAATATGATGAATTTTTGACAGCAAATTTATAATTTTTTCCTACAGTAAAATTGGGAGGACATAAAAAATAAACATTTTTATTTACCATTATATATTTTATGCATCTTTGCAAAATGGGTGAATATTACATTTGATAGGCTTGATTTGTTGCTCCATTTATCGGAAGCAGACCAATAGGGATAGGCCCAGCTAGCCAGCCCAGGTGGACAGGCATAGTCTTGCATGAGGAGCTGACTCTGGCCTGTGTTCTGAGGCGTTTCAGCTTCTTTCTTTGCATGGCAGTTTGTACATTGTCAAGGAGCTCTGGTTCTTGCCCCATGGGACCAGAAAGGGCCACACCCACCAGCAGAGGAAAGAACGTTGGTGGCATCTCTCAGCATGAAGAGCTGCATTGTGGAGGAGAGCAACGCCTTACTGTAGGGTGCTCTGACCTGGGTGCTGCTAGGCGCTTCAGTAGTTGGAGGTTGAAAAGAAGCAGGTTTTGGCTCAACACAAAAAGGTTTCAAGCAGTAGAGCAATAAGAAAGGACTCTGGCCGGGCAGTGAGCTTTCCTGGCGGCGGGATTAGCATTTGTCAGCAGTCGTGGAGATGGGCGTTCTAGTTCAGGGGGCAGGGTGGTTCCAATGACTTCTGCGGTGCCTCCTGACTTGAGCGCAGTGCGTCTTTCCACCCCTCCTCATGGCGCCTGTCCTGGGTCTCAGTGCGTGGCAGAAGGTCAAAAACATTTGTTGTTCGATGGATTCTGGCGACTTCACAGAGCAGCCCTTGCCCAGAATACTTTGGTAGCCTTGCTTCTTGGGTAACCCAAAAGCCTGTACCTTTAAGCAAAGTCGCAGTCAGTTAAAAATTACCAACCAGTGTCACCCCAATAAATTTAATAAAAATTTTTTTTAAATTTACTTTTATTTATAACCCCTTGAAACATTTGGGTCCTGAGCTAGCATATTGATTTATGTAGTAAACGTTCATAAAATGTGACAATATCTGGAAAAAGAAGTTAATGAATTTTCCGCTCATTCCTCAGAGATGCAAAAAAGAAACTGAGGCTTGCCCTGTGCTCTGCGGACTCTGTCGCCTTTCCAGTGCTAACTCATTCAACAAGGAACGGCTTACCAGACCACACAGACCCAGAAGGTGAGTTGCTGCCTGGTAGTTTTAGTTTTTCCTGTATTTATAGGTTGAACCATATGAAATCGCCTGTTTCAACTGTAAGCTTGATAGCAATTCCATATGGTTCAGCTTAATGCATTTATTTTATCAGCGAAGGGCGTTTCGGTGCCCGATGGCTCTTTGAAGTGTGGGCTCGCTGAGCGTGGCAGTACAGCCTGAGCGTGACGTACAGCTCATGTAAGCCCGTGGACATCCTCTCCATAACAGAATTCTTATTTTTTTGTTTAGACAATGAAATTGTGTGCTTCTTAAAAGTTCAAATAGCCGAAGCCATTAATTTACAAGATAAGAACTTAATGGCTCAACTTCAAGAAACAATGCGTTGCGTGTGCCGCTTCGATAACCGGACCTGCAGGAAGCTGCTGGCGTCTATTGCCGAGGACTACAGGTGACACGGCCGGCCCGCTCGCGCCTAGCCCTGTTTCCAGCTGCAAGTGCTTTCTTCTCGGTCCTTGTTTCAGAAACGAATCCAGGCTTACAGAGTGCTGGGCTGTGTTCACCTGGACGGAGCTCTCTGAGGAACGCATTGGCCGTTCAGCCTGGAAGTGTCGTTCTAAACGAGCGGCTCCCCTAACGGAGAAGCGCGGTTTACGTCAGCTTCGCACAGAACCTGCTTTCGCAGCGTGGCAGCCAGGATAACTAGGAGATGATTTTCCCTTTTCCGGGGGCATAGGAAAGACTAGTTCCCTGGGCCAGCGGGGAGCAGTTGGCCTAGGAACTGCCGCCCTTCGTCTGTTGCCAGGCCCTTGCTCTCAGTTCAGGAGAAAAAGTAATTGAGATGCTTAGGAAGTGAAGAGACTTCGAGGCTTAGGGAATGGGTGCTCTAATGATTGTTATGGTTAGAAGATAAGCAAATAATTGGGGGTACATGTAACAAACTGGTGGTATGTTAACCTGCCTTTCGTTACTTTCGCTTTCCGTAACAGTCGGTTTCCTGTTAGGCGTGCGGTCCTGCCCTCCTGGAGACCGTGCCCTGATGTAAAATAATAGACCAGCGATGTGACTTAGTAATGTTGAGTAGCTTAGATAGCCGAGCGGTCAGCCCAGGAGATGGTGTTCTTCACAGACGTGCCAAATGCTTCTGTTTCTTGAGCGGGCAGCATAGTTCGTCTCAGGACATTTGTTTGCAACCTGACATGTCAGTTTGTAAAATCAAAATCTATGAAGCATCTTTTTCTAAAGAAAAATTAGGATGCGCAGTCTCTAAAGAAAGTGCATATCTGATGTCCTGAAAAACATATTTCCTTTCAGGAAAAGGGCCCCCTATATTGCTTATCTCACCCGTTGTCGACAAGGACTGCAGACCACGCAGGCTCACCTGGAGAGGCTACTGCAAAGGGTTTTGCGGGACAAGGAGGTGGCCAACCGATACTTTACCACCGTGTGCGTGAGGTTGCTGCTTGAGAGCAAAGAAAAGAAGATCCGGGAGTTCATTCAAGGTACCTGAAGACCTTTAGATTAAGCATCCCTCTCCAGCACTTCCCGTCGGGGAGATTGGGAACTTTTTATTCTGTTAGTTTGTTTGAGTAGCTACATGTTTAAGAGCAGTTTCTTAAATTCCCAGTTATTTTACGGATTTTTCATCATTAAACCTGGATGTCAAACAATACATTTTATTGGATTGCATATCTATAGTTTATTTAAAAATTAGGAAAATTGGTAAAGTTTTGGATCTACACAATTATTTTCATTTTTTAAAACAAAATATATCGTTTTTTATAACAAACCCCTTGCTCTTAAACTTTTACATATCTCTTACCTTTCACCTAATTTTAATGATTTGGCTCTTAAAATAAACCATATCCAAACACTTTAAGCTTTAAGAGCATAGTACCTGTATAGCTAGTGGTTAAAGTAATTTTTATAATTTCCTTTTTAAAATTATTCAGGTAGTGTGTTTTAAAAATTATTATTTTGCATTGGAGACTTTCAGAAACTCACAGCAGCTGATGATAAAACTGCTCAGGTAGAAGATTTCCTGCAGTTCCTTTATGGCGCGATGGCCCAGGACGTCATATGGCAAAACGCGAGTGAAGAACAGCTTCAGGATGCTCAGCTGGCCATTGAACGAAGCGTGATGAATCGGATTTTCAAGCTTGCTTTCTACCCTAATCAGGATGGGGACATACTGCGTGACCAGTGAGTGCTTCTGTGTTGAGCGCCTGTGTTGGACTGTGCAGGGATCCGTCCGCTGGCCCTGTGTTTTAGACGAGCTGTACATGAGACTTGCTGTCTCATCATAAGGGAGGTGCATGTTCTTACCATTTTCACCCATCAGAATTACAACGTCAAAAAGGATGACGTACCCTGCTTTTGAGGTTGTGGGGAACCAGGCTGGAGGGCACACAGGTTGCTGCGGCCTCTCTGGAAGCCTTGCCATGTACTCCGCCTCAGCTCTTCTTCCCGTCCTTCCTCCTGCTCGCTGACCCTTCAGGTCTTGACTCAGGTGTCACTTGTTCGGGAAAACTTCTGACCGTCTGAGCAGGTCAACTCTCCCGTCAGGGCTTCCGGGCCTGTGCACCTTTCTTCAGTACCTTCCACAGTTGCAGTCTTACATTTGTTCGATTCTCAACCCGGCCCTGCTGACATTTGGGGCCAGATGGTCCTTTGATGCGGGAGGCTGTTGTGTGCATGGGAGGAGGTTTAACAGCATCCCTGGCCTTGACACACGAGAGTCAGTACTACCGCACCAGTTGCGAGAACCACAGATAACGCCAGACCTTGCCAGGTGTCCTCAGGAGGTGGTTTGTGTGGTCATCTGATGAATGCTTCTCTCCTCCGCTGGATTGTTCCCTTTGTGAGAGCAGAAGCATGATGTTTTTATTCAGCACTGTCACAGCACTGCGCGCGTAACAGCGATTTTCACTGTGAAGTGAGAGGTTGAGCATTTTCAGAGTCCTTCCTCCATCCAAGCATCTGTGTGATCTTTGGTGTCTGACTTTTGATCTCTCCACTTCCGGTCACCCTATTTATGAATTAGTGCATCCAGGCAGTTTCCGGGCTGAGGGGTCCTCTCCTTTCTCCCCTGGAGTGCTGTCCTAGTCTGGGACAGGACTTTCCTGCTCCGCCCACATCCCTCAGCTCATTCTGCATTTCTGAGCAGATCCTAAGTATACCTTTTTTTGATTAGACAAAATACTTACAGCTAAGAGAGCCTCAGCTGTAATTGTAATCTATATATAGAAATAAGTCTAAAACATTTTAGATGTTTTGAAAGAAATCAATTATGACTATTTGTGTACCTCATTTTCTGAAATATATGTTTACATATGTGTTTTTGGTTTTCAGGGTTCTTCATGAACATATCCAGAGACTGTCTAAAGTAGTGACTGCAAATCACAGAGCTCTTCAGATACCTGAGGTAACACAGGTTTACGTGGCACGTGGGTGGTCCTGTGACCTGACAGCTTTACCAGCGTTTCAGGGAAACCATATATAAAATACGTGACACTGTTTGCATTGGAGGTAATTCAGTCTCACCGTGAAGTTCTCAAAGATCCCTCCAAGGATTTAAATTCCCGGGTCGGAAAGGGACCAGGACTTGGTCTGAATGTGACATGAAGTTACATTTTAGTGGTTGACACTAGCATTTTAACCTGCATGTAGCTCTTACAATAAAATAGGAAAGCTTTAGGTATCTGAGCTTTCTGGTTGTTTCATTAAAATCCCCACTAATGGAATATTGATTAGCATAAAATTTTTAATTGTTTTTGATTTTTTGAACCTATTATTTCTAGAACTGCAGCAAAGGCACATAATTTTTAAATTATTTTTTTAAAAGTAGCTTATTTATGCTTTTGTAATTAGCTACTGCGTGTAGAGAAGTTTCATTCTAGCTATTTAAGAAAGGTAGTTGTTTGACATTTTATGAATTCAGGTTCTATGTTATTGTATGCCTTTTCATCTGTTAATGGAGTCTAGGTTATTTTAAAGTGCAGATCTTATTACTTAAAAGTTTATAGGTTAAGCTTTAATCTTTAGTGGAAGATGAAGGAACCACGATCTGGTTTTACCCAAGAAAAGAAAAGGCAGCATCCTTCCCCTTCTGCCGATGGGGCGGGAGCGGGGTTGGTCGATTGCAGTGTTCGTTGCCTGTAGTTGTGTTAGAGTTAAGATCTGTCTTCCTGCCTATGATCTCACTCAGGTTTACCTTCGGGAGGCCCCATGGCCATCCGCACAGTCGGAAATCAGGACAATAAGTGCTTACAAGACCCCCCGGGACAAAGTGCAGTGCATCCTGAGAATGTGCTCCACGATCATGAACCTCCTGAGCCTGGCCAATGAGGACTCCGTCCCAGGAGCAGACGACTTTGTCCCCGTTTTGGTATTTGTGTTGATAAAGGTGGGCGCCTCAGTGCTATTAACAAGAGTTTATTAGCATCCTGAGCAGGGTGGCGCAGGGCTTCCCGGGATGTTAACAACCTTGGCTCTGTATTATCCAGAGAGAAAGTGTCTGATGTCACATACTGTTCTGTCCAGAAGTTAGGTTTTCAAAGAAAAGGTGGGAGGGCCAGTTTCCTAGAGAGACATTTTTAGCTTACAAAACAGTGTCTGAAGTTCTTACTCGGAGTAAGTGTATAATTATCAAATGAATAAACAACTGTGCTTTCCCCATTGAGTTCTTCATAGTACTTGTCACATCAACTAAGTTTGCCAGTCATCTCTCTCCTCTAGCCTCTTCTTTTATAATTACACCATATTATTTTTAAAAATACTGACATTTCTTGTCCTTTTTTGACTTTCAAATGAAAATTTTATCATTTAAACTGTTAATTTTGAATATTTTGGAGTGGACCATGTGGTTTGGGTGCACAAAGCCACCACGTAACTGCATCACTCATAAGTTCCAGTCAGCTCAGTCCACCTGTTAATGTCTAAAGTATATTTGACACATACTTCACTGACTCTTAATGTTTGCAGTATTTCTGCAACCTGAACCCTGAGTCAGAAGCCCGTAGGGTCAGTGTGTGATCACCCTTCATAACGCCTGCTTTCGGCCCCCGCTGCTCTCCCTCCCACACGTGATGTATCTCTAGTCTTTATCTAGAGCCAGTTTAAGCTACAGGCCTTGGCTTGGCTGCCTAACCACTTAACACACCTGTGTCCTTTCTTTCCACAGGAAGAAGGTGAAAAAGCAGGTGTTTTATGTTCCCTCTTGCAATAGAGGGCATGTTATCTTTTTTAGTTTTTACTCTCAGCTGATCCTGCCTGCACTTACCGACCAGATATAACTCAATTTGCCTATAGCATTTATTTTCTTAGCTAACATTCTAGAATCGGGCTGGGATTAGTTCAGCATCCTTAAGGACCAGTGGGGTTAAGTAACTTGCAAGACAGAGAGCTCTGGATAGTTCAGCCAGGACTGGAACCCGACTTGCCTTTCCAGTATACTGTTGCTACTCAGAGTGGCTAGTGTTTACACACTAGTTCCAAAAAGGGATTTGGGGATTATTTTCAAAAAGACCGGTATCCCTTTCACAGAAAGACATTTGAAGATGTTAAATGACTTTTGCAAAGCTATATATCTGAGTAATTGACTCCTTTTATTCCCCCCACATCTCTAGGCAAATCCACCCTGTTTGCTGTCCACTGTTCAGTATATCAGTAGCTTTTATGCCAGCTGTCTGTCTGGAGAGGAGTCCTATTGGTGGATGCAGTTCACAGCAGCAGTGGAATTCATTAAAACTATCGATGACCGAAAGTGACCAAGACCAAGAACACCAAGGCGGCAGACTGTTAGTCGGGCAGACAGACCTCTAAGAAGTGTACCAGCTGCTTTGAAGGCTGACGATTGTTTTTGTATAATATTGTACAGCATTCAGACATTTTAAAACAGATCTTTACTAAACAGATTAATGAGCTAACAAGCAGGTTCTCTTTTCTTTGGGCTCTTTTCCTTTCTGAATTGCATATTTTGTTCTTCTCTTGGCCCCGAGTAGAGAATAGTACTGCAAAAAGGGACCACATTTTTCAGGTATTTTGAAATATTACAAAACAAAGCAAAATCTAGAAAATGCCTAGATCTCCATTCATGGATACCCATTCTTTCCTTTTATTTTAAAAAAGAACAGGACTCCTCTTTTAAGATGCTGTCTAACCCTATAGGCATCCAATGGAAGGAAAAATACGAATTGCACTGAGGATTATAATGGTGGTGACATTAGTGGCATTAATTATAAATACACTCACCTAAATTGAAAAGCTAAGAAGGAAATGTAAATATAATATATATTTATATTTGATGTAATATGAACATCTTCAGATTCTAATAAACAAGGAATATTGCTGATAGATTGTGATGTACCCTCTTGTGAAATGGTTTCCTTGACAAGATTTAAGCTGAGCTTAAAAGCAAAAAAAAAAAAAACAAAAAAAGACAAATATTTATTAAAGTATAATACAGTTTATTGAACTTTCTAGGTGTGGAGTTTGATACACAGGGCCGCCTTTGATGAGGGGAGGAAAAGTCTCCGAGTTAGGTCCCTCAGGCATCTCACCATGGAAGTCTTTGAGCCTGCAGTAGTAGGAGAGGGACTCTAATCGCCATACCTTACATACAAAGGAACAGTAGTTCCCTAATACTTTACTGTGGTACTTCTCACCGGAAATACGAAAGATTGTGTAGAAACCCCAAACAGAACTCCTTACAACCCTTTAATTGTAATATATTTTGGATGATTATTCACATTGAATGCACAGACCAGGAATTCAGTGATTGTCATTTTTTAAAAAACTAATTTGTATTGTCTGCTCATGATACAGGTTTTATTAGTGATGAGCTATTTTAACCATACTGTTCTTATGGGAAAAAAATATTTTGGCAGGTTTCTCTGCCTTTATTTCCCTCTTCTGAAAAAAAGTATGTGTTTGAGTATTTTGGTTTGATTGTATGCTGATAATCAGGATGGGTTTTGGTGTCTGAGAAGTTGGCCAAAGAGGCACGTGTCTTGTACGAGGTCACCGCTCACCGGTCCCGCTTTGTTTATTTCCGAATCAGGTGTAGCTTCTGTAGCAAACCCGGTCCTGTACCTTGGGTCCCCTGTTGATGACAGCATCCCCCGGCATTTTTAAGGGAACTGTGACAACCCTGAGCAGATGAGTGCAAGGTGGTCATCCTCTCTCCAAGATCTCTGGGTCTCACTGTCCCTAAAGAAACTGGGTTTTCTTTATGCCTCCGCCTCTTCTCATCCCTTTATTTTAAAATACCGAAATAAGTTGCACAGGAGTGTGGGATGTGGTTTCTGCCTTTTAGGGAGAGGTCATAATTAAACTAGTACTATAAAATGTCCTTTTGCATGTTAAGTCAAGAAATCCTTGTACAGAGTCATGAGCTTCATGGGTTGTAACTGTTGAACTTGCCTAGGTATTAGAAGTCAAATCCCATCGTAAAGACAGACAAGCCATCTAACACACTTTCTAAGGCCTTGAGGGCATCCATTTACTTCAGCATTTGAGTCAATAAATATTAAGTCAATAGAAGACTTGGAATAGTTGAAATTCATTGTTATGGATTTAACTTGGAAGTCAATGAGAGTTTTTTTCCCCTCCACAATGGTTGCTAGATCTGTTCCATGTTATCACCCTGGAAATGACTGAAGATGCAGACATCGTACGGGGCTCTTTCCTGTGGAGGGGAAGGCACAGAGTTTGGGGTGTAGGGCTACACTGGAGGCAGGATGTGGGGCTCTGTGGGGCCTGAGCCATTGGTGAGAGCGGAACCCCAGAGACTGGCAGAGGTGGGTGCTCGGGTCTTGACCCCCATGCTGGCCCAGCTGTTTAAGGGACAGCAAAGTGTCCGTCTGTCAAGGAGCAAGGACTACTTCAGCGTTCACCGTCACTGGTCTGATTTCATGACGGGGCTTGTGAGCGCTGACCTCTGAACGTAGGAGTTGGCAGCTCTCTGCATGGCGGGAGTGGGGTGTGAGGTGGGGAGTCATTTGATTTTGTTCTTTCAGGAAAGAATAGTAGTTGTTCTTTGAATAGTTTCTTGCTTTGCTTCCTCCCAGTACTTATTTTACATGAAAGGTTAGTACAAAAGTACAAAACCACCCGTAGGAAACATTCAGTAGATTATTACCTGGAACTTATAAAGATAACGAATGTTAAATGGGGAGATGGTGGCTCAGTTCACTCAAATCCTGTAGAATTAAATGAACCTTACAGTTCGTATTTTGTGTTAATATTCTGCTTCTGGAGAAAGTTAAGTAATGGAAATACAGTCTGAAGATGATCGTTCCTTGTCAAATCATTTTTTAAAACCTGGCAAACATTTCGTTTTCTCCACTGTAGGTCACATCTCAGTCACAACTATTGCTTCTGCTTTTTCTTTAAAAAAAAAAAAAACCTCATGAAAACCTTTTTTTACGCAGATATTACTAAAACGCTGTAGTAAGAGAAGTAGGCTTCGTGAGGGATCCAAAACAGATGTGACGCATGGGCCCTCTTTTCCTCTCGTGTCCGGGAAGCGCTTGTTGAACGTGGACTTCCCATGTGCACGTTCCTGAAGCATCAGCAACAGGGCAGAACCCGGCCCAAACGGCACCAGGCCGGGTTCTCGCTGTCAGAACCCGTAGCTGAGTGTGCATGCCGATTGGCACCGTTTATTGCCTGCCCTGGGAATTACAGTTTGGGCCAAGAAAAGGCCAAGTAGGTGTCCTAGATGAGTGAGGTTCAAAAAGTCCTTTTCTCTGAGGTGATTGAGTATAAAAACGGAAAGCAGGACCAGGCTCTTAATGGGTCGCGTGGAAGCGACACAAATGTGGAGTTCGCTGCTTCCGTTTGTGTGTCCTAGACCGTCACTCCCTGCTTCTCATTCCTGCTGTGTTTCTTCAAGGACAAATCTATGTTTAAGTCCAGTGAATTTATTCTGGATGCAGTGGCCATAATTTGGCGGGCAGGGGAGTCTTGTGGCTCAAAGAATTTTTAGGAAGTCAATGAACAGTGATGAGATAGTTGAGGTATTTTGAATGCCAAAATGCTTGAGAACTTAGCCAGATTAATTATCACTTAATAGTCTACAGCCACGCCACCCTGAACAAGCCCAATCTGGTCTGATCTCGGAAGCTAAGCAAGGTCGGGTCTGGTTAATACTTGGATGGGAGACCACCTAGGAAGACCAGGTGCTGTAGGTGTAAAAATAAAAAGGGATTGTAAGCTGACAAGGTTATTGCAATCTGTGAGGTCAACCAATTTTTGCCTTGCCTAAATACATATATATAATTACTTAATATATTTTGAAATGTAGGTTACCCCAGAGGTAGGAAGGCCAGGAATAGCTTTATTACTCTTGAGAACACTTGGACGAAGGAAAATAGTTCTCCTCAGTGTCCAGGTTGGTGTGGTTGAGCTGTTGAGTCACTGTGGAGCTGCTGGGTACCTCGGGCCCGCCCTCAGCGAAGGTTAAGTTCATGAGAGAGGAAGTCATCTCTACTTGGTTAACGGCAGGCAGTGTGGACACGGGCCCCACGCCTTAAGAATCTACCTCTGCTGAGTTGCTATTCTGTCTCGTCTACCGCATTCTTGTGCTCACCCATATTAAAAGCCTGTACAGCCTCCTGAAATGGAGAAAACCTGTAAGCCTCGTTAATGAGCTTGCGCAGTCTTGTATATGAACAGGAAAGCCATCTTGTCTCCTACTGTGATTACTATGATAATTCTGGAAAACTGATTAAAAGGGGAGAATAGTTGAATTCACTGGGTTTTATGTTTCCATGATCTATTTTGTACTCAGAAGCATTTCTGAAAATTTCTTCCAACTTCTCCAATATTACTAAGGTTCTCCATGAATTCACACTTGGCTTTTTCATCTGCTCGTCTAATGATATTTGTTAAGTGTGTACAGGAAGGAATTAGAATGACCCAGCAGTTACTAAGTAGATGGTGAACGTTTACTGTTTTAACACTGTCCCTAGCTGACCTGTGTATGTGGTAGATACTCCTCGGCCTTAGTTCTGAGGGCAAAGCTGCTAATCACGGTATTCACGGAAGCCTTTATTAATCTCTTCGGCTGAGGGGAGTTACTGTTAGACAAAATTCCCTTGTCACAGAGGTGAGCTCACTCTTCGCTTCCTCACTGCTGGAAAGGTGCTTTCCCGATATTGATTACATTTAACATTTAGAAGGAAACATTTAGAAATTCAATTAGGGGTCGGTTTTCATCCAGTCTGTTCGGTATGAAAATTAATGCTAATGACTTGCCTAAAACTAAAAATAGAAATTCAGCTTCTCTTGCCAAATTGGAATTACCTGTCTCTGGGACTCCTGTTGTATTCGTACCCACTCAGCCCGCCCCACCCCAGAACTAAGGCTCTGAAGCTTTTCCCAAAGGATGCCCAGCCAGTGACAGTGTTTATAGCTAGACCTCCCTGCGGTGCTGCCTGCTAAACGTGTCATGATCCTGAAAAATGAAGGAGGTCAGAAGCTCCTTTTGCCTGTAAATGTGTCCTCTGCCTGGAGACTTAAGGATTCATCGAAGAGCTTTCTCTGCAGTCATTTTGTCCCAGAAGATTCTGTTTCCATCTTAGGGGACCAAATGGCAGCACATAGACTATTGTAAAAATTGACCAGAGTAGTTGGAAAATCTCTGGTTATGGGGATCCTGAAAACATCTTCCACATTTTGTGCTAAAATGGAAATAGCTTTCAGCGCCAAGTCACGGCACCTGTTGCCGACGTGAGCGTGAGTACCACGGTGACCTTAGTTCTCTGAACTGGGAATTCAACATAGCGCTGGCCACAACCATTGCATTTTATGCCCCCATGAAGAGCATCCACGTCTTCTGCTTTCTTCGGCCTTCCTGATTGTGATTTTGACAGAACTTTTGTAACCAGAGCTATTGATTCAAATACATAGCTGCTGATGTCGGGATCAATAATCCCTGGTGAATTCAGTCAAAGAACCAATCTGACTCACTGTGACCAAAATGAATTACAATCTCTAGGAGTGGAGCCCCACACTGGTCCATTTTTTAAGTGCCCTGGGGTGTTCTACAAAACCATTCTTTTCCAAACTACCCTGTTGAGAACCATCTGGTCGTCTTGTTGGTAAATCAGAATCCATATGGGATGGAACCAGGAATCTTCACACAAGTCCTCCGGGTGACTTAGTCTCAGAGAAGTTTCAGAAGCACCATGAGGGTCACATTTCACTGAGTAGGAGCCAGTGGCCCTTCTGCACTGTCCACCTGCAGATGTTCACAAACTGCAGACTCGTGGTCCCACCCCGCACCCATCGAATCAGAGTTTCTGGGGAAAAGCCAGGTCGTCTGCACTCCTAGCAAGCTGCCCATCTGACACCGATGCTGAAGTCTACCTCAGCAGGTGTTGCATCTTAAAGATGTGGCTCCGTATCCCACAAGGGTGACAGGCATGAACGAGGAGGGCCCTTCTGAAGGATAAGGACTCTTGCCCGACAGCCAGTCCAATTTATCCTCTTAAGATAGCTCTTCTTATTTGCTTAAATCCATGTTTTCTATATTCATAATCTGTCTGGTTATGTGAAAGTTGTCTCTCTCCCAAACTTCACATTGCTAAATAAACATCTCCAGAGGATCGCTGTGTTCAGATTTCTGTGTGGAATTTTTTTATATGTGTGTGATCTTCCTCTCCGTTTCAGCTTTCAAAATGGCGTTCATTTCTGTTGTGTTTTGTTGCCACTCGTAACCCATGTCTTGGCCTCTGGCTTCTGACGTGACTTTTGCTCCCAGAGAACAGCCCGGCCCGGCCCTGCTGACAGAACTTCTGCTCCTCCCCTCCTATTTCTGGTCCCCTCAGTCAAGATATGGATTCCAACTCCTGGATTTATTCACCTCCCTGGCGCCCACCTCACTTTACATCACCTGTTTTCCTGCTCTCGTGGCTGGGATAGTGACAGGTGAGGCTGTGTCTGCTGTATCTCTGGGTAGCAAGTGGAGAGTGAGCCAGACTGCTGGAGAGGAAGGCAGGAGAAGGTGCGTGTGGACAAGGTGACGGACGACAGGAAAGGAAGGCGGTAAGGGTGTCCTGCGTGCTACGAGCACAGTGTCATCACCGATGCCCACCAGCACCTCCCGCACAGCGAACCTGGACCTCAGTGTTGAGCCTGAAGAGGCTTTTTCTCCTCCCGGGTCACTCTTGCCACTTACTAAAAGCCGCGGGTTTTGAGTGTCATGTTGTCATAGGGCCAGGTCTGGAAGCCTGAAGATGTGCTTTCTAATCTTAGCTCTGCCACTAACCGGGCCTCAGGCAAAGTGACCCTTTCAGTCTCTGGCTTTGTCATATGCATATTATGAGAGTGTGTGTGTATATATCATATATATGTATGTTATATACATATCGTCTTGAAATATGTGTCTCGTGTTAGCATTGAACTGAAGGATGTAGCAAAAATGTAGTGACACTGGACGTTGCCAGAAGCCTGTGGGTGTTTGGAACCCCTGACGGAAGAGGCTGCCCACTGAGCTGACTCAGGGGACTTGCGATTCTGCTGTCTACCCTGGTTTAATGAACTTGAACCAGGACAGATGTATATATAATATAGATAATATAGGTAACACATAAGCATATAGAATATATAAGCATAATATAACTATATAAGCGTAATATGTATATTATATATACACACACGTGTGCATTATGTATACAACACAGGCCAGGGGATCCTGGAGAGGCGACCCTCCAACATAGGCCAGCAGAGCCGTCACTGAGGGGCAGCAGCTCTGGCTATGCCTCGTGACATTCCAGACAACCTGGGAGCATAGACGTCACTCAACCCATTTTTAACTAACAGGTTCCGTTGCGAATTTGAGTTCTGTACACTGTGGTGATGAACAATAACTACAGTGAGACAATTCTGCAAAGTACCTCCACCTTTCTGGACTTGGATGCCTGAGTCCCACCTCTGGGAGTCTCCTTCCCTGCCCCCAATCCGGGATCGCCCACCCCCCCCCCCGGAGAGTCTCCTGACTATCTGGCGAAGGTGCCCCACCACCACAGCCGGGTTTCTCCACTCCATGAGCACCGCTTCGTGATTCGTTTTCAAGCCTCTCTCTCGTGCCGGGAGAATTCATCAAATCGATCACATTTCTCTTCTGCCTAAACTTCTTTTCTACTTTGGTTCCGAGCTGTTTCCAGCCCTTCGCCTCTGTCCCTTCTCCTCCCCCCGCCCCCCCCCCCGTTCTCTCTCCTGTACCCCAGAGTCAATCAGGCACGCTGCGCGCTCTGCCTCTAAGCCTTTGCCCCGCTGACCCCTCTGGTTTCGGCCTCCCCCTGGTCCCCTCCTCCACCTCAAACAGCCCTTCCAGGAGGGGAGGAGGGCTCCCCAGACGCCCACGAGGCCGCCTGTCCAGGCGTCCCTGGGGCACACTGGTCAACAAAGTCCTCATCTCCCTGGGGCCTGTGCGCCACTCGGGGACTGTCTGACTCCAGATGGGGGTGGACGAGGGAGCAGCGATAGCTCCCGCTGCGGGGATTTCTCTATCTTTTCCTCTCAAATTCGACCCTGCGGGGACAGGGGCTCTCTGTCCCCCACCTTGACGTGGTCGGCCGCGCGGCTCTTCAGTCCTCTGGGAAGAAAGACGCCGTGCCCTAGAGGGCACGGGGTAGAGCTGGTGGCGGAGGCCCCGTGGCCCCTCCCGCTCCCCTCTCCCCAGGCGCCACCACCCTGCCCCGGACCCTGCACTCCGGGGCGAAAAAGTTGGTCACCGAGGTCGCCCAACCACCCGCCCCAGGCCCAAGCTGTTGAAGGGATGGATAAGGAGCCCGGCACCCAGCACCCACCCAGGTGCCCACACAGCAGCCAAGTCCTGGTCTGTGAGGATGTGTGCTCTGTCCTCCAGGGATCCAGCCCAGAACTGTGGGTTCTGGAAGGTCAGGCTGGGGTCCAGGTGCCCGGTTCTCTGCCTCCAGGAGCTCCTCAAGTCTGGAGACCCGAGGACGCTCCTGCTGTGCCACAGCCCAAGGCCAGGAGCGGGGTCCCCGGACTCCGTCTGCACGCTGCCTTCTGGTCCGCTGAGGGCCCCAGACCGCCTGCAGGTGGGTGGCAGACCAGGGCCAGGGGCAGGCCCTAACTCCCTCTCTTCGCCGGTCCAGATCCAGGTGCCAGGTGGCCGCCACTCAGAGAATTGGTAAGGGCCCTGCTGGGCCATCTGGGGCCTCCCCAGGGCCAGAGGATATGCCAGTGTCACCTCTCAGGCTTCTGCTCTCCACCCCATCAGGCACCCCATCACGACCGCCTGCCCAGGCTGCCGGCCAATCACCCCGAAGGGCGGCTGTCTGCATGTATCGCCTCCCGCCCCCGTCTTCCGCAGGCTCAGTTCAATACTCCGTGAAGTCAGGATAATCATCCCTATTCGTTTATTCATTTCGGTGCGGTCTACACCCGGTGTCATCTGGGGACAACGGTGCCATGTTCTGCAGGGAATTCTGGAATTCGAATCAGCCGCAGCATGGCTGCCTTTGGGGGCTCTTCCTCCGAGACACCCCACAGGTGAGGGCAGCGGGAGAGGGCAGTGGCTGGACTGGCTGCTGAGGGTTGAGGTCTGGGCTGGCCAGTTTCCCTGAAGGCCCCTGCTTTGCTGTTCCTTGGGTGACATCTTGTGGCTAAGACAGGTACAAACCATTGGCTGGCTGCAAAGGCTGCCAGGGAAGGCGTCTCTGGAGGAGCGGGCAGGATGCTCGGGGTGGGGGGGGGGGCCTCCTGGACACAGAAGCGCCAACCAGCCTCCCTTAATCCCGCCTTTCCCTGAACTCTGTACTAGGACAGCTCCGGATGGACCCGTCCACGTCCCCGGCACTAGACACACAAGCTCACGCAGTTCCTCTGACCTGCCCCATGTTGTGGCAGACGATAACCACTCCTCTCTCCCCACAGAGCTTTTCTACAGCGATGTGATGACAAAGTGATTCTTCCTGTTTACAGATGGGCAGCGGCCCTGAGTCCCATAGCCAGTGAGTAACCGAGCCAGGGCTTGAACCCAGCTCCGACAGGCTCGGCAACTAGGAAACCTCCCCCGACACAGCGCTGAGAACTGTGGGAGCCCTCGCACCCCATTCCCCAGGGAGGTGCAACCAAGGGTGAACATGTTGTTAGGCACAATGAGGCCTCGAGTGCTGGGACCATTTCTGCATGTCAGGCACAGAGCTGAGTGCTCCGCATACACGCCTTCGCAGGACCCTCGCCTGTGAGCTGGGGAGCGGGATGAACCCCGTTTTACAGACGAGGAACCTGAGGCTCAGAGAGGGAAGTCGCTTACCCAGAGCCACACAGAAAAATGCATGGCGGAGCCAGGATCGACCCACGTCTAGAGGACCCCTGCATCCTTTTTAGTGGCGATGGGATCCTGTCTGCCCCTCTGCAAAATGTCAGCCCCTCAGGATTGTGGGGGATCATGGGAGTGGGAGTGGAAGAGCTTTACAGAGTAGACGACGGTGCCCGTGATGGTTCAGTATTATCCTGATCCTGGTGTGCACGTCCCCTTGTGCATGTGGACCCCACAAGAGCAGGGCTGGAGACCCATGGGCTCCCTGGTGCCCAACACAGAGCCTGACGTCCAGTGAGCATCAGCAGATCAGACTGAATTTGAGTCTCTGGAGCAGGGAAAGTCCAGTTTGCCACGTCCCCCTACGTGGCCCGGTTCCACTTCCTAGTGCCAAAGTTATTGCAAGGCTAGACAGACTCCACCTCCTGATTCGTCTCGTTCAGAAGAAGAGGTGACCTTCTCTTCCTCCTGTGTGTAACAGGCTGGCACCTGGACTCCCATGGGGGGCCCAGGAGGAGAAGGCCTGCTGCTGGAGACCCCCTTGCAGACCCCATGAGAAAGCAGCAGGGCAGGCGGAATATAAATGCGGCTGTGGACACAGAGGAACAGATGAGGAGAGCCTCCAGGTGACCGGGTGGAGGGGCCCACTGGGCCAGCCGCCTCCTCTCCATGCACAGATTGAGCCCATGATGAAGATGAATGGAAACCCCTTTGCTGGAAAATGTGGAGGCAATCAAGCCGGCTACCTGCGCCGAAGGACCCGCCCATCAGCTGTGAGCAGGGGAGTGTCAGGATTCGGAATCCACGTGGCGCGCACGGAAACCAGGCACAACTCGTGATGAGCAGCCCCAATTACAGGATAAATGATACAGGACGCCCGTGAGCTTGGCAGGAATTAGCGGACTCAAACGGCGGCTGCGGGCGGGTATCAGGCAGCCCCTGCAAACAGACGACAGCTTGCAGAAAGGAAAGGCAGCGCAGATTAGTGGGGACCCCTGGCCCCAGCCGCAGGCCCCTCAATGCGGTGGCGGTAATGACCGGAACCTTCCCTGTGAGCAGCTGTGGGATTTTTAGAGGCTGTTTGAGAGGGAAGGTGGGAGGTCGTTTGGTGGGCTTTCTAGCGTTTGCTGATGAAAACAAACCTCACTCATACCTTCCAAATCCCACACCGGGAGGCGGGACTGATGAGGACACTGTGTCTTCATCTTTCCAGGCCCAAAAATCCCAATTTTTCTCAATATGTCCACTGCAGAGCAATATGTGACGATCATCCGGTCGCAGGCACCGTGGACCAGAAAGAAAGGTTTGCTGAGCGAATTAATATTGTCGACAAGCTTGCGGGGGGCATGTTTAACTCACTTCAGGTGCTCTAGAAGCACTCGCACAATGGATAAGCTAATTACAAATCATGCCTATTTATTCATTAAACAGGGCCTGGGGGAAATTCAAAGAGGCAACACTGTCTCAACTTCATTCAATTTGCAGTCTGTGATTAAACGGAACACAGCTGCAAGACTCCAGAAATATGATCTAATATCTGCCTTTTTCCTGGCCTGGACTGACCTCTGCTCTGGGGGCCACTCCTACCCTCAAGCCGGGTCTCGCCATCCTTCTTCGGGCCTTCAGATGCTCACTTGTGACTTTGGGTAAGCCCCTTCACCGGCTCATGGCTCAATTTCCTCATCTGTAAAGTGGACTCACGCATCTCTGGCTATCAGGGTTCCTGAGAGGAATGACTGAGGAGTTAACGGGGATTTTCAGAACTAAAACTGGGACAGTTCCAGGCAAACTGGGACAGTTAGTCGCTCTGCTCTTAGAGCCCCATAAAACTCTCCAAGTTCCATAAAGGAAACTAAAAATAGAACTAACTTTACCTGCAATCCTTGCAAACGCCTGGGAAGCTCAAAGTTTATTTATTATCATCAATAATTTATAAGAACCAAACAGCTAACATTTGCTTAGCATTTTCGAAATCACAAAGTGTTTTTAATTTGCAGGATGAGTGTTTCAGGGCTTTCTTTCCATTTACTCAGCACCCACTGATGGAGCTTGCCAAGCTGACGTGGGAAAAAGGAGTCTAGGAGTCTCAGCAGAGCGCAGAGCTCTTGTCCCTTGACCTCTGGGAGGCCATGAAGTTGGCTGCTCCTTGGATTCTGTGACCCTCAGCTCTGTGAACTGTTTCTGTCCCTCTCTCCTGCCTCTGTTAGAGGCTTCTACATCTAGAAAGGATACATTAATGTATCCCTAGCCAAGATACATTCAAATATTAATGTATCAGCTTGAACCATATGAAATTACCCTTTTTTGTGTGTGAATTCCAAAGTTGAATATCAGCAATTTCATATGGTTCAAACTAATAGAGTAGTAGTGAACTTCAGGCCATGATGCAACTTGGGACAACTTCATCTCTCTGAGCCTCAGTCTCTCATCTGAAAAACAGGAATCATAATAGTTTCCACATCCAAGTATTGCTGTTGGAATTATACGCGGTCAAGTGTGGCACCAACATAGCATCTTCGGTAGCACTTGCTATGGTACATAGTAGGTGCTATCTGGATTCGAGCTTTTATTTTCAGCTTTCATCTGTGTATGTCCTTCATTGTTCTGAGTTGCCAGTGGTCAGCTACGCAGCAGGCGCCCGAGGAATGTTGGTCGAATGAAAGAGCGGAAGTAAACGCATTTGTCTGCCTCCCGCTGGTGTTTCCCAAATGACCTTGAACTCCGATAGGCTGCTTCTCCCTCCACCAACTAAGGGGCTCTTCCTTTGCCCTCCATCCCTTGGAAGCCTCTTGGTAAAACACCCTGGTTCCCCATGACTCCCCAATGGGGGCCTGATGGGTTTGGAGACATGTTTCTATCCCCCCTACGGTTTCTAAAACATACAAATCATTCTGGCTGCACTTCTGTGTTTCATTCCTAGGAATGCACATTTGAAAACAACAGAGGGTGAGGTTTAAAAGCAACATGCAATTTTTATTACATATATCTCCAAATCTGCCATTAGGCCTGTCCCCGTGGTGTTATTGACCTTGATTCTTTCTCATTTGCATCCTGCATTTTTCATCCTTTGGAATATGGTGTTTTGGGACTTCTCCATCATTAAGTGGATTTACAGCAATTTCCCTGTGTGTTTTCTCCAAGGGATTCTGTTATGAGATGCACATTAAATCTCCATTAATACCTCATTATCCAACTGATAAGATTACCATGATAATGAGGCAGAAATTCTAATTGTTTCACTTCTTATTGTGCCTTCCATTTAATCCTTTACTCTACCTGGAAGTTGGTCATGATCTGGTGAGCACCAGGCCTGAAAACGGCTTTCCAAATGGGGGGCCGGAGGCTGCGATGATTGTGATCAATGGTGGTGGGGGGAAGGAAAGGAGGCGGAGTCGTGTGTCCCTGAATTTCCTGGGCCAAAAGTTTGGCGGTGGACAGCCATCTGGGGTGGGCCTAGTTGGCTTTATAGCACGCCTCTGCTCCGGTCCAGGACACGCTCGCACACACGCACATGGACACGCACATATGCACACACATGTACCCATGGATGTGCACATGGACACATGTGCATGCATATGCTCACACTCATGACCACTCACACATGTGCATGCGCGACACGCACACACGCAGGCCCACACTCCAAGTTCACGAGAGCCCAGCCTCTTGACTTCATGCTCTGTTTTCCTGTCTGCCTGGACCCCCTTCCAGACCGGTCCTAGCTCTAGAGTTCTCCATGAACCCGCCTTCCAGATTGATGAGCTCAGCTGACAGTTAGTGGCATGAGCCAGAAGACACTGGGGGCGGGGGCAGGGGAAGGAGGGATGGAGACAGTGGGACAGGAGGCCTCTTCAAGAGAAAGCCTGCGGGGACCCTCTGTGAGGAGTGCCCCCACCTCTGTGAGGCATCTCCAGGCCCCTTGGGGGTGTTTGTCTGCTTCAGGTCGGCTCCCTCCATCTGGAGGTCCCTGAGAACTCCCTGTAAGTTACCACCTCTCCCTGGTCCCGCTTCCCCCCCACCCACCCACCCCATCACGTTCAGAATGCACTGAGCTTTGCACATCACCAGGACATTCCCCAGAGTGGGTTGCTGGGATAGTAGAGGAGAGACAGGCTCCCTCTGGCCTTTATCCTGCCTTTCTGCTTGGGGAGCAGGCTCCCCACCCCGCCGGGGACCCACCCTGAGGCTGAAAGTGTTTCCAAAGCCTCTGTGGGGATCCGAGGTAGATGGAAGGGTCTTGGCCGTCAGTGGCAGAGGGTCTGTAGCTGGAGAAACAGCAGGTCAGAGGGTCCTCTGGCACACTGAGGCCAGGCCCGGCCGGAAAGGCAGGAAGCTGACCCACTTAGCGGGTGGGAACGGCAGCACACTGCCAGGCAGGGGAGCTCAGTGGTGCCCAGAGATTGTAATATGGTTGTAATCATGTGGTCTTGCTACAGTGACGGTCTTGCTACAGTTCCCTGGGGTTTAATGGCAAACTCATGCTCATTTTCCAGTTGCCTTCTGTGTGATTTCCTAGGACAGATGTAACAAAATGCCCCAAACTGGGTGGCTTAAACGCAATAGAAATGTATTCCTTCATAGTTTCAGAGGCTATGACGTCTGAAATTAAGCGTCAGTAGGGCCACGCTCCCTCTGAGATTCTGGGACGAACCCTTCCTTGCCTCTGAGCTGCTAGAGGTGGCTGTCAGTCCCTGGCATCCCTTGGCTGGCAGCTGCCTCAGTCCAATCTCTGCCTCTGTTACCACATGTTCATCTCCTCGTCGGGTGTCCCCCTCCTCCTCTGCTAACGACGCCAGTCATATCGGACGAGAGCCCACCCAAACGGTGTCATCTTAATTTTATGACATCTGTAATGTTATGGCATACGTGCTGGGGGCTAGGACATCAACGCATCTTTTTAGGGGATACAGTGTAACTCGTGATACTTTCTGACATATAGCAACGTAATCAAAATGTTAATGGTAACATTAGGCAGATACTAATACAATTGGCAGAATTTATGAATGCGTTCTCAGATGCGAGGTTTGGGCCACTGTCAGGAGGTGTCTGGGACGGGTGCAGATCAGAGTGTCCTTATTGTCCCATGTTCCACGGCAGTTGGAGATTGGCAGGGCTGGAAAGGCTTCCCGAGACCAGTCGGTTCAGCCTCATCATCTTCTTTATTATAGTTTAATTATTTTAATTCTCCCCCCAAATAATGTAAGTACATAGTTTTTAGAAGTCAAATAGTACTAAAAATTAACAAGAGCCATCTGTCCTTGGATCCATCCCTACCTCCTTCCTGAGTCCCTTTCTCCAAAGGCAATTACTTTAAACCATTTATGGCACTTCCTTCATATTTGTCAGTAATATCTTTATATCACTATTTCCCAACTCATTAACCCCAGACATTGTCTACTGACTTCCTAAATGGAACAGGAAAATGCCCTCAATTTTCCCTTTTCCATGCTGGCATTGGAGGTATAGAACAATGTCCGTGAAATCGGTATTCAGCATCTACATAAGTATTCTGCACATTGGAGCCACGTAGGAAATTTTCTCTCTTGTGTAACTTTTTGGATCCTCATGTTTTCACTTGAATCATTTTCTGGGTCCCGGTTGTTAATTCTCCTCCAACAGACCCGTAGAACCCCCCTGAGGCCTATTTCCCACTCAGTCTAATAGCACCTTGTTGGCTCACCTCCCCGCCTCCCCATCCCCCGCCTTGGTGACTTTCTCCTGAAACCCTCTGTCCTTCTCCAGTCTGGGCTGATTGCTTCTGAGACCCTCTGCACAGCTGTCACTTCAGACACCCCTCGTTTCTCTCCTTTATTGGGCCTCCTGTCCTTTGGAGCTGATGTCTTCCACTTTCTCGATATTCTGGCTTTATTCTGTGTACATACGCGATTGATAGTTTGGCTGGGTATGATATTCTAGGCAGGAGGTCACGTTCCCAGATAATTCTGAGGGCTATACGCCATTGTCTTGTCCTTTTCACTATTGCTGTTGAGCCGATAAACAGTATTTATGCCTGGGAACAGGCACTGTTCTTCTTTCACTAGCCTTTCATCTGGGGAGCTGAGTCAGTCTATCCAGGAGTTGAGCTAAGTTTGGGGTTTGTTGCCATGGTTACCTCTGTGCTTCTTGTTCGTCTAGCATTGCCTTGCTCTACTAATAGTATTGAGCATCACTTCATGTCCTTATTTGCTATACATATGTCTTCAATGATGAAGCGTCTATTGCCCATCTTTCTCATTGGGTTGCTTTCTTTTCCTCCAGCATTTCCATGTGTTTAGGGATGGGCTTGCTTTGCCAGAGGATTTTACTCACTGTCTGCTCCACCCTCAGCTTTCAGATTTGCACTTGCTGGGCAGGGAACCCTCTCTGCACCATCTCGCCCCTCCCCCAGGGGCAGACCTTGTTACTTGTTACTCCGTGTTTTCATGCCTGGCTGGGGGAGGGGCATTCATTCTCTGTTCTGGTTCGGCGTCGGTGCTGGGCAGGAGCTGGGTCTCAGTGGTCCTGCCCCTCCCCCGGTGGCAGGTGTGCTCTGATGGCTAGGCCCAGGATGTTGTTCTACCCCTCCCCCAGCGTTGGAGGGTTTTTCTGTTTGATTTTCCAACAGGATGGATCTTCAGCTGCACCCTGGGGGCTTTCTCCTGCCCTGCCCTCGGAGGTGTAAGGCTCTTATTCCATTGAGAAGACTGGAAAGGAGATATTTGAGGTGCTTCAAGCCTTTCCTACAGTGACAGCAGAAGGCCACTTGCCCTGCCTTTCTCGTGAACACCCTGTGAGGTCCCTAGAGCAGAGCCTCCGAACGGGTGGACTTCCCCTCATGTCTGTAGCTCCTGGGGATTCCAAACCTCACACTAGCTCACACTTCGCCTTTAGCACGTTGCTCCAATTTTTAAATTCTTCTTAGCAGCTTGTATGGGGGCCGAGGTGCAGACTTCCTTAGAGGTTAGTTAGTTAGTTACCCCATGACCTCAGCTCAGAAAAGGTGAGATTTTGCTGATTATCCACTATTGTTGTGGTTTGTGCTTTCACTCAGTGCCTTCATGTGCAAGGTTTCACTAGGCCCTCTAGGGACAACACAGTGCAGGACCCACAACATTCTGCTGGAGCTCATTGGGGCCTGGGGCTGGTGTCTGGGGCGGCAGGGGCTGGACCTGGGCCTCCTTTTCCCTTCCGCCTTGCTCACCCACCCATGCCTTCAGCCCCGCAGGAGGGAGACCGGGCCCCATAGCCCATTCTGCGGCTGAGTGTGAGGAGTGAGAGGTCAGGTTTGGTTGCCAGGTTCTGAATCCTGGCCCTGTCACTTGTCTGCTGGGCCACCACGGGCAGGTGAATCCCTTCCTCTGAGTCTCAGTTTCCTCATCTGTAAAATCAGAATAGTTTACCCTACCTTGTGGGTGGTCGTGAGGATAAAATGAAGACATATGTGAGGTGCCCACGGTGCCAGGCCCCTGGCAAGGGCAGAGCTGAGTGGAGAGAGGCTGCTTTGGCCAGATGGAAGCTGCCATGTTGGCCTATCAGGCCCACCATGCTCCACCGGTGTGGCTCCAAGGGGGCCACCTGGGCCTCCGCCTTCTGCAGGAACTGAGACGGGCCTGCTGTGAATTTCACCATGGAATCACCTGGGGGGAAGATTTGGGGAGCAGCGCCCCGTTAGCAAATCTGGGCTTTAAGCCGCTGTTATAGGTTGAATTTGTGCCACCCCACCCCCAACCTTCTTTATGTGTTGAAATCCTAACCCCCAGCACTCAGAGTGAGACTTGATTTGGAGACAGGGTCTTTATGGTGGTAATTAACATAATTTAACTTGAGTGTGGGTTTGGATGGAGGGGCGAGGGTTGGATGGAGGGGCGGGGTTTGGACGGAGGGGCGGGGTTTGGACGGAGGGGCGGGGTTTGGATGGAGGGGCGGGGTTTGGATGGCTGAGCATCGGGTTGGCTCAGAGAATGGTAAAGGCCTCAGGTGCTGTAGCTCTGACCACTCTTCCCAGAGGAAGCCTGATCTGGGGCATCTCAGATGATCTCGGATGATCTCAGGGTCGACAGGGCGTCCTGGGGTGAGACACACCTGGGTGCCTGGGTCCCTGAGGCCCCTCCCTCCACACTGGTCAGTAAGGCCTGGCTCACACCACTTAGGGCACAAACCCTCGTGCCTCCCCCAGAGCCACAGTGGGACAGCGGCTCACCCCAAGTTACAACCCTTGATCACCTCTGGAAAGCGCCCATCTCCAAATATCGCGACCCATTAGGGTGGGCCCTACTCCAGTAGGACTGGTCGGTCCGTATAAAAAGGCGGAATTTGGACACAGGGTACATGAAGAGAATGCCATGTGAAGATGGAGGCAGAGATGGGGTGATCCTTTTAAGACGCGGGACACAAAGTTGTCCCCGGGCCCCAGAAGCTAGGAACAGCCCTCGGAAGGAACCCCAGATGCCCGTGAGATCTGAGAAGCTGGGCTGGATCTGCACTATGCATCACAGTGTGACCAGCACCCGGCACAAGCTTGGAACAGAGCGGCACCCAGTATGTATTTGGCAAATGGATGAGTAAATGAATGAACGAATGATGCCCACGTGGTGCCACGCCCTGTGCTGGGTGCTGGGAACACAGAGAGAAAAGTCCGAGAAGAGGCTAGCTGCTGCCTCCGTTATTCTCTGCAGGGCCCTGTCGGCTGGGGAGGGGGAGAGGGTCAGAGGTGAGCCGACCCATGAGTGACTGTGACACATTTAAGTGAAGGTGTCCAGGGCCCTCAGGTGAGCCAGATAAGAGACTTGGCTGAGAACTCAGAAGAAGCAAGGCTGCTGTCAGCCAGTGAATCCTGGAGGACTTCCTGTAGGAGGTCTCACAGGGGGAGGACTGACATGGGTGGTGTTTAGGAGGAGTGGGTGGATTCCAGACATAGGGAATGGCTCATGCAGATGCAAGCCCAGGGCCCACACCTGGAATGTCTTTTACTTTGCTCTCACTTCAGGCTGTGGGCTTGCCCAGGTTTTGATTTCTAGGATGATTCTTACAATTAAGGAGGAAGATCTTGTTCAAGTTAAGGAATGGTTAGTCTTCCTGGTGTAAACAGAAGTTATAAACAGGAGATGCAAACAGATTCTGAGCTACTGAGTTCACTCCTGCCTCCGGGCTCAGCCCCTCTGGTCCATTCTCCACAAGGCACCGAGTATAGCTCCTCAACCCTCCATGGCTCCCCATTGCCCTCCTCAGTATGACTGCAGGTTCCTCCGAGCTCTCCTCTCTCACCTCTCGGTCTTCCCACAGGCCTCTGCCCACAGCACTCCTCACTCCTTAAATGCTGCCTCTTCAGAGCAGCCTCTCCTGCTGCTGGCCTAGATCAGGGGTCCCCTGAGCTCCCCAAGCTCAGCACTCATCAGGTTTTGTTGGATCAGAGCCCCCGCCCCTCCCGGTCATCTCTGTGCACTGCTGAATCCTGCTCAGCAGCCTGAGCTGGCCTGCCCGGGGCCAGTCCCTGCAGCCTGGCCAGAATCCACGGGGCTGGCTTTACCCTCGGGGCGGGGGACGCACAGCTGCGTTTTGGCTGAGGCGGGAAAGGAGGGGGCTGCCTCTCAGAGACAAGCCCTCCTTCCCCATCATTCCTGATTTAGGGGTTCCCTTTGCTCTGCTTCGGGAGCAGTCCCCATGTGACAAACCCGGGCTCCCATCTTGTGGCTGTGGTAGGACAGAGCCCGCTGGTGGGGCCTGAAGCAGCGCGTGTGGCCTTGCAAAGGGCAGTAGGCTATGTTCACCAAAGGCCTTGAAAACGACTGTGCCCCAGCAATCCCACCACCAGACATTTACTCCCAGAAATAATCTGACAACTTCACAAAGACATGAGCAGGGATGTTCGTGTGGCGTCCGAGCTGGTGTTGTTAGCAAACACGAAGAATCAGAAGTCGCCGAAATGACAAACGACAGGATTAGGAGGGTGACGGGTACATAGCAGGGGCTCTAGAAATTCTCGACTAAACGACTGAAATTGTGGTGCTTTCATTTCGTTTACTCTCGTGTCATCCTCACGAGCTTCGAAGTCGATCCTATTACTAGCCCCACTTGGAGAAGGGCACGTGGCCGCGGTGTGGGGGCCAGAATCCGTGCTCAGCGTGGTCTGAACCCAGGGACCGAGAACGAATGAAGCCCGGAGTCTGAGGGGGAGGGAAGGACACCAGCGAGGACACTCCAGCGAGTGACTCTGTTTTATCAGGCCCGTGCAGCCCTTACGTCAAGGTGGGTTCAGCGCGGACAATGGCAGTGGCCCTGTGCCTCGTTTGCTTTTCCTGGGAATGAAGAGAGCCAGCTCCTGGGCCCAGTCCAGCTGCCACGACCTAGTCTGAGGGGACCTGTCCGGGGCAGGTGTCACTCTCACACGTGGCAGGACGTAGTGGTTATGAGGAGGGACTCTGGAGCCAGCACGCCCTGGCTCATATCTCAGCCCCACCCTCCACCACGCACCAGCAGCACGACCTTGGACAAGTCAACTTCTTTAGCCTTGGTTTCTCCATCTGTAAAACAGGGGTAATAATAATGCCTACTTCACAGGGTTGTAGTGAGGATTCAATACTATTTGTAGAGAACATAGAGCAGTGCCCGGCACAAGTCAGTCCAGCACTCGTTTAAACACACACACACACACACACACACACACACACATGCAACACACACACATAATTGTTAGAAAATGTTTGAGAGTAATTTGAGGAGCACATATCACATTTTCATATGCGCGGCACTGAGTCAGCAATCCTACTTTGTGGACTCTCTCTGATAGACACACGCCAATTCCTGATGATAAATTTTTAAGGATGTTTACTGCAGGAGCATTTGTAAGGACAAAAAAAAAAAAAAAAAAAAAGGAAACAACCCAGACGTACCTCAGAAGGGGAGTGGTTAAACGAGTATGGTACGCCCGCACGTGGAACACAGTCCAGAAGTGGAAAAAAAAAGCGTCCTGTATATTAGGCTAAATCATCTGAAATTGCTAACATTTGACCAGTTTTGACTTACAGAGTGGTGAAAAGGCCATTTCAGACGATTCGCTCTAAGGCTATGCACTTGGATTACAGTAGGTTGAACCGTGCTGACACACAGACCTAAACATGCAATGGATAATCATGACAGAAGTGGTTTTGTTGCTAATGTCACTGCCCCAGGGTTGGGGCATGAGATCAATGAAGAGAAGTGCTCTCTTCCCGGAGGTGATTCAGGGATCCAGGCTGAGGAAGAGTCTGACGCTTGAACAGGTGTTCTTCCAAGGCTGCTGTGTTGAACGTTGTCCCAGCTGGCCAGCAGGGAGAAGGAGCATGCAGGAGCATGTCGGGGGTTTAATAGCCCAGGCCTGAGAGGGGCACTCCTTAACGTCACCTCACACCCCACAGCAGAGAATTGAGTCCTATGGCCACACCTAATTGCAAGGAGGCTGGGGAGCGTGGTCTAGCCATGTGTATGAAAAGAGGGAAAAATGGGTTTTGGTGGATGGACAGGCTGTCTCTGCCCCAGTAGTCTCTAAGCCTCAGTTTCCTCATCTTTAGAATGGGGCTGACAATAGCAGCTACTGCCCAGTAAATGGCATAACGTCGGTGCACTCAGCACAGCCCCTGGCCTGTAGTGAATGCTCAATAAATATCCTAGAGATCCCTGGTAGCGCTGAGTTCCAACTGCCCACAGGGGTGACTTGCCTGGTAACTCCAGCAGATTGTATTTCTCCACATGCTCGTGTTACAAATGGGTCATCGACATCCTTCCACCCTTGAACCTGAGCAGACCTTTGTAACCGATGGCGGAAGTGATGGTACATGACTTCTGAGGCAGGTCATAGCCGGTTTCCACCTGGCGTGTTCTCTCTCTCTCTGTCTCTCTCTCTCTCCTTGCTCTTGGAACCTAGCCACCATATTTCAGGAACCCAGGCCACCTGGAGAGACTACATGGGGGGTTGGCAAGCAGCTAGGCCCCCAGCGGACACCCAGCATCGACTGTCAGATGGCGAGTGAGTGACCTGCAGATATTTCCAGCCCAGGCTCTGAGTTTTGCAGCCGAGGCCCCAGGCATTGTGCAGCAGAGGCAATTCATCCCTGTCTGCATCCCTGACCCACAGCAATCATGAGAGGGAACGAATAATACTGTTGTTTTAGGCTGGGGAGTAGTTCGTTAGGCGGCAATACATGACCCATAATAGTCGTGCACTCCGGGTTCATGGCTTCCCTTTTCTTATCTTCTTTCCACTCCCTGTCTAGTTTTTCCTGGGATCACCCCCTAGCTCACTCCCATCTGCATGCCAGTTCTTACCTCAGGGGCTGCTTCTGGGGGAACCCCAACAAGGCAACATGTGGAAAAGATACACCTAGAAAAACGACAAATTGAAACGTATTTAGTGCTTCTTTGGAAATGGGTTTGAGAACCAGAAACTTTACATTTTATTTACTACATGCCTGAACTATTTACGTCTTAAACAATTCTTCATTATAATTTTGAAATATATAAAATGTTCCCATCAAACCCCATTCAGGTCTCATTAGGCCCAGTGCGGGACCGCGTGAGTCGCTCTCTGAGAAGGTGAGCCTCAGACTCAGACTTTTTGCACCGGCCGGCAGCTGAGCTGGGGTGTGGGACTTCTTTTTTTTTTTTTTTCTTTAGTGCTTTAAATAAACTAAAACAATTGTGGTAAAATATATGTAAAATCGAGCATTGAAACCGTTTTCAGCATACCGTTCAGTGGCATTAAGCCCATTCACATTGTGGTACAAGCATCGCCACCGTCCATCTCCAGAACTTTTTCATTTTCCACAGTGGAAGCTGCCCCATTAGACACTAACTCCCCCTTCTGTCCAACCCCAGCCCCTGGCAACTGCCATTCTTTCTGTCTCTACGAATTTGACTGCTCTAGGGACCTTATACTAGTGGAATCAGTATTTATGTTTTTGTGTCTGGTTTATTTTACTTGGTGTGATGATTTCTTAAGGGGTCCTAGGATAACTCTCCTGGTTGCTGCCATCCGTGGCCCTGCTCCCTGGCCCAAGACCTGTACTCACCCCGCACAGGTGAGGCTGGTGGACATGGCTGTGGGCTGTGGCGGGCGGAGGAGGCTGGCAGACATGGCGAGCCTGAGGTGGCTGGCCAGACACTCTGTTCCGGACCAGCTCACGGTGCCTCCCCATCCCCAGTTCCGAGCAGAATTGTTGGGCGAGGGTTAATCAACATTCAGTCATGTTTCCAAGTTTAAATGGAGCATTTGTTTAATTATGTGTAAGTAGCAATACATTGTGGCCATTATCTAAATCACTATTTTATTTCCTGGATGTGGTTTCATAATGCAGGGTTTCTGCTCCAGCCTAGCATCATTAACAGCGAAGAGTTAATGAATATAAAAGCGTAAAGGCTAATTACACTTTAATTTACAATCATGGTCTCATTTTGGGACCACATGAAATCTGTTTTGAAAACAATTAAAAAAAAAAAACCCACTCTTGCCCTGGTAAGTGGAGGGACCCCGGCCAGGAGCCGGGTTCTGTCTGCCACGTCGTGGCTGAGCGGCACTGTCTGGCACCGACGCCCTCCCTGGCGCCATTACTGGGAGGCTGGTGAGGCCAAGTTCAGCACCCTGTGACTCTGTCTTCTGTTCCGGCAATTTCCCCCTTGCCGTCAGTGTCTGCTCTTGTGGCTGCTGGGGAGAGTTGGGGACACCCTGTCTGGAGCACTGGTGGGCAGACCACACTGCTCTGACATGGCCTCCCCTAGAGCCAGGCCAATTGGACCCCTTGGTGTTTTTAAAAGTGGTGATGATGGAGGTTGGAGGGAGAACGCTGATAGTTGTTAAGTTTCTCTGCGTGCCAGGCGTGAGAGAGGACTTGGTCCTTGCAATGGCTTATTAACAGCAATTAACAGCCTCCCTGAAATCTGAATAAGTCCCTCTGAAATGGGGCTATGGAATCGTTGTTTCTTTTCTGAGGTACAATAGTGGCATTGTAGTTATGTAGAAGAATGACTTATTTTTGGGGAGATGAAAAGAAGTTTGGAGGTGGAGGGTCATGATGTGTACCACTCCCGAATGGCTCAGAAAAAATATTATATATATTATATATAATATATATATAATATATATGTGTGTGTATATACACACACACACACATTATATATATATATTAGAGAGAGAGAGAGAGAGAGAGAGAGAGAGAGAGAGAGAGAGAGAGAGACAAAGAGATAAATGGGCCAAGTATGAATCATTGTTGATGGAGGGTGTGCAATTGTTCATTGTGCAATTCTTTGAACTTTCTTCTTTTGAAAAATCTTATAATAAAAATTGGGAAAAGACATGGTCCCCACTGGCCGTCATGAACCGCTTAACCTTCTCTTGTTAAATAAACTTCTTTTCTCTCAAGTGAGGTCAAAAGTTCATTTAATGAAGCCCAGCCTTTGTATGAATTTGCATTATGGATTACTGGAGTCTGGAATAATAATGAATCGGATCATCAAATAACAATTAATCAGACAAATATGCAAAAAAGTAAAAAAGCAAAAATAAAGCTGGAGAGAAGGTGTCCTGCAGTGGGGTGCCGTTGCCTTTTGCTTTTCGAACCCTCAATTCTGGCTCCTCTTGTAAAGAACAATCACTTATGAACATCCCACCAGCTCTTGCCCATTATGTCCAAGGGGGCAGTAAAGGGTTCAGCTCAGCCATGGCCCGTGGAGAGCAAACGAAGCCACCTCTGGAACGCATCCTCAGGAAACCTGGAGGCCAAGGGCTTGTCGTAGTTAAAAAGTTTTGTTAAAAGTAACAGTAGGGACAAGCGACATAGAAAAAACCTGAAAGGGAATAGCAAACATTTCTTTACAATTCAAACGATACACTGCATTTTAAGATTTTCTGCATTTCTACACAGGATTTGCTGAGTCCGCCCAGCTCATAGGTCCAAGGGCTGTGACCCCCAACACACGCGGGAGCGGGGAGGGGAGGGGGTCTGTGGGGGGGGAGGGCGGGGTGGGTAGTCATGTGACTCCGCCCCCTTGGCCATAGCCGATTGGATGAGGCCAGGCCCTGGTACCCAAGTCAGGCCAATCAGAATGCCTTCCCCAGGAATTTGGAAAACTCAGCTGTAGGGTGGGCGCTGAACACAGGGCCTCCCATTGGCGAATGGGAGGGAGGCACTGGCGATACAAAGGCGGGGAAGGGAGAAACCAGGGTATTTCTCCCGGCGTCGCTCTGCCTTGGGCATCCTCTGACATGTGTCTGCGTTCCATCTGCAGCTCCAGCTCCCCCCAGATGCGCCCTCCCTGGTTGCATCTTGCACCCGGTGGCCCTGTAAATCTCACCTCTTCCCTTTGTGACCCTTGGTCCAGGGAGAAATGTCTTCCTACGGCAGCAAGGTCGGGGGCGCTGCCCCGTCCCATTTGGCTTCTCAGCTCTTCTGCCCTCTGTGTAATTTCTTCCTGGATCAAATTTCTCCGTTTAAATACTGTCTTCCTGTCCGTTAGTTGAACACTAACTGATACACATCCATTATCTCATTTCCCCCTCGAAATGCTCCTCTGAGGGAGAGCTCAGGATTCCCACTTTGCAGATGAGGAAGCTGATGCTCAGAGAAGCTAAGTAATGTGTCCCAAAGTCATACAGCTTGTCGTAGAGCTCAGAAGCTCTCAGAGCAATTATAACTCTATTGTACTGTGCACTTTTTAATAATCACCTCTATTGTTAGAAAAGTTATTAAAAACAAAACAAAACAAGTCCTAACCTCTAGATCCTTCCAGCCCTGCCCAACTGGGCAAGTGCATGACTGATTGGCAGGCTCTGGAGTGGCCCCACGGGCCTAGGAAACTTCCTCAGGCAAGTCCAGCCTCTCTGAGCCCCAGCACAGGGCAGGGGCTGGTCCTGGAATCCCACGCCTCAGCTTACTGGCCGACAGACAGCCCTTGGGCACATGGCCTTGCCTCTGAGCCTCTCTCCTCTGGTGCATGAGAGAAGTCACATCTAGAAGGTGAGCTCTTTGAGGGGGTCCCTGTCTCCACCTGGAGCCTGAACACCCACACATAGCCTGGAGCAGAGTCACACCCAATAGGCCGCTCAGGTCTTTCACCAGTGTCCCCTTTTTCTGGGGGTGCAGCTGCCTGTGTGGCAATCCCGAGGAGGGAGGTGGATGCTGCATGTACCCACCTGTGGCCCTCCGAGGCCCATGACCAGTGCCACCTGTTCTCATCTACTTATGATTTTTCTTGCTTCGAAAATGTTTATTTTTCATATCCATAAAATGTTGGGCTTAAAGAGCTGGTTATGTTTTCTCCTGACACATATGAAATTAAATGTGTAACTACTAGAGTAAAAAATGCTCCTGGGAGACCATCCTTTCCACTTAGGTATTAACAGTACAGGCTGGGGTGAAACTATGGCCCCTCATCTGTTAGCTGAGTGACACCGGACAGGTGACTTCTTCTCTCTGAGCCTCAGTTTTCTTACCTATAAAATGGGATAATCATGGTCCCTACCTGGGGTTATTGCCAGGGTTCCTTCAGCTAATCCAGAAGCTGGAGGATGGGACGCCGCCTGCAGGTATTATTATGATGTTGTTTATTGTCATTTTATTATTGTTTTGTTATCATCGCCAGCATGACAGTGGGCTGAGTGGGTCCCTGTGTGTCTGTGGACTGAGAACCAGCGTCCAGGGGTTCCCAGATGCCCTCAGGCTGGGCTGGGGTGAGGATGGGTGCCATCTCTGCTGTGGGGCTGCCACCACTGGTGCTGAGGGATGGAAATTTCTGCAAAAGCAGATTTATGCACCCGCAGAGGGGAGCGCTCCCTGGGGTGCCGACACAGGCACTTCACGGCACTTACGGAGTGGCCTCCCTCTGGGGAAGCTGGGAGGCTCCTGGCTCCTGGTGACTTTCTATCTCTGCTGCCTGGCAACTTCTCCCCGCAGGCCTGACCCCTTTTGAGCATCCAATGCAGATCCTCCCCTTTGGAGCCTGTCAGCATCAGAGGAACCCATTGCAAATTCTGTCCCACTGCGCAGGGGCTGTGTGACTCTGAGCACGTTGCTTAACCTCTCTGAGCCTCAGTCTCCTCAAGTGTAAGACGGTGACGATGATGAGACCTACATACCTTGCAGGTTCAGCTGTGCAAGTCCGTACTGAGCCCCTGGCTGGGGTAGTAAAGCGATGGGGATTCAGCATGGAGCAGAGAACCTGGCAGGCTAGAGAGGGGGAGGTGCTATCATGACAGTAAGAACGGCCACATTTATTGAGGCCCCACCATTGGCAAGGCGTGGTGCTGGGTGCTGGATGTTGGCTGACTGTCCCATGTCAAAGCTCACACACCGAGTGGACAAGCAGGGATTGGAACCCAGGCTGGGCTGACTCCAAGCATAGGCATATAGTCCCTCTGTGACAGGTTCCAGCTGCCTCGGTTTCTTCCACTGCACCAAGGACACATGGTGCTGTCAGTCACTCCTTGAGGTTTGTGGTCCAAACTTGGGGAGCCCTCTCGGGACCTTCAAAAGTTCTGAATCCATAATGTTTGGGAATTGGGCACTTCTGCTGACAGGAGGCCCCCTAGTCCTGCCTCAGTCCCTCTCATGGCTGGTGGGACAGGCACCTTCTTGCCTCTTCTGGCTTGGCTCTCCTAGAGCTCATGTGCAGTAATTGGGGTTGTGTACTGCACAATCCCAGGGGCACTCACTGTTCATATTAAGGCAGGGCAGATTTTTTGAAAGTTATGATAGTTTTCTGAAAGAGGAGTAAAGGGAAAGTAAGGGTGCCTCTTCCTGATTCGCACAGAGATGCCACGTGGACCAGAATCATTTCTACTTTGGTAGAATGATATCTCCACCCAATGACCTCCCACTCAGCCTTCAAAGCCCAGCTCCAGTGATCCCTCCCTGGGAAGCCTCTCTCCTCTGCCAGGCTGTGAGCTCCTGCTTTGGGTGGGACTCCACCCATCTCCTGGCCTTTGCCTGTCCAAGGAAAGGGTCCATGGGCATCCCAGGAGGCCAACCTGATCCTGAACCAGGAGGCCATATAGAGTTTCACGTGTACCTAAAAAGTTGGAGCTGGGACAGCTGGCCAAACTTTCACCACCCCCGTTTTACAGATAGAAACACTGAGGCCCAACACTGTAAATGACTTACCCAAGGCCTCACATCCTGTGAGTTAGGAGCTCACATCCTGACTCACTCCTGAGGCTGTTTGCATCCACTTCCTCTGCATGGTGGGGAAGCCGCCAAGGGCTACAGGACAGTCTGGCAATGGGGACAGGAACATGGAGACATCCAGGCCACCGTCCAGTGGCTCTGGAAGTCAGTTCCAGTGCTTCCGGGTGAATTCCTGACATGGAGCCAGGACGTCTCACTCCTTTGGAGACTGGTATTCTGGCAAAACTGTAAGGTGCAGATTCTGGGGTCTGGGCTAAGGGTCTGGGGGCTGGAGTGCAAACCCCTCCTGCAGCTGCCTAGGCTCAAAGTGACCCTCCACCCCCTGCCTGCTTGGCCCCCATCTCCAGCTCCCCTCCTCATCTGATCCACTTTATCCTTCCGAGATTTATTCCTGGGCCTCAGAGCCTGGAGATAATTTGCTGACAAAGCCCCGTCCTCGGCAGGTGCTTTAATTGGTTTTGTGGGAGCCGGGCTGGGAGCATCTATTTAGAAGGAAACAGAAATTACGGCCGTGCCGCCTGTCCTTTCTCTGTAATGGGGACTGTGGAGTGTGTCTCGTGTGTGCTGGGGGAAGGGTGGCTCTGAGAAAAGCAGAGTCCTGGTCACAGGGAACCCCATGTCTGTATTTCGGGGTGCAGATGTCTGGGGTGTCTGGGCCCGTGAGAAAAGGGGCTGCAGGCCAGGCCCCTCCCCAGTCTTGGAGCAGCCTCAGAATCAGGGCAAGGCAGCTCCTCAGCCTCACAGAGCTGAGGGTGAGAGAAGGCGCTGGGATTAGGGGGGCCGAGCAGTGAGGGCATGGCTGAGGTTAGAGATTGGGGCCTCGTCCCCATCCTTCCTCAAGGACACCTAGCCCCTGCCCTGTGAGCACCTTCGAAAACACAAATCGCATTTGTAACTCCTTAGTTCAAAACCCTTCCATATCTCCCCACTGCCCTCAGAAAGAAGCCGAGTTCCTTAGCTTAAGCTTCAAGGTCCCTCACAGTCTGTCTGCCGTCCCCAGCCATGTCGTTCTTTGCTCCTGTTCCCAACTGCTCATTATCAATAGTCTAGTCTTCCCTTCTAGGCACCTGTGTGTCCCACCCCGTGCTAACCATGCAATTGCCCCATGACCGATATCATCATTCTCACTCTCATTTTACAGATGAGGAAAGGAGGTTCAGAAAGGTTGTCACATGCCAGAGGCCACACAGGGCTGGGGCTCGAACCCAGTCCTATCCAGGGCCCAAGCCTATTCTCTTAACTACCAAGGTATAGATGGAGCCAGGGAAGCTCCCTCAGGCCTCTAAGCCCCGTATCTTCCCCTGAAATAGCCCCGCCTGCATTTTTCCACTGGCAAACTCCTACTCACCCTTAAACCAGGCGTGACGTCCCTTCTCAGACTGACTCCTGCCATGCCCAGTCTACCCTTTGGGCTTCCCCAAGCCCCAGCCAGGCCCTCACGTCAGTTCTGATCTCTGGGTGTGTCACTGTCTGTGTCAGAATCTGTCCCCTCCATTCCACCCCTTCCAAGACTGAGAGCCCCAGCTGAACTATTGATTTTACAGAGTGGGGTCACAGCCCTGGCAGCTCAGGTGGGTCAACGATCCTGGGACCTGGACTTGTCTCACCTGGGCTACTTTCCTCGTGTGATTTTTCTGACCACAGCTGCTCTGGGTGACCCTGAGCAGCGCCCCGTGTCTGGGTGGACTCAGTTTGCCCGTCTGTCAAACGGGACGGTCAGCCTAGAGGCATCTGACACTCGGGGACTCTGAGGGCCAGGCTTAGGCTGGAACCTCACTCCATGTGACCTGTGTGATTGTGGCTCTTGTGAAGTAGGCATGAATGGGTGGCACTCCCTGTCGCAAGGCCAGTGCTGATGCCCACCCCAGCCTGGGTTCCCAGCCTGGTGGCCACAGACTGGGTAGGGGTGGGCCCTGGCAGAGCTCCGAAGTGTCTCGGACCCGGGCCGGAACCGCAGCTCCGCCACGCGCCTGCTGCTTGTCCGCGCCGGCAGGCCTCCTGGCCTCGCCGAGTCTCGGCTTCATCTGTAGTTTGGAACAATAATAATGCCCCTCCACGGGGGCGATTTGCCGTGAGGATTACAGGACAGGTGCACAGGGCCCAGCCCAGAGCATGTGCCCAAAGGTGACCTATTGTCACTGGTGCAAAAAATGCTGAGTGCCACGTGCCTGCTGGGGGCGGCGGTGGGGGCTGCAGGATCTCAGCCTGGACAGACAACCAGGCCACCTCGCAGAGACCAGGCCAGAGCAACGGGGTCTGCTCAGGTCTTTTTTTGCCCCTGGGGCCCATGGTAGGCAGCGAGGCCGGTCTCCAAGGGTCTTCTTTCCTCGTGTGATTTTTCTGACTCCAGGGCGGTGTTACATAGTTCCTGGGGACAGATGGGCAGGGTGTGGGTGGGGGCTCAGGAGGGGGCTGGAGGCTGGCGTAGCTTCCTGGATGAGGCAGGAAGTACTGCTTTGGAGGCCACCCTTGTCAGTGGCCCAGGACGGGACAGGTGGGGTTCAGCTGCCTCAAGTCCAGCTGCCCCAGAGTCAAGGATCTGTCCTGGTTTCTCCACTTCCAGGTTGTGGCCTGAGCCTCAGTTTACCCCTCTGTAAGATGCAGAAACAGCCTTTTCCTGTGGCAGCGGTGGGGCAGGCCAGGGCAGGGTGGGGGACAGTGGCTCTCGCGGCACCCGGGAGTGGAAGAGGCAGGCAGTTTGAGAGACAGACAGACCCGCCACGGAGGCAGGCCAGGGGCGCCCGGGCCTTCCGCCTGCGCGATGCGCGATGCGGCCCGCAGGTGGCGCCCACGAGGCCTGCGGTGGCGGCTCCCTGGCCGGCTCGCGCGGCCGGTGTCTCCGCCGTCCTCGTTCCCGCGTGTCTGTCACCGCCGCCGTTGGTCCGTCCTTCCGCGGAGACCCCCGTGTGTGTTTGGGACGCCGGGGGTTGCACCCCGGCCCTCCGAGGCCAAGGCCCAGACTGAGCGGGCGACCAGGGGCGGGAACAGAGGGGTGCTCGGGGGCCGTGCGTGTCCCCGGGGATACCTGCGTGTGGCGTGCATGGGTGTGAGGGGCGGGGGTGCTGGCAGGCGTGCTCTGTTGGGCTGGACTCTTCCTTTGTTCCTCCCCCGAAGGCCCAGGGGGTGGGATGACTTGCCCCTGTCCAAGCCCTGGTGTCCTGGTGTGTAAAAAGGGGCAAGTAGTTCCTCTCTCTAGGTAGCTGCGAGGACTGAGTCAGGGCAGGCCGCCTGGAGGGGCAGGGACGGTCCTCGGAGCACTGAGTGGGAGGGGGTGACGGGCCAGCAGGGGTTAGAAGAGGGGTGGGGGAGGGGAGGAGGCTCCTGACGGGGGAGGGCGGGGGCTGGGGCCGTGTGGCCACAGTGAGGGGCTGCACCAGTGAGGGAGGGTAACGGCAGAGGCGGGGGATCCCCATTCTTGTCTTACCGAGATCAAGGGTGGGGGGCTGCGGCTTTCCTGGGGGGCTCAGAATTCCCTCCTCCAGCCAGGGGACAGGGAACCGGGATCCGGCAGGCGAGATGGAGGGAGGGGGCAGAATAACTAACTGCTGGGCCGGACCCAGGTGAGGGGAGATGTTTGGCAGCTGCAGGAGGGCCCCGGAGCCCCTGCCAGCTCAGGTCACCAGGCCGGAGCCCACCAGTGACAGGGCTGGTCGCATCCCTGAGGTCTGCCGCCCGCCCCGCCCTCCTCACCCCTCCTCTCTCTCTGTGGCCTCGTCCTGTGCTCACCTCCTGTGGTCCCCTTCTCTCCTACCCATTCCCCACGGAACAGCTGGGCGGCTCTTAAACCCACACGTGACCATGAGCCCCCTGCTTTAAAACCCAGAACCGGCACCTTTTTGCTGCTGGACCGAGTCCTGAGTCCTAACCCACCTTCGGGGCCCCATCTGCCCCTCAGCTTCCCTCTCGCTGCACCCCATTCTTCTGTGGTGGGTGAACTGGGCCCAGGAACCCCTGAATGCCAGGCCTGGGGCAGAGTGGTGCGGGCCGGGCTTTGGGGTCTGAATCAGGACCCTCCTCTCTCACCGCTGTGTTCCTGGGGGCACACCCCACCCTCTCTGCCTCCCAGCTTCCTGATCTGCAGGATGAAAAGTATCCACCTCACCAGGGAGCTGTGTCAGCACAGGGCCTGACGCCCGGCCAGGGCTAGACGCGTGTAAGCCATGATTTTATTGTCATCAGCGCCTGTCCAAGGAAGTTTCATCCAGCCTCTTAACCCAGCGCTCCAGGAAGCCGCCACCTCCCCCGCCCCCACCCCCCCATCCCCACGTGAGACAGCACCCCTCTTCTCTCATCCCTCAAGGCTTTGTTCCCACAAGTGTGGGGGGACCAAAGTGTGGGGTGGGGCCATTGTCACAGGGAGGGGCTGTCGTCACCCGCTAGGGCTGCCCGAGTCTTCAGCGACCCTTCTCAGAAACTCTGACCCAGACGGGGAGAGTGAGCAGGGCACCTGGCCACGGCGGGGAGAGGGGCAGGAGCCCTGAGAGGAACTTGGAGAATAAAGAGACACTGGGGTTTTGACATCATTTTCAGAGAATTGAAACGATCAAGAAAGACTCCACATTCTGCCCCGGACAAAGGGAGGAAGACATTCTGAGCCCTGAGTGGGGCAAAATTTGACCTGAGCAAATTATCTTGGGCAGGGAGCTGGGCACATCACCAGCAGGAGAAAGGTGGCTTGATTAAAGGGCCATTGTTAACTAAATGCTTTCCAAATGCTTGGTTTTTCATTGTTTGTGTTGTCTAGGGTGAAGAAAAATGTACCCTTTCCCATCATCAGAGAACAAGAGAGTGATGACTTCCATTTACCACATACCTGGTCCTCCTCCTGTCTGGGATCCCGTCGCTGACGATTGTCAGATGTTGCTGCTTCAGGAGGGAGATGAGAGGAAGGGGCGCCAGCCCCCACCCCTTCATCTGAGGCTTCCTCTCCATCAGCTCTGAGCTCGCTGGCAGTCCGTCTGGTTCCTTCCCTTGCCCCCGACCCCCAGCAGGACTGGGCACAGAGGACTGGCATTGTTGGGAAGGGTTTGAGGGATCCTGAAGGGCTGGGGGTTAGGGCTTTTTTTTTTTTTTTTTAATCCTAAAATCATTATTTATTGAGCACCTACTGTTTGCTGGGATCCAGGCTGAGCATTGGGGGCCCTGCCTCCAGGAAGCCCCAAATCTACCACGGGCTGGACACTAATTACGCATTATTTCATTTCAAGAAGTTTAAGGGCTCATAACAGGGCATGGTCTCCCCTGGAAATGCCAGAGCTGGGACCTCAAGAGTGAGAGACCCAAAGATACAGTTTAAACAGAGAGGCCAGCCAGGGAAGTGCCGTTTCTGAAGCAGGAAGGATGTTATTTTTCAGAGACAGGAAGACAGTGGTGGGGACTGACGTAGGTTTGGCCTGCAGAAGACAGCATGCAAGACCTTAGGCTGGGAAGGAATTTGGGTTTGTGTTCAAAGGGAGAGGAAGGGTCTAGGGAAGAAGGGAGGGCCAGGCCACGTGGGTTTTCCCAGGCTCCAGGCTCCTTGGCGTCTTGGTCAGGGAAACGGACCTGTATTCAAAGCCTGCTGGTCCCACAGAAGATGGGCCGGTAGGGCAAACCTGGATCTGATCCAGGGGAGGCAGAGCGTGGTGGGCAAAAACATTGTCTCTGGAGAGAGAGAGAGACATGCCTTGAAATTCTGACTCTCCCACATACCGGCTCTATGCTGGGCTGCTGGGCCTCTCTGAGCCTTAGTCTCCTCATCTGTAAAGTGGGAATAACGATCATTCCTGTCTCCTGGTAGGGCTGTTGGAAAGACTGAGATTACAGAACATGTGTGAAGTACTCGGCACGGCACGCAGTAAGAGCTCAGTAAATGTGAACTGTTATTACTATTATAGATCTCGGAGGTACCAGTACAAGTCCTACCTCCAGACCTTTGCATATGATGGATCCTCCGCTCAGAATGTCCTGGTCCAGCCGGTGTGTGTACCCCTCCTCGTCCTTCAATGCCCAGGTGAGGGGTGTTATCTGGACGCCCTCTGCAGGCACCCTAGCACGCAGCTGACATGGTTCATCCCTTTGTGTGCACCCCTTCCACAGCAGTTACTCACCGATGGCTGTCCCCCTCTCCCAGACTGGCCACCAGGGGTGCTGGGCCTGTTCTTTCTGTGTCTGCAGGGCCCAGCCAGAGGCTCAGGGCCCCGAGACCATGCTTTCTGTATCGCCACTTGAATTTTAGATCTCTTTCTCTCAGATGAGCAGAGCCTGGCCGAGCTCAGATCTTGAGGGCCCAGTGGTGGTGGTAGAATGCCAGACAGCTTAGGGGGCAGCCGGATCCACACCGGCCCGGGCTGGGCGAGGTGTGAGGAAGGAGCCTGGCAGCTCAAGGCGGACCGAGGCACCTGTGGTGGAGATCGAACCCACGTGAGAGGTGGTGGCCATTTTTGTTGAGGGCATCCTTGAGCACAAATATAAGTAATGGGGGAACGAGAAATGTGGGGGTCCCTCTTGGGGCCAAGGTCCAGGTGGGCCGATGCCTAGGCCCAAGGGCAAAAGTAGTCCAGCAGGCCTGGGGTTTTGGGTCAGTTCCGGCCCGAATGGGAGACCCAGGAGGCCCTGTGCTTGGGTTTTGAGTGGAGAGGAGAGGGTTTTAATGTCCTCAGTGAGGGGAAGTGCAGCCAGGCAGGGGGTAGATGGCTTTCTCCGGAATCCAGATCGCGCTTTAAATAATTTGTTTCAGAATTAATGTCCATTCACCCATTTTCACAGTTCCAGCTCATTGGAAGATTAAATAAAATCCCGCACCCCTCCCCCAAATGGAGGAGAGACCGACCGGCCTGTTCTTTCTGGCTGGGCTGGCTGCCTGAAGCCAGCGCAGGAAATAAATCTCTTAGAGAAAACCACTTTGCTCACACAATTTCAATCCAACAGGGCATAGTGGCCCCAGTCACTTCTTGTTTTATTTAGCTGATAATCTTTTATTGTATTGGGAGACCCTCACAGAAGCAGCGTGTCCTTACAGTCTGACTCCACAGCCCCCACCCCTCCAAATAGCTGGGCCGCCCAGGCTGGGCCTCTTTAGTGCAGCACATTCTCTCCCCTTGCCCGAGGGTCCTCCCTTGCTGCAGACAGCGGTGCCAGGAACCCAGGAAGGTCACTGCTCAGGTGCCAGGGCACTGGGGAAGGGACAGGCCGCAGCTGGCCATGGCTCCAGGGCACAGGCCAGGGCCTCTGTGGAGGTAGAATGCCAACACTTCGCCTTTTGTGTGCCAGGCTGTGTGTGTGTGTGTGTGGTGGGGTGGTGGCTTACCAGCAGTGAGACCCTGGGCAGAAATCCAGCTGAGGCACATCATTCATTCATTCACTCAACAAACATGCATTGTGTGCCTTCTCTGAGCTAGACTCTGGGAATAAGCAATGACAAGACAGACAGAGAGGCAGACAGACAGACAGGTTCCTGCCCTCCTGGGGTCGCAGCCTCTCCTCCGAGAGGAAGCCCTTGTCCTGCCGAATCACCTGACTAAACTTTCCTGCTCTCATACCATTTTCTCTGACTCAGCCATATAATATTTTTTTCCATTTGGTTTTTGTTTCATTTGGATTATCAAGTACAGACGCTAAGGATTTAAGTAAAAATATTTAGAAATATTAAAAGCTGGTAGAGTATTCTAAACATAAGTAAAAATAAATCATCACATCACGTGACTGGCTAATGAAATTGAAAACGCATCATCCTTAGGGTCAGGAGGAAAATCAGACAGCATTAAGATGTGAGATTACCACTTCATCCAACATTTATGATTTTTTCCTATTATTCTTTTCAATATGCCTCTTTACACTAGTATGTTAAACTTGTTATGTATTAATAACTTTCCCACACAAGTTCTTTGAGTTTATAAATCATATCTATCATATCTTTTATAGTTCAACCTGGATGACTAGAGTATTTTGTATTCTCACTAGGGCTTAATAAATGTTATATCCATAGAAATTTGGTTCTGATTTCTTGGACACATTTCCTGTTTTGAAATTTCCAAAAACCTTTTTATTTCAAAGGTAATTATAGACTTATAGGAAGTTTCAAAAATAGCATGGAGAGTTTGGGCTATCCCCCCCCTGCTTCCCCCGAAGGAAAGGTCTGGCATAGATATGATACAAAATCAAACTCAGGAAATTAGCCTGATACAACTCTGTTAAGGAAACACAAAGGAATTCAGATTTCACCAGGTGTTACACGCTTCATTTTCGTGTTTGTGTTTCTATGCAGTTTAATTCTGGGTCTAGATTCAGGTGACTCATGTGACACACTTAACAATTATTTCTACTTTCCCAAACCTTTGCGTTGAGGCAGAACTTTTGAGGTGGGAGATGCACAGAGCTTAAGTGTTGTGCGTGACCACTCCTCATTCCATGGTGACATGTGGCCCCATGGAGTTGTTTTGTCTGTTCTTGAACTTGTGCAACACTCTGTGTTCTCCTGAGTCTGGCTTCTTTGTGAGGGAGAAGCCTGGGCAGTTCTACGGTCATCTTTGGTCAGGGGTATAATGTGGTTCTTTCATGGCTGGCACTAACCACAGGTGGGAAATCTGTGTTGATTCCATTCATTCGACAAAGACCTATGAGCCCTGTTTTGGGCAGAGCCCAAAGAACGTTGATTGTGGGAAGAAATGGACAAGACAAGGGTCGGCAAGTTTGAGGAAGTCTAGGATTGGATCGTGTGAATAATTTCAAATTGCCTTTATTTGCTCCCCTGCCTCTGTGTGCCTCCTACTTGCTCTGCACTCCTTGGCTAGTTGTACCTGGCTTGCAGGGGTCAGAGGACCCCTCAGCATCATCTGCACAAATGGTGAGGTCCGGAAATGGTGTGGGTGACATCTCACAGGGCCCTGATTGAATTATTATTGTGGGCCTGCTCCGAGCCCAGCCCTCACACATACCCCAGATTCTGGGACTTTCTTCTGATGGGAGGTGGTGAAATACTCCTTGTAGTGGGCTGAGATGTGTGCCCCTAAATCCCTATGTTGAAGCCTGAACCCCCATACCTTAGAATGTGACTGTACTTGGAGATAGGGTCTTCAAAGAGGTAATTATGTGAAATGAGGTCATATGGGTGCGCCCTAATCCATATGACCAATGCTTAGAAGAAGAAAGACCGTGGGAGGACGCAGGGAGAAGATAGCTACCTGCAAGTCAGAGAGAGAGACTTCGGAGGAGACCAACCCCGATCATATCTTGATCTTGTACTTGCAGCCTCCAGAATGTGAGACAATAAACTTCTTTTGTTTAAGCCACCCAGTCTACGATGCTTTGCTATCGTAGCCCTAGTACACTAATACACTCTTTACTATATGAATCTTCATTTGGGGAGTGAGTGAGACAGCCCCGAGGAGCGGATACCAGATATGAGACACCCAGTTAAATTTGAATTTCATATAATTTTTTAAACAAATATTGAATGGGCCATACTTAAAGCAAAAAAACAACAACAACAAAAACAAAAACACACAAGAAAACATTGTTTATTGAAATTCAAATTTAACTGGGTGTCCTGTATTTTCATTGATAGGTCTGGCCACCCAGCCTGAAAACTAAGACTGTGGTTCCCAGGGACAGGGGTTCAAGGACACAGGGACCAGCCCCGGCTGCCCAGGCCTCAGCCACTCTCCCCAAACAGTTCCCGTCTCCCACACAAACATATTTATTGGGCTTGATGGCAAACAGATTATGCTTGTCCTGGGAAGGGCAGCTCGAAAGAGAAAACCTTGAAGTCCGGGAAATAATGATGAGGGGAGTTAAATTAAAGTGCATAAAACCCTCCCGAGAGATAACGTCAGGGTGAGTTACAGGCCCGATAAGGGACTGGGGGCTCATGGAGGGGGCTTAGAAAGGTCGCCCAGCAGCGCATGCACGACCAGGAATCATAAATACAGGGCAAGATGCCCAGCCGGGGTCACCAGGGTGAAAATATTGGGGTCATTCCAAAAACAATTATCCTGCTTGGTGTGCTCTTCAGGTCTTGTAAATCTTTCACCTTTTATAAAAGATTTCTGGGGTAAAGAAGCATTTTGGAAGCTTTAACTGATTTTTGTGGCCGCTTCTTTGTGGTTCTGCTAAACCAACAGGACAAAGGGGAAAAAGGCATTACCCAGCATTCTCAGGGGCACGGGATGGGCTGACTGGTTTCTTCTCATTCCTTGCAGAGTTGAAGCCGCCCTGGGTTTTGACTCAGGCCACTGGGAGTCCGGTCACCGTTTAACAATTAATTTGCTCTGTTTTGAATCCAGTTGCAGTGGGGCTTTCGGTACCCAGGGGACCCTGGTTTTTGGAGCGGACGGGGCAGTTGTGTGGTGGCCGTCTTGTCTGGCGTGGTGGCCGTCTTGACTGTTGAGGCAGCCCTCTCGATCATGGGGTCCTCTGACGGACGAGGCAGCCATCTTAACTGGCATGGCAGTTGTCTCGAAAGACGTGTTCCAAGGCTCATGTGCCCACACAGAGCTCCTGAAGCCGGAGAATGGGTCTAGGCTATTCCTGGCCTCCAGTTCACTGCTCCAGTGCACCCCCTGTCTTTCCCATTGTGTGTCCAAGGGCACCCTGGATGGAGCGCGGTGTCTCTGTGCCCTTGTCTGATTTTCAGGACAGTCGGCAGCATTAGCAGAAGGCCCTCATGCGTCCCGCTAGTTTATTGAGCACGCCGCCGTGTTGGGCCCTGATGCCCCAGGCCCAGCCGAGGGCTTTATCCCTGAGGCAGCCGTTTCCAAGGTTTCTCTGTCCCTCTGAACATACACAGCCACAAAGCCGTCTCTGTCTCAGAAATCTCTCTCCTATCTACTAGCTCATTTAATTTTTATGACCCTTCCATGGAGGGATTCTTAATTAGCTCCATTTTGCAGAGGAGGAAACGGAGGTTACGGAGGTGAAACTACTGGCCTGGAGGGGAGGCAGAGCTGGGGTTTCAGTCCGGACTCCAGAACTGTGTTCTCCCCGAGGCCCCATGCCACTCAGCCAGGTGCAATGATCAGGTCGTGGGACCTGGCTTGGAATGTCTGTCCTGCGTCCCCTAGCGCTGTGACCTTGGGCGAGTGGCTGAGCACTCTGCACCTCGCTCTCCTCGTCTGCGCAATGGGCCCTGTGCTATCGCCCCCCCCCCCCGTGGGGCGTGGTGTAGAGTCCACGAGCTCACGCGCCCTGGACGCTGAGCCAGGCCGGAGCCTCCAGCACCTTCTTGAGGTGGAGGCTCTTGTTTATATGTGCACGCGAGAGTTTCTCCCAATCATCTTTCGCCATCTGCCAACTCCTTACAGGAGATAATTATTCAAAGTGAATAAATGTTTGCTGGGTGGGACTTGGAACTCCTTTAGGTTCAAGCCAGACAGGTGTAGAAGAGAAGGGGGAGGAGGATTGGGAGAGGGGAGTGAAGGGAACAGGTGGCCGTAGGCTGCTTGGCCAGGCCACACCTGACACAGACTAAATTCAGTGTTCACACAGGAATACCCACTCATCAATTCATTCATTTGCGCATACATTCAACAATGTTATTTTGTGCCAGGCCTGCTCTGGGGGCTAGGACGCAGCGAGTGAGGAGTAAAACAGACTTGAGTCCTCTGGACTCAGAGCTCATATCTTGGTGTGGGAGACAGGCGGCTGCCAGAGAGGCCAGGGAGGAGCCTATTCCTATGTGTGCCAGGAGGTTGATGCTGGGAGCTAGGACAAAGACGGAGCAGGCCTGATCATCCCCAGGGAAGTGTATGGGATAAGTGAGGCTCAGAGAGGTAAAGTGACTTGCCCGAGGTCACACAGCTGCTGGCGGTAGAACTGGTTTGCCTGACTCCAGAGAGCATGGTCCAGCCAGGACCCGACACGGCGTCCCTTGGATAGCCTGAAATAGCATTGCCACTCTGAGTCCTGAGCTACCCCAGTTCTAGAAATGTGAACATATGCTTCGGCAAAAAGGAAATGTATATGCCACTCTTTTCCTGGAGCACAGGGCACAGCGGCCTGTTGCTAAAGGCTCTGAGGGGTCCTGCATGGGGGAACTGCTTAGCCACCTTAACACAGCGTTTCCCGAACCTCTGTGTCCATGGAACCCTTTCGGGAACCAGAAGATTTTTGAACATTCATTCTATTCGGTCACAATTATTTGTTGGGGATGTACTAAATGCCAGGCGCTGATGGAGCAAAGCGGGTCTGGTCCCTGCGCCCAGGGCATTGACAGTCGGCACAGGTCACATGCCTGGGGCCTCGGCTTAAGAGAGAGAGAGTCTGGGCAGGAGGAGAGTGTAGGCGACTGCATGGTCACCCGCCTCCAACTCCTGACTTCCTGTGGACAGACAGACACTTCCTGCATGAACCCCCTCCCTGGCCTGGGCAGGACTGTCATTGCTGACCCACCGCAGCCTTCAGCTGCCCTCTGGGAGTTAGTGCTCAAAGGTAGAGCTGAGACAGTCAGGGTGGTGGGGTAGGCCTAGGGGCCATGGGTGTCCTCACCACCTGGTGACCAAAAGGAGGCATGGAGGAGAGGTGAGAGAGAGAGTGTGGCTTGGCCCTTGAGGGCCTGCTCAGTTCCCACAGCATTATGGGAACCCTTGCCTGCATCCGTCGTGGGCTTCCTTCCGTCCCTGCAGTCAAAGTGCCTTGGCTAAGACCATGACTTCAGGGTGTCAAAGCCACGCAGCTCTGGTGGGCGCTTCCCAGATGCTCTGGAAAGTAGTGGGTAAGAGCCTGAGGGGCCAAGGTGGTCCATGCCAGCTCTGTGGGCTTCCTGGAGGAGGAGGCTCTCCCAGCTCAGGTATCTGTAGGGAGGCTGTGGACGTGATGGTGATGAGCAGGGACTGGGGGGGCCAGGGAGGCCCTGTTCAAATCCTAGCTCTGCCCTTAGCAGCTGTGTAACTTTGGGAAAGTGACATGACTCCCCTGAGCCTCAATTCTGTCGCCTGTAAAATGGGACCTCAGGGTGATCTTTAGGACCTTAGCCCAGAGTGGTGGCACAGGGGAAAGATTCTACCAGTGGGACTGTTGGCCTGGCAACGGAGGCAGGAGGGCTGTTCACATTCTTTTTCTTCTCGGAAGAACTAGAGACTATGGAAAATACTCTTTGACCTGAAAAAGCCCCAACTGGACGTTCCTGTGGGTCTGTTACAGACGTGACTTTGCAAATCAGATGTGACAGGGAAATGTGTGCCAAGATGGTGGCCAGCTGTTCAGCTGTGGGGAAGGGGCTGCTTAGAGACCAGGCACGGACTCCTCTGAGAGCAGACGGCCACCAGCCTGGCGGTGCCCGGAGCACAGGTGTGTGAGGGTAGGCGCCCCGGCCCGGGAAGGGGGATGAGCAGGCTGCCCGTGGACTCAACTCACACGCATACAGAGTCACGTACACATGCACACACGTGCACATACATACACAACCTATACACACACGTACACATACGCATTGGTATTCACACATACACACTAACATAGACACGCGTACACACGCTCACACGCACCAGCACATACACTCATACACTCGCACGCCACTATTCCTGGGGGGTGTTGAAACGAGGCCCTCCCTCCTTTGTGCCCTTAGACACTTGGGTTGGAGTCAGAATCAGGTCCATGTCCCACAAATGCCCCTTCCTTGCTGGGCAAGGCTCCTTCACCCTTGAGGCATGGTTATGGTGAAAGAATGCTATCGGCCGCTGCTCCTCAGTGATTTTAAGAAAAAACAAAAGGGAATTTAATTTAGCACAGTGATTGTCACACAATAACTGCTGAAGACGTCCATCAATTTTCCCTGTCCCTGGCCCTTTTTCTGCTCTGGTGACTGGGGAGCCTTCCCCTGGGCCTTGTGGCCTTGTAGGGGCTGCTAATCACAGTCGCCCCACCCCCGCCACAGGGATTGGTCCAGGGATGGACATGTGACCCCTGCCAGGCCAATCCGAGACCTGGCCTAGGATGTGTATATGGTATTTAGGGCAGAAGTCCCTCCTGATGCCTGGAAGCTGTGTTCCATGTGGAGGATGTCCTCAGGAGAGAAGGAGCCTAGAAATGGGGCAGCCCTGACGGGGATTAAGGGGCTTCAGGGGGGCTGCTGGAATTCCTGTCCGCTGGGGGCTGGGGGTGCACCTACGACAGCTGGTCTCAGTGTTGGCAGGTGTGGGTGGCAGCTGGGAGTTGCTCTGTGATAGATAGTCTTGTCCCTGAGCATCCTAGGCAGGGACAAAGGTAAGTCGCTTCCCTCCGCCCAAGCCCTCCTTTCTCAACATGCCTGGGAGAAGCTGAGCTTCTGGGAGTAGTTGCCAGGGGGCCCTCTTTCTCTACTCAGTGGAGGACTGATTGGGTGACGATGAAGGCCATTCGGCCGGGGGTCTTTGTGCTCAAGAGCTCAAGCTCTTGGCCCCTGCAGGACCGCAGCCACGGGCCCTCAGAGAGGCCACCTGAACCCAGAAGGAGGCTGCAGAGCCAGCTCTGGTTCACACTCCTCCCACGGATGGGGTTTGGACTTGCCGTGCATGCTCCTTCCTCCCGCTCGGCGAGTTCCTCGTGGGGCTCCTTGCCTCAGAATTGTCCTCCCCAGGCATCCGCCAGCTTGTCACCCTCCATTTAGATCCAGTAGAGCCAGGCAGAGTCTTTACCAGGAGTGTTTTCAGCTCCCAGCCGCAAATGGTTATGTGGGAAAAAGGATACCTTCACTTTTAGTCCCTGGACACAGCAGCGCCTGTTACAGACATCTGGTCACCTGAGTGAAGAGGCTGGACCTAGGTCCCACAGACCATGAGTTCCCCCAAAGAGGCTCTGAGTCGGGTCATTTCTGTACCTTCAGGGCCTGGCCGGGCATTAGAGGACACTAGTTGAATGAATGCTGGGTGCTTTCATTCCTCCAGAGTCGGGGAACTCACTCCCCATCAGGAAACTGCTCTCATATTATTAGCGGCTGCCTGGGAGGGATTCCTTGGGCTTCTTTTGGAGCAGGCTTAAAAGGGTTCCCTCTTGGTTCCTGGGTCCCCCCAGCACCCCAGCAGCAGCAGCAGCTCCCTCCCACCCCTGTCTTTCCCTCACCAGGTGGCGATGAGCTTTGTAAACGGAAGTTAACAAGCTTGCTGCTTTAGTCACAGACACTGGTTGGAGTCCAAACTGTGGCTTGTCTCTGTCAATCAATACATTATATCACCTGCAGAAGGTGATTAGAAAGCAGAGCTGTCCATCTCACCGGGTTTCCTGTCTCCACGTTGTAGATTTCTTGTTCTGGTTGACGACTGGTTGGACAGACAGCGGAGGCGCCATCAACAGCGGCAGCCTGCTCGGGCTCCTGCTGCACCCGTCCCCTCTGTGCACAGTCTCGCCGGTCCTCCCAGCAGCCCCGCGGGAGGCTCGGTTACTTCTGCCCCTATTTCACAGATGGGCCCTCAGAAAGATTGTGGGGTGTCTCACTCAAGGATCACGGTGTGGGGACTCATGGCAGGGAGTGAGAGCCCGGGTCAGTGCAGCCTCAGAGCCCCCAGTGGTAGCCGGTGAGCCGAGGCCCCAGGTAGGACACGGACCTCAGCCGTGAGGCGCCCACCCCCACCTTCCCCCAAAGGCTGCCGCGAAAGCCCTCCCTGCCGTTTTCAGAGCCTTCCCTGGTGGCCCTTGGCCAAGGCCCAGGGGAGAACTCGTGGGAGGCTGCATGCAGCCCACGGGCCAATCATGGGGCTTTGTGAACACACCTTGGACTTTGCAAAGTCTCTGCGTTGCTGGGAGATTGAGATTTCACTCTAGGCACTGGAGCGGGGGTGCAGATCAGTCCCAGGCATCTGCTGTGGCTCACACACGTCATCGACACAGACCCCTTCGCCGAGCCAGCCAAGTCACCCTGGAGGTCCCCTCCTCTGTGGAGCTGCTAACCTCAAACCTCGCTTGCGCACGAACTTTGACCTTGGCCCCATTTTGGGCCAGGAAACAGGCACAGAAAGCAGGCCAATGTCACCTGCTGGGAAGTGGGAGAACCGGGGCCTGAACCGGGCAGCCTGGCAGCCCCCAGGCCACCCCCTCCCTTGGCCTGGGCTGCTGCCGTGGGGAATCTTTCTGGTCCCCGTAAAGCCACCAATCGCGGTTGCTCCTCCCAGTAAGGAAACCGGGACTTCCGACACCTCCCCAGGAGTCCAGAGGATCGCTCAGACATTCTCCAGACCAGAGGAGCAACTCCCAAGGTAAGGCGGGCACAGAGGTGTGGGGGTAACCTTGCTTCTAGAACTTTCTCTCCTAATTTATAGCCTCTGCCAAGCCCTTTTCTCCAACGCCCATCAGCTGAGCCCCTGAAAGAGTCAGGGCTTGAAGAATGCTAAAAATTTAATGTATGTTAAAAGGATATTAAATCCTAAAGTAAAATTTACATGGAAATATGACATTAAAATATTTTTAGCTTTCAGGAAGCTGGGGGCTGGACTGCTATAATATAGACAAATTTTATCATTTTAAAAAGAATTAGCTTCACAGTATCTCTTATGGATTCTTAGAATTAATGCATAAAGATGTGAGCCCGGCCTGGGGCTACTCGGCTGAGGCAGGTGGGTGCCGTGTGGTGAGGGGACAAGGCGGTGGGGCCCAGAGAGGGTGGGCCAACCTGGAGCTGGACCCTGGGGCTCCCCTTGGCAGTGTGGAGGGGCGGGGGGAGGCTGGGGCTGCCCCAAGGCCCGAACTCCCGCCAGCAAGCTCCTGTGTGTTCCCAGTGAGTATGCGACTGGGTACCTTTGTCTCCATGGCTACCAGTTACTGATCTCCTACTCGGCACAGGCCCTGTGACAGTATCTTATTTACTCCTCACACGACTCTCTGGAGAAGGTGGGATTTTGTCCGAGTGCAGCTGAGAGAGGTTGAGTCACGGGTCCAAGTTCACACAGCAGAGGCAGACGCCCTTTCCTCCCGGGCTCCTCACTCGGTCTGGAGGCCGTTCGCGCGCATCCACCTACCTGGCCACCCCTTCTGTGGCTGGATCCCTGTGGCTGGAGCGGGGCTTCCTGGGGGCCCGGCCCTGGCCCGGCCCCCACCTCCACCACACTCTGGCTTTCATCTCGCCGGGCTCCTCCGCCGAAGCTGGCCTTGCTGGCCAGATAAGGGGAGCCTGGAAGACCCAAGGCCAGGCCCCAGGCTGGGTGCTCGGCACCCACATGTAACTCAGATCTGACCCCTGGGCCTCCAGTACTGGGGTTTGCTTTTAGGAAGTCTGTGGCCGAGTCATTGATGGGAAGGGCCGCAGGACGGGCGTGAAGAGGGCGCTGGGGGGTGACTGGCTGGGCCTTCCGCGGCGTGGGGCGTGGAGGGTGTGCTGGCCCCAGCCCTCAGGGTGCGTCATCCGTCAGCACGTGGGCGCTGCCCTCCGGCCCCACTCTGCTTCTGACGTCATCACAGCGGACGGGCAGAGCCTCCTTCGTCTGCCTGCTCTGTGACCCCGTGACCCGGAAAGTGACCAGCCCGTCTGCAGAGCCGTCTGGCACCAGAGTCCACGGTGGAGGGAGGGCCCAGCGCTTGGCGGCCCGTTTCCTCCCTGTCACAGCTGTACCAGGGAACCCAGAGTGGGAGCCGAACTCAGCCCCAGCTGTGCCCCGAACCCGCCCGCAGAGACGCGCTCTCTTACTGCCCCCCCATTTTACAGAGGGGGAAACTGAGGCTCAAAGGTTTTAAAAGATGTCCTCAATCACCCAGCTAGCAAGGGCGGGGCTGTGTGACTTCAGGCCCCCAGGAGGCCCCTGGAGCCGAGCGCCCTGCAGGCAGCCTCCTCAGCTTGGGGCCTCAGCCCCCCGCCAGGGCGGTGAGGTAAGCGGCTCGGCTCGGCCCAGCAGCCAGCTCTGGTCCCAGGAGTGGGGGGTGGTTCAGCGCAGGCGGAAATGACCAGTCGCCTGGCGGGCACCTCCGGGAGGTCACTCATTGGCAGTTAAAAATCTATTGTGACTAGTCAGAAAAATGAATAAATGGGCACATTAGTTTTTCATTCCAGACCTCAGCATCTGTTTGTCTAATCAGGGCGGAGAGTGGGGACGTCGGCCAGGGCCCCGGGCACGTTTATGGAAGTTTTCCTCTGTCAGAGGAGTTTAGATGGGTAATGAACAGGCCGCGGTGATTTGAAATATAATCCCGTGCCGCTGACGAGATTACGGGGCTTCACGACTTCACAAATCACTCGTAGGGCTGTATAGCAACCACCACCCTACTGGGACTTTGCATTTAAGCAGAGGTGTTTGGTGGGAACGCGACATGACAGGCTTAACCCTTTCCCTCTCCTTGGCTGCTTTCCGAACGTCGGGGGCCTTTGGCGGGGCCTCGACGGAGCCTTCAGGATCTGGGGTGTTTGGGGCACATCGGCCAAGACGGAGGCCCGGCAAAGCTGGGGAGAGCTTGTGAGGGGGGCAGGTAGGAGGATGAGGTGGGCATGAGGGTGCCCTGAGAAAAATGGTTAATAAAATTAGTGACTAGCCTTAGTTAAGAGCTTAGTAAGGGGCAGGGGGCAGGCAGTGGTACAGGACTGGGAAGTGCTAATCATCATACGTCTGCCAGTGTGGCAGGATAACTGTGGCTGTACGTCAGGGGGACGTTAGGGGGACGTGAATGGATGCTCTTACTTTGAACAGTTGTATGTATTTATTTACATGTGCATCGGAAAACACCAGATCCGTGGCTATTCATGTTTAGGATGGAGTTTAAGGTGGAAAACGTTAGCCTGACTCCATTTAAAGGGAAAAATAGGAGATGGTAGAGGAGATGCTTGCTACCTTGGGCAGCTTGTGAATGGTGACATGTGGGGAAGCACAGGGTCATCTCATGGTGGCAGACTTCTGACCCTTGGGGTCCTCACACCCCACTGTTCCCTTGAAGTAGGTGCCCCCATGGGGACTGATTCTGGACAAGGAAACGTGAGTGGAGGTGGGAAGTGCCACACGTCACTTTTGAACCACACAGTACCTTGTTGTTGCTGCTGCTCACTCTCTAGCCCTCTGTCCCCAACCCAGCCTTTGTGGAGCCTGAGGATGGCCGGGCCCGTGGCTGACTGTGTGAAGGGAAATGCGCGTTCGCTCTGTGACGCCCCTGAGGCTTCGGGGCTGTTTGTTGCTATAGTGGGGCCTGACCCGTCCTGACCAGCTCACTCATCCAGTCCTCACAGCGGCCCTTCGAAGTAGGTGTTATTGTCCCCGTTTTGCAGAAGAGGAAATCGAGGCACAAAGAAGTCAAGTCGCTCATTTGAGGACCTACCAGCCAGGACACAGAGCTGGACTCTGAGTGGTGCCTGCTCGACTCCAGGGTCTGCTTTTTAAGAGGGTGCTCACTGAGTGCTTGTTTCACAGGATGAGTTGGTGAGAAAAGGCCGGATGGGTAGAGTCCCAGAGGTGGCTCTGGGACTTGGACTGGGTGCAGGCCCACCGTGCCAGGCCCGCCCCCAAATCAAGCTGTTCGTCCCCGGGGCAGAGGGCCGAAGCCTGGCTCCTGTGTACCCTCCTTCCTGGGCACTGAGGAAGCTGGTCTTGGCAGCTGCCACAGGCAGCTTCTTCGGGCTCTGAAACTCCAGGAGGGGCTGGCTCGGCATAGCTGGGTCCCCTTCCGAGAGGGCACCGTTGGGGCAGAACACGGCATCCAGGCAACTGGATTACGTGAGATGACAGACGTCAAGGTCATGCTGTCATTGATGAAGTGTTCATGCACCAGGCGGTGTTCAGGTACTGTCTCATTGAATCTTGACTCCAGCTCAGAGAGATGGGCATTCTCATCCCATTTTAGAGACGAGGACACTGAGGCACAGAGGAGTTAACCACTTACCAAGAGGTCGTGGGGCCGGGATTCGGGCCATGGAGCCTGACACCAGGTGCTGCACCCTGAGGCCTCTGACCTCCAGCTGGGAAGAAGGGAAGAAGCCCCGTCTTCTTCCTGTCCCCCTCCCTGCTGGAAGGAGAGCAGCCCACGGCAGAGCCGGCAAGTGGGGTGGCAGGAGCCCGTGCCGCATGCTGATGTGGGCCCCGGGGCACGGGGCACAGGCGGCTGGGCAGGGGTGGCTCAGACAGGAGCACAAACCCCTTCTCCCCACTTCCGGCTCCGCTCCCCCATCGTCAGGTCCCTTCTTCAGCCCACACGGTGGCCGCCGTCCTCCGCGGTCAGTCCGGCTGGGAAACGGAAGCTGTCCCTGCCGGGCCCGGGGTCTCCCTCCCAGGGCGGGTGGGCCTTACTCTCCCCGTGGGGGCTGCCACTCCACCCTCCCGGCTTTGGCTCAACGCCCGGCCTCGTCACAGGTGTCCTGAGGCTCCACAAGCGGATGGTCATACAGTGTGCGGGGAACAGTGAGAAGCTGTGACTGTCCTGCTCCCACAGGGCATCTGTCCTCTCCCCCACCCCCTGTCCTCTCCGCCAGGCGCCTGCCAGGCCCACAGCTGGTCCCCACGGCACGTGCACAGTGTTCACCGCGGTGTGGCCTGGGGGTCACTTGCCCACCTCTTGGCCTCGCCAGACTATGAGCATCTTGATGGCCGAGTTCGGGTCTGTGCTCCCCTCTCGGCCCTGATATTTTACATCCCTGACCTGCAGAACAGGGAACCCTAAGAAGCAGCTGGCGGGTTTTCAGGGACACGATAGGGGTGGGGACCATCTTCCAGCTTCTTAACACATGAAGAGAAGACTCGGGGGGACATCAATATGGTCTCCCAACAGCTGATGAGTCTTCCAGGGCAGCGGGGACACTGTCCTGGGGTCCAGGCAGGAGTGTCAGGAGGCAGCTGCCACTCGCAGTGGAAGGAGGGACCCACGCAAAGGCTGGCAGCGCCGTGCAGAGTGAGTTCTGGCCGTCAGCGGAGGTCAGCCGAGGGTGACCAAATGGGCCAGCAAGGGAAAGCGATGGCCTGAATGGCGGAGAGCACCCTGTTGCTGGAGGTGTGCAAGCAGAGGCTCCAAGACTCTGGGAGGGGACATGCATGCACTGCCCCGAGAGAGGGGGCTGCACTCAATGACCTCACAGTACTGCTCGGCTCTTAGAATTCTTGTTCAGAGGCAGCGAAGCTCCTGCAAGTTTGGCAAACAGAAACCCCTGGAAGGCTGGGTGGACTCACTGTAATCTGAGGCCTTTAAGCCATTCTCCAGAAAGGTCTGCAGCGGCTGCCTACTCCAGCACCCTCATTTACAGATGAGGAAACCGAGGCCCCAAGGAGGTAGTGCCCAGCTCAGGGCCACAGAGCCGCTCGCCGTGGAGCTGGGCAGGGCCCAGCGTCAAGAGCACAGCTGTAGTGAGAGTCCCGGATGCAGGTGAGACCCTCCCAAGCCCACGTCCTCACCCTGGAATAGAGGTAATGACAGACCAGCCCGGGGCTGGCTGCGGGCGTCACACGGGCTCATGCATATTTAACAAATGCTGCCACGCAGCAGCCCCTCCCACCAAGGGGGCCGGTTCTCAGTGGCCAGTGGAGGCCAGGGCCCCAGGGACCACTGCCCAGGTTCGGCAGGCTACGCACCCTCACTTGGCGAAGTCCTGGCTGAATTACCATCACGACAGGTGGGGGCTCACACGGCGGCCAGGTCAAGAGATGGCTGGAAACCGGAGTGAGTGGGGCCGGTTGGGTCACTTCAGCTTACCTCGGTGTGCTGAGCTCCTGCTCCTCTGTAAAGCTGATCCTTGGGGGGCTCCCTGTCTTATCTCAAAAGCCAGGTGCGAGAGAGGGGCCGAGGAGGGTCGGCATCTGGACAGTCCTGGTAGCTGGGTGACCTGGGCAGTGGTGGCCCAGAGTTCCTCGTACGTTACTCCTTCCGGTAGACGTGCATTCCGCGCGGACAGCGCGGCTACAGCTCGCCGCACGAGGACGGCGTGGATTCCGTCGCTGAAGGCGGCGGTGATTTCAGTGTCAGCCTTGGAGGAAGGGGGTCGTCCTGTCTCGCTCGGTGTTTGAGGAGGCCCACGGCGCACTGCACGGGCGTTGGTGCCACCCACAGTGACGCGCTGCCGAGCCACACGCTCCCAGATACCGTACTCAAGACTGCAAAGCATCCAAGCAATGCACACAGGGTAGTACTTAGATGACTTTTATTTTAATATCCTTTCAATATTGACTATGTCACAGGATTCAATGACCAAATTAGCATTCACATTTTTCAAAGATATCTAAATATAAAATGGCTAAAAACTTGAATACAGAGAGCAAAAATCGACAGATAATATTTCTTTCGTTTCTGGGGTGGGTAAGGACGGAGAGACATTAGAAAAGGATGCTTCTGTCGGCTGAACAAAGGCCAGGATGAAAGGGAAGATGACTCCTGGGGCGAAGAAAGACACTCGACTTGGAGATGCTGTTTTTGTCGCATCTCTTCCTGGACAACAATATAAAAAAACTGTTTGAAATGCAGGTCCTCAGTGAGACGTCTGGCCCCTGACCCTGGCCGGGGACAGTGGGAAAAGGCGTCCCCCTGGGAGGGACTCTGGAGGCTGGTGAGGACCGCAGAGGCATCTGGTGTGGCCGGAGGTGAGGTGCCAGTGGACGCCCGTCCCTTGCCTTCCCACCGTGAACGCAGGTCCCCCCGGCTGCAGCGTCTGCTCGCCGTTCTCCCCGATATACTGAGCGGCAGCAGCTCCTGGCGGCTCAGACCAGGAGGCTGCTCTGCAAGGGGAGGAAAGGGAGCGAGTCCTTCCAAGCCGGCCGAGAACCCACACGAGCTCTCAGCGCCGGTGGAAACGGGGGGCCCACGCCTGGCCAGGGGCCGAATGTGACCTGAGGACCCCCCGCTCCCCGCCCCCCATTCTCCTGGTGTCCCGTGACTTACACCCGTGACTTACACGTGGTCCTGAGCCTTTGAAATCAGAGGTGCGGGATGAGCTGAGGAGAGGGGGACGGGCGCAGCCTTGACACACTTCACCAAGTCCCCCTCACTTCAGTAAGATACTGTCCCCAAAGCAACGCGCTCATTTAAACAAACGGCATAGTTAGAACTATTGACTAAGCCCTAAACGCTTCTGAGACATCGAGCCATAGCTTTTCCAGTCTGTCTGTTCAATACGGGAACAGATTTTAAAGGGAAGAACATAATCAATTCTCTGCCCCAAAGAATGGCCCATCAACGTGGTAAAGAGTACACCTGTTTATTAAAAGGGAGAGAGAAATGTACACTTTTGTTCTTCGTTCATTTGCAGAAGTTGGATCAAGTTGCGAGGAGCTGTCTGGGCTGTGTCCACCCTCGGGTGGGGCTGTCAGGCGGCAGGTGGCTCCTCCCGGTGTCGTCTGGGCCCCGGGCATTGATCAAAGCCACTGCCGCTCAGGCTTCGGTCCCATGGAAATGTCCCCAGCTCCGTTCCAGGGGGTGCTGCCCACCATCCCTGTGCCCGTGAGCCAGGGGCTGGCCTCCCCCGAGGACCGCAGGACACAGGGCGGGCTGCGGGGTGACCTGGCCCTGGCAGGCAGGCTCCGAGCTACGGCAGATGGCGGCTGGAGGCCGGTGTCACTGCTGCCCTGATTTCTTCTCCTTCTGGAAGCTGAAGCTTGTACGTCTGTTCAGTTTTCTCTGTTTTTGAGCAAAATAGTCAGCCCGGGCAGTGCTTGCTCGTGACTCCAGGATGTAGTTAACCTAGAAAGCAAGAGGACACAGCCTGGTCACTCTATCTTGGGGTCTGGTGATCACAGCCAGCTGGCAGGCGGGGCTGGAGTCTGCTTGAGATGGGAGAACAAGGTTTGGAGACACAAGTGGCGGGCCTGGCCCTCTGGTCGGTCAGTGGTGGGCGTTCCTGACCCCAGAGCCTGCGTGCCCGCCTCACGCAAGCTGCCCCGTCTCTGCCCTCGCCTGCTGCATAGCCCTGGGCTCACCCTAACTTCCCTGAGCCTCCTCTCCTGGTCTGAAAAAGGAGAGTGTCGTAGGGATGAAGAACAGACCATACCAGGCTCCATGTTTGGCCCCCACCAGTGGGTACAGAGCTTCTGATCACGGAGCACTCACAAGTGCCCACCAGCCAGGGCTCAACAGGGGTGAGGCGTCAGAGCCGTGTGTGAAGGCTCAGACGGGAGCTCGGCCTTCCGCATGCTGCTGCTCCCACCTGCGTCCCCGGGGTCATTTTATATCACGACTCGTGGACCAAGCACACGCCAGGCAGCTGCCGCACATACAGTCACTGTCCCTGGACCTGCCCCTCTACGCCTGGCCCCCTGCTCCCGGAAAGTGAGGGACAGAGGGAAAAGTAAGACTTTGTGCCCTGAGGGGCTCAGAGCCTAGTGGGTGTCCCCCACAGGACAGGTGCCACAAGACCGATGCAGACGGAGCACGAAGGACTGTGACTGACCCCTGGGGAGGTGTGTGGGGAGGCCCGCGGGGAAAACGGAAGGGCTGGGTTCTGAGAGGTGAGCAGGAGTCTGGGGTGCTCCAGGGGTCGGGGAGCACGGCAGCGGGGCACAGCGAGGGGTGCCCATGGGCCTGCAAGAGCTCAGTGGCCAGTGGGGGCGGGAGCAGCAGTGCTGGAGTGCTTTCCAAGGCTTGACTCACTTAACCCCACAACAGCCTCAAGGGTGCCATTATCACCCCCATCGTACGGACGAGAAAATCGAGGCACAGAATGGTGACGTCAGTTACTCAAGGTCACGAAGCTGGTAAGTGTCTGGGCCAGTGTCTGGACCAGGTGGTCGGGCCGCTGGCTGACACGCCTTCCGGTTCCTAGGCCCTGGCCTCCTCAGCGGCACCTTCACCCCTTCACCTGCTCAGACCCCACAGCTCCCACTGCCCCCAGCTCCCCTGGCTGGAGCTTTTTGTGAGCAAACGCCACTGCTCTTCACTCTCAAATACATAAAAGTTACGAGCAGAAACCTGAATATGTCTGGCTAGGGAAACCAGGCATCACCTCTGCTGATTCCACCCCGAGGGCCACGTGTCCTGTGCCCCTCAGGACAGGCCTCTGGGATGGCACGTCTCACAGGGGGCCCGGCTCCGGCACTGTGTCCCCTTCAAACTTTCTGCTCTGATAGTCGCCGGCAGCAGGCATTAGGCTGGCGTGTGAGTACAGAAGGCCTGACACGCTCGGCCCACCGCCTCGCCAAGGTGCCCGCTGAGAGCCATAAATCATGAGGGCCGCAGGGCCGGGCTGGCGATTTGGGGCACCACAGAGAGTGTATGGAAATAAGAGGTTTCACCCTTCTCAATGAGAACGATCTTCAGGTCATATTGTTTGCACACTCAGCCAACCTGGTGTTTTCAGTAGATTTTTGGCACATGTAACTTGACAAAAGGATTTAAAAATGATCCTTAATAAGCCCACTATTTCCCAAATTTATTATCTTCAGTGCTTTGTGATAATCACATAGATAATTTTAATGGAAGATTAATGTAATAATCAAAAGATAAAAACGCCCTTTGGTCTGCCATTAGCTGGTTAATATGCTGTGGCTTAAAACTTGCACAATTTTATGCACTATGGAGTGTTTCGCTTTCAATGCATTTTATAGCTTGAGGCATAAAAATATAGGGAGTTTTCATGGTCAATAAAGCCTCAGCCTCCATCACTCGATCACGAGAAGAACCCGATTTGAAGAGACCAATGATCCCTCTGAGAGTCCTCTTCAAGCCTGCAGAATTAAGGACCACACATGGCTTAGCTCAATTACATCTCGGGGCGGGAGGAGGTGGCTCTGGAATTCCTCGGGCTGAGTTCGAGTTGACGCTCCTCCCTTACGCTCTGTGGCCCTGGGCCTCTATCTCCTCATCTATGAGGTGGGGATAATAACGTCTACGTTGCAGGACGGTTGTGAAGACTGAATGAGATATCGTACACGAAACGTCTTGTATGTAGTTGGTGCTCAATAAATGGGAGACACTGATGTCTCTACATAGGGAAAAAACACGATGAGAAAACGACTAGGTAGGGCTGTCTGTTCGTACGTCTCACATCATCAGCCTCTGGCCCTTATTTGCCCCCTTCAGTTTCAGTCTACGGTGCTCACTGAGTCTAAGAATGACCCCTGCAGAGCCTCCGAAGGAAACATCTCTGCCAAATTCCCGGACACAGGGGCAGGGTCCTCCGTCACCTGCTGTGGGGAAGAAGCTCACAGAGACACCGTGGGAATGGCAGATAAGGCTAAGTATTTAAATTGCTATAAAAATCGGAGACGGGAGAAGTGAAATTTCATCTTCCACCAGCATCATGATCGTTAGCTCTCTAAGTAAATCAGGCCTGGGCACGCTGTGACCCTCCTGGAGTCTCGTGCAGGATGCAATATATCTACAAACATTTTGCTGTGAAAACAGACGTTTTAGGGCCGGCGACAGGCCTCAGGGATTTTGCAGGAAAGCATCTGCTTCGGGGAGCGTTCGGTCCTGCAAGATGATTTCTCAGTGCTTGCTCTTCCACAGCCGCATCCTGAAGTCATAAACCTGTGTTTCTGCCATCAATCTGCTGTTGTGAAAATTATTTTGATGTCAAACACAGGATTATAATTTTACAAGAATCCTTCTCAAGTCTTGAATATTTTAATGCTGGCTATAAAAAAAAAAAAAAAAAAAAAGCCCAGGCCCTGACGGGGTAATAGAATATTTCTTCACCTGGTCCCCAAACACCGCGCCAGCTCCCTGAGCTGTCTGGTGACGACCTGGCGAGTAACTCTTCCCTCGCTGGTGCCAAGCACTCCAGGTGGGCACTCTGTGCCCATGGCCCGGCCTGAGTGCGCGGGGCAGCTCTGGTCGGGGCAGGCAACGGCCCTCCCACCGACCTGACCACGCTGCTCTGCCTCTGAGCCAGGCTGCTCCCCCGCAGCTTTGCCCTTTGAATCCTCATCCACCGCTTCTATTAGCCTTGGTGGCTTGGCCTCGAAATTTCTGTAACACAATTCCATTTCGTTGGACTCTCCCATTCTATTCCTTAAGGCTTCATGCCTCTGGGGGGTTAGGAGTTTGAGTTCGGAACCTGCTGACCCTGGGGTTGAGTTCTGGTTCTGCCAGTCACAGTCCTGAACAAGCTGTCCTGAGCCTCAGTTTTCATCCGGGAAATGGGAACCATTTCCCTCACTACATCATGGAGTTGCAAAGCCACAAATGGGATGTGTAAAGCGCTTAGCTCAGGTCCTGCGCTGTGTGGTCCCTCTGTGTATCCTAGCTGCTTTTGTTACTACTACTTGATGACTTCCACTCTTAAGAAGAGAATGAATCATCATCTAAGTAGGTTTATCATATCTCGTTTGTGTTCTAACAGCCCTGTGGTGAGGTGGGGCAGGTAGCTGCCATGATTCCCATTTTACAGGCAGAGAAACTGAGGCCCTGAGGGGGTGATGTGACCGACCAGCCAGCGTCACACAACCAAGGCCTCCTCTGACTCTGAGTCCTGCTCTGGCGAAGCAGCTCTGTTTTTCCTATCTGATCAATCTACATAAGATTCGTTTTAAAGAAAGAAATCTCAGTTAGGAAGAGTCCGAAAACCACTACCTAGTCCAGAGCTGCTGAGTGTGGTGCACGGACCAGTGGCCTGGGCAGCACCTGGCAGCATCTCAGGCCCCGCCCCAGACCTCCGGAACAGACAAGACCCCAGGGGAGCTTCTCTCAGCCCTCTACACTTTGCAACGTTCTGTGTGGCCTGGCACCCCCAGCCTTACACAGGCCGGGGTGCAGCCTCCCAGCCACACCGTGGTCCGCCCTGCCGCTGCCCTTTCCCAGGTGCCTTGAAATTTTAATATTTAACTGTCTCCTCTGACAAAAGAAAAGCTCTGAGGACAGGGACTGGGTCTGTCACTGCAGTATCTCGAGCGCACGAAGAGGCTCGGTGAGCACTGATACAGTAACGTGCATTAAGTCAGGTGTGGTCAGAATAGGTCACTAGAACTACCTTGAGTACAGTGAGGTGTCTTCGAACAATGCCAATATTTCCTCAGCGTCTATTCCCGGGGCCTCAAGGGGCTCCCGACAATGGATGGAAGGAAAGAAATGAGGCAGAAAAAAAGGATAAATCAATACGCAAAGAATCAGGATTACTGGGGAGCTGGGAGGAGGCTGCCGGGGTCCTGCTTTGCTGGTGGGTGCAGAGCAGCTGACCTGCGGTGTGGCTCTGGGTGCGGGCGCTCAGCAGGGGGTTCCTCCTCTGCCGCTCTGGCCCCAGAGCCTTGTGCAGTGCCAGGAGGGGGCGCTGCTGCCGGGCCTGGGAACCGAGTGGAAGCCGGCCCTGCGCACCCACACCTGGGCCGAGGACACTCACCTTGAGCACGATTTCATTGATGGTAGCAGCGTCAGATTCAAAGTAGAGGTGTTTATAGTCGTGATTGCTTAGATACGTGAGTTTAAATATTGCGTGACCTGGAGAGGGAGAGAGAACAGGTGGTGTTGAGGGGGTTCTGGTGGGTTACCGTGTGGGGGCCCCCACTTAGTCTCCTCTTACTCTGATGAGAGCAAGTGGAGGCGGCGTGGTGACGATTCTTCACAGGAGGACTTCGTTTTTCTCAGCATAGGCCAGGGAGCAAATGGACAGTAAAAAAAACAAAAAAAAATCCAATGGCCAGTGAGGTCCCATTCCACTCTGGTGCGTTCTGGGCCACGTCACATTAGGAAGGACTTTACGGAACACTTCTACATGATAATTACATGGAAAAGGTGGTATTCTTAAGCTAGAAGGCCAATTAACTCCAAATTATGAGTCTAAAAATAACTGCTCAGAGTCAAATGAGCAACAGGAAGAGGCAAGGCTGGTTGTAAGGCTGTTATGAGCTTTCTCCACGGGTGGCCCCAGCTCCTGCTGGGATGGGGTGTCCTGGGCTTGTGACCCTGAGTGGACGCTGCTCCGAAGGTAGCCATGGAAGCTGGCACTTCAAAAAGCAGACCGACCTCAGGGGGTGAGATGCCCCCCGAACACACCAATCTCCCCTAGATCCCAATTCTCTCATACCCACTTCCTACCACCACTTAGAGTGAGCTTGTCGTTTCTAAACTGCTTCCTGGTCAGGTGTCACCTCACTCCACTGCCCTCACGTGCCACAGGCCAGCCCATGGCACCGCACACCCCCAGCTGCCCGTCTGTCCTGGATGACCGGGCTCATGGCACCTCCCTGGGTGAGTCTTCGTGGCTGCACGTGTAGGCATCCTTCTCGTGTGGCCTCCTGCTCCACATCATGACACCTGCAGCTGCGTCTGCACTCCCTGTGCCTGTCCTGTGGGCCACACGTGCCAGGTTCCTTCCTCTAAACGGAGACACAGATGCCAGCCTGTCTCAGGCCAACGTGAAGCTGTCCCTGTCCCATCAGCACCTGCTGTCTTTGGGTTCTGGGAGACCTCTGTGGCCTCTCCTTCTTAAGGAGAAGGTTTCTTTTCTCTTTAAGCTATTTTAAAGCCGGTTTTCATTACTGGCAACCAAAGGAGCATTGCTCCTGAGGGACAGAGAGTCAGTGCTCAGCAAATGTTGCAGCTGGTGACATCTCTCACCTAGAGGCCTCCTGTACACTGCCCCAGAACCAACCTCGCCTAGTCTGCTCTGCGGACGGACCTCAGGGCTTAAGGATTAAAATTCAGAAGATCCTTTCTATTAGGCCTTCTCGTCTGCTGTCCTTTTAATTGAAGCGGCGGCTGGTCATAGTTATTAATTAATAATATATCACCCACATTCCTGTAAGTTCACCTCTTTCCCGGAGAAATCTTCTTGGGGACTTTATTTACAGTAGCTAATTCTTCAGATCTCCAAAAATAAACTGATATATGTTGTACATTTGTGGCCAGAAAAGTTGGGCTGCTGGTATTTCATCCTGGAAACATCATTATGATATACTAATTGTGACTATAAATTCCGTATCGAAAAAATTAGCTAATAATTTCTGAAAAACCTCACTTTTTAGTCACTTGACAAATTTAGCCTGATTCTAAATTGTGGTACTAAAATGTCAGAATTCTTAGCTGGAAGCTAATTGTTCTGTTAATACCTGTTTCTGATAAGAAAAGGAATCTCACATAAACAGATGGTATCTGTGTGTGTTCATTCGTCTACCTTGGAGCAAGTTTTGTGGCGTCACTGTGGGCAAGAACAATGTGGATGTGTCTGTTGGCCATGCTGTGAGCAAGCAGAACCATCTAGAAGGTCACGGGGCTGTGAAGGACAAACAGAGACACCCCCTCCAGGAGGCCTTACTGCTGACACCTGGCCACGACAGACACAGACTTCAGGGCCTGGGGCTAAAAAGGACCAGAAGGTCTTAGGGAGGCCTGTAGACGTGAAGCTTCGGGGTTCACTGACCACTTAGATAAGTGACCTCGTGGACCGTCTACACCACCTGCTCCTGCCTGTCACTGACAAAACCAAACCTCAAGATGCTAGAGCATGTTTCGCTTGAACAACTGAGACACCAATAAAAACCCTTCCTGTGTGCTTCAGGTAGAGCCAACTCTATACACGGCATATGTGATACGCAGTCTGCACGGGCCTGGGTTTCTGGAAGGCAGCCTCGACACTGTTCCCTTGGAGCGTATCAACTGTGGGTTCACCGAGGGGGGTGGGTCCTGCGGTTCATCTGTACAAGTCACATGAAGAAACAAAAAGAAATCAACCCAAGTCTCCTGAAAGCTGCACGTGTGGGCCAGGCGACCCCAAGCATACCATCTTCTGCATTTTGCTGTGCTGGGGGCTGTGTGTGTCCCTTGCCTGTCCCCAGTGCTCATACCGGAGCCCCCGAGGAAGAGGGACAGGAATGAGGAAGTCCCACCCCTCCCCATCGCTCTGAAGCCTCTGATTTATTCGTCCCCTCCAGCGACGGGATCCACATCACTGAGAGAACACGGAGGACGTTTTCTGGAGTACCTGAACTTGAATTTCACCGAAGCAGCGCTTTGGTGACTAGTACAGACGTTCACCACGGGGTGAAGGTGGTGGGACGGCCACAGCAGACAGCGCCCTCTTGCTCCGGGAGGGAGAGCTGCAGTGCATACGCTCAGGTTACTATCAGCAGCCACGTGTCCCCCATGCTGGAGCCACGAGACCCTGGGTCAACGACTCACGCCAGGAGCTGTGAGGGTTTCCCCCTCGCTCCGGGGATCCTTCCTTTGCTTGGTGACCACAAAGTTAACATTTTGCTCAGTGGCAGTTTTACTCAGTTCAGGCCCTGCCAGGGTCACAGGTGATGAGTCGCTGGGGGAGGAGTCATCAGAGACACCGAGCAACCAGCAATCACAGAAGAGGAAGGGGAGTCAGCTGGGTTAAGGTGGGGGCTAGAGGAGGAGGCAACAGAGCCAGGATAAAGTGCACAAGTGTACCGGGTCACACACAGTGGGCAGCCAGGAGGTGACAGGGCAGGGCCAAAGGGCTGGGAAAGCCGGATCCTACGGCTCAGGGAGCCAGGAGTGGGTTGCAAGCTGGCAGTGAAGTGAAAGGTCAGACTGTGCTTCTGGGCGTTCGCCTTGGCTCTCCAGGGCCTGGGGCAGGCGACCAGTGCCGTGGTCACCCAGGTCAGAGCGAATTCGGCTTTGAGCTGAAAAGGGGCAAAAAGGAAGCTGAGAGGAGGACTGACTGAGAATTACAAAGGAGGGAAACGACAGGCCTTGGGGATTCTTTTACCACAGAATGACAGTTAACGGCAGAAGTCACACTTGTATAATTTTACTCAGTCCAAATGCTATATATTAAAGTGTAACAAGTTAATTGACCTCTTGCTGGAAACGAATCTATCAATAAAGACGAGTAATTCATGCTACATGGTAAATTTCCACCAGAGGCGTCTGAGAAGGGATCACTAGCATTTCAATACCCACTGAACAAGGGAAGAACATGGAATAAGAAAAGTCTGTTAACAAACATTTTATCGGCCTCAGGCACCTCAAGGCTCCCCTCAGGGAAGGGAGAAGAGGGGTCAAATGACATCCTCGCTGCAGCTTCCAGGGCGTCCGTCCTGGGGTGTCAGCGGGAATCAGAGCTGGGCAGAACACCAGCAGTTTCTATAAAAATAGGGTGGGCCACAGGGGCAAACTGTCTCTGTAAATATGTCAGCGGAAAACAACTTAAACATCAGCATGATTTAAAACAAAATGCGAAGTCTAATACGTCATTTAGCTCAAAGTATTTTGCTTGGACTGTTCAATTCTGTTTGGGAAGTAAGGCGTGAGAAACGCCTGGGGAACGGCATGAGCGCTGGGGTCAGGGGAGGACAAAAGCCCAGCCCGGCCGTGGGCTAGCGGTGGCACCTGGGCGAGGTGCCCGTGGCCCTCCAGGAGCCACGTCTGCCCCGCTGTACGGGAGGTGGCAGCACGGGCCGGGCGTCCCACTTCACGCCCGGATGCAGCAGCAGGGCCTCGAAGGACGGTGGCGATCATCATTCTTTCCCCTGAGATGGAACTGATATTTGAAGCTAAAATCCTCATGATTTTGAAGCTTTTGTTTTTCATTGGGCCTTCTTTGAGCAGACTGGCTTTTACTGCGCTGTAGGAATCAATGCGATATCACGTGCTATCAAATGTGGTCCCTAAGCACTGGTCACAGGCCCGGGACAGACCCCACAACTATATATCTGCTCGTATTTACTTTTCCCCCCAAAGTAAAGCGCGGAAGACGGGATGTTAACTCTGAGCAGAAACTAACCAGCAGCGCGAACGTCGGAAGTGGAGACGGTTGAGCTTTTGTGCTCTAATTGATCTTCTTAAAAAAGAGGCTGCTGAAGACCGGGTTCCCCTGGTCACTTGAGGGGGGTGGCCACTCTGAAGCTGATAGTGTCACAAGGGGATGGACAGCTCAGGCCAGGATGGGCGGCAGCCTAACAGCCTGCCAGAAGCGCCCCCAGACACGCACTGCGACCGTGACAGAGGTGACCGCTGGAAAGGCGGCCCCTTCGGACACGGCCCGCAAGCACCGAGCGGGGCTGGCCGTCACGGGTCAGGGCTGGGCTCCACACTGAGCCTGCAGCCTGCCGTGTCTAAAGCCCCCGGGTGTCCCCCACTTGCCAGGAAGGCCCGAAATAAGCTTTTCTTTTTCAATTAAAAAATTAGAAATTACTAGAAATTTAGAAGGCAAGACGGTGCACGGTGGCGATTCTTACAGCTGACACCAAATGCTGACCCTGGGCATGACACCCACGGCCTCTTCCCTAGCTCTTCTCACGGGTGTGTTTCACACGGCTGTAATCTGATCGCACACTAAACTTTGGGGCTAAAGTTTCTGGTTAACACTGCACCAAAGCCCTTTCCTGGTCGCTGCGGCTTCCACAGCCAGTTTTCAATCGTCGCATTTCAATCCCAGTCGCTGCACGCCATGGTCCACCCGCCTCTCTCCCTGCTGGACGTTTAGCTGGCTTATAAAACTGCCAGCATTGCAGTTAAAGAAGAAGGTCTTTGAGGATCTGGGTTCTCTCTCAATTCCTTTATATCAGGCAAGGATACTTTAAAAAAAACTTGGTGTCGAGGGTCTGACCTTTGCTGTTCCTTCTGGCCCGAAAGGGAGCGGGAAGTTCTCATTGAATTTCTGCTGTCTGCAGGCCCCGGGGGAAAGGCCGTGCTGGGGTTCTCTGGTCTGAGACCCCCTCCGGGCCTGGTCTCCACTGTAAGCCTGCAGGAGCTTCAGCCCAGTACCCACCCTGTCAGAGGCAGAGGCCCGGGGCTCCGAGCTCTGAGCAGGGGCCAGTCTGACCCACTGACACTTCCGCCTGCACCTTTCAAACCCTCTCTCCTTCTCTCTCACTCGCTCTTTGGCTCCCCCCCACCGTAAACATGATTAAGGCTCTGATCAGAAAAACTCCCATGGCAGTGTGACTTCCCTCCTTCCTCTAATTTACTGAGCACTCTTGCTAAGGTCACCATGACCTCCGTGTTGGGAGATCCAGCAGACACTTCTCGGCTTTTGTTTCTCAGCCGTGTTTGATCCTTCTCCCTGCAGTCCTGTCCTCCCTGGGCTCCCGTGGAGCCGCAGCGGCCTGATGCTTCTGTGGGCTTCTCCAGTCAATGTTTCTTGCACTTCCTTTGTGACCGTCTTTGTTCTTCATCTGTCCCTTAAGTGGCTGTCTTCCCCGGTGTCCTATCTTTGACCCTTACCTCTTCGAATTCTACATGTCTCCTCTGTCAGGTGTGCCCCTTAGGCTTTACTTACTACTCGTATGTTGATGATCCCGAAGCAGATATGTGGCTCAGGGCTTTCCCCCGAGTCTTAGAGCCAAGCAGTGAGTACGCAGCATCGTCACAGGGCCCCCAGTGCAGCATGTCCAGAAACGATGGCAACATTGTCCCTGACATCGAAAGCTCTGTTAGCTCAGCTGAAGGCCTCGTTACCCACCAAGCCAAGGTCCAGGTATTTGGTCTCCTACAGTTGTCACGTATTCATCTTCCATCCCCTTGCATCCGGTGACCGCAGCCCTCAGCCATGTCCTGGTCACCTTCTGCCTCCTGTTTTCCTACTTTTGATGTCTTCTTCAGATCCGAACATCTGCCCACAGGAGCCATCCTTTTCTAACACACATCTGGCCACGGCGCTCCCCCACTTAAAACTCTGCAAGTGCCGCTTTTCCCATCGTCTTTAAAGTTCCAGCTTAAGATGACTGAGTCACCAGGTCAGCAGTTCTCAAGCTTTTTGGTCTCAGAATCCCTTTACAGTCTTAAGCCTTACTGAGGAGCCCACGAAGCTTTGTTCCCGTGGATCACATCAGTATTTACTGTATTAGAAATGAAAACTGAGCAGCTTTAAAAATATTTATCCATTCATTAAGACAATAAACCCATTACCAGTTAACATGACAATGTATTTTTTAATGAAAAAAAAAAAAAACCCCACTGTTTTTCCAGTTTAATAAGAATGACATTATTTTATATTTCTGAAATGTCTTTAATATTTGGTTTAACAGAAAACAGCTAGATTATCCTTTCTGCTTCTGCATTTGATCTGTTATGATATACTGTTTTGTTAGAAGCACACGGAGAAAAGCCAGCCTTGGAGAGAGGTTTCTGGAAAAGGGAGGTACACTTTAATACTCTTCTTTGGTACCATACCAGACTTGATAAACAGTAGTCTCTTAAAGATGAGCTGTAATGTGGAACCTAAAACAACATTAATAAACTTGTATTCTGTTACATGGAAATCCATCGGTCTGTCTTGCACTTTGAATGAATCTTTCACGCTTGCGTGATTTTGTAACATCAATGCAGTAGTCTGGAAAATATTAGTTCACTGAGTTATACGGGTCTTCTAAATGTTGACACGTTTCATTATACAATATCCAAAAAATCACATCCATTAATATCACCGCTGATCTCATCAGAAAAGTCTTCAAGAAATGAGAATCCAAGCTCGGAGATGGATACAAGTTTCGTTTCCCAAAATTCTAATTGTCACCTGAAAGCTTGAATTTCATCACTGGCATCCAATGCTATCACTTGTTTTCCTTGAAGTGACATGACAGGCCCACGTCCTTCATTTCCAAGAAAATGCCTGCTAAATACTCAGAGGTGAATAACCAGAGTGTGTCGGTTCACGCAAGCAGAAACGGGGTTCCCTGAAACAAACGGCCTCAGACAAGTAGCAAGTCCCTTCCCTCGAGCCACATACTCTCCTCCCACACTCAGCAGAAAAGCTTCTGGTGCATCCTGATTCCCCTGGGGCTGCAAAACACTCCACCTCTTGCCAGGAGATCGCTGCACACTGCCGCGCTGTGGTGCTGCCTGGGCTCTCGGGCGCTTTTTCAGAGCTTTTGTTTCATTTTGGGGCAACTTGTCAGTTTTCACTTCCCACTGTCTTTATGAAGTTGTCATTTCTCCTCCCCTCTTCTAATTTTCTGCATTTAATCTCCTTTAGGAAGAGAAATCAGATAACCAAATATGGTTGAAATTTTATTTTAAAGACGGCTTTATAGACTCTGAGTCCATCAAAGAACACACAGAAGTTTAAGTGCCTTGGCTTCGTGTCCGCGGCAAAGAATTTAAAACTCTACTATCATTTATATGTAACGCTGGATAAGTTATGCACCTTCTTGAAGCCCGTTTCCCCATTTGTAAAATGGTAACATCTGCGCGTGGAGTTGTTGCTAGGATAAAATCAACAGTCATAAACGTCTATAATGAATGCATATAAACCCTCACAGAGTTGTTGCAAGAATTAAGCAGTGCAGATAAAGTGCTCAGGACACTACCTGGCACGTGGCAGGCCCCCTTCAGTTTTACCTCCATCCTCTAAGACAAACGAACTTTTCCTGTAAAGGGCCAGAGAGTCACTATTTTAGGCTTTGGAGGCCAAGAGCAAAATTAAAGATACTTTGTAGATTCTTATATAACTAGGGAGAAAAAAAATTTCCATTTTTTTTTTGATAAAAGTCAAAATGTAACAATCAAATGCATTTTTTTTTTGGCGGGGGAGGGAGAATAACATTTTGCTAAATGGAATTCAAAATTAGTATCCCTACATCAAATTAATTGCAAATGTTCACCTGTAAAAACCATTCTTAGCTCACAGGCCATACAAAAATTGGTGGTGGACCAGACTGAGCCTATAGGCCAGAGTTTGCCAGTCCCCGCTAGAGAGGTCTGTTTTGCTTATTTCCTTTCTGGTTTAGTCCACAGTTGGTCATGGTGACATTTTGAGTGCTCTTAATTTCTTTGGGCAGATCTGGGTTTCTATTTGGTATTTTCCCCCTCCGGCCTTTAACATTTCTTATAGTCAAGGTTTAAGGGCAACACATTCTTTCATCTTTTTAATGTCTGAAAATGTCTTTATTTCGCCTTCATTTCTGAAGGATGTTTTCACTGAATATAGAATTCTAGGTTGACAGACTTTCTTCTAGCGCTTTAGGGATGTCACTCCATTGTCTTCTGGATTACGTTATTTCTGATGAGAAGTCAGCAATCATTCTTATCTTGGCTTCTCTGGCTGCTTTTAAGATTTTTCTCTTTATCATTGCCTTTCAGCAATTTGATTATAATGTGGCTTGATGTGGTTTTCTCTGCATTTCTCCTCTTTGAACTTCACTGGGCTTCCAAGATTAGTGGATTGCTATTTTTAATCTAATCTGGAAAAGTTTTCTCCTCTATCCCAGAGACTCCAATTACACCTGATATCATTCCACAGTCTTTGCTCTTTTCATCCATTTTTTGTTTTGGTCTGAATAGTTTCTATTGTCCTGTCTTAAAGTTCAGGGATTCTGAAATGGCTCTCAAGGATCCCATCTCCTGTTTTTCACACCCTTGTGTAATCTCGTCTGTGGGCTAGACCTAGTGACTTACTACTGATGAATAAAATACAGTGAAAGTGTTGAGATGTTACTTCTGAGACTAGGCTACAAACGATTGTGACTTCTTCCTTGCTAATACTCTCTTGCTCTCGGTTATTACCTTGACAAAGCCAGCTGCTACCTCATGAGCTTCCCTATAGAGAGGCCCAAGTGACAAGCACTAAGGGTGTTCACAAGGAAATGAACTCTGGCAGGAACTCAAGCGACTAAGTGAGCTTGGAAGCAGATCCTGCCCTGAGTGAACCCTGAGATGGCTAGGGCCCTGGCTGACACCTTGTTGCAGTCTTGTGAGAGACCTTGAGCTAGAAGACCCAGCTAAGCTGTGCGGGATTCCCTGACCACAAAACTGTGAGTAATAAATACGACTGTTGTTTCAAGCCACCAAGTTTTGGGGCAATTTGTTATGTGGCAATAGATAACTAACACAGAGACCTGTTTAATATTCCTAATCTGCCCCCATCAGTGACTTTTTTGATTCGGGCATTATAGTTCTCAGCTCTAGAATTTTCATTTGGTTCTTTTGTAATAGTTGCCATTTTTCTTCTTTTTGAGTTCACTTTTCTTTAAATCTTTGAACATATTTATAATACCTTTTTTTAAAGTACAGCAGGTCTTTGAATAACGTCGTTTTGTTCAACATTGTTTCACTAACGTTGATGAGAAAAAAACAAAACAGAACAACTGGTTCCTGGCCAGGGCCACCGTCCGTGTGGAGTCTGCGTCCTCCTCACGTCTGCATGGATTTCCTGCAGGTTCCCTCCTTCCCTTCACACCCGGGTGTGTGAGTGGTAGGTTACCTGGTGTGTCTGCACCGTCTCAGCCTGGGCAAGGGTGAGTGCACCCTGCGATGGGACGCTGTCCTGTCTAGGGACGCTGTCCACCCTGCGCCCAGAGCTGCCTGGAGAGGCTCCGGCCACGATGACCTTGAACTGGAATAAGCGGGCTGGGAAATAATAATCTTGTTTTTATTGGCGTATGCAGAGTTCACATTTATTTCAATGTTTAATATTAGAGTTGTTTTGGGTTTTTAGAAGCTTGATGACGTTTTTGTGACCAGAAGTATGCGGTAGAAACTTAATGCTTGTTTATGTCAATTAGCCGATGGTGAAACTGGTTTTGTTATACGTCGTTTTGCTTAAAGTTACAGTTTCCAAGAACCCAATGATGATATTGACTTTACTGTACTTATCTGCTAATTGTATCATCCTTGCCTGTGGCTGTTTCTATTGATTGATTTTTCTCCTGGTTATAGGACACATTTTCCTGCTTCTTTCATGCCTAGTAGTTTTTGATTGAATGCTGGACACCATAAGTGCTACATCGTGGGGTGTGTGTATTTTATCGTCATCCCTTAGTATTGGGCTTTGTTCTGGCAGGCAGTTAACTTACTTCCGCATCAGTTTGATCCTTTTAGGACTCCTTTTAGAGCTTTATTAGGTAAAGCTCAGAGCAGTCTTTAACACAGGGCCAGTTTATTAGCTTTACTCGTAAGTACGGCCTTACGTGCCCTGGACGCTCTCCTCTAGTCGGCCAGAGCTCAAGCGTACGGCACCTCAGGAGCGTGCTCTGACCAGCCTTGTGAGGTCCCATGATAGGCGTGCGCAGCTTGGTACACAGCAGAAGACTCGAGGGCCTCTTGCTGGAGCTCTTTCTCAGTGTAGCCCCCTCTTCTTCGTACTTTATTTTGCAAATTTCAGTGCTTCAGCCTCCCCCAACTCCGCTGTCTCCCGGCTCACTGAGACTGCCATACGCAGAAAGCTGAAGTGATAGCAGGTCCCAGCTCATTTGTGTCCCTTCTCCCAGGGCTCACAGCCCTGTACCGCCTGTTTTCCAGTGTCTAAAAAGAGTTTCTTCTAGTTTGTGCAGTTTTCCCATATTTATAATAGAAGGGCTGATCCGTTAGCAGGTGCCCTGTCCTGGAAGTTGCCTATGGGAGTCTTGTAAGCAATATATATTTAGATTTTGATGAAAGAATGGCTTACTTTTTCCATGTCTCTAAGAATAACAAAATCTAAGCACTCCATTTATTTATTATGAAAACACAATCTGGAGCTTGGCAGGAGGCAAGGGAAACAGATTTTCCCCTCATTTATCCAGCTGAGAAATCTTTAGCACAGAGCTTTTCAGTAGGGGACAGTCCCTGCCCTCACTCTCCTTTCGATCAGGGTCTCTTCTGATGTTAAGATCGAGGCAAAATTTGAAGAAATGGTAATCAAAATCTAGGAAACTGCAACGTATGTAAATTTTCCACTGTACCTAGATAACTGTTTTGTTATTACGGGTCCATAAGCCCAAGTCAACAATTAATGGAAAAACTTAACAGCGAAAAGAACGCTTTTCCCAGGAGGGAAAAAAAAGTCGATATCCCCAAAATGTTTTCTATTCTAACAAATTACAATATTCCAATCAATACAAGTCAATTCTTTCTTGTTATGTTAATAAGTCCTATGGAAAAATGAAGAAAGTTTACGGAGAATGTAAGAAAACCCGCCAGCAAGTTTTGATCACACACACAGACTTCCTACATATTACGAAGTGAGCAAACTGCCCTCAGCTGCCCCATGAGCCACTCTAGTACCTGACAATGACCATGGGAGGTGAGTTTTTCTTGTCTGTCTGGAGCTCAGAGAAAAACCTCCTGCATCCTAAATTCAGAGTGCTGACCCCTGCAGAGACACACTCTCTACCAACACGCCTCTTTTCCAGGAACCACAGGGAGGGGCTTAAGAGTTGCTTCTGGAATTTGGAATCGGCCAAGAGCAAGTGAGGCTCTTCTATCAAACGCGGAGGATGAACAGCCGCAGCAGGTTCAGAACGAGATGCCAGGTTTGCCTCTTCACTAGAACCTTGAGAAGTTCTCCACGGGCCTCCACCTCTTCGTTGAAGAGCCTCACTCGACTGATTCCAAATTCCAGAGGCAACTTCTCTGTGATCAGCATGTCTGGGCGGAGTTAGAGAGCCTGAGCACTGACCAGTCCTGGATAGAAGCTGCTGGACTTTTGGAGGGCGCAGCCGGGAGCATGGCCAGGCACGCCTGGTACGAAGGTCGGATGTGCGTTCGTGGCCGGGGTCAGCCAATGGGACACGTGCTGGGCTGGCTCCCACAGGCTAAGTTCACAGGGGTCTGGCCAATGTTATTCAGCCTCAGAGAGACGGTCCCTGAAACACAGCGATGGACTATTTTACAGCAAGTTGCAGCTTGAGGTTACTGGAAAGCAAACTGAGTCAGGAAACTTAAGCACGCAGCCTGGCCCTGGATGATGCAGACGGGCCCTGTGCTCATCGTTTTTCTCTCCACCATTATCCTGCGGCACGCTCCAGGTCTTTCCCTCCCATACACTTGGAAAAATTGAGGTGGTCCCCCTGGTTGCCTAAACCCATCTCCCGGCAGCTCCCTTGTTTTGGAAGGAGATGATAAATAAATCAAAATGCACTAAGCAGCACTTCCACAGGCACTCTGCTCCTCCGGTGAAGGCGCACCTCATCAATCACACTATTGTCTGCTTGAAAGGCGAGCCTTGTAAATGTCATATCCACTCAGGCCCAAGGAGAGGCGCATCCAAATGCAGCAAGGAGTTTTAATTGGATAGTGTAATTAAACTAAAAAACCCCAGCAGACTCCCTTTGACAGGAGAGATGAAGACCCCTTTTAATAGGGCTAGGAAACATATCTGTTAAAAGGATGAGTCACTGCCTGCTCCTGATTGCGCTCCAGAGTACTCTTATGAAAAGGCAATTCAATAACTGGGGCATTTAATATGTTAGAGTCCGCGGTGCTCTGTAATCGAGCAGTACTTACCGTATTTGATCTGGAACTTATGAAATAAGTCCTTGCTAGAGAATACAGACACAACGCCACGTGCCCACCCAACGGGAGGAGTGCCTGGACCTCCTGGAAATCCTCAGAGCCTGAGGATGTGCTTGGTCCTTCTGGGCTACAGGTCTATTTGGGTATAAGCGCAAGCGGCTTCCTCACCGGGGCTTAGAACACGCGGACGTGGCCGCGGATGCCCACTCACTGGCCAAAGGTGTAGTGGCGGCTGACATCACCCTCGTTTCCCTTTCACACACTCTCATGGGCATTTAAAGGATATGATGAATTCCTGGGGACCTCCTCCCTTAGGAAAAGGGATCCCTGGCACACGAGTGTGTGTGCACACGTGTTTTCTCTGCGAAAAGTACCATTGTCGAAGAGGGAGAAAAGAATTCAGGTGGCCAGAAGGTTCGGTGTATGGGCTGGGGTGCACCCAGGCCAATTTTAGTGACAAAACCTGAGTCCTTCTGCCACCCTTTGTTGGGAGAGAGGGGGGAGATGTGCACACAGGCACACTCAGACACACACACATGCCTGCACGGCCTGCACCTCCACAAGCAAGGTAACAGAATTAGCGAGAACACGTGCAGAGGTTCGTATCTGCACGGGGCTGTCTTATGAGCAGACCTGAGCAATCCCTTTCGGATGCAATGCTAGTGCCTCAAGGTCAAAGTCAAGGCACCCAGCGTTAGAGAGGATCAAGAGAACCTCTGAGCTGGGGCTCAGGTGGGCTACAGAGGCGAAATTTCAGACTTCCTCATCCACAGCTTTCCAGAACAGACTCTGTGCTTTATGAACAAAACCCGAAAGTCAGATTGCCAGGGTCCTCAGACTGATTTTTCTTTTTTAAGGATGGTGAAGGGTTTGTTTGATGGCTGCTTTTACTCCTCCATAAAGCCTCCTTGGAGCTCTGTTTGCAAACCTGTGAACACTCTTAATACTGGTTTTTCACTATGAGCTGATGAACCCATTAAGGACATATAAGTGAATGTTTATAATCCATGAAAACTGGATACCGAATTAAACCATCAAATATCTTTAGAATTCAACGAAAACTACATAAAAGCATTTCAGCCATCAATTTGGCTATCACTTCTAGCCAGTATGAATTCTGCTGGAAAAGCTATTTTCGTGCAGATGTGGAATTCAATGGGAAAGACTGACTCGTGTACCAACATCAATCAAAATGTCGACTTCCCTGGCAGCTCTCAACAGTAAGGCGGTTCAAAGGTCACAGGATAAAGAAAAAGCCAAGCTCTGGTTCAGCTCTAATATCTCCTCGGTAGAAGTCTTGCAAAAGTACCCCCTTCTGTATCAGCCTTGCTTTCATTAATCTTCTTGCCATCTTCTTTAACTAGTCATGCAGAACCGCTCGATAGCAAGACGTATAATGGGGAAGGCCCTGTGCCTATTACCGCGTTAACATTCTCTTAAGCCCCAGTGCAACAATGGCCCGGGAAGGCAGAGGAGATCGGCGACCGCAGAGAGCAGTGCAGGCAATTCAATTACGCCTGGGCTCACCTATGTGCTTCTGACCTAGAAAACACAAGAGGCCTTTGTGTCTAACCGGCGCGGCCATTAAGGCTCCCGAAGATCACAACAATGCTGATCTTTTCTGTTTAAGCCAAATCAATGTGGACAAATCATTATTCAGCAGCTTTAATTTCATTAGTAAATTAAAGACACTACTTTACAGATCTTGTCAAGTACTCATGAAAAGAAAGATTCATTTAAGCGGGAGGTCACCAATGAGCCCAGCTAATTTAACTCACGACCTGAACGGAATCGCATCGCGAATATCCAGCAGGCCCTAGTCCCGCAGGGCGGAATGGTCGCCTGGGCTTGTGGTGTACTCATAACCCCAGCGATCCCGTCCGGGGTCTAAACAGCGTTTTGGGTCAAAACCAAAACAGAACAAAACAAAAAACAAACCTCAAACAACCAATCCCCCGCCGACAGAACCGCATCGAGAGAATCAGATTTCCTTGAAATTATACTATTGCAAGAGAGCGTAATCAGGTTACCTTTATTATGTTGCTTCCTTGAGCTTTTATATTAACTATACTTAATTGAGATACAGAGGTCTTTTCAGCTATAAAGACCACAGCTACTTTATTGAGGTTTAAATCTGATTTCTTAATGATAGGCTGCTTCCTTGAAAGACTCTAAACCTGCACAACCTTCTTAAGATAAAACCAGACCCGGCCTGGGTGAGTCTTCACTGAGATCCGGCCGAGAGCCTCTGATGGGTGCTAGTGTCACGGAAAGGTCCCTTACTTTTGTTTCAATGTTGGAATTCGAGGCTAGTGCTTAAAAAGAGAGCCCGCCACGTTCAAAGCCTACGTGTGGACCTGTGTAGCGATGGAGAATTATTTCTCTGAGACAATTTAACCCTGATAGTTTCTGATACGGAGACAGTCTCCATGTGCCACACGCATCTTTGTTCAGTTAGAATGAACTAAAATGAATTTATCTTTTAGAGGTCTGTGACATCCTTCAAAACAGCAAAAGAAATCCTAAGGAGTGGCAAAACCAGACGGAGAAATTGCTGATTTGAATTACAATGGCAGCGTACGCTTTTTTTTTTTTTTTTTGAAGTCTAGAAAGGCAGAGTTTATTCTTAATTTCTCAGGGCTTCTGACACTAAGATGTTCTCAACCAACTCTGGTAAGAGTCCTATTTTTACGTATGGCTTTCTTTTTAAGGCATGTATCTATTTAGTCGTTAAGTTCCAGGTTCTTAAACATTCACAGGGACAGGGCAATAAATCTTCCCTCTGAGAACATGGCCTAAGAGGGAGAAGTTCGGGGGAGAAGAGCCGCGGAACTGCTATTTATGGAGCATGGCTTCCGAGTGCGCGTCTTTCTGATTCCACAATATATGTAATTATGGGTTTCACTGCAGGCGCTCTGATGCTCGGTCCCTCTGCCAAGTCAGCTGTTCACACACTTTTTGGATACGGCATCAATTCAACTTGCGTCGTGCTCCTTATGACGACCAAATTAATGGTTTGACAGCGGCTTTCTCAATAAACACTGCAGACTGGCCACATTTGAAGGTTTTTAAAAAACCATTTCTTTTTTGTTCAAAATTCTGACAAACACGTCTCAAGTAAGACCGGGAACAACTTCATTATCCTCCCAACACTTAAAGCCTTTTTGTAAAGAAGGCTGTTTAATAACACGTCCGCTCTGTTTTCACAACTAAATTATTCCAGTTGGTCACACGTTCCCGTCTTCGGCAAGACACTTGTGTTATGAGAGATAAAAACATGAAAAAGGAAATATATTGCAGAAATCAAAAACCTTATCTACTTCTAGACTCTCTCTCTTTGCCATAATTCATTCAAGAAGGCCCCAAGAATAATTTTTGATGTAACTCAGCCACAAACATACATCACTATGCTGATAAAAATCACGGGCTAAACTTATGAAATATAGTGACTTTCATTTCTTTACTGCTGTTAAAATAACTTTTTTCTAAGGTTCAACAGACGCAAAAGATAAAAAGGGTTACCATTAATCCTTTAAAAAAAGAGGCAGCCCTGTAGATTAATTCTGAGGTCTGATGATGGTCTCGAAGATGAACTTTTTAGATTAACTCACTGAATTAATTTGATGAAGATACTGGAAATCATAAAAAAAAAAATAACACAGTATCAAGCCGATTCATTTAATATATCTTTGTTTGGGCACTTTACAACATCAATTATGTTGCACAACTTTTGGTTTCTAAATTCTGGCCTTATTAAGTTCAATTTCAAGACAGCGAACGTACGCTGAGGCCAACTGCAGGCACTGTGCCAGGGGCCGAGGACACAGAAACCAGCTCCTGGGGCAATCGGCTCGGTGTGGAGATGGGTGGAAGAGAGGGGAAGGCTCCAGAGAGAGACACAGAGCAGCGTGTGAGGTGCTTTGCCAGCGGTCTGTGCTAACTCCTGGGGCACAGCTATGGAGAGAGCCTGCCGGGTGAGCTGGCTCTTGAAAAATGAGTGGGCTGGGCATAGGGAAACAGAGTGTCCATGAATTAGAGGGTGGAGGTGAGGTGCGGGCCGGGCTGTGGGGACAGCAGCAGCACAGTTCTGGACGGGAAATTATGGGCTGTGAGCCTGGAGTAGCCAATGTCGGCAAAGGCTACGCTGAGTCTGAATTTTATTCTGTATGTCTCTATCTTTTAAACCTTTTCTTTTTTAAGCAATAAAACCATTTTTATGAGTTGACTTTTTAAATGCAGAATCTCAAAACAAAAACGATTGAGCTCTTGTGGTTGAAGGGGAGGCTTTATGCCCACACACACACGCATGCACGCACACACGTGTGTGCCCCTAGAGGTCCCCTGAGGAACACGGTTTGAAATGGACTTAGGAAGTGTTTCACAGCAGTGCGTCTCTTTATTCAGGAAAGTATAATTTCTAGGTCTCTGGACCCAGAGACAGAGAGGAAGACACCTCGGTAAGACCCACATGCGAGGTTTTCACCCAGAGCCACCCAGCAGGCCTGAAAAGAAGACGAAGGCTCTCTTGCTGGCCTGTCAACACTGAAATGGTGGGGCCCACGTCTGCTCTGCATCCCCAATTCTTGGAACCCGGCCTCACTCATGGAGGGGTGACAATTACTTCCTGAGTGACTGATCCCAAGAGAAAACTGGAGGTGGTGGCCGTGCACCTTTCCGTCGCTCCCCGCTAGGCAGGGTGTGCTACATCCCTCACCTTTCAGAGCCTGAATCAGGGTTTCTTGGTGGTGAGAGTCTTGACGTGAGTGTAGGAGAAACCTGAATCCTGTTTCCAGCTCTTTCCCCAACCTTCCCGCCCAACTGATCCCTCTATGCAACATGGAGGTGATTGTCTTTCGTTTCTCAGACACATGGAGATTCATAAATGTTACTTTTCAAAACATCCTGAGTTTTTGGGAAGAAAGATGCTAAAAGAGGCTAGAACAATAACAACTTTACTGGTCAACAAGCTGGAGTGAGAGGGATTAGGAAGGGGATGTTTATCTAAAGGCACGGGGGATCTGGCAGCCTGGGGACAAGGGGACAAGGGTCCCAGAGCTGCCAACACCATTCACACCGGCCCCTTCCAGTGGCCACCTCAGAGTCAAGGCCTTGTGGGGTGACAGGAACGGCAGGGGGCGGGGTGGGCCTGGCCTGACTCCTTTCCCCCTGCACCATGAGGTTTCTCCCTTCTTGCCAAGCTGCAGGCCAGTGAGTTGAAAGAGGAGACCACACAGCCTGGCATCACGGGATCTGACAAAACAATTAAACGCTCGCCCGTAAATGAGGCCGCGTGGCTCGTGCCCAGTCTAGAGGCCCCAGCCAGGGGCTCCGTGCTCTTTAGGCCCCTGCTTAGTCAGTCTTATCTCCAACACATGAACCATGTTATAAACACTTGCTGGCCTTTACCTTTCTTATTATTCCTTTTGGGTATGTCGTTCCTTATAACATTTGTTCTCAAATTTAGTGGACATTGGAAAAAAGGAGATTAACAATAATGTTAGATGCTCAAGTCATACTCCAAGTTGCTGAACCAGAACCCAAGGCGGGGGCCGTGGGTGAGCGCATGTTAAAGAGTCCACAGGCAACACTGACACGGACCAGTCTCTGAGGACCACTATCGCATAGCTTCTCCAGGCACCTACGAATCCTTACATAGTTTAAACTTTTCTCGCCCATGGAGGAATTGCATTGTGATCTGCACCCTTTCTGTCCCTTGATGGGACTGAAGTCCTAAAAATGATTAACCTAACTGCTACACTCAATTACTTAACTGCAAAAATATAATATGTCAAGATATACAACCAGACGGCATCTACTTTCATAATTTAAACAGAGAAGCGCCAAGCCGGCAGTGAGCTCTTCTGCGGGCCCAGGCGGGGGTTTAATTACGAGCTGGTAGGTCACGCAAATGCCAATAATCTGGAGGGTGCTGACACTTTGGCATGATGGACATCTAAATCTAGTCTTCAGCTGCCACAGGAAATCCCCCAGCTTCCCTCGGTCTGGCCAGGAAGGAAGGAAGGCAGCTCCAAGTCTAACTGGTCAAGTCCCCCAAAAGGGAAGAGGGAGGGTGCACGAAGTGAAATGGGGGCCCTGGTGACTGCCGATCCTCAGCAGCAGTCTGTCCCCCCCCCCCCCTCTCCTCCCCCACGCTCCCATCCCCAGTGCCCGGGGTGGAGCTATTGGGGTCAGGAGCTGTGAGGTTCTCTGCTGACATCACTGCTGAACAGGACGGGGACCCATGTCAGGCTCTGGGCACCATAATACAATCCTGTTTGATTAAAAGAAATTTCTGGTAATGAATTAAGCAGACCCAAGGAAAAAAGGACACGGTGGTAATATATTCTCCTGGCACCCAGCACATGGAGGGGAAGAGGGGGAAGAGAGAAAGGAGACATAAATAAAAGGGACTACTCACTGGGGCTTTTTTCTTCAGCAAGGTCACAGGCACAGAGCAGGTCAGAATCGATTGAGATGGGTTTCTGCTTAATCCAAAACTTAGTGCTGGCTTTCTGATTCGTAACAGGGTCTATCTCTACTTTGTCTCCAGAGATACCTGTAAGGCCGGGGGGAGGACAAAAAAAAAGAAGCCACAAGAAGTGGAAGGTGTAAGTGATTTTGGTGTAATCATTCGACCTGCTTTGTAAATCCTCTATTGGAGAACATGAGCTATTTCTTGGGGCTTGGGGGAGGGCCATGGGCTTAACACAGACACAGGGAGATTCCGAACGGCACACAGCAGTTGCACAGTCTGGTTTCCTGGGTGGGTGAGCTGGGGAAGGGGCCAACTTAAAAAACTATATATCAAGAGGTATTAAGAAATACATCTTCTTAGTTATAACACAGATAAAATATAGTTTACCTACACTGTGTCAATCCTACATTAATTACCTCTATCCTGTAATTAAATAACTACAATATAAGGTTCATTTAAAAACCAGTTATGATTAGTGGTCTTTTTGCTGTTGTTGTTGTTCTAGAAAAAGATCTGGGTAGGACAGATAAATCTGTAACATCACCTATGCCTAAATAGCTAAGCTACCAATGAAGAGTTTCCGATCTTGAAAAATCTTACGAACTAAAAATAGGGGGGGGGGGATCTCTCTCTTCCCTTCTCTGACACTAAATAATTATCCGAGCTAAATTTAAAGGAAGCCCCGGGAAGATCAGACGGTCCTTTACAGAAAACCTTCCAAGTTTAAGTCTTGGAGCCTGGCTTCAGGCGGTGGGGGTCGCTTCTGCGCTGGGAGAGAGGGAGCAGTCGGTGCGCGCCTCGTGCAGCAAAGACTTTAGAGCAGGAGTCCGGGATGTTAAATCCTGGCCCTTCGGGTTTCATTTTCAGCACTGTGGAAGACGTGACACAGGGCGCAGCGACTGGGAGCGAGGGCGTTAGGGGAACAAAGGGGACGCCAGGGGTGGACGGCGCCCAGGGGTAACTGGACACGCACCGCAACTGCTCTGCGGGCGTCGCCAGGCGGTCAGTGCTCAGCCCGGCACACGGGGGCGGGGCCACACGCTCCCTCTGCTCTCTTCGGTGGAAGATGGAGAATGTCTGTTCATGAAATGAGACAAAAATCTTCCTATGCCTTTGAGAGCGGGCCCCAGATGGAATCTTGAAAGTAATTAATTTTTAGGCCATAGTTTAAAGGTCAGGGTCAAAGTGAAAAGAGCAAAATGAAGATATAAGAAATAAAACAATCAAACGCACACACTGCGGCAGGAAAAACGGAGTTAATACATTTCACACTTATGAATCACACTTAGAAATTTTTCAATACAATGTGAGAAAACTTAGTAGGCCCCGAGGAAAAGCAGATAAAAGAAACAGATCCAAAAAAAAAAAAAAAAAAACCCCAAAATCAAAATGACAAAAAACAGAAACACAAAAAACTCCACAGTGACCACAGCCTGAGAGCAATTTTAAAATTAAAAAAGAAATCAAATACACGTACGACTCTGGCAACGAGGTCTGCCATATACTTGTGAGGTTCTGTTTTATCTTATGAATAAAGAACGTCAAGCCGCAGGCAGACAAAGGCAGGCGACCAGACAGGCTGAGGGAGTCCCGCCTGCCGTCTGCGGAGGGGACAATGCAGTGCGGCCGCTTAACCCCGGTCGTCACTCGGTGGTCGTTGGAGAAGACGAACAACTGGTATTTTTTTATTAATCGAATGCTGGAATTTGTCATTAGACATATTTCAGGAACACCATATTTCAATTAGGCACAATGTCATAAGTCCAATTGACTCTGGACGTTCAGGTCCGGATGATTTCAGGAGGGCGAGAATGTATCACTTAAAATGGATCACGACTACCCAGTCAGACGCATCCCTCCAATTTGGTCATTAATTGTTACAGATCTGGACACTTCTACAGTTCCCTGACAGAACGAAAGGACTCACGCCACGGTTGCTGGTAGCGAGTGTTTTCGTGCATCCCCCCGCCCCGACCCTTCTGCTTCTTATTTTGACATTGATAAAAGTCAAAACGAGCAAAGCAAAATAAATGTGCATATCTCTTATGTGGAATAAACCCTGCCTACACTTCTTTCTCAGAAAGAGAGGGGGAAAAAAATCATCGCCAGAGAGACACGGTTTTAAAATTTTGTTCTACGGCCCTGCAACTCTTGAAGTCGCAGTCAGTCAATATTGTTAATGTGCCTTGTTAATTTGATAGGATTTGTCAGGTAACTCCACTGGAAAAAATTATATAAAACTGTTCCAGATGAAAAGATGATACATGTGACATGAATTAAAGTGATAGAACAATAGTGGAATATAAACCAGAAATGACACCCAAAGTGGCTGTTGATTTATTGCCGCTGAGTTTGGTTCTGGGCTCCCATGTATATTAGTTGCTTACATAATCTGGGTCCATTTAGCAGAGGGATGCTCATACATACATCACCAGCTCCTGCTCCAAGCCAAGGTCACTCTCCATTGCATCAATCTTTTCAACAGAGCCTACTTCACAAAGCAGGACTTTTGTAACCATCTCAGATGTAACAGACTCTCGTCCTCTTTCATCTTTCTTTTATCATGTAAAGTACACTTTAACTTCTATTATTTTTATCTGCAAATTGTTACTGTATAGTTCATCCATTACCAGCCGTATCTCTACATCAATTGCCTAAGCTCTGCACGGCCACAAGAACTCTTTCCCAATGACGCCCTTTCCCGGTTATTGTGCAGTCGCTGTGCACAGAGGGGAACCCCAAGCCTGGAGTTTGGGGATAAAGACATGGGAGATGAATGTATTAGGTTCAAGATGGGCAGGCAGGTGGAACACCATTTAAACAATTGGTGTGTCCAAAAAGTTGTGCGTAAATCAGATTTTTTTTTCCGAATCAAATCACATTTCCCACTGACTTCTATTTCCAGAGATACTTTATCTTCATTTTGATTGATCTGTAATTGGCAGGGGCCCCTAACACTTTAGTTTTAAGTTTCTCTGCCCTGCAGGCTTTCAGTCAAATAGTTAATGATCTGTAAAACACTTGCCTGCCTAGAGGAGTCACTATTTAAAGGAACCTGTAGGGGAATCTTTCTGATGAGAAAAATCCTTTGTACATTAAATAATTTACCCTACTTGAGATGTGTGTGAATCTCAGCTTCCCCCAGCAGGGCACGTGGCCCCACTGGACCTCTCTGCTCCGGGTGGAGAAGTGGCAGCCCTCTGCTTCCACTCCAGGCCAGAGCCTGTGTTCCTGACACACTCAGACCCCACTGCTGGAGAAAGAGTCCACAGAACCCAGCCTGGGAGCAAGCGGAGACCTCTTCCCGTCTCTGGCGTGGGCGTCTCAGGTCAACCTGGTTGGAAGGAGGCAGCAGCCTGGTGGAGCGGAGGCCAGCTGGAGGGCCGGCGCCGCGGTCCAGGCCAGGGCACGGAGGGTGACGATTAACTGGCACAGATCATGTGTGCCAGCGCGGACGGAAAGCCTTTGTGTGCACTGACTCAGGTCTCACAGCCACCTTATGAACCTGGTGACTCTGTTTATCCCTATTTTATAGATGAGGAACCTGAAACTCAGGGGGGTTAAGTAAGTTGCCCGAGATCACACAGCTAAAAAGTGGCAAAGTTGGAATTTAAAGAAAGCTAGGAAACCTGTTCCAGAATCTGTCCTCTCAGCCACTACAGTATTCTGTGCACACCTTGGTGGCTGGAGAGATTGTGTGTGGGAAAGCCATTCTCACGCCCCAGAGCCTTCTCGTGCCTCCGTATTACGCCTTCCACTGCTCTGCAGAGTCTCACTCAGCGGAGTGAAGGAGACATCAGAGGGAACGCTGCCCAACTGTCTTTAGCCTCCGATCTCAACGTTTGCCAAGGACCAAATAAATATGCAAATGTGCCAATAAACGCACACCTATTTTTGTTCACACATGGCAAACCAAGACATGAAATCCTACCTATCATCTATTTTTTGACCACTTGATCATGGGTTAATACCCCTGGCTAAAATTTTTATGTAAAATCACTGAAAGAAAGGCAGAGGTAACCCTTAAAGTGTTGCTTATACACTATTTTTAAGTAATTCAAATTACAGATAAAATCCAAGAAAACAAAGGAAGCTAGCTTTTATGTTTACATTTCCCCAACTTAAATGGCCAACAATAGAGGATTAGTCAATCCACCCATGACAGACTACAACACAACCATGAAAATTATGTGGAAGGAAAACTTTGACATGGAAAAATTCTTAGGATGTTACGTGAAAAGGGCAGAAAAAGTATTTATTGGAAAGAGAGGACAAGAATATGCTCCAAACTGGAAACGGTGGTCAACTCTGGTGAGTGGGAAATATGTACTTTCCTTTTCTGAATTTCTCCGAAGTAAAAATGTCACCAAGAATGAAGACAAATGATTTTAAGAGATGACATTTTTTTTTCACTTTCTATTTCAGAATTCAGTACCCCTTCCCACCTTTAAAATGCAGGAAGGATTGTGGTTGAATTCTGTACCTGATAATCACAAAAAGTGATCGTAACTGAAGATTTCTCCTTTCGACAGTTCTCAGGGACCCAAGGGACAGTGCTGCTGGGAGGGGCCCAGCCCAGTGCCCCCTGGCAGGCCCCACCACAGCCATGGCAGGTAAGGAGAAAGAGAACACGGGGGCTGGCCCAAGGCGGCCAGAGTCGGCCCCTTCCCTCAGAAACAAGGGAGGACGTCTGTCCCCTTCCCCAGCTCGTCCCTCTACTCACTTATCCACAGCCATCTGTCATGACCTTTTCACGCTCCCACTTCTGACAGCCTCCAGATACAGTGAGTCCAACTTCACTGGAAGCAAACTACCACACCAAACTGTCAAAGGCAGAAAACCCCGCCTGATCGCTGCCCTACATCAGCGCCAACACATAAATCCTTCCTTAACAAGACAGCTCAAAATACACAAAAATGCAACTCTAATGTATATACGACTCCCTGGGGAAACTATCTGTCCTAGGCTTTGGAGTTTACAAGGGGTCCCTCGTCTGTTTTAACTAACCAACAGATTTCCGGACAAGGCAACTAGCACTGTGCGCCCGCCCCTGCGAACACACACCGGGCGCCTCCTCTGAGCAGCCCCTGCGCAGAGACGGACTGAGAGCTGACCGCACCTCTACCAGAAGGCAGTAGTAGCCCGTCTCAGACTTAAAGGCAGTAGTGCAGGGAGGTTGGGGGCAGGGACTGTGCAGTCTGAGTCCTGAGTTCTAACGTCGGCCTTCCTGCTTCCTAACTATGTGACTTAGGCCAGTCGCTATACACTGGCGATGAGAACAGTGCCGAGCTCATGGGCTCGCTGGGGAGGATTAAGTGAACCGAGACTTGCAAAGCGCCTGGCATAGTGATTAATACATAGCTAGTGGCCTGTACCACTACTACTCATGACCATCATCATCAGGAGTCAGGCACGGGGCTGTGACACAGATCCAGTGATGAGGGTCAGAATGCGGGAGCTAAGGAGCCACAGGAGGGATGTGAACGACGGACCTGCTGGCCCCGGTCTGGGGGACGGGTGAGGGGAATTCGGTCTGGGACCCGCTCCACGCCGCAGCCTCGGCAGCCCCGGGATCCAGAACGACTGTCCGGCGGGGGAAACCGACGCCCTCACACCCATGAACCCTTACAGTCGCCTCCCATCGCCGAGTGTCGCTGGGGATGCCTCTTCCCTGTGACCCCCAAGAGTTCAACTCAACATCGGGAGAGACACTCTCATACCCGGAGCTGTGGAAACACCATGCTGGGGAACCCCCACCCCGCGAGGTCTCCATGCTATGAACCTGGAGATCCTGACTTGCCAGCACATTCCACTGGTCTTACCCTGGGCAGCCGCTTCTCCCCCTGTGAGCATGACCTTCCGCCTTTGCAAAACAGGGCGACAAGAGCCCCCGTTCCTGAGGTGTCATGAAGATAGAATGGCATAAGCATGGAAAACACGTGGCCGAGTGCCTGGCACATAATAAGGCTTCACTTAATTATTACTCAAAGTACTATTAAAGGCGAATCTCGGGTGAAACAGTAAAGCTGGGCTCACGCCCGGTTCCGACCGGGTCTAATGTGCTCCAACCCATCAGCTGTTCCCAGGTCCCAGGAGGCACAACCCCTGTGAGCCACATTTAAAACACCCGTCTCTTGGAAGCTAAAACACCAATTTGGCAAAAATTAGGGCGTTTGACATTCCATGCCTCAGTGTATTTCCTGAGTTATTGTTTATTTGCTCAAACATCATGAGCTGTGGTTCATTCATCAATATCCTACAACGCAGAATCTAAGACTATCAAAGCCCCCCTGCTGTTAAATCCTGGAGCGGTTTTTTACACAGAGCTACAATCCTCTCGTCTTCAGGTTACCCAGAGCCTATGAAAGCCTGGAAAAGCCCCCTGGGAGGGCCACTGAACAACTCTTGGCCAGAGTGGATTTTGCTGAATCTACACGGCCAATCGATAGCGTCCGCAGAGCAGTCACGAAGTCTTTGAAACTTGCCTGAATTTACACACAGGATCAGACACACAGACTGTTTGGGCTTAATGAGACCTCAGAGATCACCTAGTCTGGGGCTTTCATTCTCCCTATGAAGAAATTGAGGCTCAGGGCAGGGATATGACTTGTCTGATGTCACCCATTAATGACAGAGCTATAATCATAATTCACATCTTCATACTATCTGGCCGGGCTTAAAAAGACCGGCTCTCCTGTCTCGCTACGCGTTGTTTATACACTGGGCATATTCACATGGTGATCAAATGCATTCCAGTACAAAAAGCACGGCCTTGGCAACATGCTAGGAACCCAAAAGGGGTGACGAAATCACATTGTGCGTCGCAGCTAAAATGAGACCCAGGAGGGCCTTATCTTCCTGAGGTGAGGTGGGTACTGGAGTCCATCGCTGGTTCCATTCGAGGGGCTAACCATCTGAAGTCGTTTGAGAGACACAGCTAGAAGCTGCCAACTCCAACGTGTGGTCGGTGACAAATCTAAGTGGACCTGACTAGGCCATTATCCTTAGAATGCAAACAAAGGGGCACTGAACACGAATGGGATGCTGACCGCACAGCAACACTCGGCACAGCACCTGGTCATGAGGGCGGAGCTTACAATGCGGGGCCTGGGACTGTCCAATCCCATATACCTATCCTCAGATGACGACTGAATTTTCTCTGTAGAGAAGACAGTTACAAAGATTTGGTTTTGTACTGGGGCAATTAGGTCCCCAAACTATTCTCCTGGTAGACGGATACCTCGGCTGAGCTTATAATGTGAGTTCGGAAGCAGTAATGCCATTTCCTAAGAGAATTTATAACAGCATCAGTCCAGGGTGGGGAAAAGTAGCCTTCCTCCCAGTCCAGCCCACGTACACCGTCGGAGCGTGAAGGCCAAGGCTGAGGAAGTGGCAGGGAGACAGGGAAAACCCTGAGGGACTTTCACGTACCCCGTTCCCAGTAATCCTATGTCAGTGGTTCTCGACTTTCCCCAATTCTCAATCCCTTCTCAGCCCCCAGAAGCGTCTGACACACTGCCATCACTATACCTGGATTCCTGGGCAGGAATTCTCAAAAGGGTAGACCTGGGAGCAGGCACTGTAGCAGGGCAGGCAGTTAAGAACGCGCCCAGGGTCCCCAGCATCCCCGCCAGGGGCTCCTCCAGCAACTCCATCCCTGCATTAAACACCGGCATGGCAAAGGAACTTTCTGGGGCACGTCTTGATAGAACCTGTCCTGCTCTCTCACAACTTCATTAGTATTTGTTAAGCTCGATTCCAAATTTTGGTCCAGAACATGTTGCCACAATAGGGACAGAGCAATCTTTTCATACTAGCATTGCCACTCCCAAAGTACTCAGTGGACCCAAGGAGTTTGGAGTTAAGCATGACGCACGTCTCGTGAGCATTCTGGTGCCTTTGAATGGAGAAGGGTTATCTCCTCAGAATTCGAAAAGAAAATGAAACAGAAACTTGGACGGAAACTCAATCCACTGAAGAACACACATTTCCAGAGCATGGAACTTGAACCTGACACCACAGGTCCCCCATCGGAAAGTAACGAGGCACGTGTTTTATTCACACAGCCACACAGAACTAGTTTTAGCATCAGAGTGAGCCTGAGGAGTGGAAGTCCAGGCCACAGCTCTTTGCTTTCACTCACGTAGTCTTGCGCTGTTAATGTGTTTCTTACCTCTGCATAGTTTATTAAAAAATAACTCCGTAATAAGGTCTTCCTTGAGTGCTGGCTTGTAGGTATCAACTAGGGGGTTAAATATTAACTGCAACAGGACAGATAAACCGGGGAAGACAACAGATGGCAAATATGCTGCCTCTCATCATGCTCAGGCCCAGGGCAGACATTTTTAATCAATCACAGAGTTTCTTTATGTTGCCCTCAGACACAGCTCAAGACGCTGCCTCAGCATAATGCTCTGGGCAGCCATTACAAACCGACTGGAGTCAGTTTATGAGATGAAACCCCTTTGCCTTCTCTAAGATGTGGGCTATTATACTTGATAATTCTGATAGATATCTACTGTAATCACAGATATTATTATACATACGAACTGTTTTATGAGGAGATAATGGAAATAACCTTTTGGCAGAGGTTATTTTATAACATAGTCTGTATCTGTAAATCCTATATAGAATGTGTATATCTATACAGAATTTTGTTAGGCTATATGAGTACTATGACAGATGGAAGTCATTATGTATATTGTATATTCATATTATGGGATGAATTCAAGGTGTGTTATGTTTCCCTTTGGTGATGTGGGGATAACTTATACTAACAAACGGTTGAGTTGAAGGAATCAAGTTAGCACAAGTGGCACGACTGTTAAAGACCTCTCAGCCTGAGACTGAGTCGGGAAAACCAGGCTGACCGGCCCAGTCAGTAAACTCAAACCTCGAACAAAGAGATGAGGGGCAGGAGAGTCCTTTGAATGCTGTGAGGCTGGGTTTCCCAGACCTCACAATTGAGGGGAGGTTCTGAGCCAGCAGGTCTGGGAGGGGTTGGGGGATCTGGTGCAGGGTCAGGACTGGAAGCACTGCTGGAAGGTACCGTGTGAAGGAGAGGGTGCTGTGACGTCTTGACCCCCTCTGCCCTGCTTACAAGGGTTTCTGGGCAGCCCCTTGGTGGGTGCATCAAAATTCTCACTGATAGGATACTACAGGCTTTCTAGATCATGGCTGGCACCTACCATATGACCCTTTTAGTTTTGATTTTCCCCAAACCTACTACCCTGCCAGTTGTGGCTGCTGGATAGCACCATGTCTTAGCACCTGACCCTGTGGTCAGCCACACAGGATTGGGCACACAGGTGATCAGTTAATGGGAAAAAACTCCCCCAATTTGGTATAAGCCCAAGCCAAGGTCTACACTTAAAGAGCATCTGCACTTTTAGGCCAAACACGGATGAAGCAGGCAAGATGAAATATTCCAAGAAGGTTTTCAAGAAACAGAAATGGTCAGACATGACGGCTTTGTCTGGTGACTCTGCAGGCTGGGAGAGCGGGGATGCTGAAGCGATTTCAACCGGAGAACCAACTCCAGTGACAGGCAGGGGCTGTGCTGGGAAGGGTTCTGAGGTCAGGTGCAGGCCCAAAGAGACAAGGTCCAGCGACTGTGGAGGGTGCGACAGCAGCCCATGCTACACCGCCACTGATCTCCAGGTGCCAGGACGGGCAGAGCGACGGGACTGGCCGAACCGAAGCAGTCACTTCCTCGGTGGAGGCCAGTTCTGAATGACCGAGGCATCTGTGGCACGGTGGGTTGGGTGAAGCACACGGATTGGGTTTCGGGCCCAGTTCTCCGGGACTGGCCGTCCCAGTGTGTATCTGATGGCTGCGGGTGAGGGAATGAGAGCTCGTGCCTGTGAAGTGGTAGCTGTGTGCCGGTCAACACTAAGTGCTTTGTACACATCACATTATTGCATTAACCGCTCCAGCCTGTTTCTCAGTCATGAAATGGGAATATCATCAGCGCGCTGTGTGGATTTAATAAGGTAAGAGGGGTGAAAGTTCACCGCACACTGGAAATTGTCATAGACCTGTACGGTGCTTGCGCTCAGGACATAATAAGAATAGTCAGCTGGAGACTCGGCGTCAGAGGGCGTGGGTTCTGATTCTAGCTTCATTATTACTAGATTTCGCCATATCCCAGTTTCTTCATATAAAATACGGAGATGATATCAGTACGATCTAGTAATAGGGCCAAAGCAAAAGGAGGCGATGCGTGTAGAGCGATGAGCAAAATGCTTGGCACATAGAACTGGGCCCGAAACCCAATCCGTGTGCTTCTAAAAAATCATATTTTTTTTGTTAATATTATTTAAAAAGATCAGATCTGTGCCATAGCCTTCATTCATAGATCCCGATAAACTTTGCAACCACAGGAAAGTCTGGTGGGAAACGGATCGAGTCTGGGTCTTGCAGATCAAAGTCCGACTCTCTCACCCCCTGATCTCAGAAACGAATGGCAGGAGGTAAAGCTGGGGCGGCGGAGCTCGGGAGTGGACGCTCACATGCCACTGACGCGCAGGGGCCGGGTCGTTTTCTGTGGAATCAGCGGGGCTGAGGGGTGACGCCGCGCACACGGACACTCCCCGCTAAGAACGAGCCAGAGGGGGCAGCGAAGCTCCGCTCCGACTGACAGAGGATGGACGCGCGGAGAAGCCCATCCATCAGTGTCAGGAAGACCTGAAGTGCCCGGCTAGTCAGTTGAAATAAAATAAATTATTCACTGATCTCAGGATCTAGTGCTCAGTTCAGTGCTCATAACGGGTGTGCAGTTTGCTGCCCTGCATTTTGCAGCAGATGCAGTTTCAGAAAGAAAGAATTTCTGGATTGCTGGGTGCAGGTTCTTGTTGTCAGAACGAAAGGGTGTCACCTGCTCTGCAAGGAGTGAAAGAGGGTCTTGGGTTACATATCTGAACTCACCTATGTGGGAACAGGACGTGAGCTTGTTTATTCACTGCACAGTACAGTCCTCATGGGCACAGTTTATCTGACTGTCGCAAAATTCCTTAGGACTAATTATGAAGTTTCTGCTTATAATGCTAAAGGCTGAACTTCATTCAATTCGCAATCAAAACAGTCTGGTATCTGTTTTTTAACAGCTCCTCAGAGCCGTGAGTGACTGTCCACCAGAGGGCGCTGTGTGGACCACTGGAAGCATCCAGAGGTGACTGGGACCTGGCCCGTCCCTCATTTCTGAGAACCGCTGCTCTAGGGAGAGACACTTGCATCATTGTCATCCTCCATTTCTGCCTGACAAGTCTCCACTGTGGCTACAAGTGAAACTGTGCCAACAGAGCCACCACGTAATCTGAGTTAAGTACTTTCAAGATGGTAGACTAGGAGAGAACGCAATAGGCGAAATAAATAAAAATGACAACAGTAACAACAGTGGTCAGACAAGCTACCACTGAGAATAGAGATTTGATGGGCCAGACACCTTCATACAGTCTTGAAAGGTAAACACAGCAATTCCCATTTTATAAGTGACAACGGCTACGGTTGGAAAGGGAAGGGACTTGTCTAAGGTGACAGTGCAGGTAAGTAGTAATTCCGGAACTTGAACCCAGTCCCTGACGGCAGAGCTTAGGCTCTTCCCACAGATGCTTTTGTGGACCTTTTCCTTCTGGGCAGGGGCTGTGTGGCTGATGTTGGTGGCAGAGCCTGGGTGCAGCCTTGCCCCATGACCGAGGAAGCCAGGTGTCTGTACCCACCGCCCCGCCTCCCACCACCCTGTTAGGGAGCAGATGCGCGTATGCTGGCCAGACCAGGGTCCTGCTCACACTGCCACCTATACCTGCTGTGTGAGTTTGAGCATGAGCCTTTTCCTCTCTGCAGCTCATCTACCTTCTCTGTTAGACGGGGACAGTAAAAATACTTACCTTTTAGGTAGCTAAGCAGTGCATACAGAGCACTTAGCACAGTGCCTAATGCACAGTGGATGCTATAAATGACAGCCACGACTATGATGATGTATTAATATTATGTTGACTATGATGACATGTTTTCTACTCCTGTGAGGTTTAAGTCAAAACAGAAATTTAGCACTTAACTGGAACAAATTACCCCACATACTAGTTAAAAGTTAGTTCCAGATTACCTGGTGAGGGTCCAAATACAACTTCTGAGACCCTTAGAAAGCTTCCCGAATAAATGCATGAATGAGTAGGCAACGAATCCAGTGCGTATGGAAAATGCCGTAAAGCAGTTCCCAGGACAGCACGGAGGAGGAGGCCAGAATGAAAAGAATGTGGACCTTCACACAAGTCCACCGGTTTGAAGAGAGTCTCAGGTTCGTTCTCTTTCTAATCGGCGTCATAACAAAAGAGAGGAGACAGCACTCAGCTGGGAAAAAGGAGGTACCTTAAATTTCGTTGTTTAAACATTGTCTCTGAAAATAAGTTACTGGCAGTCACTCAGGTCACATAAAAGCTGTGCGCTGTGTCTCCTCCTCTTTCTAAATTGACCACCGACATAACAACAGGTGGAGTTCATCATCCGCTCGCGCACTTACCTAGCTGTACGTCGGTTGTGAATCGCAGCCTGTGGATCATGCTGACTTTGAACGACTTGTAATGGTGGCTGCTAAGCATGTCCTGTACTGCGGCTATGTCAATGTGCGACTCCTCCTCAACACCCCGTCTGCCCTTGAACCTGGGGAGGGAAAAGCAGTTTAACACATAAAGATACATGAGGCTTGGCAAATGGTGTCTGCTTAAAATGCTTTGGGATAAATTAAAATAATATGGGCTATTTAATTTGGAGACGAAAAGGCTGAGCGATGACTTAATAATGCCATTCCAGTAAACAAGAGAATGGTAACATATTAATCATTCAACAATTAATTCCACAAACACTGCCTATTCCATGGCAGGCCCTTGGCTACGCAGCAGGGGCACAGAAGGAGAGGAAAACAGCTCACCCGTCTCCACAAGACTAAGTCAAAATCACAGAAGCATGGGTGGTCACACTCGTTTCTTTTTTTTTTTTTAGGCGAGGCAACCCTTGGTTGACCTCACAGATTGCAAGGACCTTGTTGGCTTACAATCCCTTATTTTTTTTTTTTAAATTTTTATTTTTTATGCCTATAGCACCTGGTCTTCCTAGGTGGTCTCCTATCCAAGTACTAACCCGGCTTGACCCTGCTTAGTTTCCGAGATCAGACGGAATTGGGCTTGTTCAGGGTGGCATGGCTGTAGACTTGTTTCTTTTTTGGACATTCAGTTGCCCATGCTCCTTGAAGAATCTCTGTCCTTTCCAAGATTCTCAAACTATCCATTTACCAGCTTCCTGCCTCGTGCCCCAGGCCCCACTGGTGCAGGCGTGAGCCTGCTTGTGCTCGGATGTCTGGAACAGTCTCCTTGCTGTTCTGGCCACCAGGCCCCCCACTGCAATCCAGCCACCACAGGACTTTGATTCATTTTTCTAAAGCTTTGATTATTTATTCACTGATCAAATGTTTAGCGAGAGCTCTATACATGCTAAGTTCTCTGATGTGTGACACTAGGGACAACTAAGAAGACTGGTAATCAAAAACTGTCCCTGGCTTCCCATGGCTTCCTGAATGATGTGCACTTTTTTTCAGCCAAGCAATCAAGACTGTCCATAATCCGGCTGAAACATAATTTATCAATTCTACTTGTCACTTCTCACATATCCCTCCTTTCGGCTCTTCTGAAACACCTCGGATGGCATGTAGGTTTGGGTTTTTCTACTCTTGGGCCTTTGCTCACGTGTCCTTGGCCTAGAACACCATTTCTGCTCTTACCCTGGACCTGTCAAAACCCCACCAGGCTAGCTCAAACTCCACCTTCTGCTGAATTAATTCCATTGCAGTTGTTTGTACCGGACCCTGGAGCCAGGTAGACCTGGGCTCAATTTCTAGCTCTGCTTCTAACATGCTGTATGATCTTGGCCAAGTGACTAACCCTCTGAACCCATTTTCCATCCAATATCCAAATGTATTTTAAAAATCAAACACATAACACGCTTAATATATAGCAGCCATGATTATTTTTATTCTGCTGTCAGAGGATCACACTCGGCCTTGCACCAGATGCCTGAGTGGTTGCTCTGTCTTATTTAGGAAGCTGTGTGAGGGCCAGGAGATTCTCATTCATCTCTGTGTCTTCTCCTGCAAGCGGTACAGGTAACTGGCATGCTCTCACTAAATTCTGCTAAACAGAGAGAGAAACGAACAAATGGAAGCTACCACGTACGAGTGCACACTGCACATCAGACACGGTACCAGCACTTTGCACATGCGTTTAAGCCTCACGATAACCCAGCTGTCATTTTCATCTGACGCTTTGGGAATCTGAGGCTTTCAAGGCAAAGTCACGTGCCCGAGGCCACACTAGGCAAAGCTAAACTGTCTCTCACCCTCCAGAGTTTGAACTGGGTCTTCTGAGGGTGCAGCCGCTGGTGCCTGTCACCAGAGGGAGGGAGCCCCTGTCCAGCAACCAGAGTAGGAGCCCTAGGCCTTGTGTTGAGCACCGGATGGTCCCACAGGACACCCAGAGAACACTCCTTGGGACAGAGTTGGAGGAGTAAAAGTCTCTAGATGTGGGTATAAAACAGGAAAATTCTGTCACATAACTGGTAGCCTGACAACTACGGGCTTTTCCTTCTCATAATTACTACTTACAGGACAAGCTTTTACGTGAAAGCTGGCTCCTGAAGCCTTCACGCTGAACTCATTTAGTAGGGACTGTGAACACCCTTCCACACGCTACAGTTACAGCCACACAGCTCGGACCCCTGTGGTACGGCCACACAGCTCAGACCCCTGTGGGATCTGCAGTAACATGCTCCCCTTGATAAGGACGCGGACTCGCCCTTACCGGGCCCCTCACTGAATTTCTGTGACAGGAGCCCACCCCAGGGTGCTCGCACCCCCTGCCCTCTCTGCCCAGGCCGCCGGGCTCACCATTTCACTCACTCCTCCCCATTCCTCCTGGAGAGCTGAGCTCAAGTGACACTCCAGGGAAACCTGCCCTGACCCAGGCCCCCAAGTCAAGTTCAGCTCCTTTTGTCACCGCACCCTGCATTTTCCTTCAGAATACTTATTGCAGATAGTGATCACCTGTGTCTGCCATTAGACTGTAAGCCCCAAGGGGGCAGGCACAATGACTGCTCTGCTCACCTCTACAGCCCGCACGCAGGATAAAGCAAGTGTTCAATAAAAATTTACTGGCTGAGAACCTGGTGTCGTGTTTACAGGCAGGTAGGGATCAGAGAGGCTGAGTGACTTAGCTGATGTCACATCGCTAGGGCTAGCAGAGCTGCACTCGGCATCTGCAAGGGCCACTGAGTCGCCCAGCTTCCTCTCTCTGGACCACCTGTGACTTTGGATGAAAATGCCACCATCGTGACCACGACGACCTCCGGTTCATGTCCGCACCTCGCACCGAGAAGCTGGCTCGACATCTGAGTTTCAAGTACTCATTCACGTTTTCCGATGTGCATTTTACTGACCTGCCAAGATGTGTTTATTTCTATACAGAAACTTTTATATGCATGAGAAGTGTGGAGAATTCCGGTGAAATATTAAAATCTTTTCATGTTTTAAAAATCAGTTAAAGTCACCTTTTCTGAGAAAATGCCATTATTAGATACAACTTAGCTTAAGAACCTCTGTTTTCTTCACTAATTAGTATTTTCTAAATATTGCAGGTATTTGATTTGGAAAGAGGTAACAGCTCATTATGCTAAAATGCCAATTACTAAAAAAAACATACTTAAGAGTTTTACATTTTATGATGTTGGATTAAAACCAATTTAAAAATTACTATAACGTGACATATAATTTTTTTACTGAGCAATTTCAATGCCAGCTGCTAATAAAGCATCTTAGCTGTAAATGATAATTCAGATGCTTTTAGATAAAGTGGTGCATAAATATGGCTGGAAATTGATTTAGCTTTCTACAGAAGCTACTGAAGAATGACATATTTTGTTTAATACACCAGCTAATGTAGTCCTAAAAGCTCAAACAAGTGCCAGTTTTCACTCCTAAATTTGCTGTGGGAGATTAATGAAAACTTTATATTTTGCTGAAATGTTAATAACGGGCAGATGAGATGATAGGATTTTAGTAGAGGTCTTAAAGCTATGGAATAACCAGCAAGGCTTGTCAATTTCCTTATATTAATTTTGTTCCAGACTTACACAGCCGGAGCTGGCTCAACGCACTAATGCTTCTTGCACTGACCTTCTCCTCTCTGACAGCGTAAATTCATATCCCATTTGAGGATTTAAGTCCCCTGATACTTGAATGAGTTCTGAGCCTGGCCCCAGCTGACAAGGGGCATGTTTGCTTTTACGATGAGAAGGGCATCAGCACCTGGGCGAGCGGAGCGAGAGCAAACAGGCCTGCACGTGCCTCCGATACCTGCTGCTCACCCAAAGCGGGCTACCTGCTTCGGGTCTCGGAGGTCCGGAGCCATTTCTCAAAGCAGGCTCAGGAGCGCCGCTGCTTGGAGGGGCACGTCTACATGTACAGGTGCATCAGGTAGGCAACCTGCAGCTGGCACGGTGCCAGGCTGTGGAGGAACGCCGGTGAGGATGACGAGGGTCCTGATCTTTGGGAGCTTACAAACTCGCTACAGGACACAAAGACAACAACAAGCACAAGGCACAGCAGCACCCGACACACGGTGCAGGCAACAGACGCTTTATCTAAAGACCAACATCGGAAGCAGAGCGGCACACCGAACGCAGGTTTCTGGGCCAGAAAAGTTCTGTGACTTTGCACGTACCGCTTTATGTTTACATCCTTCTTGGAAGGCGCGAATCCAAGCACACAGGGAACATGCTTGGCACGGCACTGTATGCACATTAACATTACTGCCGTACTATAAACTGCACACGTAAAAACCCACCTCTGTTCAAGAGAAGACATTTTCATCGACTCAAAGCAAAAAATGGAAAAAACGGAATGCCTTACAAATAAATGTAGTAACAAAAAACAGCCTTCTGTTAATTTAATTGAAATACAACCCTTTGGTATTTTGTTAAATTAGCAATTAAAAAGGTCACAAGCAATTAAATGAAACAAAAGCCACACTGGGTTCATCTACATTAATGCTGAACTCGGTCTCCCCGTGAATGACAAGACAAATTGTAATGGTGCCTTCAAAGACTTCACAATGTATTTTGTCAAAGTCGGGAGTGTTAATGTCTCTATGTGCCATGGATTACCATAATGTATCGTGTCAAAACGCTCGAGCTGCAATAACTCAAAGATGTACTGTGATAGATCAAATTTTGGGGCGGGGCCTAAAAGTGACTTGAGCACTAGCACTCAAATGGATGACAACAGGCCATGGAAGAATGACACAGAATACATTCACAGTGTAGAAAGGCTGGAGGGACCAGCAGAAAATCCGAGAATGGAATGGTAGGAGCTTAACTCTCTAGAGTAAGGAATCCGGGAGGGAGAAAGAAGCAAAGGCACCAATCTTAATGGCAAAACCAGGCCTGAGCAGGAGGGTACAGGGCGGCAGAGGTGAGGTGGGGGAGGCAGGTGGAATCCAGGGCCAGCAGCAAAGAAAGAAAGAAAGAAAGAGGAGGTGCTGACAGAGGGCCAAGGGCTAGGAAGTAGCCTTGGGGCTTAATAACATTGGAAAGAACCCAGAACGCAGAGTTCAGAGATGTAGATTAATCCTAACTCTGACACCAAGGGTCAAGACCGGGTCGAAAGCTTGTCTAAGATGCCACTGCCGGGTAGAGGCAGAGCTGGAACAGGTACATGGGACTCTAAGTCTTTATGGGCCACGGGTTGCCATAATGTACCCTTGGAGTCCATGTTCCTCCTGCTGCCCCCCCCCCCTCCCCTGCCACCTCACCACACTCCTAGGAGCAGCAGCAAGAAGAGAAACTGCGGATACCTGTAGACTCTCCATCAGCAGTTCTCACGTGCGGTCCAGGCCCCACTGGAGAGGGTGAGCCCCAAGAACCCTTTGGGGGTCCATGATTTCCATAATATTTTCAGAATAACAGTACGACATCAGTAGCCCATTTCATGCCTATTATCTTACAAATGCACAAAGTAATAATAAGTTCATTGACATGGCTCTGATTCCACACTGCAGCTAACCTTTAAGAAACTGTCGCTGGAGTTTTGGTATAGTCATAAAAATGAATAACCCTGTGACCTGACAGGCTACTGAAGTACTTTTCTCTTTTCCAACAACGTATCTGCATTAGGCTGAATTTTCTTCATATACTTCAAGTAAAACAATGTAATAGACTAAATGCAGAGATGTGAAAATCCAAGGGTCTTCTGTAAAGCCAGATCTTACAGAAACTTGCAAAAATATAGAACAGTACCAACTGGTTTGGGTAATTAGTCAATAATTTATCTTCCCGATGGAACAAAAATAAATGCTCTTCAGGGAAAGAAAACAAAATTAAGCAGTACCACTCTTCTCATTACATTTTTAAGAGAAAATAGTTATTTTTCATAAGAATTTACATTAACATGTAGCAGATTTATTATTGCTTTTTAAATGACTTCATAAATATTTAAAAAATTTCTCAGTTTTTAACTCTAATAAATATATACAACCCAATAAACGAATGCTCTTTGGGGTCCTCAATATTTCTTGAGCATAAGGCGGTCCTAAGACCAAAGGGTTTGAGAATCGCTGCTTCACTGGTTCCTGTGTCATGTTTTCATTGTCCCTGGATGTCCCTGTGGACACTCATGGCGAGACATGAACGTGCGGCTACAGCTGTGGACCTGTGCACCTACGTGACCACACACACAGGAAGCAAGCTTGCACACACACTACACGTGTAACGGACTCGCTGTCAGGCGGTCAGATCAAAGCTAATCAGAACTATTATTGTTTTATAGTTTAACGAGTGTTTTCAGCGGAACTGAGGGAGACGCAGATACACACGTGACTTTCAGACAAATGGGTGCTAACCATTAAGTCAAAGCTGATGAACTCACTGTACGAACGGGCAGAAGCTTTGTGTTCCTAGATATGAACTACATGGGACTTTAAGCTTCGCGTTATGGTTGGTTCAGACCAAACCTACTAGCTCTAGTCTAGTTGTAAGCTAAAGCAACTTCAATCTTTCTTCTCCAAAAAGATCTATGCCGGCTCCAGGACCCACCGGAAGATCGACGGCCACTGTCGCATCCTCGCCTTTATGCTCTCTGCAGCATGAGGACACTGTTGCCTGTCCCTCCCAAGTTCACAAATGCCGCACGCCCCGCACCAACCACGTGACAGGGGCCGTGCTCCTGCTTCAGGAACACGGGAGGATGGCAGGATCCCCAGGTGACGGGGAGGGGACAGGCCATTCACAGAAGAGAGTATAGGGGAAAACATGAAGCTCACAAAGTGTGAGCACACATGCAGGGACTAGCAGGTGTCTGCATCTGGCTGGAGCAGAGAGTGCAGAAAGGGGAGCAGTGAGACATGAAACGGTGGGGAGGGAGGGGAGACGCTCTTCAAAGGTCGGGGCAGTGCCCACCTCAGGACCCGGCACACGGTAAAATCCTGCTGTGCGTATAACTGACTAGGGGAAACGAACCATCCTCTGCCCCTCTATCCAGAAGGCTTAGTGCCACTCCCCCCACAGAGTCCCGCCCTCAGCGGACCTGACTCTGCTCAGCTTATCCCGGCAGGCCAGAATGTCCTTCCCACTCTTTAAAATGTATATGTACACGTTAAGGTCTAGTCTAGAATCTTCCCTGACCCCCCTCCTGAAGCTCTAATTATAAGCCTCTTATACACGATCAGCCTCTGTGCTCCCCTCCGGGACAACGAGTGGCTCGGAGGGCTGGACCACTCTCCCCCACAGAGCGCAGAGTAGGTGTTCAGTGAATGCCGCTGGTGGCGTGAATGACGTTTGCCGCAGCACAGTTAACCGTGACTCTCCCTGAGTCTGAACACCATGCCCTGTATTTACCTGGAGCCTAACGCACCGATGCTAGTTTTCCATTCAGACCCGCCCCCCTCCCCCCCACCACACGGGGATCCTGCCTCAGCAAGCGCAATAGCAGTTAACACTTCCTGAGTGTTTGCTATACGCCAGGCAAGATGCTTACCACTTTAAATACATTATCTCATTTAACTTGCTCAATGCTCCTTTAAGTTGGACATTATCCTCTCTTTACAAAGGAGGCTCAGAATGTCATCCTGCTGGGACAGCCATACAACAGTATAAGCTGGAGCTAGGAACTGAATCCAGGTCTAAGCCCAAGAACGTGCCCTGAGCTACCACATGGCCCCGTGGGTAAACAGGTTCCTCGGACGGGCTGGGGCTGTACAAATCCATGGGCCACGAAAGTATCTGAAGAGGACACAACCATGCCTGGCCTTGCCGGGACAAAGAACTGGGGATAGAAGCTAACCCTCGCCTCTCTCTGTAAGACTCAGGGCTGGATGGCTGAGCGACTCACGGAGAAAAACTCTCCTTTGGCTTTCTACATCCATCACGTTTTTTTTTTTATCCAAAGGCCTTGTAAGTCCCCAAAGCCTCATAAGCCCCAAACTTCTCTTCTATTAACCACTTCCCTTTGGCTACTAGTCATTTTTGCTGGTCTCTAAAACATAATCGAGAGGTGACACGCGCACCATCCACGCCTCTCTGCGGTCATCGTTTCAAAGCCATCGGGCTCACACACAGGCTGTCCTCCTCACGGCATCTGCCGCGCTCCGAGCAGGGCAGGGATCCTCGCTGCCAGTACCTCGCTGATGAAACCCTCGGAATTAGAGCCCTGCACGGGGAAACTGCAGATCCTCCATAAATCAGGGTAATCTTGCTTTATGAGGTGATCAGAAGGAAATGGTTTTAGGTTTGTGGAATTTCTAAAAGGAGCCGATCACGGAAGGGGGGGCCTCAGACCGCATCGTAGATCCTGCCCGTGCCTCAGTCTCTGCTTCATTCACTCATTCCCAAATACGCCGACCTCTCTCTGAGGCCGTCAGACATTCTTCTGCGGCCTGGAACATTCTTCCCTCACTCACTGTCTGACTGACCCTTTTTATTCTCTCTCAGGAGGTTTTCTCCTGCTCTCACCAGCTCCAGCCCCACTACGCACTCTTGTACCCCCTTCCCAGTACGACTGTGGGCTCCACGATGTGGGGGCTCCTCTCCACTGTCCCAGCACAATGGCCCAAAGGAGGCCGCCATCCATGTCCGGGGGATAGATGAACGAGTATGTGCCCGAGTGAAGCCAGCCATCCTTTAGAGGATGAAGCATGACCATTCAAGGGTCTGAACCACGGGGTCATTACAGGCTGATGACAGAATTCCCATCACTCCCTCTTCCTCCAACGTGTCTTTGCTACTGTTCGAGACACAGGAAAAGCAATGGGGTCTTCTAAGGAGCCAGGACCTTTTGACAACTCACATGTCAAAATACAGTTCACGAGAAGACAGTATCTAAGAACTGTAACATCTGATCAACACTGAGGCGTCTCTCCCCGACTTTGGTCAGAAAATAAGGGCACACGTGCTGAAAGGACCCCCACCTTCCATCAGGGCAGTCACTGCAGAGAGGTCACCTGCTGCACTACCAAACCATTAGGCAGAGGCTGCAGGGCAGATTCCGGGGCCAGGAGTCGACCAGAGGGACACAGATCCCTGTGCTTTCACTTAGAGCCCATATGGGGTTTGTGGCTCGTCAAACATGTTTCCTTACTGCTCTAATGTACCAGAGTATCGCTTAATGAAAGTTCTTAATTGTAATTCAATTAATTACATACACAGAGTCCCCAATTACATTTTCCAATAAGACATTGGCTGTGGTACAGGTCTAAATGCACTTAACCAATTTTAATATATTAAGACCAATTTCCCTTGAATACTAATTACTACCTAATGATAAAATGAAAAGGGGGAATCTTTCAAGAAAGGGGGAGAGTGAAAAATGCAATTGATGTGAAATTTCTCAGCCCACATAGTGCAACTCAGACACTCATTACGGAAGGAGCAGGTGTGGACAGGGCACAAGTTTGCCTCTCGCACAGGTCAGCACTGCTTTTTGCCCGGGTACCGGTAACCTACCCTTGGAGCTGGCCAGCACACACAGGGGCCCGCGGGCAGGGGCAGTGGGAGGGGCTAGAGGGAAGACAGGAAGGCCAGCGGGCAGCAGGCCAGCACACACGTGAGCAAAGTAACCGGGGTCTGTGCACAGGCGCTTGTAGGCACAAAGACCGATGACACCAGGAGTGGCCAATACTTGCGTCATGCATTACGCTCTTCTATGGGCTCTTAACGTACACGATCTCAACGGACCCTCACGATGGCCCTAAAGGGCAAGGTTTCCCACAAAGGAGTTGCCTGAGGTCACACGGTGGCTGCAGACATCTGCCCTTCCTGCCCCTGCCACATGCCGCCACACCCAGCCCACGTGGACCGGGCAGCAGGAGGCAGAGACACAGGCGCTCTTACATCGGGGATACTATTTCTGTTTCATTTCAACTCTGTCAGCATGCAGCAAGCAGGAAGCTATTGTCTAACATCTCCTTGGACAAAGCCCTTGCCCGTATAGAAAACTCCTGGCTGTGAACACTTCCCCACCGCAGCCAGACACATGACGGGCTCTCAGCGGGAGATCAGCCTGGAACCCTAACCCCACCACCTCGAGTCACTTCCATTTGGAAAGAGAGTTGATCTGCACGATGGCGTTTTCTTTTGCATTTGAAGACTGCTGTTGCGGTGCTATACAAGAGGCTTGGAGTCACATGATAGGAACTGGAGGCTTTAGTCCATTTGTCACTGAAGAAGGCGCCTCTGGAAGCCACGCGGAAACACCTGGGAGTCACCAGAGACGGCACACACGAGGGCAGGAGTCTGCTCGCCACGCACGAGCACCACGAAGACGACCTGGGACGCACACACTGGGATAAAGCGCACAGTCCCTCACTGTCTACACTGCCTTTCCTCCCCACCCTTCTTTCTTCGGTGGGATTGGCGGTGGCAGTAGTGTCGGGGAAGCCTGAGAACCACCAGCACCACCGTGAAGCCCCTACACACAGAGATGCTCACCCAAACCCCCGGTTCTCTTTAAAAGCCATCCTGCTTGCCTTTGCAGCCCTAGTGAGAAGCCTGGTCAGGCCAGGGACTCAGGACACTCGCTCCATCCAGGAGAATGAACCATACCTGGCCACAGGCACCAGATGCCGAGGGAACTCAGACTTGGTTCCTGCCCTGGGCCGGGGGTGGTGGTGACAGTCCAGGGTGGGACTGGGCAAATCCACCCAGCAGAATAGGTGATCAGAGAGGGGATGGAGAGGCACTCTGCCTGAGCTCAAGGGGCAGCAGCCACATGGCCCGGGCAGGCTTCTAGGAGAAAACAGATGCCTCCTCTCCTGAGTCTTTAAGAGGAAACTAAATAAGGTAAAAGAAGGCTCTCACAGACTGAGACCCAGAGATACTCTTCCCTGCCACTTGCCCTAGAGCTGAGGCCCTACCTCGGTACAGATTTAGGTTAAAAAGATTAAGAATTCAATAAGATACTGAAATAATGGAAGGTCTCCTTGAAAAGGAAAGGAGATCAAAGGAGGCTGAGTTGATGTTTAAAGAACTAAAACCTTTTTCTATAGCAACTTCTATTTAGGAAATCAAATAATTAGATCCAGCCGTTTCACTAGACTTAATGGACAGAAGACGTGGTTTACCAGGCCCCTAATTCTTACTCACATCATCAGAGCAAGTCACCCCGCAAAGCCTCTCTTTCTTCTTCTATAAAATGAAGATTATGACCACACTGGCCTAAAAGGTTATTATAATGAGAGCATATGTATCTCATTTAAACCTAGAACAAAACAAACAAACTAAATAGATTCAACCACCTCCACTTAGACTAAGGCTTAGAGCAGTGATTTAATCTGTCCCATGCCATAGGCGGCAGAGGTTGACCCAAGGTCTACATGATTCCACAGACGGGGCTTTTAAGCGCTGCACTGAACTACTTAAAGATGGACTAGTGAGTGGTAAAACAGGGAAAGACACAATGTCTGACATTTTGTTGGTACTCCATCAAGCCAATGTAATTTGGGGTCTCTTTCAGCCCTGAGGATGGGAAATTCCCACGTTTCTCTCTCAAAGCTGTGGAAAGATGTTGGTTCATGCTGCGTCTTTCTTCTAAAGACCTGGATGGGCTCCTCACATATGATCAGTGGGGAAGAGAAAAGGTCACAAGCAACATTTGGCAGAAAAGGAAATTGAGGCTCGGTTTGGTGCCAGGATTTACACAGACGCTTGGACAAGGATGGCAGTCTTCTGACGTTACATCCTCTCCATAATGTACTCATGCTTCCTTCTGGGCCGATTCCAGGTTCTAGCAGACAGTTGGCTGAAGGATGTAGGAGATTATCAGACAAGAATCCACACTGGAAAGCTCAAGGACTTTGGCTTGTCATTTTCTTATTTAGGCCAAGATCCAAGCACAAATGTTAGCTCTCAGGCCCTAGGCAGAAACTCTCGTCATGTCGGCTTCATCTGCAAGCATCTCTCTCATAGCATATAAAGACGATTGTCATCGTCATTCTCAGGACTGAAAATTTAAGTTGTTGTTTCAAGGGTGGGCTTTGGAATCAGAGAGTTGACTTAAAATTCTGGTTCTATCATTTACTGGCTGGCTAACTCTGGGCAAGTTATACTTCTCTCCCCAGTTAGGATAATACCTTGTAGGTGGTTGTGAAAATCCCTACAGAGTATATTTTCAAAGCGTCTAGCACAATGCCTTACAACAGAAGGCCTGAATAAATAATTAAAAAAACACATATTTTGATGTCATTGATACAAAAAGTTATACCTCATCTCTTCTCAGAAAAAAAACTGAAAGGCTATATTCAATCTTATGGCTATCTTCTCAAATGGTTTCACTCACAAGGCGTCCATCTCTTCTGGGACCTTTGCTGAGAAGCGCCCTGTTTCTAAGGCCTCTGGTCCTGTGACACCGACTTCCAGCCTTGCCCCGTGCCTCCCGCTTCACAACCGTGGCCCAGCTGCTCAGTCAGCCACGGGATGCTGCTCGTTCAGTATTTATTGTTTATTACATGCCAGGCACCGTTCTCAGAGTTTTATGATGATTAAAACTCACTGAATCCTCCTATCAACCTCATGAGGGCAGATGAACTACCCAAGAGGAGTTCGGTTAGATGGTCTAAGGTCACACAGACAGTAAGGGGCCGGGCCAGAACATGAACCGAGGCAGTCTGGCTTGACAGCATATTCTCTTAAACACTGCATAACAGAAGCTCTTAATTTAGTTCCCTTCTAAAATGATCTTAGGATAGCAAGCCTGTCTTGATCAAATATACCATCAGTAGTAAAAAAAAAAAAAAAAAATCCATTTTTGAAATATTTTTCTTTGTGTCCAACTATAGGTAGTTAGTTACTTGACAATAATACTTGGTTCTTGATTGGAATTTCTATTTAAAACTAAAAAAAATTTTTTTGTAAAACTTATTCTACAGAAATAATAAAGTTTTTATAATTTACTTCCATTTTACAAAGACTAGCTATAATATTCCATTGGTTCCAAACCACTGACTACCTTTGCGCCCTGTGTAAGTGCTGGTAAAGGCTTTTTGTTGTTGTTGTTGTTTTACTAAAACAGTGATTTTGACCCAGCACAAGAGCTGGAATTTCTTGTGCATCCTTTCAGATGGTGCCGCTGAGGCTCACAGACGTCTCACAAGCTATTTAAGACCATGCTTGTGCCTAGGGTTTCAAAGCTTTATCCATCAATCCTCACAGCTTCTCTTTCCTGGCATAAGAAAGTTGGGTCTCTTCTTGAAAACAAATTTGAAATCACAGTATACTGTGCAGCAGTTAAAAAAGAAAGGTGAATTTGTATGTGAATAATATCTGGATTAATGTGAAATAATCTCTACGACATATTGTGAAAATGATACAAGAAAAATGTAGAACACTGATGACAGTCTGCTGTCATTTGTTTTTAAAAAGGAAGAAAATACAAACATGTGTGTATATTGTAGAGTTATCTCTCAGTATCTGTGTAGGATTAATTCTAGGACCCTTAGTGGATACCTAAATTCGCTCAAGTTCCTTACATAAAACGGTGTAGTATTTGCATATAACCTTCAAACGTCCTCCTGTATACTTTAAATCATCCCTAGCTTATTTATAATACCTAATAAAATGTAAGTTATATGTTAATATGACTTACTATGTTAACAGTTATGTTTACAGTTCTACGTTAACAGTTCTTATACTATTGCTTAGGGAATAATGTAAGAAAAAGTCTATACATATTCCGCACAGGTGTAACCATTGTGGGCCTAACTGCATAGTACACGTCAGCAACAACGGAACATTTTTTCTGAATATTTTCAAACCACAGTTGGTTGAATCTGTGGATAGAGAGGGCTGACAGCGTGTGCGTGCATGTGTGCGTGTGTGTGTGTATTCACATACATATAGAGAATATACTCTCGCATATGCACAGATCATGGAAAGATACTGAAGATACTGGCAACAACTATTGCTCTGGGAGGGAAATTTTCACTGTAGCTAAGTTTTCACTATAGTTTGTTATCTGAAAAATTCTTTTACATGAATAAGTGTTACATACCCAGAATATTTACCAACATTTTCTCTATTCATATGACAAGGGGCCAACATTCTGTAACAGAATCCACTACAGAGTTCCTATTATGTGAATTAGTTCCCCTACTGTGCTTAAAAGATGAGATTCTATAAAGAGTGAAAGAAAATGACAGGCAGGGAGAGATTACCCACTTATATTAGGTTAAAAAACATTAAATAGGCAAGTTACAAAGGGGCGTGTCATTCTAATTCTTCCTTTGGTGAGCCACTGGTGGTACTACAAATGGGCTGAGATTCTGAGCATCATAAGAGGTACTCTCGTTATGTAATCTTTATGTATGTGAACTTGCCTTTAGTGTTTTTTTTTTTTTTTGCTTTTTCTCCTTAGAAAGTCATGCATGCTCATTTTAGAAGCTCTAGAAAGTACAGGTACAAAGGGGATAGAAAATTATCCAGAATCTTGCCAGAGATGACTACTATTAATATTTTGGCATTTTCCTTCCAATTATTCTTCTATTCTTTGGTTTGTTTTGATATTACATAGTTGATATTAGTCTACATGTGTTATTTTGTACCTTTGACAATTTCCTCTTTTAATATATATCAAAGTCCTTTTCTTTCATAATAAAAACTCAGTAAACACAACTAATAATGGCTGAAGGGCATTCAACACTTCCTGAGATGACTGTTCTCTTTTTAATCTGTCATTGTGGCAAATTATACTGAGATTTTTAAATTTTAAATAAACTAACCTTGTACCCCTAGAATAAAACCAACTTGGGTTGCTTCATTCTTTTATTATAATGCTGAATTCAGTTTGTTAAAATTTTGTTTAGGATATTTGTACCTAAGAAAATTTTGTCTTGTACGGCCTTTATTAGGGTTTGGTAACAAGATTACGACAGCCTCTTACAATGAGCTATTCTTTGGAACAGCTAATACAAGATTGGGGTGGTTTCTTCCTTAAGTATTTGGTAGAACTAGCCAGTGAAGTTGCCTGGGCCTGCATTTTCTTTGTGGGAAGGCTTTTAATCATGAACTCAGTTTTCAAAATAGTTATGGGAATATTCAAGTTTTCTATTTCTTCTAGTGTCAATTTTGGCAAATTGTCTTTTTTCTAGGATTTTTTTTCCTTTTCGTTTACATTTTCAAAATTTTTAGTATGGAGTTTTTCAAAACAACCTTGTATTATCTGGTTAATGACTGCGGGTTCATTTTTATTCCTGTTACTATTTGTGTTTCTGTTATTTGTTCTCTTCCATGTTTTTGATCCATTTCATTAGACGTTTAGCAAGTTTGTTGTTAGACTTTTCTAAAACCAATGTTTGGTTTTGATGTCCCTAAATCTTCTATTTCATTAATTTCTACTTTTATCTTTATTGCTTCCTTCCTATTATTCTCTTTATGTTTCTTTATATTTCTTTTCTAATTTTTTGAGCTGAATGCTTAGCTTATTATTTTTTGGCTTTTCTTCTTTTATAATATGTGCATTAAGAGGCTGTTAAATTTCCTTTAAATATTGCAGCCTTCAAATACAAATGACATCAGGACAAAAACTGGTCCCGGTGCTGGTCTCACTTCTTTTAGTTCAATTTTCTCCCAGATACTGGCTATTAATTATTTTCTATCTTGTGCTCTTTGGTGACTTTAGAAGAATGATTTGTATATTTTAATCAGCTCTTAAAGTTACCTTCAGTGGGAGAATTTGTTCAAATTACTTAATTTGCCTTTACCAAAAGGTGGACGCCCTGCATAGTTTCCCAATATAGGAGTATTACACAGATATTATATACACAGATATTATAAGTATTTAATGACTATCATTACACACAAATCTTTGTTGTATTTTAGGTCTCTGATACTTCCAGCTATATTACATTAACTTACACCATAGTCAACTACTGCTTGAATTTGCCTATTTCTCTATGTTCTGCTCAGCAATAAGGAAGGACTCTTTTTGAAATACCTGGCTTGTTTTATAAGTGAAAAGTATTACATTGTTGCTTTAAAATGTTTGTATCTTAGATTGCTGATAGGGATAAATATTATTATAAATGTTTACTACTTATTCAAATTTTTTGGACCATTCGAGAATCCAAATGATTTTGTGTATTTATATAAACTATAACTGGTTGCAGACTGTGACGGCATCAACCTTCTGCCTTTGAGAATTTGTTGATAAATGCAAAAAGCACATTTCGCTTTCTTGGTGGACTCTGAGCACGCGTCCCCAGACGAAGCTGTGAGGGATCCCGATTCAAGAGTAGCAGCCTGGGGTCAGTGGCGTGACTAAAAAACTGTCATTCATTCACTCATTTAATCTACATTACTTAGCCCTTACAGTACATGGCTTATAGTGTGTGATGAGTAAATATCTGTTGAATTAATGGAGGGCAAGCTGGTATGGATCAGGGACACCCACACAGTCTTGACAATCTAGTGGGAGAAATAGACATCGAATGATCACTCAGAAAAATATATAAACAGAAATATATGCAGTGAATAAATATGCTTCATATATGCTTCATGATGTAATATAATGAGGGATTCAAGTGAGGGATGGATCAGGTGTAGGCGAGAGGGAATAGCGATCATGGATGGCCTCTTTGAAAATGTGATGTTTAAACTGAGACGAAGGATGAGAAACAATGAACCAGAGTGGGGGAAAGAGTGTTCCATGCAGAAGAAATAGCCTGTGGAAAAGACCACTATGACCTGTTTTCACATGCCACTTGCCCCTTAAGTCAATGGGAGTACAGAGGAGAGGATGGCAAAAGTCCACCACTCGGATACGGTAAAGAGAGACATTAACCAAACTTTTAAAGATGCTTACGACCCAGCACTAGGAACCACCACACTGACTCCTGCCAAGAGTATGCTAACAATCAGAATTTTCTACAATCTGATGCCTGAACGGTGACATAGTGATGCTGACCAGGGCCAGCTGCTTTATACACAGAATAGCCTTTGCCTAAGAAAAGGCCTCATTTTTCTAATCTGTTTCCAGGACTGTTCCTAGCTTAAGAAGATACAGTTTAACAGAAAAATATTTATCACAGAGAGCTAAACAGGATGCAGACTCTCTACCACAAAGCACGAAATCAATCATTTCACTTTGGGATACACTTTTGGCACGAAGGCTGAGGTCTGCCTTGGAAAACAGTCACTTCAACTCTGCCCCGGGAAGCCAGCCCAGTGCTCCCAGACACACGACGTCTAAGCATGCCTTAACGGACAAGGCGGGCACGGAGCGAGGTGGCCAACGTACTGTTCTCGCGAACCAGGCAGAACTCCCAGGCGCTCTGGCTCTCCAAAGTGCTCTCCAGGTCCACGGCGACGTTGGGCTCGCTCTGCTTCTCCAGGCGGTACTGAGGGCCTGGAAGATCAAAGGGGCAGGAGGGGGGAGGAAGGCTGAAACAGTGAACTTAACATTGCAAAAACACCACATACTGGCGAAAAGCTGTTAAAGCATAGGAAAACGCTGAAGCTGTTCCGAGGGCCTGGCTATCCGAGACGAAGAGTTTGGGGGTTTTCCCCACAAGGTTTCACATGCTTCTGTGCTCTACTATCAGGTCTGTTTTTGCTCAGTTCCCCCGAAACAAGGTGAGAGGTAGACAGCTTCTGAGTCAGACTGACGCGGATCCCAATGTGGCCACAGGGCTTCTCAGACATGAGCAGGTAACGCACCCTTTTCTGAGCCTGCTTCCTAATTAGGAATGTGGGGATATTTCTAACCTTAAGGATTATTGTGAACAGAGATGACGGTCTCTAAGAAAATAAGTACCCATTATTAACAACCATATTATAATGAATAATCAGTTATAAGCAGGAATAAAGTATGTTTAGAACTCTAATATGATGATGGCCCAAATATTTAAAAATTTTTTTGAAAAATCTGGAGAATCTCAGGTTTCTGGGTCACAGTGATAGAAGGACAGTGGGTGCTGATTCATGGTTTCGTTGACAAAGACACAGGTTCAATAATCCTGCGAGGCAGGAAGACTAGCTATCCTGCACCACACGGGGTTCCGGCGCATCTTAATAAACACCGGGGCATTTTAGACATTCATTCATGTATTTCTTTGTCAAAGCCAAATGACAATCTTGTTCTCAGAGAACCCCTAATGGGTCCAATGATCAGATTCAACAGACTGCTCCTGTTGTTAACGGTTATTGAAAAGATTAGAGGTGTAAGAAACTGTCTTATTATTTTGACTATTAAAGGCGTGTTTGGTCAGACAGAGGCAGAGGCGTGAGGGAGCTGAGGGAAGCATCAGAGGCCTCACGGGGCTCCCAGGCAGAACGTGTATTTTTAGGTATGTTCTTAAGCCGTCGTCAGCTTACATCCAGTTCTTCCCCGTCATCAGTGCGAGGCATGTCACTCAAGTCATTCTCCCCTCCCATCCTCTATGTTTAACATCTGTAGCACTGTAGTTTCGTGGTACATTTGATCTTTTCTCTAACTGGTATTTCATGATCGCTTCCGCCAGTTCTCAGAGTTCTTACATACATCCAGTCCTTTTAATGATATTTATAGCTTTTGAACCTTTACCAAGTAAACAATGCTCGAAACAAACCACGTATTTAAGCCAAATCCATGCTCAGAAACCTACACCATTCTTATCAGCTCTAATATACCGTATTCAGGTCAAGAAGGCATTGTAGTTCATCGTTATACATGGTTAAATTTAACTTCAAAAATATTAAGCAAACAAAGGTATGGAAATACAGGTAGTCTTCGTTTCTGCTGTCACCTGTCAGTGACATTTATCAATTATTGGGCATGTTTGCTGCTGATTGTTGCATGTTACACATTCACTGGTGGATGTTATCACAGAAAAATCATGCCTAGTTAAATTTCAAGAAAACGTAGCTGGTGAGAGCCTCCTACGTACCCTCCTTTCCTCCCTTTGCCCTCCCTACAACTACCTTCCATGGCTGTGAGCATCTTCAGACCACTGGAGGGAAAGAAGTTATCCCTGAACCTGGAGGGCTGCTTTCTAAGACACTGGCCTGTCACATGATCTCTGATTGCCCCCCCCCTCAATAACGCCCAGCGACATCGTGTGTAAGGCACCGACATCCGTGCCTTTGAAACTACAGTGAAATCTGGGTACCAAGTTTAGCTACAATAATTCTTCTTTTTTTTTGAGAGCCAAAATTTGGGAACAACCTAGGTCTAACAAAATATTGTGAATTACCATGAAAATCTTTAAAGTGATGTTGCAAAAATATTTTACTTTTGTAAAACATGTTTATAATACACTATTTTATGAAAACAGAACATTTTAACACTTAATGTGATTGCAATTATGAAAAAATATAAGTAAAGTCGCAGGGTGGGTGGGGAGAGACTGGAAGGTGATTTACAAAATGTGAATAGTAGTTCTACTGGATGAGTGGTTTTATTTTTCCTTAGTGTTATTTTGTATTTTTCACATTTCCTATAATAAATAAAGGTTACTTTTATAATTTAAGAAACATCATATAAACTTACAAGCCCTCTGATACCTTACTATGCCATTTCTGAGGATACTATAATCACCACGCATTGCAGCATCTCCAGTGGGTCTTGCACATGCAATAATTTAATCAAAACCAGACACAACCTGTTTACATAGATCAATACTCTCATCTTAAGTGTTCCTGCAGCCTGGCAAGTTCACTGTGACTCCGAGAGCAGTACACAGGGCGCTGGGCTCCTCGCCTGCCCGTCTGACAGCTGGGCTGGGAGTAAGCCGCCCCGTTCCAGTTTGCGGGGCGCCAATGGCTGGCGGCATTAGGGTGTGCTTCTGGCTGGTCTCCTTCGCATGCTTTTTCCTTCCAGTCGCTGTAGCTGCTTGGGAAACGTGAGGGAAGCCAGGACAGGCACGGAGTCCTAGGAAGAGTCCCGTATCCCTAAACGCAAGTCCCTGTACCACTCTCAAAGCCAAAATGCCATCATTCAAGATTTACTTTGTCTCTTAGGTCTTGTAGATATTTCTATTAAAATAGTTTATTTCCTGAAAGAAGCTTTAGGACTTTTTCCTTGAAGCCTGCTGGATAATGACTCTCATTTACTGAGTGACCATTATATGCCAGGTACCCTGTATCTGTTACCTTACTGAATCCTCACAGCAACTCTAACAGGCGGATGCTGTTATTCCCATTGGACATACTGGGACTCTGGAGGTTGGCAGGGTGAAGTAACTTGCCCAGGCTCACAAAGGTAGGTAGCAGAAATGGAGAAATGAAACCCAAGGATCTTTGGCTCTAAAGCCTATGTGTTTTGAACCATTCTTGCTCTTGCAAACTATAAATTACTGGCCAATTATAAAGAGGCCATAGTTTATTCCATAAGTATAGATTTTTGTAGATTTGTGGATTCATTTGGGTTCTGAATCACTTAACTTGTGGTTTCCATAAATTCAAAAATGAAAATGATCTGAAATAATTTATTTTAATGAAATCCGCACACTCTAAATATCCCGTGCTATGGCTGTATCCTGGGTCCTTATGGAGGCAGGGCCATCTTACCTTCCTATCCATTCAGGAGCTCTCTCCCCGTCCTTCCTTGGGAATATTCCTACGCATGCCCTGTTTTGTCGGCAACTGAAATTTTGCGTGTTACCTGCTCTGGGGACTCCCTGCCCTTCCATAAAAGCTAAAGACCAGCTTGAAAACCCAATTCGGAATTCAGCAAAGGACTGGTGGGTCTCGACTCTGGGGAAGGTAGGGGTGGTTAAACCACAGATGTGACTCGAGATCTAAACCCCGATGGAGAACTATCTCTTACAAATATCAATGTCTCTCCCAGTTCTTGTCAGAATCCTGGATGAGTTATCTCACACGGGTCTTCCCCTGAAAAAGCCCGACTGATAACTTCAGACCATACTGTGTAACAAGAGGCAGGGTATGGATGCGAAGCAATACAGCATGATGATGAAGGGCATGGACTTGGCACCAGACTGCCTCGGTCCAGTCCCAGCTGTACAACTGAGCTGTAGCTGTATAGCTTTGGGCCAGCTTATGTAACCTGTTTCTTGATTTATAAAATGGCGATAATGACAGCACCGACCTCATAGACCTGTCTGAGAATTCAGTGCGTTAACAGTTGCAAAGCAGTTAGCAGAGTGTCTGATACAGTGACGGTATTATTTAAGTGTCAGCTTCCGCCTTCCTCATCGTTCCCATCAGCGGACTGCACCACAAGACCATAACACCCCACAACATGGCCTCCTACGTGCCAGGTACTGCGCCGGGCGTTTTATAAAGATCGTCTCACTTACCCCGTCCCCTAGGATGTAAAGAGTATGAATTTCATTTTGCAGAGGAAGAAACTATGACTTACAGAGGCTGAATGACTTGCTCGACGTCTCACTGGAACTAGGACTCACACTCAGACTGCCGAGGCCCACTCTCTGCATCATTCGTAAACCACAGGCCTCACCCGTAACTAGTTCTAATCAATGTCTGTTGATGATAATCAAGATTATGACAACCCGGAGCTACTATCTATCAAGCTGTAGTTTCCATCAAATGCTTGTTTAATTTTTAGACAGCTGACACGAGGGGAAAGAAAAAAAAAAACATCAGCCAAAACCATTTAAAAAAGACAAGCTGTGAGGTCAGTTTCTATTAATATACTTCTGCCAAAGAAATGATTACAGAAAATCTAAAAGGCTCTTTCACACTGAACAGGACATAGTTCTCAAGGCAACATCTACCCTTTGGAAAGAGGTTTTAAAATGTCACAGCTGCGCACGGAGCCACCACTTCACAGCAGAGGGGGGCACAAAAGCAAGGTTCTGGGAAGCCGTTCCTCTGCAGTGACAGCAGAACCTGCTGGGGCGTCCCCATGATGCATTCACTGCAGCGGTGCCACCGAATGGTCACCCAACGGTTGAGGAACAAAGTACTGCTCTGGGCACTCTGGGAGGGTTCCAAGTTGTGACACCCAGGCAGGATGTTTATGGGATTTGCTGTAAACCCGAGGCAAACATTGCAGCACATAGGGCTCAAAGAGTATCTGTAGTTACCTGGTGGGTGGTGGACGCACACACACACATACCGGCACACTGGTCCCTTCCTCTATCCCGTTAATCCTTGACTGAAACAGAAAAGGTTTTGGTATGCAATTCCTTAACAGCTGAGACGCCACACCCAATGGAGAGCCCAGGGCAGAAGCCCCAGGAGAGAGAAGCCATCCACCGCCTCCATCATTCTGCATCTTATTTCTGAAGACTCATGGGAGAAACTTCTTTCAGACCTCAGGAGCAGGAAAAGTGCACTTCCTCGGAGCCACCAGTGTTCGACAGTTTGTCACAAATCTTGTAAGCAACTGTGTGCCTTTCTCCTTTGTCCACAGGGAAGATCAACACTAAATGTACGACTGACGACAATGGCTGGACACTCATTTCTGTGTCACTTAATCCTCTGGATCTTTATTTTCCATTTTTCTTCCATGTAGTTTCAATGTATGTATTTTTTTATCCTACTATAATAATGTCTGCATTCCAAATGCTTTTTGGGTTGAAGTGGGTGGATACAAACGAATTATCCTGTCATTACTACTGCCGAGCATGAGAACAAACATGTCTGAGGAAAAATGGTAAAGTCTCTCTCACACGCACACCTTCACGTCAGCTAGTTTCCATTCACCAGCTTAAAGAGCTGCTTTAACCTGCAAGAGCTTCTTGTAGCCAAAAAGGATTAAGTGTGAGCAAATAAGAGGTGAGGCTGGGTTTTGAAAAGCAAACTTCTGGTGTTTGTGTCCTCTCGGGGAGTAATACTGCTGGCTCTACATTCTGGGGAAGTTATTTAATCTGTGCATTTTCTCATCTTTAAAACGAAGGTAACAGAGCGTCCCGCAGGAGGCTGCTGTGAGGACTGAGCCGATCCCTCGGCTCGGTGGGGTTCGAGGGGAAGCTGAGGCTGGGATGCTGGGCCCAGACTGCTGGACGAGGTTTGGGTTTTCTCTTACACGCAAGTGACGCTAACAGAGCAGGGAGTGACATGATCGGCTTTGTTTTTGGTAAGATTCTTCTGGTGGCACTGTTGACAACGGGATGGAGGAGACTGGTGGTGGCAGGGGGACCATCCGTGGCACACTGTGCCAAGCCTCGTCTGCTCTATGGCAGGGGCCGGCTGGATCCCAAGTTCCTCACTGAGCCATCGCTGACACACGCTGACGTCGTCAACGGCAGAGCTCGGTCAACATCAGCGATTCTAAAATGTCTGCCTTCGGTGTCAGCCCTGTCGCTTAGGACTCTTCCTCTAGAGGCGACTATAATCATTTTCTGCTTGATCTTAATATAAGCACTGAATTATCGTCAAGTGATAACCATCCAGCTTATACCCCTCTGAGGCTCAGATCGGACAATTTGGAATTTAAATAATAAAAAAGGAACAAGCTGACATGACAATAAGGTCACACTTTAGCCTCTTCTCTGAGCCAATACACAATTTGCTCTCAGTGAAACAGCTGAATATAATCGAATTAAATACAATGCCTATTACAAAAGAAGAAAGACCAGGCTGTTCCAATAAACCAATTCTCCCGCATAGTCACACGGCAAAACCTTCAGGAAAGGTTTTGAAAGCATGACCCATCAGTTTCTAATTTTTAAAACTTATCCTTTCAGTCAAGACTAGAAAAAGACCCATTCCAACTTTTATCTTTACTACAAAGTGCTGTTATCTTGGCCTGATGTCAGGAGCTCTATCTCTCTTTCTGCTGACAAGCAGAGACGAGAAAGATAAGATTGGAAACGAATCTCACTTCTCTGAGTAAATAAATAATCAATACTCATCTAAATGTAAATGAGAAGGTAGCCCCTCTGATAACGGCGCCCTTATCAGGGAGCCAATTTTCTTCAGACATTTGGCCTCAACCAAATCACCATCATTCAGCCCCAGCCTAATGGCAAAAAATCGTAACTAAATTGCACCGATCACCAGAGATCAACCAAGTTCGGCCTTGGCCACTTCAGGTTCGAATGTTTGGGAATGCAATTCTGCCCCCATTAACTTTCAATAGCGATGACGAACAGACTGGTCAAGGGGCCAGTACGTGCAATAAACAAACCCCAGAACGGGGGTCGGTTGGAGGATGAGAAGGGGGTGGGTTTAAGTGTTTAAATGGGGTAACTGTAGCAAACCCCAAAACCGAAGGGAAGGCCGGCATGGTGGGGTGGAGATAAACAGTCTTTCCTCTTTTTCAAAGGCTTGGCTGGAACTGAGAAGACATTTAATTTGCCTGACAATGACGGTTAAAGTTTATTAAGACAAATGTAAATAAAGACAAAAGATCCTAAAAAGCTACAGTAGCTAAAAATAACCTAAGGTTCAAATGATCAATTTCCTCCAACTAATTTGTACCAGGCTTACACCTGACCCAGCAGTGCTGCGCTGACCTGATTTTACTGAAATAAGACGCCGTCCACAAGACAAATCGCTTTCAAACCACTGCACTGGGGCTTCCATTTCTTTGCTGCAAGACTCAATTCACGGCTGATGAGAGTATTGGGGAAATTATGACTATTATTGATAGGACAGCAAAACCACTCTTACACGGTAGTCCTCTGGTCGACAGAAAGCTTGCACTGGGCCATTAATGAAGGTGTCAGCTAGCATCAGAAATTAAAGACACAGGGTGGGAAAGGCCTAATTTTTAGAGCACATTCAGGACACTTCATGCAGAAGCGGCAGCCATGTATCCTCTGAAGAGTAACAAAGCCTAAATAAGGACCCGGCGAGGAGCAGGCTGCTCTGCCTGCAGCCAGGGAAGGGACGAGCTTCCTTTTTGCTTGGCCTGGGACTGCTGGAGCACAGGCCCTGGACACTGTCGGCGCCCACACTTCATCAGCCAAAGGAGGCCACGTCTGGTGAGACAAAACGACTCAGAGTTTTACCATCTTTGCTCCCGATGAGTTTCTAATCCTAGAAGGGGGACAGGTGGTGGCTACAGCGTGGGTTCTGGGGTCAAAAAGAGTCGGACAAGAATCTTGGCTTTTTTACAAGCTATGTGACACTGGGCAACGTTATGTGATGTCAACCTTCATGGAGTAATTGTGAAGATGTGGGTCACACAATGCCTAGGATATAATCAACACTCGGCAATGTCGGTCGTTACACTGCTGTGTACACTTAGCAAAATCATCAATTTGCTCTTTTTGAAACAAAAGTGACGGACACTGAGGTCTCTCCTGGCCCTTAACAAAGTGCCTGACGTGCATTAGCCCTATGAGTCCCAGAACTCTCTGAGGTATAATTCCCATTTTACAGGGGAGGAAGAAAACGTGGCGCGTTTTCAGTTGCGTGTGAGCCTGAGGCCAGGACGAGGACCCCGGCGTGTGCCTCCAGAGCCCATGCTCTTAACCGCACTGCTATGCTGGGTCTCAAAGAACGTTCTATACTCTTCTAAATCTTTGGGTTGGAAAAAAGAAACTGCAAGACTGAGATGATTTATCAGTTCAGAAAGGATGTTAGGTGGGGACGGGGAGAGAAGAGGGTGGGGATAGTTGGTCTTCAGAGGTCAAAACTGAGGGCCCCCAGCCCTAACAGCAGGTCCTACCTGATGGGCACCTACTATGAACACCAGCTGCTTGCCCTTGATTTTTTTTTTTCCGGGGGAAGAAGACTTTTTTCTAAGTTAAATGATTTACAGAGTTACTGCCTCCATCCACAGTTCTGAAAGTGTGATTTCTTTAGGGTTTAACTATACCCATTTCTAGTCCTGTTACAACTTTTTTATTGCGATAGAAAACATTTACTGGAAATATGTTACTGCTATTACCAGGTCATAAAATAAAAAGAAAAATAGTTTATGTATTGCCATCATTTCCAATCATCAATCAGAAAGTGCCAAGAGGAGGAAAGGAAAGGGCGTGCGGCTGAGATTTCCTTCTTTGTGCAGGAGAAAATGCAGGAGCATCATAATTCTTTAGAACACATTTCTTCTTGAATACCCAGCCTCACAGATGGGCTCCTGGGAGGAGAGGAAGGCACACCTCTCGGCACCTCCCCTCCTCCCTGCGCCCGGCCTGAATCCCTGTCACGATCAAGAACCCTTTCATCCCAGGTTCCTCGGCGGCGTGCTTCTCTCTGCACCAAGCACAACGGATTAGAAGCATCTCTGCTATTTGTCATTGTTTTGCCCCCCCCCCTCCATCGGGTACTCTCTGAAGACTGGGGGTGGGAGTGGTGGGAGGGGGTGGAGAGGCTTTTTAGAAATCCAACTGCATTCCCAGAGGTCCAGCAGAGCAAAAGGCTCTTTGTAGGTGCTCAATAATCATTGTTAAATAGAATGGCTTCAACAAGGTGGCATTTAAATTGAACAACCTTGACCCAACAAAGGAATCTATCCTGAGAAACATAACTTCAAGTACACAATGAGACCTGTTCAAAGATGTCTGAATACCAAAACATTTGCAGCACTGCTTTAATATCAAAAATTGCACACAATCTAAATATTCTCCAGAAGGAAACTATTATCTAAATTATGGTATATATTGTACAGTGGGATGTTACGTAGCTGTTAAAAAACTAAGCTGAGTTAGGAAGACACGGGAAGATTTCTATGATACAATATTAAATTAAAAAAAAAAGAATGTACGGAGTATGCTCCAGTTTAATAAAGTAAAATCCAGCTATGTGTGCATTTACACGTGTGAGTGCATACTTGTTGAATACACACACCAACACGATCTGAAAGGACATGAGCCAAACTGTTCTCAGTCACTCTGCTAACCAGAATTAACTCTGGGTGTGTGGGGGGGAGGGGCGTAGCAGCAAAGATGAAGGCTTTTGCTTTTTACTCTCTAGACTTTCATCTTTTGGATTTTTGACAGTGGGCATATACTGGCATTACTTTTGTCATTAAAAATCCAATTAAAAAAAATGAGGTTGAACAATTTTCGCGGTGATTCTGGCTAGATCAGATTAGGGCCTGCGGCCTCTGGGGCCTCCTCGCCCCGTCTCCGGCTCCTCACAGATGCTGTGGGCTCAGCAGCAGCTGGGGAGACACCTCAGCAGTGGCGGAGCAGGAACTAAAACGGCGCAGAGCCTGTTCGGGGGGTCTGTGGTCCAGTCAAGGCATGGGTCGCAACACAGAGACTTCCTGCTCAAGGGAGCAAGACAGCACAGGCAAAGAGGGCTGGAGCGTCTGAGGCTGGCTGCTGGCGCCAGAGGCAGCTCACAGAGAGGCTGTGACCGGACCAAGGTCAGCACCCACCTGCTACTCTCCCGCCCCGTCTGGACGACTGTGCCTGCCTGGTGCTCCTCATGGATTCCAGATGCACTGTGGAACACACAGGGCGACCCCATACCGTCTCTCTCTATCTGGCCTGCTTGAACTCCCTCTACGGCAGCCCTGATGCCTCCACTCCGCGGTCAGTCAGGGGTCCACGCCTGCAGCTCCGTGTGACAGCTGTGTGACCCTGAGCAAGTACCTTAACCTTGCTATGCCTCACTTTCCCATCTATAAAAGAGGGATAATGCAGCACCTACCTCTTAAGAGTTGTTCCAAGGATTCACTTTAAGTCCTATGCCTGGGCTGCTGCTTCTGCTTCCGAAGCAGCACTTTTTGTTGGCGGAGGGGGTGGAAGGGGGAGGAGTGGTTTCCAGTTCTCCAGCAGAAGCCAGAACCTCTAGAACTGGTCTCATTCCCTTCCCCTTCCCATCTCCCACCTAGTGACACCATAATCGAGAAACATGCTCCACACTGTGCCACCTCAGTCCTCCGTGCCTTTGCTCACACTCGTCTGCCAGAATCACCCAGCCCCGACTGCACCCTCCAGCGCTGTCCTTCCCCGAGAAATCAAAACCCTGCTTCGGGCCCACTGCCTCTCTCGCATCTCCGCAGCCCCGGGACGGTCACGGCACAGAGTGTGCTCAGTGAGCACACTGTGGCTAAGCAGAAGCCCGGTCTGCTTGGCCGCCAGCCTGACCCTCTGCCTACAAAGCAGACCTGAAGCTCCACCTCCGAGTGTCCCCGCTGTCTGGGGACTCCAAATAATGCCCAGGTCTCGCCAGTGCGGATCAAGCTGAGATACTGCTGCTACGGACGCTGCCTGGACGACCAACCCTGCCGCGGCCAGTCCCGCCTCCCCATCAGTTTGGTCCCCTCGCCCGGGCCTGCCACCTCACGCGCCGCGACCTGTCCCGCCGTGCCCTCCCAGAGTTCTCTGAGTCCAATGCACAGGCCGAAATGCATCCTGCGCCACACGAGAGCAAGGGGAGGTGAGGCATGGCCAAGCCCAAACGTCCAAGCTTGGGAAGGCGGCAAGCCACCAGGCAGGAGCTGCCTCCACACCGTCCCGGGCGGAGAGCGTGTTCAAAGGGACAGACCCTTCACACCAGGAGGAATGCTTACGGTCCATATCCTGTCACGAACCCGCCATGAATGCACTCCCCTTTGAAGAAAGGAGGCCTGATATGACTTCTAAGAAGAAATATTTTTTTCCTCCCTCAAATCCAGATATCACTTGTTAGAAAGGATGGAAGCCTTTAACACTGTCCCTTAGCATCCAATTTTTCAATCCAATCTGTTTCTCTTGAGTCAGTGTGACATTACCAAATTTTACATACAGTTATCTGTTGCTCTGTAAAGAAATACAGATGGCTTTTGTGGAAATAAACAGTCATTTATTTTAAACAATTGTAAAATAGTTTATGGAAACCAGTGGGGTAATGCATTCAAATAAATGCCAAAACTGGTTGACGGGGCGCCAGGGTGCTAAATCACACTGCTGAGGAATTCAGCTGTGGGGAACAGATAGTAAATCCGGAGTGACAGAATTTCCCGTGATGGCAAAGGTTTCTGACATCCAGTCCAGTGCTCAAAAACCACAGCAGTTCAAACCCATTTTCCTTAACACAGCCTTGACAGCCAGTGAAATTAGTGAATTTAGTCACAAGCACCTAAGGACAAAAACAAAAGAAACAAACAAAAAGGAGACTTCATTTGTCTGCAGCCTTTTCTGAGTTACACAAAAGCGGTGACTCTAACCCGAGTCAATGCAGACGAAGCTCGCGGCCAAATGTTTTCAATCATCGGACTTTGTCACGATACAGTGGAGTCTGAAGATGTATATTCAAAGCTGCTTATGCCTGAGACGGGGGCGGGTAAACCACATCCTCTCTGAGCCTCAGTCTCCTCCTCCGTACAATGAGGGGAACAGTTGCCACGTACCTGACAGGCTGCTGAAGAGATTCAGTGAGGCCCCAGGAGTGAGTGTTCTACACAGAGCAGGTGCCAGTGGCCCTGAGGGAAGGGCGTCCAGCCCTGGCTGAGGCCGCAGGGCCTCGTGGGGGCTTCCATCGACTCGCCCTCGAAGCACTGCGGACAGTGAGCAGCAGGAAGGGAGAGAACTCCAAACACACCTTAGCTTTTAATTTTATGGGACAATCAACTATAAACTTTTTAACCTCGCCTTCTCAGATCAGCTTTTTTTCTTTGAAACTGGGTTTCCAATGATGATACTGGGTCTCCCGAGGAATTAACCCAGTTGTTCATCAAACATTAACGGAACCCACCATGTGCCACGCACTGTACAAGGCACTATAGGTGAGAAGGTGATTAAGACTGATTCTGGCCTCTACGGAGCCAGCGTAGTGAAGAAGGCAATCAGTTTGGAACACTTGTTACTCATCCTCCCCTCCTTCCTGTGGACATTAAGTCAACTCCCCATCCCGTGGACCCTACGCACTTCACAAGCCTCCCTCGCATCACTCATCACCCAGCCCACAGTAATGGTCTCCCCACCCATCTCGTGGCCTCCAGCCATCCATTCTTCACCCTACTGCTGCTCTCTGGAGTCAAACTCTAAAGTTATCATGTCCACGCTTAAAAATCCCTCCGCAACTTTTTCCCGGTGGCCAACTCCTTACCTACTCTAGACTTTCTATCCATTCAATTTCTTGTCCATCTACATCCTCGATGATCCAGCCAAACTGGTCTCCTCGCTGTTCAGTGCATACACTTCTCAGAATCCTGCCTCCGTGTCACTGCCTGCCCCTCCAGTCTGTCAAAACCACAACCGTCCTTTACGGTTTTTCCCCAAGTCTTATTTGGCCTCCATCAACGCTGTGTCTTCCTTTCCTTTACTGACGTCCATGACAGCTCAGTCTCTACCAGTTTCCCAGACTGGCTGCTTCCTTTCCCAGCCACAGCCATCTGGGCTCCTGCCTAAGTACCTTCCGCTAGATGAGCAAGACCTTATTCCGAGGTTCAAACCCCAGCTACATAGAGCTTTAAGACCTTGGTTAATGATGTAAGTGCTCTAAGCATTGTTTTCTTATCTCCAAATTGAGGACGATGATGGTTTTTAACTCAGGAGACTGTTTTATGGATTAAATAATAACACACGTAGAGCACTTAGTCTAGCACATAATACTCAATAAATGGCAATTATTTATTGCTGTATTGATACAATTTTGCACATTTCACCATGTTGAACTCTGATCTCTCGGATGAGAAGCTAACTGACATCTCTTGTTTTATTTTAAGGCGACTGTGGCTTCTAAGCCAAGATGTTAAAATGCGCTTCTCTTTGTGCTCAACATACAAAACAAAAAAGGCAAAACGCGCCGGGCAAAGCGGCAGCGGGGCAGGTAGAGCCGTTGTGGCTGCCAGCCATCTTCCTTTCTGGGAGTTTTCCTTCTCGTTAGATCTAGTATCTGGGAGCTGGGCTGCCCTGCTGGCTTTCCATTTGCCTTGCTAATAACAGTAAATCCAGCAGCTTCCACTGCAGCTCCTGTCTCCTTCAGCTGACTCTGAGGCCAATCGGCATTTCCTCTCTGCTGTCAGATGTTCACTGGGAAGTCCTGCTGAAGAGAAAATTTATGACAAAAGTTTCTCCAGCTTTTAACCCTTCTGCACGGCCGGCCCCAGATGCGGAGCGCTCCAGAGGAATGCCAGGTCACTCCTGCAGGTGCGCACCTATGTTCTCCCTGGTGCTCCGCTGCTCTGACAAGGGGCCTCGGACCCCTGGAAAAGCTCGGATGAGCAGCTGGGCGGACAGATGCACACGTTCCGGGCCGCACCTGATGTGGGATAAATGTGCGCTGCGTTCCTTAGCAGCCAGCGTCTCTGTTCAACCATGACTCAGAGCAATCACACTCATAAAAAATGAAGTGTTATATCACCAAGTGGTGAGTATGGCGGGTCTCGTAACAGTGAAGCTGAAGGGAGGGGGCAGAACTAACATTTATTGAGTAATAAAATTAGAACAGCTACGCGCTGGTGTCTGACGTCGATTTCTATTTAATTCTCATGTTATGAAGATAATATTCTCCTTTATAGATGAGGGAAATGACGTTTGAACAGGCTAAGAAACTTACCAGAGAGCGAGAAAGAGCAACAAGGAACAAAGAGTGGAACCAGGGAGATGTTTTCAGAACCCAGGTATTAAGGTCCAAAGTGAAGGCTACCAGGCAGCAGCCTGTGATCTAGTTGTGACCTTATGTCGGCATGACCTGAACAAGGCCACCAGTTGGTAGCTTTATGCCAATAGGGGAAGTGTGGTCCTCGGATCCACGACAGCCATCCCTGAGATAAATCCTCGAGGGACCGCAGAGGAGGAGAGAGCACTGGTTCTGGCTTTCGAGAGACAACGAGTGGTCCTTCACAATCTCTTCAGCTGGAAGAGCGCAGCGGCCATCGGCAGAGGCTCGGGCTCACTGGCAAAGGCGGCAGTGGTCGGCAGCCAATGCCAGGCCCTTACAGACCGTCTGTTCCTGAGAAGAAGGGTCTCATCATGGGGCTTTCATTTTAGGCAAGTTCAAATCTTTTGGGGCAGCCACATTCGAGCTCACTGGGCTTTTCTATGACCTCTTCTCTATCTCTCCACGTAAGTTAGACAATATAGTTAACCAGATCAGTAGATTTAGTAAGCTAATTTTTGTCCCAATTTAAAAAAGAATGTCAAAATGTACATGTGACAGCTGTTTGGGACTCTCACGTTGTGGAAAAGCAGCTGTGTTCATTTACATTTGAGGCATCAGTCATCCTTAGAATGGGATGGCGTACTTGGCTAAGAGCTTGTACTTTAACCTATGGAAAATACAGGTCACAGAGACAAAGAGCTGGCAAAAGTCACCATGTAACAGTTATACTTGTATAACATTTTGGTCTTTAAAGGTTTGAAATGTTTATAATGAAAAGCAACTATTTAATAACAATGTTCTCTTAGAAAACTGACATCCAACACCATGAAATGGATTGTGGCTTTTAGGAGAAAGTAAGTTTCCAAAAAGAGAAGGTCCATGTAAGGGAAAGAAAGAAGTATTTCTCAGCTCTAGGATTTGAAAGTAAGCTGTCTTTTTACAAATGAAAAACTATTTTTACTTTTATCAAAGTACATGTATATATAGTTTTACAAGTAAATAATAAATACAAGTTCTATATAATGAAAACCAGTGAATTCTCTGCCCATCTCTGAGTCCCTTCTTACTGGCCATGAATTTAACCTTTTTGGTTAGTTCTTTTGGTACCGACTGCTTTAAAATTATTTAAGTGTCACACAGTATCTACTAACTCTCTCTATGGAAGATGAGGATTTAGCATGTGCTTCTCCCACTCAATCACTCCCTGCCTCCTCCCATCCACGATGGGAAGTGAGTTTGCGTTCACTTTTTTTCTGTAATACAGTGTGTGCAGTAGCTTCCTCCCGCTGGGCACCTGTATTTGATTATCGATGCTTAAAATGTCTGTTTTTGGTACACTCCTCTGGCTCCCCAAGAATTCATTAGAGACTTATGTCATTAAGGGAATCTGGAAAGCAACTAATTTCAACTGATGTACATTGTGTTTCATTTTTAAGACATTTACATTTTTACTTGCTGATTTAATTCTGAGGAAGTCTGATCAACAGTAATCAGAGTACAGTGAATGGCTTCCTGACTAGTTCGGCTTTCACTGCTTCTCCTTAGTTCATTCCACAAAATGTGTCAGCCACCAACTCTGGGCCAGCTACAGTGCTGGCAACCAAAAAATCCCCGTTCTTCTCAAACCCTCTCCCAAGGAAAAAGGGGGGTCTCACCCTTCTTGGTAAGGTACTTGTCATCATCTAGTGGGATCAACATATTAGGAACTCACTGGGGAAGGCCATGGCTCCTCTGACAGGAGGCCGAGCAGCTGAGGGACAGTGTTCTCCCCAGCAGCTTCCAAGCCTGAGATATGGCCCGAACCTCTTCATTTCCACTATCGATCCACATGGAGCCACTTGCCACTCATGAATTCACGCACCCATTGCTGCCCTCTGCTTCCTGTGGGGGACACCAAGACTCTTCATGGAGGGATGTGAGGGGCTTAGCACTTCAACTCTGTCTGTAACTTCCATAATTATTTGCTCAAGAACCATGTTGCTGTTTAATTACATTCCCTCTTTCAAATGTTTTCTGAGAAGAAGCAACAGACTCCGTGAGCTACTCAATGGTTAATATTAGGTATTAAAAATTACCTGTAAACATGTTTGTTACAGGCAATTGTAGTTTGTCCACCTTACCTCTCGAATCTCTGGCATAGTGGATTTGCTGGTCTAAGCTGTATGATGAATGAGGCTTGTGTTCATTAACCCACGCCTACATATACGTTTTCATGTTAGTGAAAAGCCATTAGCGTTGACTCTCTGGATCGTTTTCTCCTTGTTCAAAGTAAAGGGTGCCTGCAGCAGATCCATACCCAAACACAATCCAAAGGCTAGTTCTATCACAGGGTGTAAGATTTCTATAGACTTAATTCATTGGAAAACAAAAGGTGCAGGCAAAGGCCAAGTTGCATGGGTAGAAAAGGAAGTAAATCAGACCCTAAAAAGTCAGGTTTTATGGTGTGCTTGACGTGGCAGCGGCAATAGGGACAAAGGCAGCTGACATGCACTGAGCACTTACTGTGAATTGTTTACGTGCATTCAGTTAAAATAACCACCCTACAAGGTAGGCATTATTACCCCATTGACAGAAAAGATAACGCAAGGTAGAGGGGTTGATGACGTGCCTAACTTCACAGCTGTGCGAAAGGTACAGCTGGGGTGGGGACCAGGCCTGGTTTGGTCCCAGAGCCCATGCCCTCGCCGCTGAAGCACGTGCCACGTCTAACTGAAGCAGGTGCACCTGGTGCTTTTAGGGAGAAAAGCATACCAGCCTCCCCCGAGCTGTGGCTCCCATAACCGTAGCCGGTGGGGGACGTACAGCGCCGTGGTTAGGACGGTAAACTTCGGCATCATACATCTAGGCTGGCGTCCCAGCTCCCTAACTCACTAGCCGTGTGACCTTGGACAAGTCCTGTATCCTCCTCTCTGACCTTTACTTTTCTTACTTTTCAAACAAAAATAACAATAATTTCAAATAGTTGTTTCAGGGATTAAATGATGTAATAACAAATGTCGTTTGGCAGATTGCCTGGCAAATTTCGAATATTCAGTAAGTGGTAATAATCACTATTATATTCATAACTCTATGTGCTACTTAAAGCCACAGAAGAAACTACGACCTCGAGGATGTTAGTTAACATAAAAAGTAATGAAGGATAAAATATCCTACGAATGGAAATAAAGATTTCTATGCCATCAGAACACATATTTGTAAGTCCAGAAATTTATACTAATATAAGTAGAATCTAAATTATAGTTTTTAATTTTATGAGTTCTTTCCTATTTTATTATGAACATTTTTAAGTCACAGAAAAGTTGAAAGAACTGTACACTGAAAATCTATGTACACACTACCTAGATCCTACAACTAACACCTTATTATATTTGCTTTATCACATTTCTATTCACCAGTCCATTTAAAAAATGCATTTCTAAGTAAGGAGCAGACAACAGTATATTCACGCCAAACACTTCAGTGTATATAACATTAACTGGTGTTCAATACTTAAGATTCTCCTACTTTATAGTAAAATTTACACATGGTAATATGTACAAATCTTACAAGTACCATGTAATAGTTCTGACAAATGCACACACCTGTGTGACACCAGGTCCTGTGCATACACAGACTGTTACCTTTACTCGAGAAAGTTCCTCCATCTGCAATACATCTTACGGGGGGAAACTGGGGTGCAGGGAAAAGAACGTTGGGCTCAAGAATCAAGAGGTCTAGGCTCAAATCTCACCTACATGCCTCATTAGCAACACACACATATGCAGCCTGTTTCTCAACCATAAAAAAGAGATAAAGCCCGTCTCACACGTTCATTGTGAAGGTTAAATACAAAAACACCTGGAATACAGTTAAGTACTCAGTAGCTGTAACCAAAGGGTACTTTCTCTCTACACTCCCCCCCAGCCTGCCCCGATCTGAGGATGTTCCCTTCAAAAAGAAAATAAATGGCAAGGACACAGCCAAAAGTAAAACAAAAACTCAGAAAACCCACGACCCACACGCAGTTGAAGGGGAGGTGAGGGGGAAGGCGCCTCTCTGCCTCTGCAGCCCTCTCCCTATTTATCCACTCTGACTTCGGCTAATTAAACATCTGTCTCGATGGCCTCCTCGGCAAATCAGTCATCCCCACTTTGTGACACTGATTGTTGGTTGCAGCCTTTTCCCTACTCGCTACCATTCCCAGAAACTTCTAGGAGTTGACTCATCAGGCACATGGCAAGGATGATGCAGGGTCCCCATTAACCCCCCACAGCTGCCCTTGGTGCCAGTGCTGTTCATAATGCTGCCAGATGTGTCTTTAGATGTGCCCCCCAGCCTCCCCCCCCAAAACAAACCTATTAAGGGATGACTTTTTGGTCTACATTTCTGATTTACAGATTATGATGCACTTTCTAAGTGTACCAGACTAAAATAAACTACCTGAAAGAAAATCTGTTTTTTAAACTAGTTCTGATGACAAAGTAAGCAGGTCACAACAGAAGGTTTCAAATGAGGTGAGCTGGAGTCTAGTGAATTACCAGCTGGCTCTCTCCGAACATGAACAAAGCTTTGCCGGTGAAGAAAGGGCCAGTGGGCAAACGAGTGAAATGGCATGGCCTTTCTCTACATACTGAAGTGTGCATGTGTGCATGTGATGTGTGTGTACGCACATACCTGCTTAAACAGGAAAATGGGAAGGGAGGTGGACAGAATTAGACTTCCTCTCAATTGCAGTTCCCACTAAAACAACTGATTGACTTAAGAACTATCTTTTAGAAAGATAAATGCCTAATAAAAATACTTAACAGTGCTTAATTACACTAAAAACCCAGACATGCAAATTAAAACTAGATACTAACCGCTAACCATCAGTATGACAAAAATTAAAGAATGATAATATCCAGTGTTAGTAAGGGGTTGGGGGAAAAGGTCCTCTCATATAATCTTTGAGTGTCAAAAAATGGGTATAAACTGTTTGAAGAGCAATTTGTTTTTTTTTCAACATTTTAAATAAGCAACCCCCTAGACAAGCAATCCCATGTTTAAAACCCAGCAGAAATGTGCAATGAATATTCCTACAAGACTGCTCACTGTATGTTTGTGTAAAACTGAAAATCTGGAAAAAATCTAAATCTAAATGTCCCTCAATAGAAAGCCAAGTTAAATAAATTTAACTAGAAAGATAAAAATGCAGTGGTTACTCTAATATAGAATGTATATGACATACAGACCAAAAAACTGCACAATCATGTATCTTCTATGGTATCATTTTAAGAAACCTTTGCACAGATAAATTTTCACAAGTTCATTTAACAAATGTTTGTGGATGTTCTCCATTTGACAGGCAGTCTGCTAGATGCTAGGTATGTAGTGATTTTTTAAAACCAAAAAACAAAAATCAGGGTCCTGCCCTCACAAACCTTACAGCCTTTATGTGTATTGGCATAAAATTTTTTTAAAAAAGTATTTACACCAAAGAAAGAGGAAACTTTCACTTTTTACTTCTCCCACCTCTACAATGTTTGATTCCCCCCCCCCAAATATTTAACTTAAAAAAAAAAATTCTTTAAAAGCCCTTTACCTTCACATTGTTGTAATATTAACATCAGAACTGGAGCTTGGAGCTGTTTTAATCTCCCCAAACTGTACATTCTCTAATGACAGAAATCAGAGCTTACAATGGTGTCTGCCCGTTTCCTGGACTGAGCACCCCCACCTCTCCACACCTTAGTTCAGGGCTCGTCACATTTGGGCAAGGTCCTTAAAAGCTTCCTCACTGCCATCTCTGCCTCCTGTTTTATGTCCTCTAATCCATTTTTTAAAACACAGATGGTGTTTTCTATAAGAAATGATGACTACATTGTTCTCCTCTCAATGGCTCCCCTCTGCCATCAGAATGTAGTTCAAATTCAACAGTTTACAAATATGATCTGGTCCCAAGTGACTTCAGGCTCATCATTCCCCACCCCTGACTCCCACGGTTTCCAGAAGATACGGCGCTTTCACTTCGTTCCTTCATTCCTTTGTTCCCATCCCTCTTCACCTGGACAGTTTTTACCACTTTTCAGGTCCCGGCTGGATAATTTGCTCAAGAAAATCCTCCCTGACTCCCTAAGGGTGGACTAGGGCTCCCCTCCCACAATGTGCTCCCCTAGACTTATTGCTGCTCATCACGTGCATGGTACGGTAACTGCCTGTTTGTCTCCTCAACTAAACGGTAAGTGTCTTGAGGGTAAGGACCGCTTCCTGGCTTTACTGCCACATGGGGCTTCCTGCTTAATGAACCCCCAGGAAATGCATGCACCCCTTCTGGTTTTGAGCACACTACCAGGCCCAGGCCAATCAGATCTGGGCCCTAACTAACTTCTGCAGCTTATCCTCTGCCTTGTTCCTGCTCCAGTAATTTGGAATGTCTATGTTTTGTGACTACATCTCAACATGTCTCTGTCTGGAATGTTCTTCTCACGTACCCATCTGGCAAAGTTCTAATTAATTTTCAAAAAGCTGTCAAAGAAGTCACTTACTCCAGAGCATCTTTCCTCAGGTCCCTGCCTCGCCCAGTGGTTTTAAACACTCCCCGATCTGCGCTGCTTTAGCAGCTTATACATTTCTAGCTGTGAATGGACCATATTTCACTGCCCCTTCTTCTGAGTCTGCGTTCTCAATGGGTTGTCCACCTGATTTCTGGTACAGTGGCTGCACTGGATGGCGACTGCTGAACTAAACAGGGTGTCTGAGAGCCATACAGAGCTTTAGGGCACAGGTGGCCCTTTCCTCCAGTGCCTTGATTAATCCTCCCTCAACCTCTCCCACGTTACAGCTGAGAAAAGCGAGGCTCACAGGGGTAAGTACATGACTGCACTTTCAGTTACCACAGTTTCTTATTCTGTACATTTTTTAATGTTGTTACGATCAGGATACAGCTAACAATCAGTACGTACATTTAGTGTAGCATTTTTTTTTTTCTTTCTGAAGAGCTCTTATTGGATGAGTGGTGCTCTGGAACTGTCCCCCGCAGACCCAGGGCAAGGGCCTGTGACTCCAGTGCGTGGGCCCTGCGCCAGTGCACGGCCTCTCAGGGGTATACGTCCTTTCTCTTCCTTTCATTCCGCTTTTTCTTAATCTAATCCATCCTGGCGACTGCCCCAGATGGAGTGAATGAATAGACTTTGTGATGAAAAAGGAACTCCTGGAAGATTAGTGACTAGCAGGAAGAGTAAATGCTGGTCAAATGTAGTTTTGGCGAATGATGTATTTCACGATTTTCTGATACAGCGGTTGCGAGAGCTCATAACACCTTTCTAAAATAATTGGGTCTCTAAAGTGGTTCCAAAAGATTTTTGCTTGACATAAATTCTCTAAATTTCCAGGCTTTCTGGATAAAATAGTTGACTGCAATGCCATCTTTAACGTGCTCTGCTCTATACTCAGGAAGATCCATCAGAGCACTCCGGATGGGGGAGGGGGACTCAGGTGAGATGAAGGGAGAGAGGAGGCAAGGAGGAATATCTAACTGTGAGCTTCCTGACTGGGGCACCTGTGAGTTGTACGTTTAGACACCTTAGCAGCCCTAATGGACTCCATCGGTTTCCCATGGGGCCACGGGATACTGAGTGTCAGGTCCTTCTTTCGTACCCAGCCCCTTACACACAAGTAGCATGGGCGTGGTTATTTATTCTTTCATGAGGAGCAGTTTTCTGCAGGAATTACTGCTTTTTGGGCAAAGAACATTTAAACAGTCCTGTTTACCTTTTCTCCGTCTTCATCTTCTTGTTTTTCTTTCTTTCTTTTTTTTCTTTTTAAAGGATTACCAGCTACAGCATAAGGAAACTACACGTCTGTGTCCCTGGCTCACAAAATACTTTCTTGGATGAAACGTTACTGAATTTTTTGTCTTTACAACTGTACGTAAAGTAGGTTCTGTTCAACCCTATAGCCAGCAGATTCTTTACCTCACTTTATTTAGTCTTTGGAGAGCATCTTGGGCTAGAAGAGTGTTAAAAATCCTACTCCATCTAAAATACATGGGCTTCTCCACAGGGCAACTCGGGACAGGTGTATGTTCCTTTAAGAAAGCCAGACGTAGAACATTAAAACTGACACCGATACAGACAAACTGTGCAATTACAAAAAGAATTCCTGGCTTTATATCCAGATTCACCACAGGGTTCTTTTAAATGCTGCACTTCCCTAGTGCATTTAGATCTTAGAATCAATGAACATTTCTGTTTACAGAATTTTAAATTTGTTCTCCCATTAGGGTTCTAATAAGCAACATGGTACAATAAAAACAGTACAAGCGCTGAGGTCAAAAAAGCCCAGGCTCCAATTCAGAATCCGCCATTTACTTACTGTGGAAATGTGAGTAACTTTAACTTCTCTTAGAGCTGAGGAGAGAGAAGCTCATGGAGGTAAGTGTACGATTACACATATAGTTATCATAGTTCCTTAATTCTAAGATGCACGTTTCCCTCTACTTTTTAATACTTCTAAAGTCTCACCTGCAGAAGAGGAATAATAATGTCTACTTTCTAGGGGTGTTTCGTAGGTTAAATGCGGTAATATCCGTACTCACGCAAAGGCACTGGATAAATCAGCTCTTACCCGATTGGAGCTGAGCTTGCGGAGAGACTGACTCGTTCTTAGCCACACAAATCTCCTTTATGACACTCTTGATAAGTAATAAATTCATCTGCATAGGCCTTTCTCGGTCTACCTGGCATGAGAATAAGGCCTCGTGCGGGAGGTGTCGCGGGGATGAGTCAAGACGGCCCCTGTTGCCACGGGTCTCTCCTGGGGTCCATGTTGAGTCACGGGCGCCAGTCCCCAGCCTGGTTTCCCAGGTCCTCGGCCTGGTCTGTGTTCCTCTGTCACACTGCAACCGTCACCTCTGGACTTCTTTCCGATTCTTGTTTTTCTTTATGTTTACAGTCTCTGTCCACCCCACCCTCTTTGGGACTCAGTGTATTTCACAGTGGTTAGAAGTTTGGATTTTATTCTGAATGCAACTAGAAGTCCCTGAAGTGTTTGGAGCATATATGGCCTCATTTATATTTAAAAAGATCTCTCTGGCTGCTATGTAGACAAGAGACTGGACGGGAACAAGAGCAGATGCAGGAAATCCAGCTACGTGCTATTTTCACTGGTCCAGGTGAAGTCATGGTAATCGGGACTTAACGGACTGAAGATATATATATTCGAGAGGTAAAATCGGTAGGACTTGCTAATGGATAAGACGTGGGGAGTTGGCACAGGGAAGAATTCAAGGGTCAGTTTTACTACAATATTTTTAGCGGGGGGAGGGGCAGGTAAGTAAATTGACTGCGAAGAAGTGTTCTTTTTACAGTAAAACACAGCAAGCTCTAACAGCCACTGCCCCTCCCCCAGTCTTCCTGCCTTACACGCAAAGGTCACAATTTAAATGTCAACTTCTCAGGGAGGAGTTCTCTGCCCATCTATACTATACCCTGAGCTCCCCTGCATCTCATTATTCTCTCTCTCAGCCCCTTTTAATTACTCTCCCTCTAAAATGTAAGGTTCCATCCCCCTCAGCAAAGGCCCTGTAGGTCTGTTTCACCACTGTCTCCCTGCACCCAGCACAACTCCGGCACCTAGGAGCACATGATGAGTCAATGTTCAACACACCTACAAATATATTATGGATCAATATGTATGTTTTATATGCATTTTGAAGATAAACCTTGAGGATCCAATGATGTTATCATTAGCTGCCTCTCAGATCAGAACCCCACACACCCCCCGTGGTAGGTATGTGTTCACAACTCCTCTCTGCTCCTAGTGGTCCTTTAGGGAATAATGTCTGAGAAGTCCTAGACTAGACATTCCAGGGGTCCTGTGAAAACAGTAAGTTAGCAAGTAGTAAGGTGGTCTGTGACTCTAAGCCGAGATATTAAGAGGGGGTCCATTCAACAAAGTTAACATTTATCTTTCAAATTCTAGGTGAAGTTCTGGAAAGGAAAGGTAGGAGCGAATGTCATAAGTCTCATTAACAACACTGTACAGACTTTTCAAAAAGATCTGCAGATTAATAAAAGTTTGCCTTTCACATCAAAAGGCAAGAATCGACAGGGTTAAGAAAAAGTTCATATGCTTCTGGTTCGCTCTTTCAATAGACGACAAAGAAAAACACCTTTGTTTCATCATGACAACAAATACTGAAAGAGAGCCCTGTAGAAAGTTATTCTGCTTGGAAAATCCCACTTCAAAGCCTTCTCTCCTTCGCAGATCACGAGATACCTACACGGCATGTCTGCCTCAACGTTAGGACTGAAATCGGATCTGCTTCCATTTCCAAGTGTCTCTGTCATGCCCAACACCATGCTTCAGGGGGCTGCTGAGGGTTGGTAGGAAGCAGCGGTTTTAAACAACAACAAAATACTAAGGAGCTCAGAAGGCCACTGATTGTGTGGGTCAACGTGACCAAAGGAGAACCTGATGAACTAAGGCCTTTGCTCACAAAAATAACAGTTTAGTATATTTTACCAGCTAAATCAAGGGGCCAGACAGGCTACTCTTCATTATGGCAAAAAACATCCGTCAGCTGTTAAGCTTAGTAGAGGTTCCAGCTAATTCTTCTAAAACTGCATTCTCCATTTACATTTTTCTTAAACAGTGTGGACTTTTTGCACTGCAGTGCAGGTAGATTCCAAATGTCAAGTAGGTCAGTAATAAAATGAAAAGCCAGAGAGAAACTTTTTAAAAGGAGACATTTAAAAATGGGCTTTAAAAAAGGGCCTAGCAGAGAACTGACTGGAACACACTGTGAAAAGATTACTATAGTTCAGTACATGAATATTAATAGAAAAACCCCTGCAGTGTTCATAAAGAGTTATGATT